>CM038794.1:236834679-238064355 GCA_021764765.1 Vicia sativa | reverse complement strand
TTGATTTCTCGATGGAATTAAGTTGAATTTTAGTGTTGAACCACGCGTTCTGCCCACTAAATAGTCTCTATCTCCTAGATGGAAAACTCGGAATCGAGCGGGACCAATCTACAAAATTTCGTATCTAAGTTCTCTACAACTTTCATTTGCAACTCGGGAGCTAGTTCCTCACGGATCAATACCAGAATTTTGTTCTTTGAAGTTAATTTTGAGCTAAATCGAACACTTTTCATCTAATACGAAGTTCAAAAAAATCATATCTCGCTCGATTTTCATCGAAGCGAGATGGGACGATGTAAAAGTTCATAAATTTAATTAGCTTGATTGTCTCAGAAATATTCATTTGCAAATTATGACCAGAGGACCCTCGTTCGGGGCATTATCTCGGAAGTACGCAAATAAAATTCTGGATGTGTTAGTGGTCTAAAAGCTGTGTTGAAACTTCAAAAATTCTTATTTCCTTGACCGTCCACTAGATCAGTGTCGAATTTTGATTCACTCAAGTAAAATCACATTCGGACACTTTTCGTTTACATTCCGACTTCAAATTCCACACGAATTTGGCTGCTTCGGATTAATTACGAAAGTTATTTGGATAATCATGATTTAGGCTTGATTATGGTTCTTAGGTTCAATTCCTAAAACTATAAATAGATTTTCTCTTCACAAAGGGAATCATTTTGCTCAATTTTCACTACCATCACACTCTAATTCTCTCCGAATCCAAGCAAATATTCAAGAACAAAGTTCAAACTGCAACTTTCCTCAGCAACCACCACGGCATACCGGGACCTCCGCCTTACACATGTCTCAGCCACGGACCGGCGCTAAGCCTCTCAGCTAAGCGGCGCCTGCTGCTTCGGTTTTCTTTCATCACAATTTCTCCCATTGAATCTCAATCTTCTGCTCCTTCTTCTGCTCGAATTTGACATGGAAGGAACTGTTTCATCTTGATTTCTCTTCATCTTCAAGATTCAAAGATTTCTCCTTCATCTTCTTCAATCCTCCATTGAAGATTTCAAGTTTTCCTTAAGAATTCAAGGTTAATTCCCAAAGATTATCATCCATTCGCTGCTGATTTGGTATTTTCTTGGAAGAGCACAAGGGATTCCTCTTCAATTTGATTCAAACTTCAAGTTCAAGTAAGTGTTAGGTTCAATTAAGCACTTATTTTAAGCTGTTATTAACTTTCAGCTTTTCTGGAAATTGAACACTGAAATTGCAGGTAAATTCAATGTAGATTCTGATTCTTGAACTTTTACTCTTGAATTCTTCAATTTGAATTGCATTTTGTGACCTTATTTGTATCTTCCTTGCACATAAATCACAAACTCATGCATCCTTCATCACCTATCACATGCTCATACATTGGAGAGCATTTAGTTTGATTTATTTACATTGGTTCATGATGATTTGAAGCATAACTTTCATTCAAAGTGCGTCGACATGTAGATATCCGAGCATCTTGATCACTAGACACCTGATACATTGTACATGAGTCTATTGAATATGCATTCAAGTGTTCGTGTTAATGCATAACCTAGATTTGAATGAAGCTTCTCACACCTCTAATGCACGACTAGCTTGCATTTCCTCTTTACATGAGCATTAGGATTGTTATCGTAACTTCGCATCCTTGGCATGTTCATACATTGCTTCTTTACTTGAGCATTAGGATTGTTATCGTAACTCACGTCCTTGGCGTGTTCATGCATTGCTTCTTTACATGAGCATTAGGATTGTTATCGTAACTTCGCATCCTTGGCATGTTCATGCATTGCTTCTTTACATGAGCATTAGGATTGTTATCGTAACTTCGCATCCTTGGCATGTTCATGCATTGCTTTTCATGAGCATTACGATTGTTATCGTAACTCGCATCCTTGGCATATTCATGCATTGCTTCTTTACTTGATCATTAGGATTTTTATCGTAACTCACATCCTTGGCATGTTCATGCATTGCTTCTTTACATGAGCATTAGGATTGTTATCGTAACTCGCATCCTTGGCATGTTCATGCATTGCTTCTTTACATGAGCATTGCGATTGTTATCGTAACTTCATCCTTAGCATGTTCATGCATTGCTTCTTTACATGAGCATTAGGATTGTTATCATAACTCCCATCCTTAGCATGTTCATGCATTGCTTCTTTACATGAGCATTAGGATTGTTATCGTAACTCGCATCCTTAACATGTTCATGCATTGATCATCTACGAATATTTGCACTGTGGCCTCAACTTGCATTCTTACTATGCTCATGCATTTCACAAATGAACATTGAAATTATCATCTTGATTTGCATTCCTTGCATGTTCGTGCATCTAATTTCACAAATGAACATTGGATTTACCATTCGGTTTGCATTCCTCGCATGTTCGTGCATGTACTCTTCATCTATAAGCATTGGATTTATCGATTCGATTTGCATTCCTCGCATGTTCATTTGACTTTTACCTGTTGTGGGACTGTGGCCAAACTGTATGGATTTACTTTCGGCATGAGAGCATCATGGATAGGTGATCCGGATCAGAAACAACATTTTGCGGTGCGGACCGTTATGCGCCACGGGCGTTAAGCGTAAACTCTTGAATTTTTGCATGTCGCTTAGTGCGGTCAAGCGAGCTAAGCGCGCTGGCCTCTATTTGGGTCATGCTTAGTGCGGTTTAGCAGGCTTAGCGCGGCCTGTACTAGTGCATTTTATGTTCTTTCTTGATTCTAACAACAAACGATGAAGCCGCTACAGCCATGCTTAAGCTTTGTTTGAGCTTTGTTCGATCACGAGGGCTTGTGTATATGCATACGATACATTCCTCGATGTTTGTATATGCGTATACATTCTTTTGGCTTGCCTTTTGGGTCTAACTCTCTTCTTGCAAGTGTTTTGTGTTTGTACACCGCATGTACATCCCTCCTAGTTTGCTTTGTTGGTCTAATCTTGTTCTTGGGCATTATCACTTGGATGTGTATTGGCAGCGTACTCACTTGTTTGATGCTTTGAACCATTCTCGCGGTTTACTCTTATTGCATGGCTGCGGTGCTGAAGTTTGGAGTATTTCATTAACTCGCGGTGCTTTCTTGGATTATGTCCGTTCGGTAGTTTCTACACCATTTATCGCATTCTCTTTGACTTTTCTAGATATCATGAGAAGTAGGGCTTCTGACTTTCTTTTGCCATGAGAAGTAGGAATAGAGATGTATGATGGGGCTTCCGTGGTTGGGTAGGAACCCTCTGGTTTATTTAAAGACCCGTTTAGGGCGATTCTACTTGTGGATTGTGCTTGTTTGTTTGATTTTCCCCAAGTATGCTCGGTCAAGATAGGTTCTCTAGCTTAGACATTAGGATTCATCCTTTGCATGTCAACATAGATAGAGATTCCTTACATCCTCAACCATAGGTCCAATCTTGCATGACCATATTAGGGTTAGTACTTAGCTAGTCTCCCTTTTGTTTTGCTAGTTTCTTTGCGTCCATGCATGTAATAAAACTAAAACTTTTCTCTTTCTTTTGAAAATAAAACACTTAATAATGGTTTGAACTCCTTTCTCAAGGTAAAAGCAACCAACCAACACAAACTCTTTTCGCCGTGCACACTTTTCATTTGTGTTTAAAACCTTTTCCATAAGTAAAAACCAACACCCACCAAAACAAGTGAGCGAACTACTGGCTCTCGACTTTCCCATTGCAATAGGTACTTTCTTTTCCCCATGGTTTCTTTATTTTCTCTCTTCTTTTTCATGCATTATAGCGAATAAGCATAGATAGATATTACACACCCTTTAGCTAGAAATAGAAAATGGATACCGTAGAGTACTACGGACGTGTGGGGTGCTAATCCCGCCCTAAATAACCCACTCCCCACTAGACTCTCTTGATCTCTCGGTCATGGACCGTTTTCTCCTTCAGGTTTACTCGATGTTTTCCTTTCTCCGTCGTGGGATAAAAGACGTTCGATGGCGAATCCATTGATATACCCTTATCAGTCGGAAGTTCGGCCGGGTGATTTCACCTGGTGAAAACATTCATAAAATGGAATTCAACAACTATCAAAGGGGTTGCATATCATTTTCATTCATCAATCGGTAGGACCAACCACTCTAAAGGGAAGCCAACCACAATGTTGGTCGTGCTTATAGTCGCCTTAGTACTTAAAACAAGGGGAATCCCTATTATTTTTGAAGTCTTCTAGTTATACTAACCGCATCATTCGTCTCCGCCAATGTCACTCTTTTAGGTATAACTCATCAACTTTAAAATGCTCGACAAATTTAATTCGAAACTACATTCGGTGACCCTTGTACTTTATATGAGCCTTAATATCAACATTGTTGGGTTTTTGACTATAAGTTCTCGATAAATCTGAATAAAGTCTCCAACATATTATCTCCTCAATCTAGAGGATTTTTTAAGGTAGACAAAATGGGAAAAGTCGAAGCTACCACCACATGATAAGAAAGGCATGGAAGAAACTATGATTATTCTCTACATCATCATTAGACGAGAGGGCATCAAAAGAAGAATCCCTATAGGAAACTCCCTCATCCTAGGAACCCACAAAAACCTTTATGAATAAAATTATCAATTATGGATATAACCTCGGGCACATGAGATCATAGACAAAGGAGAGGAGTTTGAGCTATGAGATACTCCGCTCTTGCGGTAGAAGACATCATTATCGAATATCCGTTAAGCTAATATAATTATCACTCATTTGATCAAAATACATGAAATGTTGAAGGTATTAAAAGCTCGTGTTAATAAGGGTACTTATTAAGGTAAAGTTGATGAATGAAAATTAAGAAGGACAAAGGGAAGCTTTGAGAGATAAAATGTAGCTATTCTGGTGAATAATCTCAGGAGGAAAGTAAAGAAAACACTCACAAAGAAAAACTAACTTTAAAGGATTACGAAAATTTTCCTCAACATTTAACCACCTATTACAAAAAGCCTTGAAGAAATTGTTATGGACGATCGAGAGCCCAGGCTGCGTGACTAAATGTCAGTCCGCTCCAAATAATCTAAGGTATAAAAGCCACCTCACGTGATATTCTAGCTACACTTCTTGATCTCCAATTTTGATTACACTCATCTTGAATTATGGCTTACTTTAGCATTGAAGTTCCAATCTTATAGATTCATTCATGCAGATCGTATAAATAGATCAACACCACTAGTTCAAAATTCTTCATCATCAATATATTAACACTTTAGATGGTAAGGATTAATTAGATACATGATCTAAAGTTTATCTATTATATTCTTAAATATAAATCATAAAGAGTTGGGAGAAATAAACATGATAATAAATTGGACATGAGCTCTCTCTTTCTCCCATAATAAATCAATTGGTACTACTACAAAATGCACATATAATAATGCCAAAGTCATCACAGTTTTCACAAAAACCGTAATGACGTGTCTAAACTTTTGTGCTAACATTTTTTAAATATTTTTTAATTAAAGTTTTAAGGGTATAATAACAGTTATTGTTAAAACTGTGGTGATATAATGAAGTTTTCATGGGTTCTAACCTCAACGCCCTCAAATAGTTTATTACTTTGACGTTAATGTGTGCCTTTTCATTTTTATTTATATGTAACTAAAAATTAACAGAGATATGATTATGGTTGTTTTTTAAAACTATTGTTACACACATGCACTACTTTATATATTTAAAACACTATGAATTCCCCTTTACGCTATGTAAAATATATTTTTGTTGTTTAGTTTCCTTTCAATGTTGCATTTGAAGACAAAGTCACCCAAAGGTGTTTCTATGTCTTCTTCTTCTGTAAAATCTCGATCTGGAAATTTTTGTTGTGGTGATGGTCGTATGGTTTTGTACCAATGCTAGAAGGAACAAAATAAAAGAAAGTCTTTTTGGAGATTTCCATTTTGGAAGAGTGATGAAACTTGTAATTTGTTCATATGTGATGAAGACATCGAAGAAAAGGTGGAAATGAAGATGAGAGCATTATGAAGTTAGACGAAGGTAATGTATGAAGATTCAAAGAAAAAGAACAAGAATTTGATGAACAAACTAAAATCAGAGAGATTATATGGAAATTTGAGGATGTAATGTTTTCTTGTCTCCTTTATGTTTAATTTTTTATTTTGTTATGTGTTGTAACCGGTAAAAAATACGAGATTCGCCACCAATACTTTTTGTCCTAAGCACATAAAAGGAATGGACAAACCCTAATTTTTCAGAAATTTCTAGGTTCGCGAGTTGATTACATAAAGGAAAGGTGTTAGGCATCCTTTATCTCCCTTGTACACAAGGGGACCCCCTTTATCTCTAGGACTTAACATGAATTTTTTATTTAATCGTGGAGTTGTCACATGTAATAAAAAAGGGGGAAATATTTAGTTTTTTAGTTAGTGGACTCTCCTTGGTTTTTTAATTGTGTGCATACGTATCTTATCAAGGTCGCCTTTCATGACGAATGTTTGCCGGAAACATAATATAAAACCCAGAAACCAACAAGAACCCTCAAAATCTTTGAAATCTAACCCTAACCCAAAAGAACCATAACCCTAAATTACCATAACCCTAACCCTAAATTTCCAGATTCCAAAAAACTGAACACAAGAAATCCAACCACCATTTCATTCACAACAAAAATTTCACAAGCTAAGTGTGTTTACCTCTTCTGTCGTGAAACTTCTTGCAAAAATTCCTCTCTTAATCTCTTTTCCTTTCTCTCTTTTTTGTAGGTATTTGGCTTAGGGAGGATGCACATTAGGGCTTCAAGCTTTGATCTCTCCCCTTCTTCTTCTTAACTTTTTTTATCCCTTTCATGTACTTAGTTTTAGGCTTTTATAGACTTAGGGTTAGATTTAAATTAGGAAATAATTTAAGTTAATTTGTTGTTACAAATCAATTATAGATTTGATTGAATCTTGTAGTACTTGGATTGATTTTAGGGATTTGATTCAGATTCTAATTTTTTAGATTTTTCCAAATTTGTGATGTATTTGGACGAATTTGTATGTATATTCCAAAATCAATAAAAATTATTTCAATATTTCATTCTTAGATACGATTTGATTCCAAAATTTTGGAAATTGGGTTTTTTTGGTTTTAACTTAGGGCATAAGATCTTCCATTGGGTGCTGTTTTGGACAAAGGATTTGAAACCCTAATTTTTACTTTAGTCAAAATTCCTCTCAATTAATAATAAAATGAATAAATAAAAATCAAAAAAATAATAGAAATCTAACAAAATCTTGACGCTCGGGTCAATCTGGATGATATATAAAATAATAAAAAATTAATTTTTTCAAATAAATTTAATATTATTAACATTTTCTTTAATAGTAATAAAACAACAATAAAAATAAACCAAATATTCTATAGTTGACTAAAGATAAAAATTAACCCAAATAAGCATTAGTTTAACACATAATAATGCCCAATAAAATTATTTAAAAAATGCTCATAATTTTGTAAAATAAATTGTAAATGATGAGAAGACATTTAATATATATTTTGAAGTAAAACATGCTTCTTTTATTTAAACTAAAAAATATTTATAAAATTAACTGTTAGTATGACTAAAAAATAGAAATAAGATACAAGTATATTTTTTAAAGTTAGTTCAAATATTGGAAGTAATTTACAAAACTAGTATGAATAACCCAAAAGGTAAAACAAGTAAAATATAATTTGACCGTAGCACTAAGAAACACAAATTTGAGATATGATATTATGAAATGTAATAGTTGAAGTTTCAATAAGTTATTTGTTTGTTCAAATGTAATAGTTGAATTTCATTGTTGATGTTGAAACTGCATGTGCGTTACTTTATAGGAATGCAACTAAAATACCGCTTCTTACGAGTAAGTTTAACGCAAATTGTTGGATTTTCAACTAGTTATCCATTTGTTAGTATATTAGTTTATAGATTTAAACTGGTAGTTAAAGTTAATAATCTTTCATTACATATAAAATTTTATTACATAAACTTAATCAAATCTAAATCCTTTGACTGAGAGGAAGTTTGAACAATCATAGTTAGCATCATCATCATCATCAGATGAGAAAACAATCACCTGCCTTGTCAACCTTCCTTTTATTCTTCTTCTTCTTCTTTTTCTTTTTCTCCTCAATTTGAGAGCTCTCAAGTACAATTCTATTGCACAAGACCAACTTCTTTCCTCATCTTGATTTTGAGGATGGTTTTGCATCACAACACCCTTTATAACAACAACATTTTGATTCTCAGCATTGTTGATAGCTTGAGTAGGAGAACTCATTTTGATTCCTTTGGATGAAGTTGATTTTGTATTCTTTCCCTTTTATATTCTTTATTCTGATTCTTCATCTTCTCTTGTAAGTTGGAAAGATTTCACGAATGTCAAGCTAGTGTGCTCATTATTGATTATTTAATTATATATGATTTCTCTTTTCTTAGAAGTTGGAAAGATTTATGCCTACCTCAAGCTGGTGAATGATTACATCACCTTGTCTTTTCAAATTTCAGGTTCCCACTACGCCAAAATTCGTTTTTGGCAGCACTAAAAAGACAACGCTTTTATCACAAAGCACTGCTATAAGTTGTAACAAAAATCGCTAAATAAAAGCGTTGTTAAAGGCTACCTATAGAAAACGCTTTATAAAAGCGTTTCTAAAGGCCACACATATACCCCACCTTAGAAAGCGCTTTTACAGAAGCGCTGCTAAATCTTGACCTTTGGAAGCGCTTTTGAAAAGCGCTGCTAAAGTCCATAAATTGGACCCACAATTGAAAGCGTTTGCTGAAAGCTCTGCTATAGGCCAATGAAAAGAAAGCGATTTCTAAGGAAAAGCGCTGCTAAATCTAGCACTTAAGAAAACACTTTCCAAAAGCGCTGGTAAAATTCATTTTAAAAAATTAATATATATATATATATCTTATGAATAACCTTATTCTTCCTATTTTTCCTCTTCTCTCTTACAACGGTAACTACTCCCTCTTCTTCTTATTCTTCTCCAATCATCCATAATCCTTCCATCCTTGTCGCCGTACCTCCATCGTTTTCCTCTCAACATCACTGTTGTACCTCCTTTCCGTTTTTCCGTCGGCACCACCCTTCCCTCCTCGCCGCTGGACCTCCATCGTTATTCTCCCAACAATCACCAACATCACTCAATTAAACCACAAGCCATTTCACGGGTAACAAACCCAAACTCTCTTTTTCCTAATCCCATCGTTACATCACTATTCCTCTTCACTATAATAATCTATGCCATAAATCCCTCCAAACAGCTACTAAACTCATCGCTCCAGCTTCTATCGCCAGCTTCGTCAACTAACAATAAACCCCAATTTCTATCTGTTTTCAGCATCCTCGTTTCAACCTTGGCTCTATTTGCTTTGAGATCATCAATACCGTCGGCTTTAACTTGGTAAAATTTCCTTTCGTCTATGTTAGTTAGTTTGTTTTGACTGTGTGTAACACGGTGCGAGAACTGAATTGTTTGTTTTGCGGTTTATCGCAAATGTTGCGGATAGCAAGAGTCGCCATCGACTTTTCTTTTATCCATTAAAGGGAAGGTGAAAAGAACAGGAAAATACCTTCGTTAGATTCTGAGTACGGGAGAAAGTTATGAAAAGGGAAGGTATTAGCACCATTTCCATCCGTAGTTATCTACAGGCTCTTAGTTGCTTAGTTCACTTTTGAAAAATTGCTTTCTGTGTTTTGTGTAGTTTGAAAAGTTTTTTGAAAGTCATTTCACTTTGACTTCGTAATGATTCTCGTTGGAATGTATACGAAGTGTTCAGAAATGTTTGTTTGGAACATGTTTAACTTTGTAATGATTCTCGCTGGAATGTATACAAAGTGTTTGAAAAACGTTTTTGAAAAGTGTGAGGTGTGAAAAGTATTTGATTGAGAAAGAAACTAAGAGTCTATTACCTACTCAGAATGGTCGTTTCCATGTTATTTTCCTTCTCCTTTAGAATAAGGTTATCCATACCATTAGTTGGTAGGTAACTTTATTTGTTTGGATGTGAAGGGACAATCGAAGGGTCATCATTTGGTCATAGAAGGCAACATATAGGGATACCTTAGAAATTCGTAGGGACGATAATCACTTTTCGTAGGCAACAATCGAGGGACGAGATCATATATTCGTAGGCAACATCGTGGGTCATCGAGGGACTATGATCTTTGTATCGAAGGGACTATGATGATGTTATTCGTATGCATCTTTTCTAATGGTATCCCTACATTCGAGGGACATGACCATTGTATTCGAAAGGCAACAAGAGAGGATACCCTAAGGGGGTGCAAATGTGATGAGTGTGTTCGATTCGCATATTTATCTTGAGATTAGAAGTATCTAGGGTAAATTTTAGTCTTAGCATGCAAATCCTAATTACTAGCAGTTAGATATATGTGCAGGAAAATAAAGTGCGGAGCGTAAAGTGTGGGAATGTAAATCCTACGCTATTACATGGCTTTGGGGCAGATACATAATAGGAGTGCGGAAAGTAAAGGCAAAAATGTAAATCTACGCTATTACAGAATAAAACTTTGTGACCTATACATCTTTTCTAGAATTGTAAATGTAAAATAGTAGAAATAAATAAAGGAAAAAATATCTAATGATAAGAGAAAATATCTAAATCCTAATTGCAAAAGAAAAATATTTTTTGACATTTTTTGGATTGATTTTAATGTGAAAATCCTAATTCTATGTTAATTAGCATTTAATTAGAAAATTAATTGAAAATGTAAATAAAAAATAAATGTTGTGTCAAAAATTAAATAAAAGTTTTAGAAACCTAAATCTAAGATTAAAACATTTTTGGAATTTTAGAAAATAGTTTAATAAATTTTTGAAAAGAAATTTAAATAGTTAGAAAAAAAAAAGAAAAAGGAAATATTAGAAAATTTGAGGAGAAAAGTGGTAAAAAAAATAGAGATGGCACCCCAGGGTGTTGAACTCGTGACCCAGGGGTTGCAGGTTTAAAATGATACCACTACACCATCTTTCAATGTTGATATATGCACACCTCCAAATATATGTATGTGTATCCTGCATAAAATCAGAAATTATGGAAAACTAGCAAAAGGTGGGGTTCGAACCCACGACCTGAGGGAGGAGTGTGACATAGCGCGCGCATGGTGAACCGTTGGGGCGGTGATACTGTCATACCCCAAAATTTGCCCTCCATCTACTCAAGAGATTTCATACATCTATGCTCAAGGATTCCTCAAGAGTTGATCAGACAAACTCTCTCCTAGACAATCAACCCAAACTAGGGTTTGGTATCTCTCAAGTCAAGATGAACTTCCAACATCTCCAATGGCCTTCATGCCTCCTCATATGCTTCAAAGATTCTCCATGTCAAGTTTCAAGCTTCACAAGTCAAGTTTCCTCAGACAATTGCTCAGATGGTTGAAAATCAGTTGTATTGGACAAAAAGTCAATTGTGGTCAACATACAGTCAAACTTCATAATTTTTGGTCAACATCCTCATTTTGAAGTTACATTCATCATTTGATCAAGGGTTGATCATGATTCATCAAGAAAACTCAATTCTCTACATTTTGAAGGAAATTCAATTCTCTACAACTTCATGTCTCACAAGAATGTCCAAAAAATGCTTCATTTGAGAGGTATAGCTCAAGACATTACAGGTCATTTTCAAAGTCAACAAAAAGTCAACTTTTTTCTTTGAAGATATATTGAGCATGGTAACTCCAATTGAGATGAGACCAAAAAGGTTGGTTAGAGGACTCTTAGAGCTTTCCAAAAAGTCCAAGAACACTCAAAAATGTGGAAAATTGAGCAAGTTACACCATTCACAAGTTGGGCAATTTTGAAAGAATGCACAAAGAGAGATACTTCTAAAAATCAAATCTTTTGCAAATGGGTTTGCTTTCTCTTCATCCTAACTTATTCCTCATGCAATTAGAAATATCCAAGCCCAATGCCATGAGTTTTTGATTTATTTTTCTATTTAATTTTGAATTTATTCATTTAAATACAAATTAAATTTTAAAATAAATTATAAAATCAAATTTAATTGAAAGATTGATTTTATTCTTTTCTTAAGACTCAAGCAATTCATTAAAAGCCAGCAATTTCAAAATTGGATCAAAAAAGGCAAGATTGGATTGAAATTGATTGTTTTAAAATTTGATTTTCATGAAAATCAAATTTGATTATCATTGAATGGTGATTGATTCTTGCCAATAATGATCCCAAATCCATCCAATACTTATACCTGATGCATACCAATCACAAGGGGACGAAAAAATTGCTCCAGAAACCCTAACCTAAAAGCCAAAAAACCGAGTTCTTGAAGCAACTTGCAATCCTTGTTCATTTCGTTTCAATTGGTTTGAGGATCCAAACGTATTCCTTGACATCACGGAAGCATTCGGACCTTCACATTGCAAAAGCATCAAGAATCACGAAATCCAATTTGGTTTGTTCTTGAAATTTCAAAATTCAATTCCTTCATTCATGCATTATTAACTCGATTTGTTGTTGTTTTGTGTTTAGTGATGTGTTTGCAAACTTTGGGTGCTTTAATCGAATTTCCATGGCCGGGAATGCATAACACCATTGTTGGGGTTTCGAACACGTTTTAGGGTTTTCTTAAATGGAAAAATCGGACTATAAGACCTATGCCAATGTGTTCGAATGATCCTAGAATCGAACCATGCCTTTAGAATTCATTTATATTATGTATTGCTTGCTTTTGATGTTTGCGTGGACTTAGCGTGAGCCAATTTGGATTTTCAAATATTTGAATCGGAGAAGGCGATCGTTGGCGGCGAGGCGGTGGGAGGCGTGTTTTAACCCACTCGCTCCGGATCTCAAACACAAGCACACATGGCGTAGTGGTAAAGGCGTCTGTTGTTGGATGCTCTCACATGTCTCGATTCGATCCTCGCCATGACATTTCTTTTTACAAGTTTGCAAATCACATATTTTTCATATTTTCATTATTTAATATTTTTGCACTATTTTAATTAATTTCCACATTTTATTTACGCATTAAAATTCATCAAAAATATTTTCCTTTTACATGTGTTTTCTAAAAATATTTATTTAATTTAATAAATTAAAAACATATTTTTGCATGCATATTTATTTTATTTGTAATTTTGCATTTAAATCATTGTTAATTAGTTTTAATTATTAAATTGCATCTAAAAATCCCAAAATTTATTTTAGCATATTACATTATTTCATGTAATAATTTTCTCATATAAAATTTGCATTTTTCTAACATTTTTCTCTTGTTGAATCATATCGCATTTTCCGATTTCTCATTCTTTCACAGGTTGTTCCGATTCAGACGATTTTTCCTTTATCATTCTATTTTTTCCAATAATGTAACGTATATGGGATGTAATAGTTTAATTTAGGATTTTATTTTCCGCATTTAAATTATGTATCTTTAAAGCCTTGTAATAGCGTAGGACATTTACCTTTCGCATCTTTACATTCCGCATTTTATTTTCCGCACCCTATAAATTGCTAGTAATTAGGCGTGTATGGCAAGACTAAAATTGAATATAGTCCACTAATTTTCAAGATAACATATTTTGAAATCAACACACTTCTTTCACACGCACCTTGGGAATTCTCTCGTTGCCTTTGCGAATTCAAAATGGTCATGTCCTCGAGCGTAGGGTATTCCACCGTTGCCTTCAAACAAATCATCATAGTCCCTTCGATACAAAGATCATAAGACCCACGATGTCGCCTCCGAATACATGATCTTGACCCTCGATTGTCGCCTACGAAAATGATGATAGTCCCTTGATGTGCTAGGATACTTCCAAGTTGCTTTCTATGACCATCCGATGTCCCTTCGCCAGAGGCAAGACCGACCGTGCTCAATCGTAGGCGGTTGTGATCTCCAATCCTACATCAGCACACCTCGGTGAGACAACGCGTGGCGAGAATCGCCACGAAGGCGGTTTGCGATCAACATGCCATTGTCGCAAGCCTTGCAACACATGTTGAGCAGCGGTGATAACCTTAGGGATCCTCCTTAGAATGTCAATACTTCCTCTCCAGTACAATCCAAATGCTAAGTGTGCTTACCATTCCAATAGCCGGGACATAGTGCGATGATTGTTGGGCTCGAAGAACAAGATTCGGGATATGATTGAAGCTAAGCATTGAATTTGATCCTCCCGTTGAGACTCCAATGTGATCAACGCCTATGCCTAACCATGACAAGAGTTCCAATCTTTGTTGGTGATGATACTTATGTTTTCAACATAGATGACTTGACCATTCCTCGATGATGTTAAGAAGAATTTGCTACAAGCGGTGTCAACCAGGATGCCAGGAGGGTGTCGTTGGTGCCCATCCGCGCTGATGGTTGTGCTTGGTTGAGAAGGCGTGTTCGATTGCATTATGGATAACCGTGAGATACTATTTACGAAACCACCTGCGGTGTGTGAAGAAATGTCTAAGCGAAGATCAAAGATGTGAATGGCATCTATATCGTGTGGGATACCTTGGGGCGCCAAGTGGAAAGTATGATTACATGGTGAAGTACAGCACATCCGATAGTTACAAGATTCCTATTGAAGATGTTAAGGCGAGGATGGGGTGGCGATTTCCCGAAGACTACGCTGATGTTAACACGATAAGGATTTCCTCTGCGATCCACGTGCCTAGAGTGGCGCCTCTCATTATCACTTCTCCAAGACCGTGCCATATTCCTCGATAAAGCTATCCCTTGGAACTATGGGGCTGATGTTTACTATCATGGCGTCAAGCAAGACCCTCTGACTATCAAGGATCTTACAGTTGAAACTACAATTCCTGACATCGACAACATCACCGGATCCAGGAAGGTGACTCGAACCGGAAGGGTATTCTCTCCAGATATCTCCTCCAAAGGACACGCGACTCCATTCGCATTCCAGCTATTCAACCCACTCCCAAGCTAGAGGAAAGAACCAAAGGCTCATCCCGCTCAACCAAAAGTACCAAAGGAAGTTCGAAGACACCTCCAAACAAGAAATGGAGGAAATTAGAAGATTATCAAGAAGAGTGACTACAATGTTGTGGAACAATTGGGACAGATCATCCAAAATCTCCATGCTTGCTCTGCTCTTGTGCTCGAGGGCTCATGCTAACGCCTTGGTGAAGTTTCAAGAATGCTCATATGCCGCAAGACACTACCACGATCAATTCGAAGTTTGTATTGCTAGCACGGCTGCCAACAACGGCCTAGGCTTCTCGATCTTGATTTGACTCCTTGGGAAAGAAACACAAAGCCTTGCACATCTCGTCGAATGCAAGGGCACTCGTTATCTCATGTTTTGGTGGATACGGTTACGCTCAGAATATCCTACCAAGACGCTTTTGATCGACTTGATGTTGAAGGGTTGGTTCGAGACCCGGTAACATTATCGTGAGAGCTTTTGATGGTTCAAGCGAATAGTACTTGGAGAGCTCACTCACTGTTAAAGTCGGTTCCCGGACTTTTGACTCTACTTTCTTTGTCATGGACATCCGTCCAGCTTCTCTTGCCTACTTGGGCGCCCTTGGATACATGGGGCGGGTTAAATCCACAGCATCGAATGAAATACCGGTGAAAGGGAAGGTTGTTACAAGATGTGGTGAAGAAGAGTATATGGTCGGTCATCTATCATTCCGATACCTTGAGATGGAAGGTGAATTCTTGAGACTCCTGTCAATCTTTTGAGACAATACCAGTCATGCCTGACTCTCCGTCACTCTGATTACGCAGTTCCGCCTAGGATGGCCTCACCGAAAGATGCTCAAGTGCTTTGAAGAAGGAAAGAGTACTATTTGGGGACAGCTCCTAATCTTCCTTTCAAATTTGACAAGGCTGGTTTAGGCTTCACCATCAAGGGTCGAAGATGATACGCGACGTGCGGCCAACTTCCCTTCCGCATCAGCAGTGGAATCCATGCTATAGAAGACGGCGACAACGGCCGACATCGCAAGTGGATCTTCCCAACTTCGATAAAGGGCTCAAGAATTGGAAGATCAAGACGCTATACCAATCTCCTTTAGTCGAGTAATTGCTCTTGTTTTGTTTTGCTTTTCGTATTTCTTTATGTTTTGAACAATAAGCTTTGAAAGCCTAGTGCCTTGCGGCATCATGGCTCGTTTGTGAGGGTTATTATCTGTTGTTCTTTTCATTCAATAAATTTGTTGGAATTTTGCATTCAATTGTTTGTTTTCTTTCTTTTACTTTATCACCCTTCAAAAAGCTATGTGTTTCTTACACACACCCACGTGATACACCGAATCACTCACGAATCTCGTTGATAACAATATGCTAGTGCTAAATATGACTTTGATAATCCGATCTACCAAGAAGACGAAAGTGAGGAAGATTGTGAAGTGCCGGAGAACTTGCCGTTGCTACAGAAAGAAGCGAGTTATACAGCCACGAGCAAGTTGAGGTTGTGAATTTGGGTGCAAGCGAAGACAAAAGAGATCAAGATAGGAGCGGGTCTTGAGAACATTGTCGAGAGAAAGATTGGTTCGATGCTACGAGACTATATTGAGGTTTTGCTTGGTCGTGCGAAGACATGCTGGTTTAGACATTGATATTGTGGTTCATCGATTGCCGACAAAAGAAGGTTTTCTCGATGAAAGCGAGAAGGTTCGTGTCGTCGAGATGTCGAAAAGATCAAAGCCGGTTATGAGGCAGTTCAACGCTGGTTTCTTAGTGTCACCTCTTATCCCTGGGTTGCAAATGTGGTACCCGTACCTAAGAAGGATGGCAAGGTACGAATGTGTGTGGATTACGTAGATCCGAACAAAGCGAGTCCGAAGACGATTTCCCACTTCCTCATATTGATGTTCGTTGACAACACCGCCAACACAAGGTTTTCTCCTTCATGGATGGTTTCTCCTACAATCGGATCAAAATGGCTCAAGACATGGAGAAGACTACTTTTGTTACGGTGGGGCACTACGCTACAAGGTTATGCCGTTCGGATGAAGAACGCAGCGCCACTTATCGTGCTATGGTGACATTATTTCATGACATGATTCATCACGAGATAGAGGTCTCGTCGGCGACATGATAGCTCGATCCATCAAGAAGAACATCTTGATCATTTGCGTAAACTATTTGATGATTGAAGAAGTACGACGAGACTCAATCCTAACAAGTGCACCTTTGAGTCGATCCGGAAAACTCCTAGGGTTTATTGTCGATGGTAAAGGTATTGAAGTTGATCCGCCAAGGTTAAAGCTATTCAAGAGATGCCGCTCCCATAGAGAAGGAGGTCGAGGTTTCTTGGGCGATTAAACTACATTGCCGATTCATTGCACACCTAATCGCTACTTGTGAGCCAATCTTCAAGTTATTAAAGAAAGATCAAGTGGTGGAATGGAATGACGATTGCCGATCGCTTTTGACAAAATCAAGGAGTACCTACAAATCCTCCTATCCCGATGCCGCCAAGGAAGACCTCTTATCATGTACTTAATGTTAGAGAACTCAATGGGGTGTGTGTTGGGCAACATGACGAGTCGGTCGAAAAGAGCATGCAATATACTACCTTAGCAAAAGTTTACCGATCGTGAAACAAGATACTGCACTTGAGAAAACTTGCAACGCTTTGGCTTGGGCTGCCACGACTAAGACAAGATATGTTGACTCACACTACCTTGTTGATTTCAAGATGGATCCGATAAAATACATCTTTGAGAAACCAAATTCTCTCCGAAGAATAGCAAGATGGCAAATGATCTTGACCGAATATGACATCCAAGACACTTCTCGAGGCAATCAAAGGAAGTATAGTAGCCATCATTTGGCTCATCAAGCCGTAGATGACTATCGCCTATGCGATTCAATTTCAGACGAGGATGTTCTACTAGTCACTAATTGTGAAGAACCAGACCGACGAAGGACACGAACAAGGATCCCGATGGACCATGGTTTTGATGGAGCCTCAAACGCACTTGGCAAAGGCATTGGCGCCATCATTACATCCCCTACAGTGACATACTCCTTTCACCGATTATGTTTCATTGCACTAATAACATGGCGGTACGGCGTGCATCATGGGTCTTAAACGCTATTGACTTAAGAATCAAATTCTTACAAGTGTATGGAGATTCAGCTTTAGTGATCAGTCAGATAAAGGGCGAATGGGATACGAAGCATCCGAATCTCATTCCGTATCGAGAGCATGTTCTGAGTCTGATCCCCTACTTCGAAGAAATTACTTTTGATCACATTCCACGAGAAGAGAATCAGTTGGCAGACGCGTTAGCTACTATGTCATCTATGTTCAAGGTTAGATGGGACAACGAGGCTCCCCAAGTCATCATTGAGAAGTTCGACGAACCAACAGATTGTTGTGAGCTTGAAGAGAAACCTTGGTACTATGGCGTGAAGAGGTATCTTGAGACTCAGGAATATCCCGCAGAGGCATCTGTCAATGATAAGAAGTTCATGAGAAGATTCGCATCCAAATTCTTTCTCAGCAACGACATCTTATACAAGCGCAACCACGACTTGTGCTTACTCACTGTGTAGACCGAAAACAACAATGCGTATCATTGAAGAGTTACACGGCGAATTTGGTACCCTCCAAAGGACACACCATGGCTAAGAAGATTTTGAGAACAGTTACTATTGGTCTACCATGGAAGTCGATTGTCACCTTCGCCGATCTTGTCACAAATGCCGATTTATGCCGATAAAGTACATGTACCTCCAACCTCGAATGTTTTAACTTCTCCTTGGCCTTTTGCAATGTGGGGCATTGACATGATTGGAGAAATTAAGCCCATTCAATGGACATCGTTTCATCCTTGTGGCAATAGATTATTTCACCAAGTGGGTAGAAGTCGTATGCATCTTACCAAGAATGTTGTGGCTCGATTCATCAAACACAATCTTATCTCGATATGGCACTCCGAAAGGATTATCACGGATAAGCTCTAATCTCAACAACAAATGATCACCGAACTGCACGCAGCTCAAGATCAAGCATCACAATTCTTCTCCATATCGGCCTAAGATGAATGGCGCAGTGGAAGCCGCCAACAAGAGCATTAAGAAGATTATCTGAAGATGATGACTTACAAAGATTGGCATGAGATGTTACCATTTGCTCTTCATGGTTACCGCACTGTAACATCAACAGTGCAACCCCTTCTCTCTTATACGGTATGGAAGCCGTCTTACCCGTCGAGGTTCAGATACCCTCAACCAGAGTCCTCCAGGAGGCAGAGTTAGGCGAAGACGATTGGGTCCAGACTCGCCTTGACCAGATTAACTTGATTGATGAGAAATGACTCGCGTCCATCTGCCATGGACCGATTTATCAGAAACGAATGATCAGAGCATTTAACAAGAGGGTCAAGCACCGAGTCTACCAAGTTGGTGATCTAGTAGTCAAGCGCATCATTCTTCCACAAGGTGACCCCAGAGGCAAATGGACTCCCACCTACGAGGGACCGTTTGTAGTCAAGATAGTATTTTCCGGCGGAGCTATGATACTTAGCACCATGGATGGTGAAGACTTCCCACACCGTGAACGCAGACATAGTCAAAAATACTACGATAAAAGAGACCCGCTAGGTCGATGGCCTAGGCAAAAATAAGGGATCTGGCGAACCAAAGGTTCGGCAAAAGTTAAGGATATATACAAAACATGTACACTCGCAAGTCGAAAACCGAAAAGGGCTTGGGCAAAAAGGGTATCCCAGAGCGAAAACCGAAAGGGCGGTCTAGGCAAAAGTTAGATTTAAGCGTCGACTATGTCTCTTCGGATCATCACTCTATCGGCATTCAAGGTTCAAATGGTGAAGATCGCCTACTCACTTTCTAACGACAAGGAGATGAGATAGTCGAAATATATGAGTACTAGCATAGTTGGAACTTAACGAGATTGTTTCCGCATAGCTTTTACCTTTCTTGTGTACAACTTGGCCATACGCCACCTTTCAAATAAACGCAAACTTTCTCTTTACAATTTCTTGTTGATATTTGCAAAAGTCCAACTTTGCTTTGAATGACTATACACATTTGACAATAAGAATCTAATCACAAACATACGAAAAGTGAACATACAAAAGTACTTACTACAGCTCCGTGAATGGGACGAAAGTCACCAAAGCATTCCCCAGCATGACCGCCAAGGTGTCACTCACAACACAACTTCAGTGAGCAAAGGAATCCACAGTGCAATTCCACTCGACTAAGTAATGTTACATCGGTCTCAGCGGTAACACCTCACCCCATCAAGATATTTATCAATGGACATCTCTCCCTTCCTTTTTTCCCAGTGATATCCGACCCAAGACTTGGTCGATAGTGCATCGGAGGAACCTACATCTTCGTTCCCCAGATTACAACGGATCCCGACTCTTCCACCCGTCTCCGTGACTATCAAATGCTCTCCAGTGAGATGCACCCAATCCCCGAGCACCTCCTAAATTTCTTTAGCGGGATCTACATACAAGGTCCCCAACGGATCGCCTCCCGATTCTCCTCGGCGGGTCTATATGAGATCTCCAACAACGAGCTTCTCGCCTCTACCCTCCTCAACGATATCTAGGCCCAAGACTTGGTCGATAGTGCATCGGAGGAATCCAGTATCTTTCTTCTCCTTCAAAGGGGACTTCCACCTTTCAATTCCCCGGAGTCGAAATCCTCAAATGTAATATCCGCATCTCTTCAAGATGGATATGTTTTGAAATACCACAACATCTATCATTCATACATTACTCATAAAGTCATAATTCATGCATATGTCATTCATATACAACGTCATGCATCATACTGCATAAAACTAACCAATATTCATCAAAGTTCCTCTTGTTTTCTCCAAACAGTAATACTTGACGCAAACAGTCCAGATTAAGCCCCGAATCGACGGAAAACTATCCGAAATACCGCCTTGGTTTGTCCTCGACGATGGTCGAGATTAAGCCTCGAATCGACGGAAAACTATCGAAAGACCGCCTTTGGTTGTCCTCCGACGATGGTCGAGATTAAGCCCGAACCGACGGAAAGCTATCTCGAAGACCACCTCCGTTATCCTCCGATAAGACAATGGATCAACACCGATGCACAACGGGAAGCTATCCACATTTTTGCCAACTACTATCTCCCTCGAGTAATCGGCGAAGATTTATTCGATCCCTTATTATCAGCAAAGAACTACAGTCTAGCGTACGACTCGGTTGCCTTGGATGGCATCTTAAGCCCATCTCCGACTACTTATCAACAGTGCTTCACTTTCGAAATGCCGCATATATGGTTAAAATCAATACAAACCAATAACTTCATTCAAAAAATGAACACGTCTAACGTATGACTCCCTCTAGATGGCATCTTAAGCCCATCTCCATGCTCCTTCGAAACGTCTGAGCCTAGCGACGGCTCACTCCCAGATCGATCTTTCCAAATGGCATCTTAAGCCCATCTCCGTCAACTCTCCTATCGACATTCTCGAGTCTAGCGTCGACTCATCTTCCAAATAAGTATCCGGCTTCTCCAAATGGCATCGAAGCCCATTCCGCATCATCCACCAACAATGAGTGCAAATTTTCATGTGTACCGAGTGTTCAATCATCTTCTACCTCGGTCACAAAAGACAAGCGTGTCAATCTAACCTACAAGAAGATTGAACAGGGGCAGTCATACCCAAAATTTTCCCTCCATCTACTCAAGAGATTTCATACATATATGCTCAAGGATTCCTCAAGAGTCGATCGACAAACTCTCAGACAATCAACCCAAACTAGGGTTTGGTATCTCTCAAGTCAAGATGAACTTCCAACATCTCCAATGGCCTTCATGCCTCCTCATATGCTTCAAAGATTCTCCATGTCAAGTTTCAAGCTTCAAGTCAAGTTTCCTCATAAATTGCTCGGATGGTTGAAAATCGGTTGATTGGACAAAAGTCAAGCGTGGTCAACATACAACAAACTTCATAATTTTTGGTCAACATCCTCATTTTGAAGTTACATTCATCATTTGATCAAGGGTTGATCATGATTCATCAAGAAAACTCAAGATTTGCTCAAAAGTCAAACTTTCTAAATTAGGGTTTCTAGGTGAAAAGTCAATGTAAACTTTGATGATCATAACTTTCTCATACTTTCTCAGATATTTTTCCACCACCTCTTGTTTTGAAGGAAATTTAATTCTCTACAACTTCATGTCTCACAAGAATGTCCAAAAAATGCTTCATTTGAGAGGTATAGCTCAAGACATTACAGGTCATTTTCAAAGTCAACAAAAAGTCAACTTTTTGCTTTGAAGATATATTGAGCATGGTAACTCCAATTGAGATGAGACCAAACAGGTTGGTTAGAGGACTCTTAGAGCTTTCCAAAAAGTCCAAGAACACTCAAAAATGTGGAAAATTGAGCAAGTTACACCATTCACAAGTTGGGCAATTTTGAAAGAATGCACAAAGAGATACTTCTAAAATCAAATCTTTTGCAAATGGGCTTGCTTTCTCTTCATCCTAACTTATTCCTCATGCAATTAGGAATATCCAAGCCCAATGCCATGAGTTTTTGATTTATTTTTCTATTTAATTTTGAATTTATTCATTTAAATACAAATTAAATTTTAAAATAAATTATAAAATCAAATTTAATTGAAAGATTGATTTTATTCTTTTCTTAAGACTCAAGCAATTCATTAAAAGCCAGCAATTTCAAAATTGGATCAAAAAAGGCAAGATTGGATTGAAATTGATCAAGTTTTGAAAATTTGATTTTCATGAAAAATCAAATTTGATTATCATTGAATGGTGATTGATTCTTGCCAATAATGATCCCAAATCCATCCAATACTTATACCTGATGCATACCAATCACAAGGGGACGAAAAAATTGCTCCAGAAACCCTAACCTAAAAGCCAAAAAACCGAGTTCTTGAAGCAACTTGCAATCCTTGTTCCAGCTCGTTTCAATTGGTTTTGAGGATCCAAACGTATTCCTTGACATCCCTGGAAGCATTCCAGACCTTCACATTGCCAAAAAGCATCAAGAATCACGAAATCCGAATTTGGTTTGTTCTTGAAATTTCAAAATTCGAATTCCTTCATTCATGCATTATTAACTCGATTTGTTGTTGTTTTTGTGTTTAGTGATGTGTTTGCAAACTTTCTGGGTGCTTTAATCGAATTTCCATGGCCAGGAATGCATAACACCATTGTTAGGGTTTCTGAACACGTTTTAGGGTTTTTCTTAAATGGAAAAATCGGACTATAAGACCTATGCCAATGTGTTCGGAATGATCCTGGAATCGAACCATGCCTTTAGAATTCATTTATATTATGTATGCTTGCTTTTTGATGTTTGCCAGGGACTTAGCGTCGAGCAATGGCCGACGCTGGATTTTCAAATATTTGAATCGGAGAAGACGATCGTTGGCGCGGAGACGAGGCAGTGGGAGAGCGACGCGTGTTTAACCCACTCACTCCGGATCTCAAACAGTGAAGCACACATGGCGTAGTGGTAAATGCGTGTACTGTTGTTGGATGCTCTCACATGTCTCCAGTTCGATCCCTGGCCATGACATTTCTTTTTACAAGTTTGCAAATCACATATTTTTTCATATTTTTCATTATTTAATATTTTTGCACTATTTTAATTAATTTCCACATTTTATTTCTGCATTAAAAATTCATCAAAAAATATTTTCCTTTTACATGTGTTTTCTAAAAATCTTTATTTGATTTAATAAATTAAAAAACATATTTTTGC
This sequence comes from Vicia sativa, assembly GCA_021764765.1. Classification (NCBI taxonomy): domain Eukaryota; kingdom Viridiplantae; phylum Streptophyta; class Magnoliopsida; order Fabales; family Fabaceae; genus Vicia; species Vicia sativa. Next base: position 238,040,647 of record CM038794.1, on the reverse strand, counting down.
ATGCATATTTATTTTTATTTGTAATTTTGCATTTAAATCATTGTTAATTAGTTTTTAATTATTAAATTGCATCTAAAAAATCCCAAAAATTTATTTTAGCATATTACATTATTTCCAGCATGTAATAATTTTCTCATATAAAAATTTGTATTTTTCTAACATTTTTCTCTTGTTCGAATCATATCGCATTTTCCGATTTCTCATTCTTTCACAGGTTGTTCCGATTCAGACGATTTTTCCTTTATCATTCTATTTTTTTCCAATAATGTAGCTGTATATGGGATGTAATAGTTTAATTTAGGATTTTATTTTCCGCATTTTAAATTATGTATCTTCCCCAAAGCCTTGTAATAGCGTAGGACATTTACCTTTCCGCATCTTTACATTCCGCATTTTATTTTCCGCACCCTATAAATTGCTAGTAATTAGGCGTGTATGGCAAGACTAAAATTGAACATAGCCCACTAATTTTCAAGATAACATATTCTGAAATCAACACACTTCTTTCACACACGCACCCCTTAGGGGAATTCTCTCTCGTTGCCTTTGCGAATTCAAAATGGTCATGTCCCTAGAACGTAGAGGTATTCCAGCACCGTTGCCTTCCAAACAAATCATCATAGTCCCTTCGATACAAAGATCATAAGACCCACGATGTCGCCTCCGAATACATGATCTTGACCCTCGATTGTCGCCTACGAAAAATGATGATAGTCCCTTCGAATGTGCTAGGATACTTCCTACAAGTTGCTTTCTATGACCATCCGATGTCCCTTCGAATGTCCCGCTTACCTCCAACGAATGGAGCTACCTACTAACTAATGGTATGGCTAGCGCTATTCTAAAGGAATGTAGAAGTATAACAAAACGACCAATTCTGAGTGGGTAAATAAGTCTTTTAGTTGCTTGCTCTATCAAATGCTTTTCACACCACACACTCTTTTTCAAAGTTCAATTTCTTTCCAAAAACAAAACATTTCCGAACACTTTGTATACACTCCTACATGAGTCATTACAAAGTCAAAGCGAAATGCCTTTTTTTTTAAAATATTTTTGTCAAACACACAGAAAGCAATTTTAAAAGGTGATCTAGAGCAACTAAGAGCCCGTAGATAACTACGGATGGAAAGGGGTGCTAATACCTTCCCTTTTCATAACCATTCTCCCGAACTCAGAATCTAAACGAAGGTCTTTTTCTGTGTACTTTTACCTTCCCTTAATTGGATAAAAATAAAAGTCGGTGGCGACTCTTGCTATCCGCACATTTGGATACAAAAATCCTACAAAGTCAGTTCACCGTGTTACAGATACATCCATTCATTTGGATACAACCATAAATATATAGGTGATGCTTTTTTCTGAAAATCAAAATAATTAAAATACAACGTGCGATGGGACCCGGAAATTGAAACACACCAATTAAAACACGCCACGCTTGCCTCGCCGGTCAAGTCAAAGTCAGAGGTGTCGGAAGTCAACTCCGATCACCTTCTCCGATGGGAGGTTTCTTCTAAAACCTGCGAAAATTCATCAAAACACAAAAACAAATAGTCTAGATCCACTAGTTGGGACCGTGCGAACACGATGGTGGTGTTCTTTTGTCTTGAAACTGCCTATAAATTGAGATTCAAAACTATAGAAGGTTTATGCCCTAACAATGGAAGATTATGATTAAGCCATGGAAAACTTGTAATGATGGGCTAGATCTGCTCTATGACATCTTATGAACACATTAGTACAGTTAGTTTTAATCAAAACACGTTAAAAAAACAAAGTACGAAATCAAGCAAAATATGAAAATCGATGCTCATGGATGGCGTGATTCAACATGTTATGGCCATTAATAATGATGCATACTTACTCAGTATTACCCCAGGAGCATGATGAAGTGCTTGAAAGTGGCTGGAAAATAGAATACGAATTTGCAAGTTTCTTGAAAATTTTGAAGAGTTTTAGGGTTTGTTTTTGAGGCAAGGATTCGTGTCGGTGAGAGGCTGGGATCATTGTATATATATAATAGAGTGAATTAGGTCAAGAATCATAAAGAAAATATATGTCAATCAATGATTTTCGAAATTGACATATTGTATGGCTTGCTTGGACCTCAAGAATGATAAAAAAAAAAAAAATCAACCTTGCACTTAATGATTTGATTTTTTGCATTTTATTTTAATTAAAATTGAATTAAATTGGATTAATTCAAAAATAAATAAAAGAAAAGAAAATATGGCGTGCTATTGGGATTGAGATGCTCTCGAAAATGTTATAAGCAAGTGTGAATCAAAGAAACTTAGGCCCATTTAGAATAAAATTGAATTTTCTAAGTATTTCTCTTCATGCACTTCTTCAAAAATGCAAAACTTGCACAACTTGTATCTTGCTCAATTTTCAACATTTTTAAGTGTTCTTGGACTTTTTAGAAAGATCAAGATGTCTTCTAAATACTCCTTTTGGTTTCATCTTCATTTAAGTTTCCATGTTCATGTACACTTCTTTGCAAAAAATATGAATTTTTGTTGACTTTTAGAAGGACCTATAATGTTTTGATCCATAACTCTCAAATGATGCATTTTTAGCCAAAGCTTGTGAGACATGAAGTTGTAGAGAATTGAATTACCTTCAAAATGAGCTTTGGTGGAAAAATTTCTAATGAAGTATGTGAGAGTTATGCCTGGTCAAAGTTCTATTGACTTTTTGTCCAAAACCTCTAATTTGGAAACTTTGACTTTTGATCAAATCTTGACTTTTCTTGATGAATCATGATCAACCCTTTATCATATGATGAATGTGAATTAAAAATATTGATGTTGATAAAAAATGATGAGTTTGACTGTATGTTGACCACAGTTGACTTTTTGTCCAATACAACTGATTTTCAACCATCTAAGCAATTGATTGAGCAAACTTGAGCTGTAAGTCTTGAAACTTGGCATGGTGATCCCTTAAGACATATGAGGAGGTATGATGGCCACTTGAGGTGTCATAACTCTTCTTTGACTTGAGAGAATTAAAACACTAGTTTGGGTTGATTGCTTAGGAGAGGGTTCATCTGGTCAACCCTTGAGAAATTCTTGAGTATGTGGATTGTCTTGAGAAATATGAGGACATATTTTGGAGTATAATAGTTTCCCTGTTCAATCTTCTTGTGCCTGAAGGGTTAGACTGGTATGCTTGCCTTTCGTGACCTGAAGGTAGAAGATGATTGAACACTCGAGTACACCTAAAAATTTGCACTCGCCGGTGTATGGAATGAGATCGTCAATTGACGATGCGCTGTAATGGGCTTATAGATGCCATTTGGAAAATCTGATGATGGGGAGTGAGTCATACGTTAGATTATATACTCCTCTTTGAATGAGATTACCGATATGCATTGATTTTTAACCAGATATGCAACATCCTGTAGGTGGAGAGATGACCATATGTGCTCGGGGATGGGCTTAAAGATGCCATCTGGAGTAGTTGATGATAAGAGAGAGTCAGAATTAGCCTTTTACTTTGCTGTATCTGAAATGAGTATTCGTCAGGATGTAGATAGTTTTCCCGTCTTGGTTCAGGTATTAATCTGTATTCTACTGTCTGTTGATAAACATGTTTGGTCGTTTAGATAGTTTTCCCGTCCTATTTAGGGTATTAATCCTTGACCTTTTGTCTGGGAGATAACTTTCACCTGCGGGGGAAATTTAACTTGAAAGGATATGATTAGTTCTATGCAGATTATGATGTATGCGAGTATATAATAATGCTCGTGAATGATATGTTATGACTTTTATGTATAATGCATGAATGTAGATGTTGTGGTATCCATCTTGAAGGAGATAGAAATGTTCTGCTGAGAATCTTTGATTTTTCTTGGGGACGTAGTTGTTGGAGACCCTGATTGGGAAATAATAGGGATGTGAATTCCTCTAATGCACTATCTGACCAAGTTTTAAGTCTGGATATCAACGTTGTTGGGGGATGATAATCTTGAAAGGTACTCAGTTGGGGATGAATATCTTGTATATAAACCTTGTTGGGGAATGATATGATTTTGAATATCCTATTACTTCTTGGAGACTGACATAATAAGTTGATTGATGATTTGTTACTACTCGGGGACCAATGTAACAAAGTTTGAAGTTCACTGCGTGGGGGCTGACATGACAATGTAGACCATCACTGCTTAGGGACTAACGTGACGATGTTGTAGATGATCACTGCTCAGAGACTAATATGATGAAGTTGATAGGATCACTGCTCGGGGACTAATGTGATGATGTTGATAGGATCACCGCTCAGGGACTAATGTGATGATGTAGATAATCACTGCTCAGGGACTAATGGGATAACTTGAGAATGTAGATAAAGTTGATAGGATCACTGCTCGGGGAATAACGTGATGGTGTTGATAGGAACACTGCTTGGGGACTGATGTGATGAATAAAATTGTTGGACACTGTTGAAAGGAGATGATAGAGTAGTAATCTGTTGGAGAGATCCGTTTCTATTAGGTTGATGACTCTATGGGGATTGTAAAGATGACTCTGTGGGGATGTATTGGTGACCTTCGTTGTCATCTCAATTCATGGAGTCTGTAGTAATTACTGTTTCTGTTTGCTTTTCGTATGTTTGTGAACAAATATTTATGTCGGATGCATATAATCATTCAAAGCAATCATTGGACTTTATGCAAACAAAACAGATAAAAGTAAAATTGGAACTGGAAAAGAGAAATTGTATTAATTTTGGAAAGTGGGCCTATAAATAGGCAGTTCATGTACAAAGGGGCAAATGTCTTAGTAAGAAGAAATTGTCGAAAGCATTTTGGAAAATAGTAAAAGCTATGTGGAAATAATCTCGTCGAGTTTCAACTATGTTATTGCTCATATATTTTCGACTATCTCATCTCCTTGCTGTTAGAAGAAAGTGATTGAACTGATCTGAGCCATTTGAACTTGATAGTAGTGTAGCCTGTAAGTATATGATCTTGACGAGACCTAGTCGTACGCTTTTATCCCTAAATTTTGCCTAGACCGCCCTTTCGGGTTTTCTGTCTACATGGATACCCTTTTTGCCCAAGCCGCCTTTGTAGATTTTCGACTTATCGGGTGTACATTATTTTGTATATATGTCCTTAATTTTTGCCCGAGCCTTTTTGGTTCGCCAGGACGCCCTTATTTTTTCCTAGGCCAGTCGACCTAGCGGGTCTTGTTTATGCATAGTATTTTTTTGACTGTGTCTGCATTCACAGGGGGCGGGAAGTCTTCTCCATCCATAGTGCTTAGTATCATGGCTCCGCCAGAAAATATTGTCTTGACTACAAATAGCCCTTCGTAGGTGGGAGTCCATTTGCCCCTAGGATCACCTTGTGGTAGGATGATGCGCTTGACTACTAGGTCGCAAACTTGGTACGCTCGATGCCTAACTTTCTTATTGAATGTTTTGATAATTCGTTTCTGATATATCTGTCCATGGCAGATGGATACGAGCCGTTTATCATCGATCAAGTTTATCTGGTCAAGTCGAGTCTGGACCCATTCATCGTCTAACTCTGCGTCCTTGAGTACTCTGAGTGAGAGTATCTGAACCTCGATAGGTAGAACTGCTTTCATACCATATACGAGAGAGAATAGGGTTTCCCCTATATATGTTTGTACTGAAGTGTGATAACTGTGGAGAGAAAATGACAACATCTCATGCCAATCTTTATAAGTCACTGTCATCTTCTGCATGATTTTCTTAAGATTTTTGTTGGCGACTTCCACTGTGCCATTCATCTTTGGCCGATATGGAGAAGAGTTGTGATGTTTAATCTTGAACTACTTGCAGAGTTCAGTGATCATCTTGTTATTAAGGTTGGTACCATTGTCTGTGATAATCCTTTCGGGGACGCCGTATCGGAAGATGAGATTATGTTTGATGAATCGAGCCACGATATTCTTGTTAACAGATGCGAACGAGGTTGCTTTTATCCATTTGGTAAATTAATCAATAGCGATGAGGATGAAATGGTGTCCATTAGAAGCGGGAGTTTTGATTTCTCCAATCATGTAAATACCCCACATCGCGAAAGGCCACAGGGAGGTCAGAACATTCAATGGAATTGGAGGGTTGTGTACTTTGTCTGCGTATATCTGGCATTTTTGACAAGATCGAGCATAGAGATAACAATCTGCTTCCATAGTGGACCAATAGTAACTTGCTCTTAGAATCTTCTTGGCCATTGTATGTCCACTGGAGTGAGTACCAAATGCGCCTTCGTTTAACTCTTCCATAATTCGTTCGGCCCTGATCTACACATCAGAGTAAGGCCAAGTCATGATTGCGTTTGTATAAGATGTCGTTACTGAGAAAGAACTTGGCAGCGAAGCTTCTTAGGAACTTCTTATCGTTGTCATATGCCCCTTCAGGGTATTCTTGAGCCTCGAGGTACCTCTTCACTTCGTAGAACCAAGGTTTCTCCTCTACTCCTTCGGTATCAAGTTCGTAACAGTACGTCAGTTCGTCTAGTCTCTCAATAGTAATATGAGGAGCTTCGTTGTCCCATCTGACTTTGAACATAGATGACATGGTAGCTAACACGTTTGCCAGCTGATTCTCATCTCGTGGGATGTGCTCGAAAGTGATTTCTTCGAAGTATGGGATCAGATTCAATACATGTTCTCGATATGGAATGAGTTTTGTATGCTTCGTATCCCATTCGCCCTTGATCTGACTGATCACCAAAGTTGAGTCTTTGTATACTTGCAAGAATTTGATCCTCAAGTCAATAGCAGCTTTGATACCCATGATGCATACTTCGTATTCAACCATATTGTTGGTGCAGTCGAAACATAGTGTGGCAGTGAAAGGTGTATGATCGTCATTGGGAGATGTAATTATGGCGCCAATACCATTTCCAAGTGCGTTAGAAGCTCCATCAAAGACCATAGTCCATCGGGATCCTGGCTCAGGTCCTTCGTCTGGTCCAGGCTCTTCATAACCGGTGACTAACATAATATCCTCGTCTGGAAACTCGAAATGCATAGACTAGTATTCATCTACGACTTGATGAGCCAAATGATCGGCTACCACACTTCCTTTGATTTCTTTATGAGTAGTATACTGAATATCGTATTCGGTCAAGATCATTTGCCATCTTGCTAATCTTTCGGAGAGAGCAGGTTTCTCGAATATTTATTTTATCAGATCCATCTTAGAGATCATTAAGGTAGTGTGAGTCAACATATACTGTCTTAGTCGGCGAGCAACCCAAGCCAAAGTGCTGCAAGTTTTCTCGAGCTGTGAGTATCTTGTTTCACAGTCGGTAAACTTTTTTCTAAGGTAGTATATTGTATTCTCTTTTCGACCAGACTCGTCATGTTTCCCCAACACACACCCTATTGAGTTCTCCAATACTTTTAAGTACATGATGAGAGGCTTTCCTTTGACTGGTGGCATCCGGATATGAGGTGCTTGTAGGTATTCCTTGATTTTGTCAAAAGCTATTTGGTATTTGTCGTTCCATTCCACTACTTGACCTTTCTTCAATAACTTGAAGATTGGCTCACAAGTAGCAGTTAGATGTGTAATGAATCTAGCAGTGTAATCCAGTCGTCCCAAGAAACCTCTGACTTCCTTCTCGGTAAGGGGAGTTGACATTTCTTGAATAACCTTGACTTTGGCAGGATCAACTTCGATACCTTTACCACTGACATCGAATCCCATGAGTTTGCCGGATCTGATTCTGAAGGTGCATTTGCTCGAATTCAGTCTCAATTTGTATTTCTTCAGTCTATCAAACAGCTTTCGCAAATGATCAAGATGTTCTTCTTCGGTTTGTGATCGAGTTATCATGTCGTCGATGTAGACCTCTATATCGTGATGGATCATATCATGGAATAAAGCCACTATAGCACGCTGTATATGTGGCGCCAGCATTGTTCAACCCAAACGGCGTGACTTTGTAACAGAAAGTGCTCCACTGTGTAACGAAAGTGGTTTTTTTCCATGTCTTCGGGAGCCATCTTGATCTGATTGTAACCAGAGAAACCATCCATGAAGGAGAAAACTTTATGCTGAGCGGTATTGTCGACCAGGACATCAATATGTGGGAGTGTAAAATCGTCTTTCGGGCTCGCTTTATTCAGATCTCTGTAATCTACACACATGCGCACTTTGCCATCCTTCTTAGGTATGGGTACCACGTTTACGACCCATTGTGGATAAGAAGTAACGGCTAAGAAAATGGCTTTGAACTACTTCATGACTTCGACTTTGATTTTCTCGGACATCTCAAGATGCATACGATGAAATTTCTGCTTCATAGGGAGAAAACCCTCTTTCGTTGATAGTCGGTGTACCACAAGTCAATATCTAGACCTGGCATGTCTTCGTAGGACCAAGCAAAAATCTTGATGTGGTCTCGCAGCATTTGGATCAATCTCTCTTTGACATTGTTCTCAAGACCCGCTCTTATTTTGATTTCTTTTCTGTCTTCATCGGTACCTAGATTCACAACCTCGACCGGCTCTTCGTGTGGCTGTATAGCCCTTTATTCTTGTTGTAGTAGTCTGGAAAGTTCTCTTGGCAGTTCACAATCTTCCTCACCTTCGTCTTCGGCTTGGTAGATCGGATTATCAAAGTCATATTTAGCAATAGTAGAGTCGTTATCAACGAGATTCGAAGTGAATGTGGATCTGCAGTGTATTGCGTGGGTGTGTGTAAGAACACATAGCTTTTGAAAGGGTGATAAAGTAAAAAAAAAAAAAAGACAGATAGCACAATATTTGAATGCAAAAGTCCAATAATTTATTGAATGAAAATATGCGAATGACAAATAATAACCCTCACAAACGAGCCGTGGTGCCCTAGGCAAGGCACTAGGCTTAAAGTTTATTGTTTAAAGCGTAAAAAGCATAAAAGCATAACAAAAAAATCAATTACTCATGTCTAAAGGAGATTGGTATAACATCTTCAGTCTTCCAATTGTTGAGTCCATCGCCAGGAGTTGGGAAGATCCAATTATTGATGTCGAAGTCACCATCATCGTCTTCTTCTATAGCATGAACTTCGCCTTTGTTGATGCGGAATAAAGATTCGTTGGAACGTTCGTGGCGTATCATCTTCTTACCTTTGGTAGTGAAGCCTAAACTAGTCTTGTCAGATTTGAATGGAAAATCGAGTAGCTGACCCCAAATAGTACAACCTCCTTCTTCAACTACAGCTCTGCAATCTTTTAGTGAGGCCATCTTCGGTGGAACTCTAGTAACTTTAGGAGTAATAGGAGAGTCGGCATGTATGACTCGTGGAACTACTTTGAAAGCTTGATAGGGAGTTTCGACAAATTCGCCTTCCATCTCGATGTATCGGATTGATTGCAGATGGCTTACCATATATTCTTCTTCTTCACATACAGTAATGATCTTCCCCTTCACTGGGTACTTCAACTTCTGATGTAGAGTAGAGGTAACGGCGCCTTCCCCATGTATCCAAGGGCGTCCAAGTAGGAAGGAATAAGCTAGACGGATGTCCATCACAAAGAAAGTAGAGTCAAAAGTCTGGGAACCTACTTTGATCGGCGGGTTGAGCTCTCCAAGTACTGTTCTCTTCGAACCATCAAAAGCTCTTACGATTATGTCACTAGGTTTCGTGACCACTTCTTCAGCATTGAGTCGGTCAAGAGCGCTCTTCAGAAGGACATTCAGAGCAGAGCCAATATATACCAATACGTGAGACAATGTGATGCCCTTGCGTTCTATAGAGACGTGCAAGGCTTTGTTGTGTTTTCTTCCGGCAGGGTTAGATCAGCATCAGAAAATCCCAAACCATTATCGGCGGTCAGGCTAGCAATACAACTTTCGAATTGATCAGTAGTAGTATCTTGCGGTATGTGAGTATTCTTCAGAAATTTCACCAAGGCTTTAACATGAGCCTCGAAGCACAGCAACAGAGCTAGCATGGAAATCTTGGACTGAGTCTGTCCTAACTGCTCCATAACATTATATTCTCTCTTTTTAATAATCTTCATAATTTCCTCCATTTCTTGCTTGGAGGTATCTTCAACAACTCCCTTTGGTACTTCCGTCTGACCAGGTTGAGTCACTTTCTCTTTCCCTCAAGCCTCGGGAGTTGGTTCAGTAGCAGGAATGTGAATTGGTGAAGTAGTGTCTTTTGGAGGAGAGATATCTGGAGAAAATACTATTCTGGTTCTGGTTACTTTGCTTGATCCGGTGATATTATCAATTTAGGATTTGTGGCTTCAACTGTATTGTCTTCAATGGTCAATGGATCTTGCTTAACGCCATGATAGTAGACTCCGGCTCCATAATTCCAAGGTATAGCTTTGTCAGAGGAATATGGAATTGATCTGGGCGAGGTAATAATGAGAGGTTCCACTCTGGGTGCAGGATCGGCAAAGGTGATCCTTATTGTGTTCACGTTAGCATATTCTTTGGGATAATCATCTCCCCATCTGGTTGCCTTGATGTCTTTAATTACAATCTCTTAGCTATCAGGAGCGGTATACTTCACCATAAAATCATACTTTCCACTTGGCTACCCCAAGGTATCCCAGACTTCTGGTACGGCTTCGCTTACATCTTCGATCTTCAAATTTTAGCAACATCTTCGCATAGACTCTCTACAGACAGAGGTTTTAGGAATAACACTTATCGGTTGTCCATCATGCATTGAACACGTCTCTTCAACCAAGCACATCCATTTGATTAAGATGCACACCAACGACAATCGTCAGGACATCATGGAAATACACCGGCTTGCAAAAAATCTTTCTTGACAGTCATCAGGGGAATGGTCAGCTCATTCACATCAAAGATATAGGAGTCATCGTCAATGGCATTTAAACTTTTACCATGGTCAGACATTGGTGCGTTGATCACATTCGGAGTTTTGACCGGAGGGTCGAATTCAATTTCCCGAGCTTTAATCATGTCTTGAATCTTGTTCTTCAGGGCCCAACAGTTGTTGGTGTCGTGCACTGGGTTGTTGGAGTGGTATGCACACCTTGCATTAGGATTATATTTTATAGAGGAAGTGTTGACATGATGAGGAGGATCCCTCAAAGTAATCAGCTCTGCTTTCATCATGTGTTGTAATGCTTGAGACAGCGGCATGTTGATCTTCGTAAACTATCTTCTTGGCGTGTTCTGCCTACGTGTATTGGCTTGTTGAGATTGCACTGGTGTGGGATTGGAGATTAAGACCGCCCCCACAGATTTATTGCGATCAGTTTTGTCACGTCTCTTCTGACCATACACAACATTGGCTTCTTTCTTCCTGCCAAAAGATCTCTTTACAGCATTTAAGGATGTCTCGACTTATATTTTTCCGCTCTTGATTCCATCTTCAATACGTTCGCCTGTCAATATCATCTCAATGAATCCGGCTGAAGAGTTTCCAATCAGATGATTGAAGAATGGGCCTGTCAGTGTTCCCATGAACATATCAACCAATTCCCTATTAGACAAGGGTGGTTGAACTCTGCCTGCTAGATCTCTCCATTTTTTAGCATACTCCTTGAACTTCTCGTCACGACCCATAGACATGCTCTGCAGTTGCATACGGGTTGGTGCCAATTCAGCATTGTACTGGTACTGTTTGTAGAAAGCATCTGCCAAAATCATTCCAGGTATGAATGCAGGTATTCTGTAGCTGATAATACCATTCTAACTATGTTTCATACAGACTCTCTTGAAAGAAATGTATCCATAGCTTCTTGTCTTCAGTATGAGGATGGATTTTCTGAACATAGGACTTCAGATGCAGCTTCGGGAAAGAAATGCCATCATACTTAGAAAAGGTAGAGACCTTGAACTTGCGGGAAATTACCACTCCGGGAACCAGACTCAGATCATCAAAGTTCAACCCTGACATTTTTAGATTCTCCACAGCATTCAGGAGGTCTTCAAGTTGCTTGTATTTTTCGTTGTTAGGATACTGCTCAATCATATAGTCTTCATCTTCGTTTTCAGACTCATGATGGCTTCCTTCATTGTTTTTGATGCTTCCTTTAGTCTCGCCGCTCTTGTCTGAGAATTCAAGTTATCTGACTACCTTGACTGGACCTCTGTACCTTTTCCCATGTTGAGGATGCCAATGGTCTTCTTCTTTCTGGTGATGAGCTTCTTTAGATCTTTCTAACTTTGAGCTAAGTTGGTGAACATTTCCTGGAACTGAGCATTCTGAGCCTGGAGATCTTTGACAGTCTGTTCGAGAGCCATTTCTGCTAAAATAAACAGCGAGAAAATAAGAAAATCGGTCTTCAGTGTACCTGTTATAAGATGTTATGTTATGATATGCAATGTTATGCAATGCAATGTTTTCAAGGACCTTTAGGAATTTAAATTTGGTAAACAAGCAAGAACAAACTTTATTATTAGTTGACTTTGTAAGTACAAATAAAAGTTTAGACAGTAAAATGAAATTTCTAGAGCTTAGGTCTCCCATGGATGCTTCCTCTTTGTGTTGAAGTAGGTGTTGATGTCTTTCTCCTTGTGAAGTAGCTTTGTTAAATCCAATACTCTTTTCTCGCTTGCGTAGCACTGGGCTTTGAATGTATCTCTTTCTTCTTTGAGTTGAATCCAAGATCTCTTTAATTATTCGAAATCAGTAGGCATGTCTGGGTTAAGAATGGTATAGGGTTCATCACCTACAGCAATAAGTTTCATAATCACTGACAGGATCATAGTATATGGCATCATGAGGTTTTGAGCGCGAGCTCGCACCCATTTGAGGTAAGGTTCCCAAGGAATAGAATTTTTGTGCCTCAAGGTCTTAGTATCATTTTTCTTCACCATGCCCCAAGCGTGCACAAATATTCGATGGTAACCATGGAGATCGTTGTCATAGTCAAACACAATGCCTTGGATAAGTATATCATGAGGACCATCTCTTCGAGCAAAACCAAACTTTCGTAGTTCTAGAGAAGGGTTGTAAGTGATACCTCCCCTTATGCCAAGGAGTGGTACATTAGGGAATTCTCCACAACGTTCAATGAAAGTGAAGTCCTTTTGAGAGTAAAGACACCAACGAATATCTGAATGAGAGAGTGACATCAACCTTTGAGACCACTTCAACCTTTGTTCGTTCTTCATTACTAATTGAGGAAGGTGTGAAATAAACCACCTGGATAATAATAGTATGCAACACATGAGAGTTCCTTGTCTTTTCATAGTACGAGTGTGGAGAGAATGCAAAATATCTCCAAGCAAAGTAGGCACATGATTATGAGTGAGGAAAATCTTGATGGCGTTCACGTCTATGAATTGATCTGGATTAAGAAATAGCACCAAACCATAGATGAGCAAAGCCAAAACGTCTTCGAAAGCATGGAAACTCATGGCTTTTAGGAATTCTCGAGCTTTCTTTATCAAGAACTTAGCAAGCAAACCCTTAACTCCACTTCTGGTTTCCCAATTGTCTTCAATGTTTGATCGCTTTAGATGTAACGCTGATGTGATGTCTTTAAACCTCAGAACTTTTTCTGAACCGGTGAAAGGTATTTGATCAAGAATGGGTATCCCAAGTAGCTTAGAGAACTCTTCCAATGTAGGTACCAATTGATAGTCTGGGAAAGTAAAGCAATGATGCTTCGGATCAAAGAACTGGAATACGACGCTCATCATGTCTTCTTCAAAACCTGAGGTAACCAAGTCGAGTAGATAACCATGTCTTTTGATGAACTTAGAGTGATCGGGAATTTCTGAGACTAACTCTTTGAGCTGAGAAGGTATATCCACAAAGTTGATTCGGATAGTCTTCCTGGAAGCCATAACCCTACAACAAAGAGCAAACATAAATCCCTAGGTCCTTGAAATGGTTAAAATGTTATGATGATATGATGTTATGATGTCATGATGTCATGTTTAAATAGCAAGCACAAGCAATTCACACAATAACCCTAGGTTTAAGGCTTGCATGAGGTATAGGTGTCTACCCTACCGGAGTTTGAGTAGGTTCAACCTGTCCTATAATAGTAATCGGGTTCTAGGAATCTCATATCACAGATCTTTCTCGAAAGCTTTATTTCAATACAACTACCAAGTGGTCGACCAAAACATCCCGAAAGTCGAATCTTAATGAGCGTAGCATCGAGTATCAACCAACCTCAGTCTGCACAGAAGCTGAGTATCTCACTACCTTCTAATGGCCAAGATGGGTAAATTAGGGTTCTAAAATTGAGTTAGTGCTTATGACACCACGCAGACGCCAAATACTTCCTCAACTGAACATAAGGAGCATCAGGACATCAAAAGTGTCGCACTAACCGTAGCCATCATTTTGACCGTTTCGGTTTACGCCTAACAGTCGCAATGATTTATTGTTCGAAAATGTTTGTTTGGAAAATGTTTAACTTTGTAATGATTCTCGCTGGAATGTATACAAAGTGTTTGAAAAAAGTTTTTGAAAAATGTGATGTGTGAAAAGTATTTGATTGAGCAAGCAACTAGGAGTTTATTACCTACTCAGAATGGTCGTTTCCATGTTATTTTCCTTCTTCTATAGAATAAGGTTATCCATATCATTAGTTGGTAGGTAACTTTATTCTTTTGAATGGGAAAGGACAATCGAAGGGTCACCGTTTGGTCATAGAAAGCAACATGTAGGGATACCTTAGCAATTCGTAGGGACGATCATCACTTTTCGTAGGCAACAATAGAGGGACGAGATCATATATTCATAGGAAACATCGTGGGTCATCGAGGGACTATGATCTTTGTATCTAAGGGACTATGATGATGTTATTCGTAGGAAGATTTGCTAATGGTATCCCTACGTTCGAGGGACATGACCATTGTATTCGAAAGGCAACAAAAGAGGATACCCTAAAGGGCTGCAAGTGTGATGAGTGTGTTCGATTTTAATATTTATCTTGAGATTAGAAGTGATCTAAGGTTGATTTTAGTCTTAGCATGCAAACCCTAATTACTAGCAGTTAGATATATGTACAGGAAAATAAAATGCGGAATATAAAGTGCGGGAATGTAAACCCTACGCTATTACATGGCTTTGGGGAAGATACATAATAGGAGTGCGAAAAGTAAAGGCAGAAATGTAAATCTACGCTATTACAGAATAAAACTTTGCGACCTATACATCTTTTCTAGAATTGTAAATGCGAAATAGTAGAAATAAATAAAGGAAAAAATGTCTAATGATAAGAGAAAATATCTAAACCCTAATTGCAAAGGAAAAATATTTTTTGACATTTTTTGGATTGATTTTAATGTGAAATTCCTAATTCTATAATAATTAGCATTTAATTAGAAAAATAATTGAAAATATAAATAAAAATAAATATTTTTGTGTCAAAAATTAAATAAATGTTTTAGAAGCCTAAATCTAAGATTAAAACATTTTTGGAATTGTAGAAAATAGTTTAATTAATTTTTGAAAAGAAATTTAAATAGTTAGAAAAAAACGAAAAATGAAATGTTAGAAAATTTGAGGAGAAAAGTGGTAAAAAAAAATAGATATGGCACCCCAGTGTGTTAAACTCGTGACCATGGGGTTGCAGGTTTAAAATGATACCACTACACCATCTGCCAATGGTGATATATGCACGCCTCCAAATATATGTATGTGTAACCTGCATAAAATCAGAAATTATGGAAAAATAGCAAAAGGTGGGGTTCGAACCCACGACCTGAGAGAGGAAAGTGACATAGCACATGCATGGTGAACCGCTGGGGCGGTGATACATCCATTCATTTGGATACAACCATAAATATATAGGTGATGTTTTTTCCTAAAAATCAAAACAATTAAAATACAACGCACGATGGGACCCAGGAATTCAAACAAACCAATTGAAGCAGGCCACGCTTGCCTCGCCGGTCAAGCCAATGTCAGAATTGCCGGAAGTCAACTCCGGTCACCTTCTATGATGGGAGGTTTCTTTTAAAACCTTCAAAAAATCATCAAAACACAAAAAAAAATAATCTAGATCCACTAATTAGGACCGTGCGAACACGATGGTGGTGTTCTTTTGTCTTGAAACTGTCTGTAAATTGAGATTCGAAGCTACATAAGGTTTATGCCCTAACAATGGCAGGTTATGATTAATCCATGGAAAGCTTGTAACGATGGACCAGATCTGCTCTATGACATCTCATGAACACATTAGTATAGTTAGTTTTAATCAAAACACGTTAAAAAGCAAAGTACGAAATCAAGCAAAATATGAAAACGGATGCTCATGGATGGCGTGATTCAACATGTTATGGCCATGGATAATGATGTATACTTACTCAGTATTATCTCAAGAGCACGATGGAGTGCTTGAAAGTGATTGAAAGTGGCTGGAAAATAGAAAACGAATTTGCAAGTTTCTTGAAAATTTTGAGGAGTTTTACGGTTTGTTTTTGAGGCAAGGATTTGTGTCCATGATAGGCTGGGATCATTGTATATATATAATAGAGTGAATTAGGTCAAGAATCATGAAGAAAATATATGTCAATCAATGAGAAAATATTTGATTTAGAATGAAACCAAATATTGCCTTTTTTAGATCAAATCTCATTCAATTCCTTTGCCAATCAATGATTTTCGAAATTGAGAACTTATATGGCTTTCTTGGACCTCAAGAATGATTAAAAAAAAAATCAACCTTGCACTTAATGATTTGATTTTTTACATTTTATTTTAATTAAAATTGAATTAAATTGGAAAAATTCAAAAATAAATAAAATAAAAGAAAATATGGCGTGCTATTGGGCTTTAGATGCTCTTGACAATGTTAGAAGCGAGTGTGAATCAAAGAAACTTAGGCCCATTTAGAAAAAAATTGAATTTTCTAAGTATTTATCTTCATGCACTTCTTCAAAAATGCCAAACTTGCACAACTTGTATCTTACTCAATTTTCAATATTTTTAAGTGTTCTTGGACTTTTTAGAAATCTCTTTTGAACTCATCTTCATTTAAGTTTCCATGTTCATGTACACTTCTTTGCAAAAAGATGACTTTTTGTTGACTTTTAGAATGACCTATAATGTTTTGATCCATAACTCTCAAATGATGCATTTTGAGCCAAAGCTTGTGAGACATGAAATTGTAGATAATGAAATTCCATTCAAAATGAGATTTGGTGGAAAAATTTCTGGTGAAGTATGTGAAAGTTATGCCTGGTCAAAGTTCTGTTGACTTTTTGTCCAAAAACCCTAATTTGGAAACTTTGACTTTTGATCAAATCTTGACTTTTCTTGATGAATCATGATTAACCCTTGATCATATGATGAATGTGACTTCAAAATATTGATGTTGACCAAAAATTATGAAGTTTGATTGTATGTTGACCACGGTTGACTTTTTGTCCAATACAACTAATTTTTAACCATTTGAGCAATTGACTAAGCAAACTTGAGTTGTAAGGCTTAAAACTTGGCATGGTGATCCCTTGAGACATATGAGGAGGTATGATGTACACTTGAGGTGTTAGAACTCTTCTTTGACTTGAGAGAATCAAAACCCTAGTTTGGGTTGATTGCATAGGAGAGGGTTCATCTAGTCAACCCTTGAGAAATTCTTGAGTATGTGGATTGACTTGAGAAATAAGAGGGCAAATTTTGGGGTATAATACACATAGCATGTGATTATTATGATTTAGAACCTACCTCTATGGCTATGTATGAAGCGTAATTACATGATGTTATCTATGTTAATTTATGGGCCTAAACAACCAGGGAATGACATAGACGTATACTTGACACCATTAATCGAAGATTTAAAGTTTTTGTGGGAGAGCGGTGTGGAGGTTTATGATGGGTATAGGAAAGAAAGTTTCAACTTGAGGGCGATGTTGTTTAGAACAATTAATGATTTTCCAGCATACGGAAATCTATCACTTAAATTTTAATCATCACTACCGTGGGTGGAGAAAAGCATTCAAATGAGAGCCAAAACAAGATAGAGCTCAACCTATATTGACAGGTGATCAAATTTTTGAAAAGGTGAAAGATGTAATTACTCAGTTTGGAAAGACTTTTGCATATACACTTGTCAAGAGTGGCTGTAAGAAGAGGTCAATTTTTTTTAACTACCATTGGAAGTCGTTGTATGTAAGACATTTTCTCAATGTTATGAATATTGAAAAAAATGTATTTGACATTGTTATTGGTACGTTACTCAATATAAAAGGAAATTCTAAGGATGACCTTGAGGCAAGGGAGGACATGGTAAACATGGGAATAAGAACTGAATTGGGACACGTGAAGAAAGGAAGACGAACATATCTACCACCTATTGTTTATACTCTATCTAGAAAGGATACAAAATATTATGTAAGTTTCTAAGTGAAGTTAAAGTTCCATAAGAATACTCATCAGATATTAGAAGACTTGTGTCTATGAAAGACCTCAAGTTAAAGAGTTTAAGGACGCATGATTTCCATGTTATAATGGAACATTTTCTACCAATAGGTATAAGTTTTATTCTTCCAGAAAAAGTAAGAAGCGCAATAACTAAATTGTTTTTTTTCTTCAAGTCAATTTGCAGTAAGGTGATCGATCTTGCGATCTTACCAACATTGCAAAAATAAATAGTTATTACTTTGTGTGATCTTGAAATGTATTTTCCTCCCTCGTTTTTTGGCATAATGGTTCATCTAGTTATTCATCTTGTGAAAGAGACACAATTGTGTGGACCAGCTTATATGAGATGGATGTACCCTGCTGAATGATATATGAAAATATTAAAAGGGTATGTGAAAAACTAAAGTCGACCAGAGGGTTGTATTGTCAAACGATACATTGTTAAAGAAGTGATTGAGTTTTGTACTGAATATCTGTCAAATGTTCAATCAATTGGACTCTCCAAATCTCATATTATTGAAAAAAATGAAGGTAAAAGTTAATTGAAAATAAAGTTGTGACAGTATCAAGGGTCGAACGGGATCAAGTGCATTTGTATATTTTGTACAATGAGATTGAGGTTGAGTCGTATGTTGAAATGCACAAGGGTGTTCTCTGAGGTTTAAATCCGAATAGAAATGAGAATTGGATAGTACGAGAGCACAATCGAAGTTTCATACCATGGTTTAAGGAACATATTTATTCAAAGTATTATTCAGATCCCGCTTCAATAACAGAAAGGTTGATATGTTTAGCATATGGTCCAAGTTTGGTTGTGTTTTATTATAGCGCATACGCAATTATTGGATACACATTTTATGCCAAATAACATGATAAAAGTACTATGCAAAATAGTGGTGTCACCTTGGTAGCCGAAGCAATACACATATCAACTGTGAAGGACTTAAACCCCAAATTTGCAAATTTGTCATATTTTGGGGTTATCGAGCGCATTTGGGTGTTTGATTATGAGAATTTTCAGATTCCTATATTTGGTTGCAAGTGGGATGAAAATAATAATGGCATACAAATGGATTAGTCAGGATTTTTGCTAGTGGATCTTAATAGGGTGGGGTACAAAGATGAGCCTTTTATTCTAGCCTCTCAAGCTAAACAAGTGTTCTATGTCACTGATTCGACAAGTACGGAATGGTCTATAGCGCTTTTATCTAACAAAGTAATTGATGAAAACATTGGAGATCAAGGTGATATTAATGTTGAGATTGAATCGTTTACTAGAAATGATCAAGCTGAGAATAGTATGGCGACTGAATCATATATTTAAAATGATCATAATGAAGGTATTTGGATCAATCCAACCGTCTGCGTTATTAAGAGACGAGTAGAACATACTCCAACCAAGAAAAGAAAGAGACGTTAGTGAAAAAGGTACTAGTATAATTATAGCCTATATCATTCAATAAAATTTAAATATATATCATTTTATATACATTCAATATATGGATTATGGATTATGGATTTTTATATTTGTCATTTCATTTTTATTTTTTTTCTTTATTACAGGTCAAATGGCTAGTAATCAAGAAAAATAACACGATACAAATGATCCAGATCAGACTTCAGAAAGAGAAATTACACGAGACATAATTATTATGAAGGGAATCATTCGTGATAGAGATAGAGGAGTAAAATATAATGTAAATTGGAATGATGATTAGAAACTAATTGAGTCTAATGGTGCAAAGTTGACAAGCTACATTGGTTCACTTGTTCGTATGCACATTCCAATCACCTCTGATAGATGGAGTAAAGAAGAGTTGGATTCAAATAAAGAAAAATTATGGATTGAGATACATGTACCATATATGATTGTTGTTATTTGTTTTTTGTTGACGATAATGTGTTTAAATTACTTATACTAAAACACTCTATGCGTATGTTTTTTCGTAGAGGTCTTTTAACATTGATGATAACCGAAAAAAGTATTGTCTTCAATTGTCCGGAAAAAGACACAGAGGGTTTCAATCTTTTTAACAAGCAAGTATCTTAAGGATGAGCAAGGAAATTTTGTTGAAGAGGAACGTCCAAGGAAGTATGCAAACTTAATTACACTTGAAGAATAGGTTGCTTTTGTAGGCAAATGAAGAGACCAAAATTTCAAGAAAGTGAGTGACATAAATCGCCAGAAAGCATCAAAACCCGCGTATCCATACAAAAAAAAGGCGTTTGGGATATGCATGCTTACAACAAAAAATTGTAAGTATATATAAATGCTACGATCTTATTAATTGTCTCAATGTGTTATAATTGATGATCTTATTATTTATGTCAATGTGTAGTTAGAAGAGACAAAAAGTGAAGAAACATCACTTCCGACACATGTTTTATGGAAGGAAGATCGTGTGGGCAAGGATGAAGTTGTTAGGAAAGATGTTCAACATATTTATGATGAATGTGTACGTATAATATTGTTTCTTTAATTAAATAAAAAGTTTATTAATATATAATTAATTTTTAATCTCCACTAATAATTTTCGATATGTAAATGAATTTTAGGAGACTTTATCTCAATCAGTAACCACAGATGATGAGGACCAGGATAACAGGAGCATACTTAGTCGAGCACTAAATGTTACTGAGTATCTCGGTCGGGTGAGGGGGTAAAGGACATGATGTGACTCCATCTTCCTTGTATAAGCATCCAAGGAAAAAATCCTATCAATCAAGAAGTGATTCAAACATTGGAGGAATTAAAAGCGCAAGTCCATGAATTGCAAAAGAATAAAGAGAGATATATGGCGGAAAAGTGTAGTTCAGAGTTGAAAGAAACTAGTGACAAAGCTAGTATCAATTGTCAAAATAAATTTCCCGAATAATTATATATGTTATTATGAAATTAAATTAGCACATTTATTTTAATTGACATATATACACATTAACAATAACATATTTATTATTGGTTTAGGGCATTTCATCTTGTCAGATATATTTATCGTCACCAACTTATCGCATAGTTGGCAAGGGAAAAGTGAATAACACTTTGGGAGATTTACTTCACCATAGACCGCTCCCTGATAGACATCTGAAAGTATCGGTTGATGTTGCATCAGATCTGGTTGTGTTGCTACCGATACCTGACATTGTTTCAGAGATAACATTGTTGTGAGATGCAATAGGATTGTTTGTTGCATGGTTGTCGGACCTCATTTTCATAGATGATTAGGTATTTTGAAAACCATTATGAATATTTTAGTATTCAAATGTAAATTCTGAACCATTACGTACTTCTTTTTTTACATGGTAATGTTAGACTCCTACAAAAGCCGCATCTAAGGATAAAGGGAGTTTGCGGTACAACGAGTCTGTTGCATCACAAAAAAAGTTACAATGAAAGTGTTAATTATATGATCCAAATTCAAAATCTGCATGATTTTATAATTTACCTAGGTTATATGATTTTTAGGTACCGGCTCAAGTCACAACAAGTCAGCCAGAAAATTAGTAACGTATCCAACAAGAAAAGGGATTTTCCAAGGACCGTGCCAAGAAAAGCTTTTGTACCTCGATTTCGGATGTGTCTTGAAACACTTGTGGGATCAACAGATTTGATGAATGATGATATTCGTCAAATAGATATAGAGGAAGGTATCTTTGGTTTTTCTTGCTCCAAAACAATTGCACAGGAGGACATGGAACAAATTTTTCAGCATACAAAATTAGGCATCGGTGTTATACACTCATACATCCAGTAATCCGATCAATCTATTATTTAATTAGTTGAACAATTTATTTACAAATTTCAATGAAAATAGTCTAATGTTTATTATATTTATATTTAAGGTTCTTGCATGACAAATTGATGCGCAGGAATCAATTGTCAAACAGATTCCTTTTTGTGTCTTCCTCCCGTGTCAACGGAAAATCAATTGTTAAGGATCCAAATTCAGTAAGAGATCACTTATTCGAGAGATTTATGGCCAGTAGTACATAAAGTTTGTATCTTTTACCGTATAATACCATTCCTACAGGGTTAGATTTGCACTCTAAGTTCATTCTAATCTTTTTATTTTTTGCGTAGAAAATTTCCATCTAAACTTTTGTTTTAATTTATAGAGGTCACTAGTTGTTGATTGTTATGGATCCTATAAAAGAAGTAGTGTATTATCTGAATTTTGTAGATGGTGATTGGACAAATTATCTGGATATGAAATTAATGATTGATACGTAAGTGAGATTGTTCTAAATATTCGTGTGTATTTATATATTTAATTATTTCTGTGAGATTGTTCTAAATATATATTTTTATTTTGTTATAGCAATACAAGTATTCCAATCTCAAAGAGACGCTCGAGTATCATGGTCTAGATCAAGCAACATTGCATGGATCAAAGTGGAGGTATATTAATTTTCACAATTTTGCTTATAATAGTGATGCTACTTGATAAAACAAGACAATTATATATTTTTATTTGTTTTTCTATGTAGTGTGCTCGTCAGTGTAATGGTATAGATTGCGGTAACTTCGTTATGAGGTTTATGAGAGAAATCTTTCATTTAAATCAAATAGAGATTCCAATCACGGTATGGATTTATAACTTAGGATTTGTTTTAATATTTATCGGATATCTCATATAATTTATTACTTTTAACTAAACCATGCATATTATGTTTTTTTATGTAGTACTTTGATGAATACAAGTGTGTTCATTACACGAAAAATCAATTGGAAGAAATCAAGGAGGAATTGTGTGAATACTTTATTGAGAAAAGAATCATATAAGTTATTGGAAGTTGAAAAGTGTTATGAAAAATTAGGTTTAATTGTGTTGGAGCCAAGTTAGTTTAATTGACTGTGTTGTTCTGTTCATACTTTGCAGGACCAGGAGCGTCCGATCGTCAGATTTTGGCGATTTTGAACTTATTTTGTTATTGTTAGGGCTGATTTTGTTATTGTTAGGGCTGATTTTGGTTCTGTTATATCAAATATGTGAATTAAATTATAATGGTGTATATATTTTGGATTATAATGGTATATAATGCTTATGTTTACATAAATGCTTCTTTGTTGAAATAAAGGCTCGTTGAATGTAAGGCTTGAATTACAGGTTTATGGAATTATTCCCAAAATATTTTTTCTAAAAAAGAAAGAATAGGTAGCGCTTTTGTATTAAAAACGCTTAAAATATCATTTTTTACGTGAAGAAAAGAAAGTGTTTTTTCCTGAAAAAACGCTGCCTAAAGATGCCTTAAAAATACATTAGACAACGCTTATAAAAGTGATGTCTAAAGGGAGACAATAGAAAGCGCTTTTTCTTGAAAAACCGTTGCCTAAAGATGCCAATAGAAAGCATAAAAAGATAGACAAAGCGTCGCTAAAGGCCTACTTTAGAAAGCGTTTTTTCAGAAAAAAACGTTGTTACATACCTACTTTAGAAAGCGCTTTTTAAGATAAAGTGTTGCCTAAAGTATACATAAGGCAACGCTTTTACATAAAAAAACGCCGTCTTTACCTACAGCAGCGCCACCTTAGGCACCGCTTTTAAGCGTTGTTAAAGGCCTAAAAAAGTGCATTTTTCCCTTATTTGGCGTAGTGTCCATTTTTCTTACGTATATTTTGATGTAATAATGATTTTTTATGAGTTTATAAATTGTGTGTATTTTTTATTCTGATATGATACGTTTGAAACTTATTCATAAACAATATTACAACAACTATTATTCTTAACCGTTGTTATAGGGCACGCGCTATTCAATTTATTACGACGGTCACTGGATTGTGATTGAAAATAACACATATAAAACAACACGCTACATAATAACGTCTGAACTTACGTGATTATATATCTAACCGAACATTTATTAAAAGTCTTTTTCGTAGTAGTGTGGAGTTAAACTCGTTAAACGAATCAATGTGTGAACCATATATTCTATTTACTTTTATTCTTTGGATTGGTTGTTGGTTTGCACTAGCAACAATTCCTAAATTTTATAGTTTGAATTTTGATTTGCTTGGATTGTTTAATTTTAATTGGCATGGAAACTTCTTCTGATTGTTGAATTCCGAACATTATGTAATATGTAACGTGATGATACATAAATAAATAAAAACAAAAGACTTTGCTACTTGGTACAAAGATTTTCTCTAAAAATCTGATGAATAAAGGAAATGGCCTACCATAGGAAATTATTCTAAGCACCCTTTGACGATCATAACACATGAAGTTGTCAATTATTTTCCAAGTGAATGGCCATGAAGTGAACAGCGTAGTATTGACTTGCTGCACGAAATATATGATTATGGTTACAATGTAGCATGAAAATTTGAGGGAGAAAAAGAATGTCTTTTTGCTTTGTTGGCCATTGTTGCTTAAAAGAGAGAAAGAATGGACACTGAATAAGATTGAGTGGATATTCCAATGATTAATATAAGGGCCCATTTGTATCAAGAAAGGGGCTTTTTAAGGTTCATTTTTGCAAATTCTCTTTTCTCCAAATCATACCTCTCTGCCTCTCTCATGCACGCTTCCTTTTCATATTTGTCTTCTCCCACTACTGCATTAAAGTTCAAACCACGTTACTTTTACTAAATATTCACAAAAATATTAAAGTCAAATAAGTAAAATATTGTTTGTTTGAATGTGCTTTAACATATCAATTTTTTTTTTTAGTTTTTCATTATAGTTATAGTAAAAAAAATTGAAAAACCAAAATATTTTGTTCCTTTTTTATTTTCAATTTTTTTATTTATTTATTAATCCATATTATACTACTGATTTTTTTAAAATAATTTTTAAGTAAAATTAGTTAAATCTCTTTATCAATAATAAATTTTTAAAAACAACATCGCCAACAAAATTAATAGTATTATTTTTATTTTTTTTTAATGATTTAATCTCTGTGCCTTTAGTCTCATTATAAATGTCTTATTTGCATATTTTTTCAAATTAGTTGTCACTTAAAATATTAGTAAGTTACTTTGATTATTTTTTATTTTCTAATATCTTATGGTTTCTTTTTTAATTTATTTTATTTCGTATTACTAATCTATTAACTACGTTTATGATAAGAATGTTATAGTGATAAAAAAATTTATATCATTGATATCAACAATTGTCTGAAAATGAACCATCTTTTTCACATGTTATTGAAAACAAAAGATTTAATGGCAAATTCTACTAGGATTTTCTGCTCCAATTCAGCTGTAAGAAGTGTATTTGGGAATATTTTTGCATAAGTCAACGTGTATAATTATTTAATAATTTAATACTTTCTTCGTCTCAAAATATATGCTGCAGAAAAAAAGTTCAAAAATATTTATAATTTTAAATTATCAATTTAATTTTATATTTAGCATCTTATAATAAATACTCTTAACATTAATACTAATTTAAATATACTAATTGTAAAATAGAATAATTTAGTAAAATTATTATTCTCTCTTTAATTTATTAATATTTTTTAATCTGTGTAAAATAATTTATTGTAACAAATAATATAATAAGGATGGAGTAGTATATAATGATAGTAATTAATTAAAAATAAATAGAAATAAATATATGAGTACTATAATAGGAAAACACATATAAATATAAAAGTATTATTTTAAATTATAATTTGAGATAATCTTTTTGTGAAATGATTTGTTTTGTAGTTGTTATTTTATTTTGTTATTTAACCTCTGACATTTTTATTTCTCTAATGTAAACACTTTTTATCCGATAGAATTCTCCCTTTTTAAGTTTTTATATATTTTTAACTTAAAAAAATTGGTACTAGAGAATATTATTGAAGAAGAAAGTTAACCCCACAATCTTTGAAACTGCCCTAAGACTAAGAGAAGCATGAAAACGATAGTCCTATCAAAATCACTGAATCAATATGGTAATCTTAAAAAGTGAATGTTATTTTCATGCAAAACATTTACTGCAAATTTAAGCATCTTTTGATAATCTCATGTGTCAGCTTCCTTAACTTCATATCATATTCAGTTCAAAATAACATAATAATTACCCAATTCTAGCAAGATTTTTTTCCAACAGAATGTTAAAATGTTGAAGTATACTAGTTACATGTTAACTAATAATTCCATCAGAATTATTTATTTATTTAATGGTATCTCTTTATATATAGTGTGTTTTGGTGTTCCATCTCTATCATTGAAACTTCATGATGATTATGACCTGTTTGGGAATTGATTTTGCTCCCCACAACCATCAAATGATAAAGTAATTTAGTCTCATTATTTTGTTTTTCCCTTTGGAATGACTAAAGTTGGTTAAATCATGGCATTTTATAGTGAGTTTTTCATCATTAATAGTTTGAATATTGTGACACAGAGGAGAACTTTATACCCGCCCTCCATATTTCCAAATTTAGTGTGCAAATAACATGCAAAAAGTAATAGTACTAAACTCGAGTAATATTCGTGAGAGATGAATAGAGAAAGAAGGAAAGGGTTAAATGCTGTATGACATGTTTGTTTTATCTAGGTACAAAGTTGAGTATCTTAGTTAACTACTAGTGGATCAGATGATAATTGAATTAAACACATGATGGAACTTTGACTTATGATCATTATTACATCTAGATTATTTGCATTTATTATATTACCCGCCATGGCAACTAAGGCTTTGTTTGACAAAATTATTTTTGAGTTTATAACTTATACTTTTGTATATTTTAATCATTCGACAGTCGCTTGTAGTGGCATTTTTTAGAACAATCATGAGAATTTTTTGGCGGTTTTTGTAGCACCGGTCTCTTTTCTTTCTTCTTATATTGCATAATTTTATGCGGTTTTTAAGGCTATTGAGATTGCAAAGGCTAGAAATTGATCAACACTTTTGGATTGAGACGAACTCTCAATTGGTGATTAAGGTTATTTCCAACTAAATTCTTGTTCTTTGGTAACTTCGTTCTAGTTGGGCCCTTGTAAGAACATTCTTTCTAACATGAATTTTTTTATCACTCGTATTTATAGATAAGGAAATTCGTGTGCGGGTTTTTTGAAAAATATGGGTGGGTTGTACCACTTATTTTCTCACATTTTTTAATACCATCCCTCTTATGATTAAGGATGATTTTGTAAAAAAAAAAAAAGGTTAGATTTTTCTTTTTAGGTTCACTTCCTCTTAAAAATGTATTGCCTTAGTCCCCCTTCGCTTTTGGTTCTCCTCTTTTTTGGTTAATTAAAACCCTTATTTTTTTAAAATAATATTAGATAATTTTTTATATATAAGCAACATTATATTCATGAGCATTATGAGTACTAAAACTCAAATACTATAAAGAACCATCCAAGCATCAACTTACAACATCCTTATATGAGAAAATCAAAGGAACATTTACACCATTCATAAAAGTTACATTTAATTCTAATTTTGGACCCTATTGCAAGTCACCACCATGAATGCATTTTAACTTTATGCATCATTTCATTTAGATCCAAAACAACATTATTGAACACAATATCATTTGCTAACTGCAATTTACGCCAACAAATCGACAACAATATTACTCTTTGTCTACGCTTGGCACATTTTCCCTTCAATATCTCCATGAGTTTTAACATATAGCTATAACAATGCACTCCATTCACAAAACCAACACCAAGCCAAGACATAATTCTCTACACCCAAGCTTCATTCAGGAACAGGAAATAAACACATGATGAACATCTTCTTCCTGGCCCGACAAAACACACAGTCTGTCACGAGTACTATATATAGTTCCTAATTTAGCAAGTTTTTTCCTTGTTGGTAATCTATCCTGAGCTAATCTCCAATAAAATATCTTAATTTTTGAAGGAACTTTAGTTTCCCATATAACTCTAGAGCAAGTTTGCCCAACATATTTATCTCCAAGCTACCAGAACCCTACAATAACTTCTCTACCTCAATGTTAGAGAAACCAAGATGCCAACACTAAGTCTCTCCACTCCACACCCTCATGCTCCAAACATTGCCTCCTTTATTTATAGCTTTTCGGTATATATTTGAAAATTACTCCAACAATAATCTATAACCTAACCACCTAGTAGACCATAAGAGAGTATTCTCCCACCATCCAACTTATGAGTTAAACACTTCAAAAATAATGCTTCTTCATTTGACTCCCCAACCAACATCAAATCCTTCCACCGATATGACTGTAAAGTTTTTTTTCCATTCCCTTCTTTGAACAACAATCTTTTGGCCAAACACTCATATCTCTCCTCCAATATTCCCAACCATAATTCAATATCTTCCTTGACTATCCTCCACGTTCATTTACTTAATAATAGATTAAAAATAGATACATCTTTAATACCAAGCCCAACCATTAACTTTTGACTTACAAATAGTGCTCCATCTTATCCAAGCAATGCCGCTTTTTTCAGGGATTTGTGCCACATAAAATTCCTTTGAATATCGATTATTCCTTAAATAAATTGAACCAGAGATTTGAAAGTAGATAGATGAAACCTAGTAGATTTGTTAAAATTGAATTTATCAGTGTCACACAATCCCCAATAGATATAAGTCTTCCCTTCCAAGGAGAACGCTTAATTTCAGAATTGTGAACACTAGTTTCCAGAGCTCAATTCTTCTTGAGTTACCATCCACAGTAATTCCCAAGAATTTAAATAGAATATTGTCTAATATGCAAGCAAGAAATTAAGTTGCAGCATGAAGAAAATAGTCACTATTTCCTACACCGTAATTTACTCTTTCACATATTAATCCTCAACCCTAAGGCCATTTCAAGGCCTTTTAGTATAACTTTTAATGACCAGTGGTTTGACCAATTTTATTCCTCCACCAGAATAGTATTGTCTAAAAATTGTAATAAACTGTAAGACACCTTATCATTGATTTTAAATCCCATGTAGCCTTCTTCATTAATAGCCTGCCTAAACATCCCAGCTAACCCTTCAACAACAATGGTAAATAAATAAGGATACAATGGATCATCTTGCCTCCTGCCCATATTTACTGAGAATTCTTGTGTTGGACTGCCATTAACCAATACTGACATATTGCTAATGAACACACATGCTTCCAACCATTACCTCCATTCTTGCCCAAACCCCGTGATTTCCATCATATACCTCAAATAGTTCCAATCTACACAGTCATAAGCCTGTGCAAAATCAACTTTGAATAATAGACAACTCTTCTTGAGGTAGCTAGTCTTTTAAGAGATATCTCCAATTGTGTCATTGCTCATATACTGGTACATAATTGGGCGAGGAGATAAACTTTTACACATTCCAGTGTCCATGCACATAAACTCTTGATGTTTTTATCTTAGAACAATTAAACTCCTTTCATTTCTCATTACAACTCTATTTATAGACTAATGATTTAGAGCGATTGTTACATTGGATCATGGGCCTAATATGAGGAAATCACATTAAGCCCATACAAAAAGTAGTTCCAATGCATACCATCAGCTGCTTAGAAAATAAGGAATCTAGTACAAGGAGACCATGGTGAGAGACAATACATATGGGGGAAGACTGCCACAACATGTGCAGGCGACACACTGTCCTTTGCATAGTGTATTATTGTACCTGGTTTTGTCCTCTATCCCTACACATTTGTGCTTTGAATTTGAATTGTTTCTTCCTATTTTCCAGAATAACAAAGTGTTCCCTCCAATTTATTCTTCCTTTCATGCTCTCCATTTCAGCCACATGCTTGCACTATTAATTTCCCCTTTCCTCTAAGTCTTTATAACTTATTTTTTTAGCTTGTGCTTCACGCAGCAGATCACTGCAGTCTCGCCTCATCCCGACTCTACTAATCTTTACTTACAAAAACACATGATAATAATAGTAATAATAATAAGGCAACACCTATTGTGCTACAAGCTAAACAAATAAAAACAACTAAAATACAAGAAATTACAACCATTAGGCTAATGAAAAGACTAATTAATATAAACTATAGACATGTATTAACTCACAAAATGTGAGTTAACACATACCCAAGAATTTGCAACAAAGATTAACTTCTTTTTAAAAACTAATCATCTCAGAAGGAAGATGACTTCCAACACCTCTTCTATCAAGAGGACTTTCCTAACCACACTAGCACCATTTAATAGTCAAAGGTTTGAATTGTGGAAATCTATAATTAAAATTTTCATTCAAAGTATTTATCTTGAATTCTGAGAAATAATGATGAAATAGTAGATAAATCGAATTTCCTTTGGACCAAAGAAGACAAGAGAAAGTTTTAATTTGATTTTAAATCTAAAAAATCTTTGGTTATGTCTTTAAGGGAAAATAATGTTCTTTATATCATTAAATGTAATTCTTCGAAGGAAATGTGAAATACTCTTGAAATAATCTACTCCAAGTATGGACTAAGTGGGAACGAACACACGAGGTAGAGAAGTTGAAACACCAAGTGAATGTGAAAGTTATCTTTATAGATGGTGTTAAACCTTTAGAAATATTGGAAGCCATGTTAGAACCTTCATAATTAACAAATATCTATGAGTTAATAAATGAAATCAAAATTACGATTCAATCCTTTAATTGGAAGATGGGATGTTTATAATTTTAAGGAAAATTCCATGAAGGAAGAAATCGTTAAGAAACTTAAAGAGTTGATTAAATTATTAAAATATGAAGGAATGAGTTAAAAAATTCTAGAATATTATTTAATAAATTTATCAAAGAGGTCTTTTGAAGAAGAAGAAGAAGAAGAAGAAAATTCAACTCTGATAGTTTCATTTGAAAGAAGAATATCAGTAAATGAGTGATCCTTGGAACATTCATAATCTGATAATGAAGCAACTTCATCAAGAATATCCATTGCATTCAATGAAGAAGATGAAGAAGCTTCATCAATGGAATACTAGAATAAGAAATGAGGAATACGTTTCAACAAGAAATATCTTTAGTGACTGAACATCAAGAAGAAATCTTCAATAATCAACCTTTGGTAGAATCTTCAAAGATACACCATCTGATGAAGAATATGAACACATTTGCTTAAAGGCCGAATATAAAGGAGAAATTGTAAGAAGGTATACAATTAAAAACCTAGATCTCTTGGAGCTATTAATGCACCTAGATTCAAAAATAAATTGGGTAAAAACAATTTTGTTTTGCAGGACTACTTTGCAGCTTTATGAAGCCTTGGTGCTTATTAAATTAAGTTGTACAAAGTAATTGTATACCTTTAGTATACAAGAAGTTCTTTCCTAAAGAAATTTGATGATCCTCATGCCTATGATCCTAGTATGCTCTTGGATTTTTGTAGCTAAATGAACGCGATAAAGGTGTTCTCATTTAAGGTGTATTTCAACGGACTTAATAGAATCCCTCTTGTTGAGGGTGCATCTCAAAACTTATGAAAATATTCTATGATCATTTAACATGTTAGTAGGTTGAGATAATAAGTCTACAATGAACTTATCAGCCATATTGTTTTTCCTAACTCCCAGATCAAACAATTGGGAAAGAACGATTTACGACAATTTTTTGTTGCTCCCTTAAAAGGAATGGTTTGTCAAGTCTACTTGGAATTTAATGTGGTACACTTTTAGAGGTTGAGATCTCATAAAACTCTGATTAACCTTCTAAATAAGTAGTTTATTAAAAAAATTCAATTATTTTAAGTTATTGTTACTAATGATTTACTTGAATTTTATGCATTTTTAGAGAAAAAGGTGCAATATGAATGAAAAGGGGAGTCAGAAGCAATCTTCCAAAGCTACCTCTCAATCCAAGGCCCAAAATACCAAGGAGGCTGAAACTAAGAACAATTAACGATTATCCCATCAAATCAAATCAAAGCAAGACATTAATGAAAACCCCGTAAATATTCAAAATTAACATCAAATAACTGATTATTCCCCTTTAATAATTGATCTTATCACACATGTTTTGGAAATTTTTGTTTCCAATATTTTCTAGGTCAAATCTTCAAGGGTTTTGTAGAGTTTTTACATGCACAAATGTTTAGAAGCATCACTATAAATAGGCACTCATATTCCTCTCTTTATCTCTTCTTCATGTGTTTTTCCTTGCTCTTTTATTTTTTATCTTGTGTGAGAATGCTACTTTAGTACTTGAAAATCATCATCATATCATCTAAGAGATTAATATTTCCCTGTCATGCCTTTTTTAGATGACTTCTCATCTCAAGAACAAGAAGGGAGATTCTTTCAAGAATGTGCAAATATAGTGGTTTTAGGAATTAATACCTTGGATGCTAAAATATTTCAAGAATGTGAAATCTTTAAGACTCGTGAATAATAAAACTTAATGGTGCTCATCTACAACCCTCCAAGAGAAGCATAAACATATTTCGTAAAGATGTTGTATTTTAATTTTAATTTCACATATGAAATTATCTACTCGAAAGTTAGAAAGCACAAGATATATGTACCTTCGTAGTAATTCTATATAGTCTTAGATCCACCCCATGATGGACCTTGCTTCAACTTAGATGAACCAGAAGAAGGTGATAGCTACATGTATAAGAGTGTTGCTTTCTCTTTTCTGTTAGATCCAAATTCTCGTATTTTTATCCATTCAATGTATGATTTATGCATTCAAAAATTAGTCTATTTCTTTATGTGTAAAATAATATACTCTTGGCAAGAAAGAGAAAATTATGTCACTTAACTATATATGATGTTTTTGTAGTATGGTTACTTGCCAACAAAGTTGAGACAAACTGGGCAAATGAAATGATCCAACACATGTTATGGAGCAAAAAGAAAGAAACATATTTTTCATATAGTGACTTGATGACGAAGACCTTGGAACATGTTAGGTACAACTTTGATGTAGAAGTATCAGTGCAAAATGTAACAAAATTAGGAGAGGCAACATTAGGGTTCATGTGATACAAAATTGTCGATGGGGAGATATTTCAAAAGCCTCCCAAAGGAAAGAAAATTTATAAGGAACAATAGGAATCTTCTTAGCAAGAATCTCCTATAAATCTAGAATATTTTGAATATGATATTTCTGAAACACCCGCGATTGAAGACCTACTCAAGGACATCATCAAGAGACTAAAGTGGACTGACAAGAAGACCAAATTCTTGGCCCATCAGTTCACCCAAGACTTAACGATATCTACCCCTAGAGTTTTTCACCAAAGGTTTTAAGACATATTTCCAACAATCTCCACCTTGACTTTAAACCGTATTGATATCAATTTAACCATCAATAACATTGCTGCTCTCTACCAGGTTGAAACCATAATCAATAACCTTGATCAAATTCAAACAGTCCTTGAATCTTGATGTCGCCACTTGTATCCACTTGTTTCCAATTACTCTTTTCTACCAAGGTAATTTAACAAGCCTACAAGTATGATTTTTCAACCACCCTTGACTCCACATGTTTTCAAATGCCTCCCTGAAGGTTTTTCTTCTTTTATTTTGTAGTCCTGCGGCCACATTAAAAACATAATATCCAAGGCTAGCATAATCGTCCCTTTTGAGATGATACAATAACCCTCCTTACCTTATCATGCATCAAATGATAATCATAGATCTATGTAACTGTTCCATCACTACTGCTAGCACCCATAGTAGGAAACTCCACCTCAAATTGAGTTTTCTCTGTTATAGTTTCTCCCAGTTTTCTCCCTTGGTTTTCACTATTCTTCTTTTGAAGAAATTCTCTACCAACCAAGTTAATTTAACCTCAGCTTTTCCCTAGAAACTCAATAACAACTCAGCGGTAACATGCATTTTTATCCCTTAATTTCAGCAAAATTCATTCCTGGTGACTTCTCTTAGAAATTTATCCCCGAGGCACAAGATAATGGCATTCTCGGCCTTATCCATCATCTCGGGTCTTTTGTACCTGTGTAAGACCCGCAGTCATCAATGCTTCACTCTTTAAAGCATCAATACAATTCTCTTGAATTAAATTGCCTGCATCTTAATTTTCCACAACCCGAAGTCGTTATCGGATAATTTCTCGATCTCTCATCTGCCAATTGTGCTCAATACCTCTTTGCTCCATGCTCACCGCACCACAATCTTGTTGTTAATTACGACAAAATTCAATATCAATTTGTGGGACAAAGAGTAGTAGGAATCAAAATAAATGGTATGCAGCAAAAATAATTCTTACATCGAAAATATAATAGAATAAGGCGAGAAAAGACGAAGGTTTGTTTACCCAGTTCGATCAAACGATCTACTCTGGGGGAGAGAGCAGCTCTCCAATTCACTATACTCAGAAAGTTGTTACAAGAGATTACAAATGAGTTACAAGAAAATAGTCTTCGCCTTCATGTTCCCAAGAACAACCCTGAAGGTGCCCAAGAATTACCCTATTTTCTACCCAAGTGTTTCCCAACCCCTTCAACCTTGAATATATGAATAACTCAAACCTAAGGTGTAAACCAATGTTTCCCAATTCCCAATAACCTTAGATAACTCCAAAGGTTTCCAAAACCTTTACCTTCTAAAGTTTCCCTTGAGAGTAGTCGAAACTCTATACAATTCCTTCAAACCTTATTCTCCCTTTTGGTAAAGCTCTAAGATTGTCACACTTGTAATAAATGAAGAGATACATATTTATAATGGCCACAATCCACCAAATTCATAACAAATCCAAAATCATATCTCCTTAATTGTTAGAAATAAAATATATTATTATAATCTTATAATATCTCTCAAATATTATAAATATCTTATAATGTCCTTTTATATTAATTTATATGATCTCCAAATTAATATAGAATATTCTAATATTAATGAGTGGATCGATGAACCAAACTGACCAAATCTGATATTTTTCTGCTTCCTGATTTTTAGCAATCTTGAAATATATTTTCTTTCTCTTCATCAACAAAGGTTTTAAGACATATTACCAACACTCTCATTAACCAACTTCTTGAACATGTATTAACCAAAATTAAACTTTTATTAATCAACTTTTTGTACTGCATTATCGAAATTTGATTTAACAATTTTCCCTTATTTAACAACTAATCAAGTTGTATTTAATCTAAATACAAATGATTCCTTTTGAACTTCATTAACCACATTTTAAAATGCATTAACCAACTATTTACTCAACTATTTTATACATTATATCAAGGAACCGGACTCGCGTCTGGTCCAAATTAGCCTTAAAACCGTTGTGCCAAGAAACTGGGGAAAAACCGTCGAAACCGGTTAAAAACCGCCAAAATCGGAGGTTCGCTTACTTTCACAGGTTGAACTGTATTTGGTATTTTTCTTTCCATAAAGAATATTCTACAGAGAAAAATGATATTTTCAGATAATTTTTTCTTAAATATATATAAGAGAGAAACAGTAACAACGATGTATTCATATATCATCTTTCATTTAAACTACTAATAAGATTTAGAGAAGAGCTATAAGAAGAAATGAAAAATAAAACCTGCAGATTGAAAAATGAAAAGCCAGAGAAGAGAGGGGAGGTTGAGCGGCTACTTTTATTGATTTAAGAATATTAGGCTTAGTTATCACTATTTATTTGCTTGGGCCAGATAGATTGAAATTCAAATAACAGAAAATTATACCTCATATCCCAACAATCATTCTTCTACCCCTACAACTAATTTAATTAGACCCATGTGTTATGTTTTAAAAATAATAAAGCAAAAAAAAATGAAAAAAAATTACATTCCAGAATACTTATAGTTAAGTTGTTCGGTAGAAAACTAAAATTTAAATTGACAACAGTTAAAAACCATTGCCAAAACACATTCCAATTCTGGCCAAAAATAAAGAAAACCATAGCCTTAACTAAAATCTGTGTCAATTAGAATAGGCAACACTTTTCTTTATTTTTGAAAGCAGTTTTCTTGATTTTAGACTACGATGACTATGATTTCAACCTGTGGCCTAAACTAAATTTCTTTTATATTACCAGATAACTTATTTTTACATTATTCTAAACACTTTTTTCAATAGGCATAACATAAACCGGAGAACTTAATAGAAGAACCTCTTAAATGTGTTTATTGACCTTAGGCCGCGGTTTTTAACTGTTGCCAACAATAATTTTTAGTTTTCCACCGGATAACTTAACTATAAGTATTCTAGAATGCAAGTTTTTTCAATTTTTTCTACTTTATTATTTTTAAAACATAACACATGGGTATTTTGGTTTAATTAAATTAATTGTAGAGATAGAGGAATGATTGTTGGGGTATGAGGTATAATTTTCCAAATAACATTAATAAATAAAAAATTATATTTAATGCAAAAATATTTTTTTTTGGATAAACATATTAATTCTACCATTGAATTAAAGGATATATTTCACTGGTTTGCACATAATCAAAATCAATTCTTCAAATATTACGTTGTTAATTGTGCAAAACTCTTGTTTCCTTTTTATAATGTAATTTTTTATATGAATTAATTTTTTTTTATATAGATTATGTGTACAATGAACATATAAGATTTAATTATATTATATTATACATATTATTTAGTTAATTCCAGTTCAGACATCGGTTTGACCACGGTCGAACCTTTAAACCTTAAACCTCTGATTTTATCGGTTCAATGTTCGGTTCGGTTTTAATTACCTTGCATTATATATATCGACAAAGTTTAGTACAACTTCTATAAATTTACCTGATAAAAATAAATTGGTTAAATAAGTTTTTGGTCCTTCTAAAATTTCCAAATTTCATTTTTAGTCCCTCCAATATTTTCCTTCAAGAATTGGTCCCTTCAATATATTTCGTCTGAAGAATTAGTTTCTAACGTTAAAAATCACTAACGTCACCCGAGTTGGAAATACAAGTGGATTATATACCGCTTGGAAAAATTGTTGTGAGAGGTAACAGTAATCTTGGGTTTCTCCCTGATAATGGTGACAGAATCACATCCTTTCTTGAAGAAACTTCTCAAAGGAAGCAATGTGCATGATCCTGTCTTCCACTGGCTTAGTACAGTCAATGGTGAATGTCGCTTCATTCCTCTTTCCCTTGGCTACGCACTAGGATTCATTTTTTCTTTCCAAAATAAATATTACTAATGGAGATGAGAACAGCTAAAGATTATGTAGGGTTTGTATTTGGAATTTATAAAAAAATAAAGAATTCCTGAATGGTTAGAAAAGTGAAAAAAATATATTTTATTTTATGATAATAGTATATTGTGATTTGATTAAATAGAAATTACTTATTACTATAAATAGAATATACTATTTTTATTAGAATTATAAGTCACTAAATGGCCATTTATTATTTAAATCAAGTAAATAAAATGTGATTTAATTTAAATAGAAATAAAAAATAAAACTAAAATTTGTTTAAAAACAAAATAAACAAACTTTTTTATGTCAATAATCGTGGATTTTTTTCGAAATATTTATATTCACTTTTTAAAAAAGTTGAAAAATTCTTGAGTTGTTAGAAAAACTGAGTGAAATATATATATATATATATATATATATATATATATATATATATATATATATATATATATATATATATATATATATATATATATATATATATATATATATATATATATATATATATATATATATATATATATATATATATATATATATATATATATATATATATATATATATATATATATATATATATATATATATATATATATATATATATATATATATATATATATATATATATATATATATATATATATATATATATATATATATATATATATATATATATATATATATATATATATATATATATATATATATATATATATATATATATATATATATATATATATGGTTTACTCATTATTTGATTTCTTCTTTTTTATATAGTCTTTTAATATAATTTTGCATTCTATTTAAAAATTTACCAATTTTAAAGTGTACTTTAAGTGAATAAAATATTATTTCATTTAAATTTAAAAAAGTGAAATTTATTTAAAATGGAGAGTAACAGTTTTTTATTAAATAACATTTGTTACAAAGAAAAGCTAAGAACTAATTATTTTAAACATATTATTATAATTTATATGGTTCTTATCAACAATTTTTTAATTAAGAATGATAATTTTTAAAGAAATATTTAATTCACATGGTTTATTATAAAAATATGATTAAGATTATAGAAAAAAAATAAAAGAGAAATTTATTTAAAAATAAAAATAAACTAATTTTTTTATTAGGTACAGTGATTTTTCTATGAAATATTTAGAATCACTTTTCTTTTATAAAAAAGGGTTAAATAAGTTTTTGGTCCTTTTAAATTTTCTAAATTTCGTTTTTAGTTACTCCAAGGCCACGTTGTCATTCACGAAAATAAAATAAAATAAAATAACAAAATATAACTTGTATTACCAACTCAACAGACGTTAATAATTTTTAACGTTAAGGATTAATTCTTCAGACGAAATATATTGAAGGGACTATTCTTAAAAAAAAATATTAGAAAGACTAAAAACAAAATTTAAAAATTTTTAGAGGAAATAAAAACTTATTTAACCCGAAATAAATTTAGAAAACTGCAACAATGATTCTAGTTAAAGTAGTGTGTGCAATATTTATCAAGGAGAGAAAAATTGATTTGACCCCACTGTAAACATAGAAAGAGTATTAAATTAATTATTCTTGGCCCACATATAAACAAAGATATTGTAAAAAATAGATATGAATATTAAATTATAATAAATTCTTAGTTACTAGAATTTAAAGGAATTTTTTATATAAAATAAAAATTTAAAATCATATATTTGTTTAAAATTTTATTAAATTAAAATATAAAAAAAAAATATATATATATATATATATATATATATATATATATATATATATATATATATATATATATATATATATATATATATATATATTTAATTATTGAGTAAAATGTAACTATGTCCGGTGTGAATAATAATTTTATGAAAAAGAAGATTTAAATTTCTTTTAAATGAAAAAAGCATAGTATTAATATTTTAATATTTTAAATTAATATGTAATTTTAAAAAAATTATATAATTTAATATCATTAATATATGTCATTGAGATAAATTATAAAAAAAAGCCTAAATTTCACCTTAAATTATATATATTTTAATATCAATGAATAGTATTCATACGGCTCAGGGTAGAAAATCATTGTCAAAATAACAATACTCTTAATTTTGGGTAGAGACCCTCATGTTTTCTGTACTTTTGCAACTAGGAACATAGAGAAAAATCAGAGACAAAAGATCCAGATTTTCTTTAACATTAGAAATAATTTGTATTTTAAAAAAGGAAACCGTTTTTAACTTTAACTAATAAAATAAAATAAAGTTATTTGAATTCCAATAATTTATCTAAACAACAAATAAATAATTTATTCTATATTAAAATGAATTATGCTTACCGACAATGTTTTAAAAATTGGACCAGAAAAACTGAGAAAATCAGCGGTTTTTCAAAAATGATGGTTCAATTGCATTTTTATTTTTATTTTTATTTTTTTTTAGTTTTTATTTATTTTTTTTATTTTTTTATTTTAAAAATCAAAATGACTAGTCTTTTTAAATAATTAATAAAATCTTAAATAAAAAATAACATAAAATTATGATTTTATTGACGAGTAACATGTTGTAGATGTAATTGATTTTGTTGCAGATGGTTTTGATATTGAAGAAGGAGATTTCAACATTGAAATAATTTATCCTCCTTAAAACTAAATATAGTAGACAATAAAATTATTTTGTTATAAACTAATTTATTAGATTATGTTGCAATTAGATTTTGTTTATAATTAAACTTTGTAATTTTGTACTATTTTGTTACATGTGATACTTATGTTTAAAATTTAAATTTAAATTATGAACTTGGGAATTTATTTATGATATGATATTTGTAAAAAATTCAATTGTTAATTATATTTTGTAGAGACGGAATCATCCAGTTTGATAAATTTTATACCTATATAATTTTGTTATAATGATCGGTCTATTCAACGGAGTTATCCGATTCAACCCGATTTTGTCATGCGGTTTAACCAGTGACTCAGTGGTTCGACCAATAAACCAGTGATCCAGTACTCTCACCGGTTTGATGCCCGGTCCAAATTTTAAAACACTGCTTACAGATAGGAAATCGTTTTTTTTTGTTCTTCTAACTCACAAAAAAGAAGACAGTAAATTTTATTCAATAATTTAAAGCCTATCATATATATATATATATATATATATATATATATATATATATATATATATATATTCAATAAGTGATCAGAATCGGAGACGGTCGGAGTGAACGACGGTTCTTCGAGCAAGTTGATGTTGAGGAGGGGGTGGTGTACTTGCAAGGCACTCCGATGCTAAAGTAAGCAAATGATCAAGATGAGGACAAGAGAATATTAGGGTTGTTAGAGTAAGAATGTGATCCATTTCCCTCAAAGGTATGAGGTTTTATATAATGATCTTAGGAGACTCTCATTGGTTGCTATATTTGGGTCGGGATATGCGGATCCGCAAATATAGTTGTCTAAGCTAACTAGGTCAAATCAGGCGATGGTATGCGTAACTAGCCGTTATGTCAAGCAGAGGATGCATAAAGGGAATGGCCCTCAACGGGGATAATTGGTCTGGTGCGCTCGACACCCGTCGAGCATACGGGTTCTGGCCACGTGAAGAGCGGGAAGATGATGCCCTTTGTAGGTGTTTCGGTCTGTTCGATATGCTACTAGGCTCGAAGAGATGGCTTTCCCGACAGCCATTCGGACAGTCCAGAACAGTAGCCCCCTAAGTCGTTGCTTCTAGGCACATAAGTGACGACTTAAAGTCGGCCTGGGCATTAAAGGGAAAAGTGTGTTGATGGCGTTTGTCATCTGTGATAGAGACGTTTTGTGATTTTTACGAGGACATGCTCGTACAAGATTTATTCGTTTGTATGCTCATAGTTTTGAGCTACTTTATAAGTTTGTTTTTCCTAAGTGTTTGGGATGTTTGCTCGTATGTCTTCACTAGTGTGGGGTGACTAGTCGAAGGGTGACAGTTTTTCTATCGGGCTTGGTCCAGAACTCAAGTCTTGATTATAGTCCTGAGGTCGGTGGCGTGAACGTCCCATCGCGATCTGGGTGTTTTATTAGGCGAGGTACTTAGGCAACGAGGCTCGTTTGAGTCCCCCGTATCGAGACGAGGATCTAGCTCGTTATATATATATGGAGCGAGGGTCCCTTAATGTCGTGTTTTCAACACGTCGCTGGTACCGAGGCATGTGCTTGGTGTCGAGCTCTTAATGCTCGGAAGATATTCTGAGGCATGTCGACTGTTCGTGCCTGAACTATAGTATTGTTTAAGTTTTTTGGCGTTTTATGATCGAACAAGTTCTTCCCTATGTAGGTTTTTGAGATAGTATACCCTTTTCCGTTTTTACTTGGATGCAGGGAACGTATGTCTGCCAGCAGTTGCATTCGCAGGGAACATATGTCTGCCTGATAGTTATGTTCGCGGGAAACATATATCTGTCAGGCAGTTGTGTCCGCAGGGGACGATTTGTTCAAAACCAGCTGCACATGTGTTAATCAGCTGCACATTTTGTGTTAAAACCCTATGAATAGGATTTAACTAGTTGTATTTATTTGTAGAAATTATTGGCTCTTAATTATAAAAATTATGAGGGCAACGATGAGTGTTTATTAGGAATTTCCTTTTCCATATACATTGTATTCTATTAAAGAGCACATGCTGCTCCATCAGTAATAAAAGAAAAATTTATCTCTGTCAGTTTATGCCCGCCCATCAGGGAGGCTGGCAAGGTCGTTTATGGTGCAATGTCGAGCATAATTGGATGATTCATTCTCCTCGTACTGGATGTATGCTTGAGCCTTGAGGAGGAGGGAATCCAGTGTTGACAGTGTTTCAATGCCAACTATTTTGGCAAAATTGTTGTGAGAGCGTAATCCTCGTTCGAGCAAGTACTTCTTCATCTCGTCGGTTGTGGAAACCTGGACGGCCTCTTTGTTTAACCTTTCGATGTATGTTCGGAGGGGTTCGTCTTCTCCTTTTATGATCTCTTCTAGCGAGGCCTCTGTCTTTGGGTGACGGTGAGAGGCAGTGAAGTGCCTTGAGAACATCTTCCCCAACTTCTTCCACGAGGTGATAGACTCATTGGGGAGGCTTCTATACTAGGACATTGCTCTTTTCCTCAAGGTTGTTGGGAACAATATGCACTTGATGGCGCCCCTAACGACTCGATTGTCGAATAGGGCGTCAATATTTTCGACGTGCTCGTCGGGATCAGTAGTGCCATCATATTGTCCGAGCTTCGAAGGTTTTCCAACCCGGAAGGGATTGGAATATCCATGATCGCCCAACAAAGAGGACCATGATGCTCATTTTCGTCGCTTCGATTTGGAGAGAGAGAGAGAGAGAGAGAGAGAGATTGTTCTTGATGCTATTGGGGAGAAAGGTTTGGTCATGGGACGACGTGGCTCGCTCTTGGTTTTCTTGTGAGAAGGGGAAACTCTATTTTCCAGAGGAGGAGTATGCTCCCTTTTCTTCGGAAAAAATCAGTTGGGGTGCCCATGGGTTTGGTTCCGACCAAGTCTTCGTGGCGAGGGGCTACGGGAACCGAACATCCTTGGTCTCTGAGTTAGAGTTTGGGAGCTTTTCTTTTCGAGGGCCCCTATGCGTTGATCATGTCGGTGGATAAGATCGTTGGTGCGATTGAGGGCAGACAAGATTGTTGCCAAGACTGGATCGTTGTTGGTCGGTGATGGTACCGAAGGAGGAAAGGTGACGATGTCGTCTGCCTGGTCCCTGGATTTTTTATTATCCAAGGGGGAATCTTGGTTGCCAACTTCGTCAGACTCGGGGGAGGCGGGCATGACATCCCTGCTTTGGACGAAATCCACGAGATGAGGAAAGGCGTCGCTCTTGTCTGTCTTGCGGACATGCGAGGGGACGGTCTTGCTCAAAGCGAACAGATCGTTGCTTTCAGCCATCTTCTTGGAGGTGTTGAGGTATCTTTGGGCTTCTGGATTCTTGATGAGGAATAAAGACGGGCAAGATAGTTCCCATAGACGGTGCCACTGATCTAAACAAGTGATCAGAATCAGAGACGACCAGAGTGAACGACGGTCCTTCGAGCAAGTTGACGTTGAGGAGAGGATGGTGTACCTGCAAGGCACTCTGATGCTAAAGTAAGCAAATGATCAAGATGAGGACAAAATAATGTTAGGGTTCTTAGAGTAAGAATGTGATCCCTTGCCCTCAAAGGTATTAAGGGTTTATATAATAATCTTATGAGACTCTCATTGATTGCTATATTTGGACCGGAATATGCGGATCCGCGAATATAACTGTCTGAGCTAACTAAATCAAATCGGACGATGGTGCCCGTAACTAACCGTTATTTCAAAAAGAGGAGGCATAATA
This sequence comes from Vicia sativa, assembly GCA_021764765.1. Lineage (NCBI taxonomy): Eukaryota > Viridiplantae > Streptophyta > Magnoliopsida > Fabales > Fabaceae > Vicia > Vicia sativa. Next base: position 237,997,024 of record CM038794.1, on the reverse strand, counting down.
GGCATGGTCCAATTTTTTCTTAATGTACATTAGGTTATTGTACTAGGTTATGTCATATTATATTATAATTACGATACATTTTTTTATTGGTTAAGGAAATATTGATAGTTTCATTTACTACTTGCATGTAATTTGGAGAGGAAATCAATAAAAGATCCTGCAATGAATAGTAATTAGAAAACCGTGACTATTACATATTTTTATTATTTAAATCAATTATTATAAATAACAACAATAATATCCATAAATTAATATATATTTTATTTTATAAAATATAAATATACATTTACTTATAAAAATAATTAAATATTTTTTATTTTATCATTTAATGTCATAAACATTCATTAATAATAATAATAAGAGTATTGATAATAATAAATATTAATATTAATAATAATAATAATAATAATAATAATAATAATAATAATAATAAAAGTAAAATTTATAAGTTTTATTATGAATTCATATAAATAAGTATCGAATGAATTGTTTTTTATTATTTATTGAAAAAGACATATTAAATAAAGGTAATTAAAATAATTTAAAAAACAATTTAAAATTTTAAAAGTTAAATAAATAAATATAAATAGTTTATAATAAATTTTATTTAAAATTTGTCTTAGGTCTCAATATATATTGGACCGTGTGTGTGTGTATATATATATATATATATATATATATATATTGCATGAGGTGGACCCAATTGACCTTGTCTTTTTGCTCAGGTTAAGTGAAAGAGTGGTTTGAAACCATGTGGACCAAGAATGGGGAAAGACAAGTAGCAGAAATTCGAGACATGTCTTCTGCTGTTAAACCTAAAACAAAATGTCGTGTTATGTTCAACTTTATTATTCTATGTTACTTGTTCTGTTTCATACTAAAATAAATAGTACTATCATTTTGTATCATACAAAAAAAAAATTAAAATTATCTTCCACTCAACTTATTTTTTTATGCTCTTTGAAAGTATTTTGGCTTTTAGCAAAGTAGGCCACCAACTTTTTTATTTTGTTCTCTCTTCCAATAAAAGGTGTTCTCTTTTGAATTTATATGACCTACTTGATCCAAAACATCTGAAAAATAAATAATAGATATTTAATAAAACCTGAATAATCTTGCTAATGTGATTTTGGGAGTGGGGGAGGTACATTGTCATGTATATATTGTCTCTCCCCTTTGCATTTCTAGCACTCCATATAAACCATGATTGGGTGCAACATCATTGGTTTTGACTACTTTTATTATAAGGAGGATCACAGCCTTGATTCTTACAGGATACCTCTCTTTTAACAATAACATCCACACATATTGTTACTTTATGGACTTCCTTCTAATAAATAAAGTTTGGTAATATGAAATTAAATTAAAAATGAATTTTACCTTTTTCTTACATTTCGCCTATTATAGAATTCTCTTTTATTGGGAGATTTTCTCTATTCATGCAATTGAGATATCGAGAATCATTTTATTAAGATTGAACCGTTTAAACTCTAATCATAACACATTCAAATAGTAAAATTTATAATTTTAATGATAAAATAGGTTAGTAATAAAATGTGAAAATAGTAGTAAATTGTTATCAAAATGTTATATTTATGGGCAATATTAACGCCAACAAGAGTTTTGTAATTTATACCAACAAAAAGGATATTTTGTAGTATCAAATAGAAAAATTATGCATAAAAAAAAAAAAAATTCTTTCGTATCTTAGATAATTTGATAAGGCTTTGATCGTTAATGATATATAATTGTTATTATAAAATCACTAATAACTGTATATATTTAAAACTAAATATGTAGTTAATCATCAACATGATAACTCAATATGTCTAATAATTATAAATATTTATAAATATATTCTTGATTAAAATAAAAATGATATTGTGGTAATAGTGACCTATGAATATAATGAATTTCAGTTATAAAATTTACAAGTCTTGATAAATCATATTCTCATCAACCGATGATAAACACTCCTCTATTATATGATTTATTTCAATCACATTTTATTTGTTAGAAATAAATGCAAACAATTAGAATGATATAGATAATAGTTTTTCTATAATATATTTATTATAAAAATCAATTTATTAATGGGTTTAAAATAAAAAATGTATTATGGTGATTTGATTCGTAAAAATAGTAGTTTTATTGATAAAACTAACAAGAGTTGATAAAATTTGTAAATATCACTCTCATTTTTTTTAAATAATAATAAATTGATATTTTTAATAATAAAATTCACATGAGTTCATTATAAATTATTAAATGTGAAACTATAAATTGTAATATTAAAAAAAAAAAATGGATCGGTCGAAGAAAAAGTGAGATGTAATTTATATTATAACCCATGTAATGCATTGAATTGTGATTTAAAAAAGAAAAATTATCGAAACCATTGTACAACTACAACTACAAATATTTATCTTTTATTAGTTACAACTACAACCCATGTAATGCATGTATTAGGTATACATGTCAACTTTTGGATAGAATTCTCATATGATATAATATGACTCTTGCATAATTTAACTTAATAGTGATACTCCAGATTTTGTTTCAAATAAAATCACTAAATTTAGAGGTAAGAGTATTATGGTAAATATTAGGAATTTTGAATTTTTTATCCAAAAGCTCATCTAACTAATTATGCATCCATAAATTTTTCAAAACTCCATTGCCAATAATACACTGAGTGTTCTCTTTGACCATGTTAAATAATCTTTGAAGCTACTCCATAAGAAAGGTTTAATATTATAAGTTATAGTTATATTGTTTCTTAACACCCTAGATTAAAGCAACTGAGACCAAATCAGACTTATCATGATAAAATTTCCAACAAAATTGTAAATTATAAGCTTCATTGAAGGTCTTTAAAGATCTAATCCCAAAGCCTCATTCTTTTAGACTCTTGCAGCAGGTCTTCCAAGAGATAATGACCACTTTCCTCTTATCCAAGTTACGACATCAGATAAAATTCCTCATCCAAGATTCAATGGCATGGATGATGCTATCAGGACAATTGTACGTATATGGACATACAGTGAATCAACATACTATGAACAATATATTTAATCAATTGAAGTCTTCCTGTAATAGAAAGAGGATTTTCTTTCTAAGCTTTCCAGCTTATGAACTGGAAATGATGAGCATTAGGCATACCAATAAAAATTGAAGTCCAAGGTAAAAAAAAAATGGATTAGCAATGGAAAATCCAAGAGCATATATAAGAGATTTAGATGCATTGCGAATTTTCCCTAAACAAGCAACATGCTACTATAAATAACACTTCTATGACGAAGCTTTCATTTCAAACATGTTAAAAATCAAGATTATAGGTTATAGGAGTGTCATGTTTGATTTTTTTTTAAGAAAATAAACAATGTTTTCTCTCTTTGTTATAAAAAATCGAGGTAACACAACTATAAGTGAGCGTCATTTTTTACCTATAAAAAAATAATAACTTATTCTCCCAGTCTCATGGAAAACCGAGAGAATATAACTATAAAGTTATTCACTTCGAATCATTGTTACCGCATTTAAATATTTTTCGATAATTTCTCACTTATCGTTTTTTCCAAATTCCATGCATTTTTTCTTTGTTAATTAGTAATGTTTAAAATATTTGTCATCAATAAACATGATTTGAAAATGATAGAAAAGGAAATATTTCATTGATAAAAAAAGGACAACAAAGATATAATTATTCCACGTATTCAAACTTTCCAGTCTACTTAACTTCAACATTATCCCTATCTTAGAGAAAAGTTTAGAAAGAACTCTTTCGTATGGTATGAGGAAAGTCATTTCCTTCCGAGATATCCTTATCATATCCTTTACGAAGTTAAAAATGGTAAGAGGAAGATTAACTCTAACATTGTAGGTAAGGAAATAAAAGAGATTATTGTCATATGAAGTAAGTGTTTTCAGTCGTTTCTCTCTTGGACAGAGATTTGACACTAGAAGTTGAAACCAAATTTTACAATTGGGAATAGAGAAGCATGACTGGTGGGCTTACCTCAGTTGACATAAATTCGGTGAAGTCGGGTTGAGTAGACATTGTTGAATATATATAAAGTTCAACACAACTACCTATTTCTTCACAACTTATTTTCTCATCAATAAGTGATAGAGTAATGAAGAAATAAGAGCCATTGGCATAGGACTGGATGACTTCATCATTGACCAGCTGGCACAACGAAGGCATTTAACCAAAAAAATTTAACGAGATTAGTGTATATGGGACCATGAAGAATGTGAAAGTAACCATTCAACTTTTGTTTGGAAATAACTTTCCTTAGATCAAAACCATTGAAATAATTGAAATAAAAAAAAATTCATTAGTAACGAACAAAAGATTTGCATCTATTTTTAAATTAAAAAATCCTTTAAATGAAAGTTTAAAGATACAAAGAGTTGGAATTGAGACGTTGAAAATATGAAAAGAATTTGAAACAAGATTTGAAGACACAAAGAGTTAGAAATGAGACGTTTAAATAACTCAAAAGCCTCTTTAAAAATCCAAAAGACATGTTACGACTTGAATATAGATGATCATTTCTATTCTTGTGATATGATTCCAATTCATGTGTGCCATGTTTTATAAATAAAACAACACCTTACCTTGGAATTTATCATAATCGAGGGGAAAATAATACAAGAACCTTTCTTTTTATTATAATTTATATTTTCAAACTAAATAATGTATCCCATCAATTTTCATAATAACTGAGGATAAGATAATCATATTTTACCCTAATCATAACTCGTACACATCATTCTATGAGATAGATGTTTGTCATTTCATTTAAATGGATCTTAAGAAGCTTGAAAAAGAACTTAAGATGCATATGATGGTTTGCAAGTGCAGAAAACATTTCTCAATTGTTGAAACAAATAACTCTTCTTTAGAAGTTGGATGCATTCAATCCATATAACATTTTCCAATGTTTGGAGTAAATAACTCGTTATAGTAAAGATCTCTTGTTCTCCAAGAATCTGGATTTGTTGGAAATATTGTGTTTTAATATTATGCGTAAACAATGTAATGCAAAAAAAAGAAGCTTTTTCACCTCGGGTTTTCTAAAAATCGAGGGGACAATTCAGCGTTAAAATTGAGGATATTTGTCACCATTCGTAATCAAATCCTTGTCATCTATTTCATGATTATCAACGCTCATGACACTACCATTAGTGATTGACATGAAATATATACAATTTTCATTATATAAGCATTATGAATAACAAAAATTGATAATAAAACATCATGAAGTGCTGAAACTATTCTACACTTTAAGGTTTTCAAGATTGTTTGCCATGAAGAGTTCGCTACGATGAATTGCAAGAGCATAAAATTATTTGGGTTTAAGGTTTGTGTTCTTAAATATCTAACCCTTTTTTCTTTATATCAGGAACAAATGCAAGGAAAATATCCTGACATCCAACATTTAATCTTGCCCAGAATATCAAAGATTTAAAGATCCAACATATGATCTTCTTGGACAAATTAATTTTTATTTTATTATTCTGTGTAAACAATGTAATATTCTAGATAAAGATTGTAGTTTGTAAATAAATTATTTTATTAATTTTCTATGTAAACAATGTAACAAGTTTTAATTTTAAAAAAAAATCTAATTTACCCCTCGGTTTTGTTGATAAACAAAGATATATGAGATGTTAACTTTGTAAATAATAAAAGTGTAGATGATAGGGTTCGAACTCATGCGCAAATACTTTTACCCCTCAATGTTTTAATAACCTAGGTGTTAAGTAGTTAGTTTTCATGACAGATTTCTTACCTCACTTCTTTAGCCGAGGTAAAAGGCATTCTGCATCTAAGGTTAAAAGTGCTTTTGTAGCAGTGATATGTAGACAATAGTTTGGAAATAAATTTGATGGAATTTTGGTATCCCCTACAAAAAATTAAGATATCATCAGCATATAATGTATGATAGGTGACATTATAAGATCTATAACCTTTGATCAATGATATTTGTCTCTCAGTAACAAGATTTTATATCCCTCTACTCGATACTTCCTCTTCCAGGCAAAAAAAACAGGAGATACATGTTCTTCTTGTATCACACAATTGGAGCAAAAGAAGAATCCAACTTGATTTCTACTCAAGATACTGGAAAGGAAATCATAACAAAGAATGACATGTATCCATTTACAACATAACCCTTGTTGAAACCAAAAACAGCAAGGGTTTTAAGCAAAAAAGGTCAACTCAAAGTATCAAAGCTTTAGAGATTTCAATTTTAAGTGTCACATTTCCACCATAACCCTTGTTGTTAAGAAGGTTAATGGATTTAGAGGTGAGAGATATACTGCCTTTGGTGCTTCTACCATTGATAAATCATGATTGCTCATGAAAGATCAAAGAAAGAATGAGGGTAGCAAGTCTATCAACTATAATTTTATTAATGATTTTATTGTTGAAGTTATCTATGCAAATAGGTTTAAAATGGTTGATGTTGTTCGCTTTAGTGGATTTAGGAATCACCACAATATTATTATGATTAAAGTGAGGAAGAATATAATATTTTAAGAAAAACTAAGAGATAACATTGATGACATCAATCTTGATCCCATCCCACTAGTGTCGGAAAAAGAAGTCTCCAAAGCCATCAGGATATGGAGCAGAACCATTGTTGAGGCTCATGAAAACACTAATAATTTCCAACTCATATCGAATATTAGTAAGCATAGCATTAGTTTGATCATTGATTAACTTAGGGACAATTTCATCTATTAGACCGTTATCCTTTAAAGCAATAGAAGTGTTAAAGAGATTTTTAAAGTGCTCCTCAATATGATGCTCCAAAATATATTTGTCATTTACCACATGATTATCTATAAGGGGGATATAAGTTTAGTTTTCCTTTTGATTTTAGCTTAAGTGTCGACAAAATTTGTGTTTCTATCACCAAGCAAATTCCAATTCAATCTAGATTTTTCTTTCCAAAATAGCTCTTCCACATTGAAGGCAACATCAAGACCAACTTGAGATTTTTCTCTCTTTCCTGTAGAAAAACATATAGACAAGTTCTATGAATCATAAGTTGAATGTCACTAAGGACCTTTTCAGATTCAGATGCTTTGGTATGAACATTTCCGAATATGGTTTTGTTCTGAAATTCTGGCACTTTAAAATAGATGTCAAGACTGATGTCCCAATACCAAAGCACAATGTCAAGACAGATGTTAAGACATCGTCTGTTGAAAGAAAAACATTTTTACTAAAACAATAATGATGCTGAAGTAAAGTGTAGAAGGTAAAAGAGACAATCAATTGTTAATTTAATTCGATAAAATTCACCTACTCTGGGGGCATCCAAGCCAGGAAGCAAATTCACTATGATAGTATTAGTTCAAAGCTAAACAACTTTTACTTATAATTTTTCTCCTAATCACTACCTTGTGCAACTTCTACCTAGAAACATTCTAGATATGAGATCCCCCTCTCAATTACCCCAATCACCTCAATAACAATAACAAACACATAAGAACACACTTCCAATTACAATACTCAGTTTTGCTTAAAATCTTTAAATTAAGAAGAATAACTTGATACACAATGAACTATTTGCTTAAAATGTCATGAGTGATGAGAAAGTGACAATGACCAATCAATCTATCTCAATAATTAAAAAGTATAGTATTGTGTCAATTTTAAATAAAAATATATTATTAACTTATCATTTTTATTTTTATTTCATTAAAAATAAACACGTTATAAGCAACAAAAAAAAAATCATTTAATTTATCACCTATATTTATTTGATTAAAATATTTAAAAAATTTTAAATTATTATCAACCTTCTAATTAATTTGGATGATTTATTTATTTGCAAGTTTGGAAATTTTTTACTTTTACATATTTTACCATTGTAACTATTTTAAATAAATTATACTATTGTTATAATATTTTAATAATTGTGGCCTACAAATTATAAATTTTAATCTTATTATTTTGTAAAATTTAATAGATAAGATTTTAATAAAATATAAATATTAAAATAAAAAGTTTTATATTTTACATTATTTTTGTTTCAATCTATAAGTACAAGTTTTTTATGAATTTGAATCAAATTCATCATCATCATTGTCAATTTTGGAGAAGAACAAATATTGGAGTTTTGTTTCATACACGTTACTCTCTCAGTTCTAAATTATAAGAAAAATAAATAAAATGACACTTATTAAAAAAGTAAAAACATAATGATTTGACTTTTGATTTTTATTGAAAAAAATGTATAGGAAGATTTAACAACAATTTTAATTGGTTAATGGTTATAGAAAAGACGAGAGGAAAGGTAAATTAAATGCAATTCGCATTTAATTTTACCTTGAACATAATGAAAGTTGATTTTTCTCTTATATTTTGGAAAAATAATAATACTTTTTTTCTTATATTTTGGTATGGAGGGAGTATTTTTCAAGTTCAATAACATTTAGATGCAATATATTCTTAATAACTTTTGCATGTTTTTGTTTCTGATATATATAAAAAGTTTGATAAATAAAATAAAAAAATTCAGTTACCAGTAAGAGATTATGTAAGAACATTAACTTTGCACACAAAAAAATCCTGCTAATTAAGTTTCAATATTTTCAACCCAAATGCTTTCATATTTAAGGTTTGAGTTTCACAATGTAGCGTTCAAGATATATTAGTTTTTCCAATGCGTGTATGTAAGAACAACAATACGGAATCTTGAAAGATTTCCAAACTAATTAAGAAAACTTGAAGATTTTCTTGTCTTGCAATCTATCCCAAAAAATAATGTTTACGAGTTTGGAGCACTCATAGATGAATTAGGTTAAAGGAAAAACTTAATGAACAAATGCTTTTATAGAAAAATCTGAGTATCAAACTCCTCAACCCTCGACTAGTAGTGTAATCAAAGGAAAATATCATTTAATTTATAAATAAAACATAAAATAAAAAAGTGTTGTTTTTAAAGAAATAAAAACATAAATTACAACTACTAGGACTCAAAGCATGTCCCCTAAATTAGTTTTCCATTCGATCATTTATTCCAACCATGGGAATGAATGGTATTTTTAAAATAATAAATAATATGACGCGTCCAGAAAATATACATTTGTTATTTATTAGTTAAAGCAAAATAAATATAAAACATATTAGTTATGTAGTGGTTTCTCTAAAGACACTATCGAGAGGATCTCTCTATGATAAATCTTAGCATTGAAACGATAATGCATTGCAGTATATGAAACAAATGAGAAACAAGGATATTAGATATACACAACAATTTTATTTTATTTGTATTTTGTAAAAAAAATTAATTTCGTATAATTTGTTAAAATTTTTAAATAATTGATGTATGATTCTCGAATATATTGTAAAAATTTGATTTTAGTTATGCTTGATCTATGTGTAGGTGTGAATAATATATATATATTTAATTGATATGAAAATTTCTTGCTACCTTTTTTTTTTTTTGTTTCATTTGAAAACTAATTAAAAAAGGCCAGCGGCAGCAGAAGGTGTTGGACTTTAGTAGGCCCGCTGATTTTTCAAATACACAATCAACTAAGTATGAATCCTATCATTAGAAACAAAGAATCAATTATTTGTAACTTCAACTTAGAAGTTACTACTTACACCCTCTGGACCCTATTATAATTTATAAACAATTTTTATTTTTTAGGTTTATTTGAAATAAAACTAAAAAAATAAAAATTATTTATAATAGTATCTAGAGAGTGTACAATTGAAGTTAAACCTCCATGCTTTTAAACCACTAGTTTGTACAAGACTTATCAACTCCATATTATTTTTCTTTTTAACTAATCAATTCGTTAACTCAAACACCTCATACATGATGAAGTAGAAATTTTGGATTCTAACTCAAATTCTTGTCTATCATACTGCAACCAAATGAATTGTGACTTTCACTTATTGGATTTAAATCTATACAAAACAATTAACTTCACAAAGGGCTTTAAAACATAAATTCAAAATATTCCACTAATGAACCAACCCTCTTTGGCACGACTTGAGCTAATATGTCTGTAATGATCTCATATATTGAATTTAAAGTTGGTCACATCCAATAGCCTAAACTACTCCATAGTGTATGTATTAGGAGATTTAGGGATTAAAACAACTGAATTGGTATTCATGTTGGGGAGAAGCAATCCAAAGGTGAAAAATTGTAAGACAACATTGGTGACATCATGCTTTAACAATTCTCCTAATAAGATTGAAAGAAAATAGCACCATATTTTCTGTAATGATTCACAAAAGTGTAGTGACCATATTAGTATCATTTTTAATATATAATATATTTAAAAAACTATTGAAATTTTCGTAAGATTGATTAATTCAAGAGAATCAATCTTACCATTCAGCTGTGAAAAATTCTTTTAAAGTATGATAAGAATTATTTGACGAGATTTAAATCAAAGATTTTGACTGGAATACACTCTTATGATCAAAACATCCACCATTATGATTTTATTCACTATATGAAAATAAGAGTGTTTATAAGTCTGAATGTTTAACATTAAAAAAAATAATTTTTTTTTTGTATTTTTAGAAATATATTTTATAAAATTATTTTTTAAAATATTACAAGTTCTTTATATTCATTTTTTCTAAATAAAAAGACTAATTTTGACATCTTATAACACATAAACATACCTTAATGAATATCAAAACATAGTCAAAATTATAATTTAAAAAAAAAATTATATTTCAATAATAATTTTTATAAAAAACTATTTGAAATAGCTTCTAAATTAAATGATTTTTTAAAAACTTTTTTATATCTACAAAAAATTCATTAAAATAATGAAATACCTAAAATCTATTATCAATCTATTAAAAGTAAAGTACCTGGAAATTCCAAGTCTAACCTTTTGATTAAATGTTATAACTTTTCTTATTCCAAGGGTATAATAGACTAATCAACACTATGCTGTTACCATATTCATTTGGCATTTAATTTTGCTGACATGTCAATCTATCATAATTTTACACTATTTTTTATTTATTTGATTTATTAATTTATTTTATTTAGATTTGAATTTTATTTATATTTGAATTCCAATTCAAATGTTTCATTCACGGTTAATTTATTTATATTTGAATTCCAATGTTTTTTTTGACAGAATTTGAATTCTAATGTTTGACTCACGGTTAATGAGGAAGGAATTGGAATGGCCAAATTAGATCTATTATAATTAAATGGAATATTATTCATGATTTAAAAATACCCACTATTTATATTACACTACAAGATTAAATGTATATTATTGGAATTAGAATTGATTATTTTGATATTCCAAGATATCACTCCTCAATCTTCTTCATTCTCCATTATTTGAAATAACACTTAAAATGGTTCACAAAAATAATCACTTGGTATTCTGTTGACTTCAGTATTTTACTTCAAAATCTTGGAACCGTGAATGTTGTATTAACAATTATATTTATTATCATATAACCAAAAACTTTATTCATTTTATGTCTACAATTATTTTATGTGGTTAACAAAAAAAAATTGAATGACAACCAAAGTGATTTTCTACCCATTCATTTTTGCATCACCTAACCAACACTATGGAACCACAAGTTGCAGCAATGGCAAGACGTAAAAGGAAGCAGATTCTTAAAGATAAAAGATTGAAAAAAGATTTAACTTCATCAATCTTTAATGAAAGAAATATGAGTTCACCTTCACCAGCATCTGCATCAAACAACTCAAGTACAATGAAGAGTTTCAATATTGTTTCTACAAATCAACTGGTAAAGACGACAATGAGGAAAAGTATTATGGAAGGTAAGATGCCCCAATCTTACAAACTTCATAACAACCTTAGCAATAACAGTGGGGGTCCTTTCAGGATAAATTCTCCATCCTTTTCGCATTTCAAAACACCATTTTCTGATATAGCTTCCTCATGTTCTAACCAAAGAAACATAAAACCTCATGCACCGCCAAGTTGTTCTATTCAAAAATCAAAAAAACAGTTGACTGTTACACCTCTTTCTGATATAACTTCCTCATTTTCTAATCAAAGAAATATGGAACCTCATGAACATCCAAGTAGTTATGTTCATAAATCAAAAAAACAGTTGAATATAGGTGTTATTCAATCCATGACGGTCAAACTCTTCAATTATTTTGGAAATGAGAATCATAATCTGGCTTTTTCATCCACAAGCAATATTCTTATACAAGAACCCACAACATTCACTTCAACTCCAGATGTTAACATTGAGAGTGATTACTCTGGTGATGAGACGGTAATGATGATTCTCTCGATAGCTCATGTGAATTCAATGCACAGATGCAAATTATGACTCAAGTTCCACTATGATGACGAAGATGTCTATGACTCCAATTCTACATCATTTGATTCTTTAAATATTGGTATTTATCATTAAAACCAACTTTATTTCTTCTTTAAATTCATTATACATATCAATTTGACGTTGTCCATTACATGTTGCACTTTGATACCTGCTATGATTTAATGTGGATTTTAGTTATAATTTTATTATTTAATATGAACGATTTTAGTTATAATTTTATTATTTAATATAAACCAATTGCTCAACTACGTTTCATTTAAATAGGTTATTCTGATATTGGTGATCCTATAGTTGAATGCACACAATGTGGGGCACTTATGTGGTATCAAGAAAAAACTGACAAGCGAAAACATAGTGCAGTTCCTAAGTTTCAACTATGTTGTGGAAAGGGGAAAGTTGTGTTGCCACTTCTGAAAACACCACCACTATTACTACAACGTCTTTTGTTTGATAATAGTGAGATAGACAGTCTAAATTATCAACAATTTTGTAGAATGTACAACATGATGTTTGCTTTACGCTCCGAGAATGAAATTCGACAACTGATTTTTAGGAAGTGGACCACCTAACATAAGAATTCATGGACAGACTTGCCATCGAATTGGGAGCATGTTACCTTTAACTGGACAATCTCCAAAATTTGCTCAACTGTATGTTTACGACAATCGACAATGAGATTCAACATAGAATTAAAGGAATTGGGTAATTTTACCAAACTTTGTTTTCTTTACAACATATTAAATATTTTCATTCTTGCATCATAGTATTTCCTTTTATATGCGGAACAACCCCAATATTATTCCGAAAGCTAGTAGATTGAAGGACATGTTAGATGAGTTCAACACACATGCCAAATCTTTTAGGATGGCAGCAGATAGATTAAAGGATTGTCCTTTGCCTGATCTCAAGCTTAAGCTAATATCTGATAGATCAACAGATGGAAGGATTTATAACCAACCTACTGTTTTGGAGGTAGCCGCCCTAATAGTTGGTGATGTTGATACGGGTTCTAAGAGGGATATTCTTCTTGAAAGAAAGAGCGGAAGGCTAAAAAGAATAAGTGAGTTTCATTCAAGTTATCTGGCATATCAATATCCACTTTTGTTTCCTTATGGGGAAGATGGTTTTAGACTTGGAGTTCTTCTTAGAGAAACTAATACCAAAAAAATGAAGAGGAATAAGCTTACCATTAGAGAATGGCTTGCTTTTAGGATTCAATGCGCATAACGAGGCACAAACTATATTGCGGTCAAGAAGGTTGTTTCAACAATTTTGGTTGATGGATTTACTATGATGGAGTCACAAAGATTGAATTATATTCGAAAACATCGAAAAGTCTGTGTTTCTAAATATTGCAATTTGAGCTCATCCGAATGTAATGCAAACACTCAAGGATCAAACAAAGGTAAAAGAGTGGTTTTACCTTCAACTTATGTTGGAAGTCGGAGGTTTATGGAACAACTCTATTTTGATGGAATGGCAATTTGTAGCCAAGTTGGATTTCCAGATCTTTTTATCACATTTACTTGCAATCCCAACTGGCCTGAAATCCAAAGGTTGCTTAGCAAAATTAACTTGAATTCTCAAGACCGTCCAGATATCATCTCAAGAGTCTTCAAAATTAAGTTCGATGAGTTGTTGTGTGATCTAACAAAAAAGCACGTGTTAGGGAGAGTGATTGCATGTAAGTCAATTTAATACCCTTTCAGTCGAGTTATATTTTTTGACATTAATCTTATTAAATATGTAATATGCATCGTTTTACTAAGTTTAAACTTACTTAATTTCAGATATATACACCATTGAATTCCAAAAGCGGGGTTTACCACACGCCCATATACTATTATTCTTGCATCCTTCAAGCAAGTATCCGACTCCAGATGATATAAACAAGATCATTTCAGCAGAGATACCAACGGAAGAAGATGATAGGCAACTCTACCATTTGGTCAAGACACATATGATTCATGGCCCATGTGGTTTAGCAAATGCGAATTCAACTTGCATGAAAAATGGAAAGTGCTCAAAATACTTTCCAAAGAAATATCAAACCGAAACCATTGTTGATCAGGATGGATATCCGTGTAATCAAGAAGAGAAACTGTAATACTGAAAAACACGCTCAACTTGATATGATATGTAGTTCCTTACAATCCATATTTGTTGAAGAAATTCCAAGCACACATCAATATGGAGTGGTGTAATCAAAGTACTTGTTAAATACTTATTTAAGTATATTAACAAGGGTATGATAAATTATCGCTGCTGTCCAAACTGACGGTGATGGATCTCCCTCGGTCAGAATGGTTGACGAAATCAAGCAATATCTTGATTGCAGATATATCTCACCAAGTGAGGCATGTTGGAGACTTTTTTCATTTCCTATTCATGGTAGATCACCCGCAGTTGAAAGGTTGTTCTTTCATCTTGAAGGAGACAACTCTGTTTATTATACCGATTATGAATTGATAGATGAGGTGCTTGACAAACCAACTGTGAAAGAATCTATGTTTACGGCATGGATGGAAGCAAACAAAGCATACCCAGAGGCAAAGAATTTGACGTACTCACAATTTCTTTCCAAATTTGTTTATGATAAAAGATACCGTCGATGGAGACCGCGTAAAAGAGGAAATACAATTGGCAGACTTATTTGGGTCCCTCCAAGTACGGGTGAGTTATATTTCTTGAGAATGATGCTAACAGTCGTCAAAGGTCCAACTTGCTATGAGGATATAAAATTTGTGGGTGGAAAAGTTCAGGATTCTTTTAGGGATGCATGCTTCGAAATGGGCTTTCTTAACGATGACAAGGAATATGTTGCAGCCATCGACGAAGCAAAGAATTGGGGTTCCGGGCATTTTTTACGAAAGTTATTTGTCACTATGTTACTATCCGGTACTGTCAATAGACCACGACATGTTTGGGAAAAACTTGGAGGACGTTATCTGATGGTATCCTCTACCAACAAAGGCAAAAAACAAATAGAAGAGGTATGAACACTTTATTAAACTTTTTTAAGTCAACAAATATTATTTTCCGAATGCAAGCTGTATCTTTTTTTATTACAAAATATAATGATATGAACTTACTTTAAAATATAATTATTCTTCATCCATATGTCCCTTATTTAATATGTTTCATAAGGTATGTCCATTTACGTAAGAAACATTTTCATATTTGTCATGTATGTAAGTTATTTTCTTAACTTGCAGCTGCAACAGTGTCTTTGGTTCCATTTAATTTCACGCAGCCGCAACATCAACTGTTTGATTTATGTTCAATGTATTTCAACATCACGACAGCAGTTGCATCATACATATGTAATTATATAGAAAACTAATGATAATTTTTTAACAGAATTGCAGCTATCGGACAATGAGTTAAAGAATCTCACACTAATTGAGATTGAGAACATGATGCAATCGAATCGAAGAAGTTTGCATGAATTTAAATGTATGCCGTATCCAGATTCATACATCACAAAACATGTTGGCAATAGGCTTATTTATGACGAACTTAATTACGATGCCGATACCGAGAAACAGAAATTCCAAGAACTTTTTCATGCCCTTACAGGTGATTTATTTTCTTTATACTATGAATTACAAAAATGATTTTTATTGTCCTTGCACTTATAATTCTTGGTTTGTATTTTATAGATGAACAACGTTTGATATTTGAGAAAATCATGGATGCTGTTAACAAACAGAGTGGAGGGGTATTTTTCTTGCATGGTTACGGAGGGACTGGTAAAACTTTCATGTGGAGAACACTATCAAGTGCACTTCGTTCTCAAAAAAAAATTGTTCTTACTGTTGCTTCAAGTGGGATAGCTTCGTTATTATTGCCGGGTGGAAGAACAGCACACTCAAAGTTCAAAATACCTGTGCCAACGCTTGACAACTCAACTTGCAACATCGACAAAGACACCGAACATTCTCAATTATTTGAAGCAACGGATGTGATAATATGGGATGAGGCACCTATGTCTCACAAGAACTGCTTCGAAGCATTGGATAAAACCCTTAAAGATGTAATGAGCAAAAAGGGTGTTGAGAATACTATTTTTGGTGGAAAAGTTGTTTTGACAGAATTTGAATTCTAATGTTTGACTCACAGTTAATGAGGAAGGAATTGGAATGGCCAAATTAGATCTATTATAATTAAATGGAATATTATTCATGATTTAAAAATACCCACTATTTATCATTACACTACAAGATTAAATGTATATTATTGGAATTAGAATTGATTATTTTGATATTCCAAGATATCACAACTTCCCATATAGAATGGATTATTTTGATATTCTAAGATATCACTCCTCAATCTTCTTCATTCTCCATTATTTGAAATAACACTTAACACTATTTAACGCTATTATTATTATTATTATTAATTATTATTATTAATAATTAAAATGGTTCACAAAAATAATCACTTGGTATTCTGTTGACTTCAGTATTTTACTTCAAAATCTTGGAACCGTGAATGTTGTATTAACAATTATATTTATTATCATATAACCAAAAACTTTATTCATTTTATGTCTACAATCATTTTATGTGGTTAACAAAAAAATTGAATGACAACCATACAATCAAAGTGATTTTCTACCCATTCATTTTTGCATCACCTAACCAACACTATGGAACCACAAGTTGCAGCAATGGCAAGACGTAAAAGGAAGCAGATTCTTAAAGATAAAAGATTGAAAAAAGATTTAACTTCATCAATCTTTAATGAAAGAAATATGAGTTCACCTTCACCAGCATCTGATCAAACAACTCAAGTACAATGAAGAGTTTCAATATTGTTTCTACAAATCAACCGGTCCAAAGACGACAATGAGGAAAAGTATTATGGAAGGTAAGATGCCCCAATCTTACAAACTTCATAACAACCTTAGCAATAACAGTGGGGGTCCTTTCAGGATAAATTCTCCATCCTTTTCGCATTTCAAAACACCATTTTCTGATATAGCTTCCTCATGTTCTAACCAAAGAAACATAAAACCTCATGCACCGCCAAGTTGTTCTATTCAAAATCAAAAACAGTTGATTTACACTCTTTTCGATATAACTTCCTCATTTTCTAATCAAAGAAATATGGAACCTCATGAACATCCAAGTAGTTATGTTCATAAATCAAAAAAATTTGAATGTAGGTGTTATTCAATCCATGACGGTCAAACTCTTCAATTATTTTGGAAATGAGAATCATAATCTGGCTTTTTCATCCACAAGCAATATTCCTATACAAGAACCCACAACATTCACTTCAACTCCAGATGTTAACATTGAGAGTGATTACTCTCGTGATGAGACGGAGATGATTCTCTCAGTGATAGCTCATGTGAATTCAATGCCGCAGATGCAAATTATGACTCAAGTTCCAGCTATGATGACGAAGATGTCTATGACTCCAATTCTACATCATTTGATTCTTTAAATATTGGTATTTATCATTATAACCAACTTTATTTCTTCTTTAAATTCATTATACATATCAATTTGACGTTGTCCATTACATGTTGCACTTTGATACCTGCTATGATTTAATGTGGATTTTAGTTATAATTTTATTATTTAATATGAACGATTTTAGTTATAATTTTATTATTTAATATAAACCAATTGCTCAACTACGTTTCATTTAAATAGGTTATTCTGATATTGGTGATCCTATAGTTGAATGCACACAATGTGGGGCACTTATGTGGTATCAAGAAAAAAATGACAAGCGAAAACATAGTGCGCTCCTAAGTTTCAACTATGTTGTGGAAAGGGGAAAGTTGTGTTGCCACTTCTGAAAACACCACCACTATTACTACAACGTCTTTTGTTTGATAATAGTGAGATAGACAGTCGAAATTATCAACAATTTTGTAGAATGTACAACATGATGTTTGCTTTTACGCTCCGGAATGAAATTCGACAATGATTTTTAGCTGGAAGTGGACCACCTAACATAAGAATTCATGGACAGACTTGCCATCGAATTGGGAGCATGTTACCTTTAACTGGACAATCTCCAAAATTTGCTCAACTGTATGTTTACGACACCGACAATGAGATTCAACATAGAATTAAAGGAATTGGGTAATTTTACCAAACTTTGTTTTCTTTACAACATATTAAATATTTTTCATTGCTGCATCATAGTATTTCCTTTTATGTGAACAACCCCAATATTATTCCGAAAGCTTAGTAGATTGAAGGACATGTTAGATGAGTTCAACACACATGCTAAATCTTTTAGGATGGCAGCAGATAGATTAGAGGATTGTCCTTTGCCTGATCTCAAGCTTAAGCTAATATCTGATAGATCAACAGATGGAAGGATTTATAACCAACCTCTGTTTGGAGGTAGCCTAATAGTTGGTGATGTTGATACGGGTTCTAAGAGGATATTCTTCTTGAAAGAAAGAGCGGAAGGCTAAAAAGAATAAGTGAGTTTCATTCAAGTTATCTGGCATATCAATATCCACTTTTGTTTCCTTATGGGGAAGATGGTTTTAGACTTGGAGTTCTTCTTAGAGAAACTAATACCAAAAAAAAAATGAAGAGGAATAAGCTTACCATTAGAGAATGGCTTGCTTTTAGGATTCAATGCGTATAACGAGGCACAAACTATATTGCGGTCAAGAAGGTTGTTTCAACAATTTTTGGTTGATGGATTTACTATGATGGAGTCACAAAGATTGAATTATATTCGAAAACATCGAAAAGTCGTGTTTCTAAATATTGCAATTTGAGCTCATCTGAACAGAATGCAAACACTCAAGGATCAAACAAAGGTAAAAGAGTGGTTTTACCTTCAACTTATGTTGGAAGTCGGAGGTTTATGGAACAACTCTATTTTGATGGAATGGCAATTTGTAGCCAAGTTGGATTTCCAGATCTTTTTATCACATTTACTTGCAATCCCAACTGGCCTGAAATCCAAAGGTTGCTTAGCAAAATTAACTTGAATTCTCAAGACCGTCCAGATATCATCTCAAGAGTCTTCAAAATTAAGTTCGATGAGTTGTTGTGTGATCTAACAAAAAAGCACGTGTTAGGGAGAGTGATTGCATGTAAGTCAATTTAATACCCTTTCAGTCAAGTTATACTGAAGCATATGAAGTTCTAACTCCTGAATTTCTCAGTAAATTAAGAACGTCAGGGCTTCCCAATCATAGGATCAAATTGAAGGTTGGTACACCTATTATGCTAATGAGAAATTTGGACCAAGCCGATGGGTTGTGCAACGGAACAAGATTAATTGTTACAAGATTTGCAAATCATGTCTTTGAGGCAAAAATCATGTCTGGAAAGAACATAGGTAACATTTTTACATTCCACGAATGTCTATGTCACCTTCTGATTCACCTTGGCCATTCAAGTTGATTAGGAGACAATTTCCGATTATTGTCTCCTATGCAATGACAATTAATAAGTCACAAGGTCAATCTCTTGATAGTGTTGGATTGTATTTGCCTACTCCTGTGTTTAGTCATGGTCAATTATATGTTGCAATTTCAAGAGTTAAGAGCAAAAGTGGGCTAAAAATCCTAATTCATGACAAGGAGAATGTACCGTGTTCTACTACTACTAATGTTGTGTACAAGGAAGTCTTTCAAGCACTTTGATAGTTGGTAAACTTTATATCTTATACTTTACGATTCAAATTAAAAATCTATTTTGAATTAAAATATATAGTATGTACATTTTCCATGTATTTCAAGAAGTATATAATTTTTCCTATTTGTTCATGCAGACGTGATTTGTTGATAGGACCGACGCTTGCTACAAATATGGAGTTAAATGCCAACATGGTTTACATGAGACATATACTCAACTGAAAACATGGTAACATACTTAATAATTTAATAATCTATAATCTTTTAGCATATTCAATTCCTTACTTAGAATTTATTTTAACATTTTATTCACGTGTGGAGAGAGAGTCCTTCTCTCTAAAAATTTATCGTGCATTTCTCTTTCTTTATCCTTTTTTTAGAGTTTGAGAGGCCTATTTTTCTCAGATTCGTCTAGTTCTCACAACCATCTCTTGTGTTTCTTTCTTGTCTAATAGGAGTCTTTTGGGTTTATGTGTTTAGTTTTGATTTTCTCTTTTCAGTTCAACTAGGAAGGTCTATGCGGTTATGGATAAATGGAGAAACATACAGTTCTCGGAGGAAGAAGAAGAAGGGATTACAACGAAGATTGAGGAGGTTTGTGATTAAGAGGTTTTCCAGCGCACTCTCGCGGGGAAGCTCTAGATGGACAACAGTTTCAACTCTCGCGCTTTCATAAATACGATGATTGGAGCTCGGAAGCTGAAAAATGTGGTTGAAGTGCAAGAAATGAGTAAGAATCTATTTCTTTTCTGTTTTACTACAAAAAAGAGAGATCTAGAAGAAGTGTTGAGGAATGGTCCATGGAGTTTCGATAGAAACCTCTTAGTTCTTGCTCGAGTGTCAGGGAGGAATTACCATATAATATGAACATGAATTTTGGCACTTTTGGGTTAGGGTTCACTAGCTACCGTTAATGCTTCGGTCAGAAGCGTTGGCAAAGAAGTTGAGAGGTATTCTGGGAGATTTTGAGGAAATGGATCAAAAGGGAGCTCACATGAATGGAGGATTTTTTAGAGTAAAGGCGAGAATAGACCTCAAACAACCATTGAAACGAGGGACGGTGGTACATTTCAAAGAGAAAACCTACGAGTTCACTTTAAATATGAACGGTTGTCGAATTTTTCTTTTGTGTGTGGTAGAGTAGGTCACCAACTCAATGATTATGAAGTTGTGAGTGATTTGAGTTGAAGCAACTCGATTTTCAAAAATCATTTAAATTTCCGAAAACTAGTGAAATCGCCACCTAATTTTATTTGTTCTAAAAAGAACGGGAAAATATAGATAAAACCCCAAAGAAGCGGATAAGGCGGTCTACGTGACCAAAATGTAGGATCGGGAGTCGGTTATGTAAGGGGAAGGTATTAGCACCCCTTACATCCATCGTACTCGATGGGACCCATTTAGCTCTACGTGTTTGTGTGTGTGTTTATTGCTAAGTTATGAATACCACAAGAAAAAAGAATTTGTTTATTATTATTTTGAGTTTGGCACGGTTTCAGAACCGTGTGCCTACGTATTCCCTTGTGCAATGGGAAAGTCAAAACTCCGTAGTTCCTTTCAAAAAGGTTTTAAGTTGGTTGTATAGATTTTATAAGAAAAATCGTGCATTAGACATTTCAAATGCTTGAACTTGGACTTGTTTAGTTTGTTTGAAAAGCTTACGTCCACGTTCGTGTTTGAAATGGCTACTGCACACTCTTTGTCGGAAAAGAATTTGATGATCGCATATGAGCGATAAAAGAGTTTGAGTGAGTTGAATTGTTTTTTAAGTGGATGAAAAAGTACCGAACAATAAGACTAACGTCTTACGATTCAAATACTAGAAACCCGAGGAACTAATGCTCGAACGAGTCGTCTATCACCCAAAAAGGTTTTCTTGAGAAAAAAAAGTGAAGTGAAACGGGTTTCACGTTATTTAGAAGTCTTTAAGCAACTGGTCTAGCGTCCAACGACTTAAAGACTAAGAGTTCATCTGGGACAAGTTTTTAAGCAATTGGTCTAGCGTCCAACGACTTAAAAACTTGTATTTTATTATGAAAAAGGTTTTGAAAATGCACTCGACGTTGGATCGAGGTTTGAAATTTTATTATGAAAGAGTTTTGAGATACGTGCTGAGATGAAGTATGGAGTCGGGTTATGATTAATCAAGTATATGGACTTGATTAACCTCGTGAGGATAGGTGTTCCTAGCCCCAACCATGAGACCCTGGTGCATGGTGATTGGTATATAGACCAATGTTATTTTCGGGTTATGATTGATTAAAGCAACAAGGGCTTTAATCAACCTCGTGAGGATGGCCATGCCCATCCCCAACTATGAGACCCTTTAGGAAATCGGCATATGAGCCAATCAAGATATAATCGAATTGATTTTAATTTTAATTGTGTGCAAAGTGTACAATGGTGAATAAATGCGGAACAAACAGATAATCATCACACAATACAATCGGAACTTTAAATAATTATTAGAAACGATCTTTCCTATTTGATAAGAAATCGACTAATAGTTTAATCGATAAATTATCAAATAAGAACTATCAGAACTAATTATTACTTAGTAATCGCACAAAATATTATTTACATAAAAATAAAATAATTGAAAAAGGTAAAGGTTTAGAGATAGCCTGTATGACGCGAGTTTGAGCGGCGGGAAAAGAAAACCAGAGACGATACTCTTGGGCCCAAATAAAGTGCCCAATGAGCCTTCAGAAAACTTCGTATGAAGCGCGATGCGTCGTTGATCGGAGAAACGGAAACTCAAGGCACACGGAAGTGGTGACTGCACAGGTATATGGAGGGCAAATAGAGGAAAAAATGCTAAAAACTCCCGACTACGCGAAACAGTCTAACTAATATTATTATTTTTTATATTTTTAGAAGTATACTAATAATTTTAATGGTTAAGAAAATAATTATTATTATTATTAATTAATAAAAATAATAATAGTTGGTAATAATAATAATAATAGTTATTAATAATAAAAATAATGGTTAGTAATAACAGTTAGTAATAATAATAAATATTAGTAATAATAATAAATATTAGTAGTAATAATAATTCTAGTTAATAATAATTATAATTACTGAATCCTAATTTTTTTAACAAAGCAAAACTACAAAAAAAGAAAAAGAAACATCATCATCTGTTTTCTCTCAAAATGCGATGCATGTTTGGTCTGTGGGTTTCAGCGGTGGCCGTACTCATCGGTCTCTGTCCGCAATCGTTGATGTTGTTCCATGGTCCTCTCGTCTTCTCGCCGCCTCCTACTGTCGCGATCGCTTCCTCCTTCAATAAAACCCTTCGCCGGAAATCTCTTGGACGGCGGTGATGGTGGCGGTCGACGTCGCCTCTGAGCCTAAAACCGGTGAGATCGTTCTGTCTCAAGCTTCTTTTCCTTTCTTCTTTCTCTCTGAAGGGTCGTGTGTTAGGGAAAGTGATGAGGAATTTAGGGTTTCTGATATTCTGTTGATGTTTGGTTTCTGCGTTTGAGTTTTGGAATAATGGTAGCTAGCTCATGGTTTTTGCTGTTACGGTTTTGTTTTGGAATTTGGTTTATGGTAATGGTTTGTGGTTCTGGGTTGGAGTTTCAGTTTTGGTTTATGATATTTGAACAGATATTCCTTGTGTTTTCTGATCAGTCTCGTGGTTTTTTTTAGAACAGCTCTTATACTTCCTCTCCTCCCTCTTGGTATATGTTTTTTTAGAACAGATACTCCCTTTTTCTTTTTGAACAGATACTCCACAGATACTCTGCTTTGATTTCTTTTTCAAATCTCTTCAACATATCCTCTTTGATCTCTTTTTGAAACTGTCTTGAATAGATCCCCTGTGGTATTTTTCTTTTTTGGTCTTAAGAACAGGTATTATGCTTGGTTATCCTTTCCTTTTGCTTCTATTGTCTCTGTTGCTTCTGTTGGTTGCTATAACCTGCTGTACTGCTCTGCCTCTATTGGTCTGTTGCTTGCATTGGTTGCTATAACCTCTTGTGATGTCTCTTTCTGCTGGTCTATTGCTTGCTGCCTGTGGTGCTGATAACCATGTTGTACTGATGGTTTTTTGTTTTACCTGATGCTGCTCTATTGCTTGCTGCCTGTTAATTTATTGGCTGCTCTTTTTCTTTTTGTGAACTAAAGTTTACTTTATGATTTGCAATTGGGAAAAAAACAACAGCCCATGATTAATCTTCAGATTATGAGGCATTGAACATGATTAAACCCTCTAACCTGATTCCTTAACACAAACCCTAATGATGAGATTGAGAAAGAATTCGTACAAAACTTGCGTATTTAGATGCTGCCAATTACTGTGCTAACTATTCTTTTCTTTATTTTTCATGTGTGAACTTCATTGGTGATGAGGCATTTGAGAAGGTGAGCCGGGCAACAACTTGATCAAAGCTTGGAGGACTCGGAGGATTGTCAATGATGAAGTCGGAGTGAAGAAAAAGGCTCGGAGGAAACTTGAGAATCTTGTAACAAAAACCAATTTCTTATGTAGTTTGGAATCGATATAATTGTAACTTTGTTTTGTAGTTCGAATTGACGTTGAACTTGTAAAATTCCACCATTACTTATAACAATATTGAATTATTATTTGGAATTTTAATAGAATTTGAATTGATACTTGCAAATGGCACAATTTGTACAACTCATAAGAATTGACGCAACATTGAAGTAACTCGAAACAATATATTCAAGCTTTTCCTTTGTACCTCTTGAATCTTGTAAATGAAAAGATGGCTTGAAGTTTGGATGGACTTGTACCAATTAGAATCTTTAGATATAACAAACTCATATTCACCTTGTATCTTGAAATTAATATAGAACTTAGGCGTACAAAACTGCAGTGTACAAAGTTGGCCTAGAACTCCAATATTTGCACAGATCATGAATTTGAAAGAAACCCAAAATGAAGTATTTGAAACGGAATAAATGATGAACACCATAAATTATGAATTCTAAGAAATTCAACACAATGAATCTTGGCATTTTTCAAATTATCCGCCTTAAATCTCTTGAACCACTTTTGCATTTAGTAAATTCAGATTGACACAAACTAAATTTTCCAACTTCACAAAATCCCGAATGAACTTGATTTTATCCGTTGTACAATGCTTGAATGTATCCTGAACCAAAGTTTGAATTAATTCTGGTTGAAACAATAAATTACGCATGATGGGATGTTCCGAACTTTGCTTGTATTAAATTGTCATCATAAACACACAAGCTTTTAGACGGCTCAAGAACTTAATGTAACATTCTCAAATTCAACCTTCAATCTCCAAATCCGACTCAAAATATCAGATGAATCAAGCAAGAAAGTCATGATCGTAATTCCACCCATTGTACTACAGCTTATCTCAAACACGGGGAACTTCAACCATATACTAAACCAAAAGGCGATCTAACTTAGAGCCAAGGATCCTCGAGAAATCTGCATTTCTGAACTCATGCCCTTGCAAGAAAAATCCAAGAAAACTTATGATAATGAGGGTAAATTTTGGGGTGCGACATGAGTGAAGAAGGTTTCTAAGATCTAGAAGAACATGACCTATCTAATAGGGCGTGGTTGAGAGCGAGGAACAAAAGAAAAAAGAGTCAAAAGCAAGCTTAGGTGGAAAGATTTTGTTTAGTATCTCTTAAGGCATGGTAGATTTGAACCAGAGGTAAGGAGAAAGATGAAGAAGAAGGGGAGGTTGAACAAATCAAATATAAGGTGAAGGAAGGCAACAAGATGAAGGACCCGAAAGCAACAACAACCCTTTTGGGAAAGAATGTAACACCCCGATTTAATTGGAAATTATTTTATTTAAAATAATAAGGTGATACGGTGTAGTTTATTTAAATTGATGAATTTCATGATGTGGTGTGGTGCATTGTCGGGAATTAAATACTCTAAAATTAATGAAGTTGAGATTATAGGGGTGTGTGGCTAAAAGTGCAGAAACAAGGGGGTGAATGGAGAATACTAGTAACATTGTTATTATTATTATATTTATTATTGCCATTATATAAGATAAATAGTAATTATAATAATAATAATTAGAATAATAGGATTAGAATTGTTATTATTATTATTATTATTATTAAATAGTTCTAGTAAATAAGGAAGGGTAAGATGGAGATTATGATATAAGGATATAAGGGTTTAGAAGAGAGAATATGAATCATTATTCCTAATTGACTGTAGAAGTGAGAAGCAGAATAGAAGAGAGAAAGCTAGGGCTAAAGGGTAGACTCTATTGAAGAAGGGAAGAGAACTCAAAAACCTAAGGTAAGGGTGAGGTTCTAACACTATAAGGGATTGTATCATGATGAGTTATGGTAGAGTTAGGTTATGTAATTATATAATCCTATTTGTGTGAATTTTGGTGTGTTTGTGGTATGTACGTGTGATGATTAATGATGATGAATTGGTGTGAAAACCTTGATGTTTGATGATATAAACTGATCTCCAATTGATGGTTATAATTTGTGTATGCTTGGTAGAATAATTGTTGTTATTTCATGTTGAAAATTTGGTATTTTGGGTTTTTGAAAAGGTAAAATTACAACCTGCAAGTTGCACAATTTCTGGAAAAATAGAAGCAATAACCAGTTACCACTAGCGGAGTAACCGGTTACCGCGTGCAAAATTTGAATTTTGGGGAAAATCTGTGAGACAGTGATCGGTTACCACTAGAGGAGTAACCGGTTACCGCGTCGATTTTTGAATATGCAGAGTTACTGTTTTTAGCAGTAACTGGTTACCACTGGGAGAGTAACCGGTTACCACTGAGTCAGAATGTCAATTTTCTGAAAAATCTTTAAAAACCCATAACTTTTGACTCGGGTATCCGTTTGACACGCCGTTCGAACTTACGGAAAGCTAAAAATATTTTCTACTCAATAAAAATGATTTGAAAATAGTATGAGATGATTTCCGGAGTTTGGTTTTATTTTTGTTTATTCTGATGTTTTGTTGTAATCGCAAAGTTGTGAATACAACGATGAAATTGAAGAGATTTTGTGATGTGATGATGTTGAAACGACGTATGAACAGCGATGTGTGATTGCTTTATTATGTGATGTGTGTCGTGTCATTGCATAAATTATTATGATATATTATGTTCCATGCATGTTCCTAAGTAACGATGTAGCCTTAATGGTAAGTGACGATGTAGCCTAAATGGCAAGTGAAGGTGTAGCCTATATGACATAGTGACGTTGTTATGGTATCACATGTGTAACATGGTGGCAGAACTGACTTATTTGTTTTGCGTTTTATCGTAAATGTTGCGGATAGCAAGAGTCGCCATCGATTTTTCTTTTATCCGATAAAGGAAAGGTGAAAAGAACAGGAAAGACCTTTAATAGATTCTGAGTAAGGGATGTAATTATGAAAAGGGAAGGTATTAGCACCCTTTCCATCCGTAGTTATCTACGGGCTCTTAATTGCTTAGTTCACTTTTGAAAATTTGCTTTCTGTGTGATTTGAAAAGTATTTGAAAAGTAGTTGAAAGTATTTCGCTTTGACTTCGTAATGATTCTTGTATCAGTCCTCAAGAATGTATACGAAGTGTTCAGAAATATTTGTTTGGATAAATGTAACTTTGTAATGATTCTCGTTGGAATGTATACAAAGTGTTTGTTTGAAAATATTTTGAAAGGAGTGTGAGGTGTGAAAAGTATTTTTTGATTGGAGGAAGCAATTAAAAGTCTTATTACCTGCTCAGAAAGGGCCGTTCTTGTTATTTTCCTTCTCCTTTAGAATAGCGTTATCCATACCATTAGTTAGTAGGTAACTCTATCCATTGGATATGAAGGGACAATCGTAGGGTCATCGTATGGTCATTGAAGGCAACATTGAAAGGATACCTTAGCATTCATAGGGATGATCATCACTTATTTATATGCCACAACCGATGGACTAGATAATATATTCATATGCAACATCGAGGGTCATCGAGGGACTATGATCTTTGTGATGATTTTGAATCGAGGGACTTGCTAATGGTACCCCTACATTCGAGGGACATGACCATGTTAATCTGAAAGGCAATAAGAGAGGATACTCTAAAGAGGTGCAAGTGTGATAGAGTGGCGGTGTGTGTAGTAAAAGGTTGTAATTACATTATTTTTTATTATTATTATTTTAGAATAATAAGGAACAAAAGAAGGAAAAGTAAAAAGTGAGAAGGAAATTGGGATTTTCATCGTACGTGAGAAGTGTAGAGAGCAAGGGAAGGAAGAACCAAGAACTCTCAACGTCAAGAATTTCTCACAGGTCAGAGGTGGTTTCTCTTAGTTATTATGTCTTATAGGTTTTGGGATCAATATGATTGATTGAGTATGTTAGGAATCCCAATTTAGGATTTTCTAGGTTTGTAGAATTTGACCCTAAATTGTCTAATTGCATGAAATTGAATAAATCAATGTTATAGGATCATTGAGTATGGTTGGAATATGTTATATTGCATCATGTTGTTGTTGTTTGGATGACTTTGATGAATTTGGGTGTGTGAATTCGTATTGGAATGATGAGAATGGAGTTGGAAAATAGCCTGGTATAAAAATTGAAGTTTCTACTATAGATGGTCGTAGGAACCGGTTCCTGTGTGGGAGGAACCGGGTTCCTGGTATAATTTCCAGAGAGGAGGAAATTCTGTGTCTGAGGAACCGGTTACTCCTGGGGAGGAACCGGGTTCCCAGTGTGTAAATTTTACAAAGAAACTGATTTTTCATGCAGGAACCGGTTCCCTGGTGGGAGGAACCGAGTTTCCCATACAAAATTCTAGAGAGCGTGTTTTCAAATAGTGTGGGAACCGGGTTCTCCCTAGGAGGAACCAGTTACCACTGTAACTTTTGAAAAATACTAAACTTTAAAAATTCGTAACTTTCAAAACGTACGTCCGTTTTAATCGTCGTTTTAGACGTTGTTTCTTAAATTAAATACCTTATTTTATAAAATGAAGAAAATAATTGTAACTTGATTTTATTTTAAAACTGCGTTGACTTTTCGATTTTGCGGTTTGTTATTATGTGCATATTTAGTGTATATGCAATGGCGTATCCATGATAATTTATTGTATCAGGTTTTGGTGGATGAAGTGCATGTTTATGTTCTTTGATGTGTGCATGACAAATGATTGTATCATGTTTTGGTGTGATGATGGTTTATGATGTTTGATGTGATCATAACCTGTATTGAATGTTGCATGCTTTATAATATGCATACATATACATTCTGGTGGTAGCTAATTCCCATTGTGCGGAATTAGTGAGTATTGCCAATAACCATTCCCGAGTGATTATGGGTGGTGAGGTTGGATTCATGTCCGGGTGATTATGGATGAATCGATGTGTGTGACTTAGTTCACTTTTTGGTACCACATGCATAGAGTCTTGCATTGCATTTTGTGTGAGTTATAACATGATAGGATGGGTTCATGTGTTAAAATTTGGTTGCTATGTTTGGGTGTATGATGTGGAATTGTAATGGTGAAAATTGACTTATCTGATTATGCTAAAAAGGGTGGAATAATAACTTAAGATATTTTATTGTTTTGAGAAACTTATAATGCATTTTAATTATGATAAAGTCTCACCCTTACTTTGATGATTTCAGATTGAAGTTTAGCGGCTTAGGAGCTGGTGAGGATGGCTCATTGAGCTGTGCATTTTACTTATTACGTGTCGGTGTCATGCTCTGATTTCTAACACTGGTGTCGCACCCCAAAATTTCCCCTTTGTTTTACCTCATTGTTTCGTTGTTTGCTCTAACCATAAGATGTCCATTCATTGTGGTTCCAAAGGGAAGTTGGTTTCGTTACTGATTCAATTTTGATTCAAACTATCATTCAAGAGGTTTTGAATTATTTGGTTCAAAAGGATCTGTTTGGGAATTATTTGCCCGAAAGGAATTATTTGTTTTTTTAGAATTTTAATTCAAAAATAATTATTTATTTTTTTGAATTTAAATTTTAAAGGGAATACTTTGTTTCTTGTGGGATTTAAGTCCAATGGAGGGAAGGATGTGTTCTTGGGTTTTGAATTTATTTTTAGCGGAGAAACATTGGTTGCAAAGAGTTTTGTTTCATAACGAGTATGTTACTTGTTTCACTTGTTTCAAGCAAATATATCAATGAGTATTCAATCTAAGGATGTCATTCAAATTGGTATTTTATTTTTGCATTGCTTTTTGCAAGAAGAGTTTGGAATTGTAAGTTTGAATTTGAAACATTTGTTTTATCAATTTGATATTACAAAGTATTCTAAATTTTTACAAAAAAAGTACAAAAGTGTCCTAATCCTATTCTAAAGCTTGTTCGAGCGAATTGTTGTCTTCCTCCGAGCCATCCTTCACATCCGAGTGCTCCTCTTCATCTCCATGTCGTGCCATTCGACCATTGCCATCGTTCATGAAAAACAAGAAACAAAAGAACATGATTAGCAATTACAAGACATAAACGAAATTCATACGAAAACCAAAGCATTTATTCTTTTTCAGACTCATCATGAGGGTCATGTTAGGGAATTAGGTTGAAAGGTTAATTGTTTCAAACGATCAAAGCCTCAGAACTAAAGTTCCTTCATCGACTACTACCTCTATTGCAAATCACAACAACTTTTGTTGTTGGTTCACAAAGGGAGGTGAGGTGGAAAATCAGATAACACATCATATTTTCCCAAAGAAAATCAGCCCAACAGTTTGTCAAAATAGTTCCAAAAAAAAATCAGTTCAGCCCAAATAAAGTCAACATGTTTCAGCAAACAGAACAGATCAGCAAACCAGAAACCACATTTTACCCCACAAATATATGGTTATCAGCATAAGTGATTTTTTTTCACCTAGATATAGTGTGACAGCAGCAGGCAGCAAGGATACACAGAAAAAGCCAAAATTTGAGTTGAGCAGCATGGTAAACGATAGCTGAAAGAGGAAAGTAGTAATAACTACAAGCAACTACAGATGCCACAGATTGTGTTTCCAAGGAGAGACAGATGGAATTGCACAGAAGTGATAAAGGAAACAACACAGAAACAGGGACCAAGGTAGAGGTCTGTTCAAACCAATCAGAAAAATGGCATAGGAAATCAGAAGATAACCAAAGATCAAGCATAATATCTGTAAAAAAAGGGATAGCCAAAGGGATAAAGCAAAACTGTTCAAAAGTTCCAGATAGCAGAGTTAAAAACAAGAAGCAAGATACACAACAAAAAAAGATAACCAAGAAAATATACAAAACTGAGCATCTGTTCTTAACACAAAAGGACTAAAGACCAAAGATAACCAGCATCTGTTCTTTACATTCACAAACCATCACCATAGATATAGAGCATCTGTTCTATGACCTTCAAGATACCAGTTCAAAAAACATAAACCAGCAAGAAAAACCAAATAGCATATGTTCAAAGTTATAGCCCAGACCAAGACAGAGTAACCGTTCTGTTCAAAAAAACAAAAACCAGAAGAAGCATAGCCAACATAGAACAATCAAACCTAACCATTCATCATTTCCCCCCAACACCCCCTTCAGAAAAGCTGTTTCAGGAATCCAATTTCTGATACAGAGAAAGAAAAAGAAGAAGCAAGGAACGATCTCACCCGAAGCTCAGAATCCGTTCCAGACGCGTCTCCAAGGACTCAGGTACTGTAACCGTCGCCGGAATCGTGTCGGAAGTCTAGGGTTTCAGAAACCCCTTGGATTTTCGGCCTAATCTGTTATACATCTGCAATCAGCATCATCAAACATTAGAAAATGTTAGAAAAACGAAGTAATAAGCCAAACAGAACCAAATCGAGAAAGATTGGGTTAGGGTTTCAACATATAGCGTCAACAGATAGCGTCAACAGATAGCGAGAGAGAGAGAGAGATGAGTCTGGGTTTGGGAAACGAGTGAGAGAGGTCGAGGGAGATAACGAGTGTATGAATCGTGAGAGAGAGGAGAAGATGAGTTGGGATTTTCTGGGTATACATATCGCGTCTGATGAAAGAAGAGAGTTTCCATCGCGTTTGATGAGAGAAGAGAGTTGGGATTTCCTGGGAACATGTATCGTGTGAGAGAAACAGATGAGTGTTTTCTTTTTATTTTATTTATTCTGTTTTGTTTAAAAATTAGGATTATCATAATAACTAATAACTATTATTATTATTTTATAAAAACAATGAGTAATATATTTTTATTTTTTAGAAAAATATAAAAATAATAATAATAATAAAAATAATAATGTTAAATAGACCATTTTGCTTGGTGGTGACATTTGTCACCATCTCTAGTAGGGAGAATTTTTAGCATTTTTCCTTTCTTTTTTTATTTGTACTATTTTATCCTCACTATATACTTATGCTATCATCGCTTCCGTTTGCCTCGAGTTTGGTTTTCTGATCAACGATGCATCACCCTTTGACACTCTATATGGGGTTTTCTGAAGGCTCATTGGGCCCTTTATTTGGGCTCAAGAGTCTCATCTCTGGATTTCTTTTCGCGTCGCCCAGACTCGCTTCATACAGGCTATCTCTAAAACTTTTATCTTTTCAATTATTTTATTTTTTATGTAAATAATATTTTTGTGCGATGTACTGAGTAATAATTAGCTCTGATAGTTTCTATTTGATGATTTATCGATTAAACTATTAGTCGATTTTTCATCAAACAGAAAAAATCATTTCTGATAATTATTTAAATTTCCGATTGTATTGTGTGATGATTATCTATTTGTCCAGTATTTATTCACCATTGTACACCTCGCACACAACTAAAAATGTTAAAATTAATCTGATTCTGTTTCGATTGGCTCATATGCCGATTTCTTAAAGGGTCTCATAGTTGGGGATGGGCATGGCCATCCTCACGAGGTTGATTAAATCCCTTGTTGCTTTAATCAATCATAACCCGAAAATAACATTGGTCTATATACCAATCTTCCATGTACCAGGGTCTCATGGTTGGGGATAGGAGCACCTATCCTCACGAGGTTAATCAAGTCCATATACTTGATTAATCATAACCCGATTCCATATTTCATCTCAGCACGTATCCCAAAACACTTTCATAATTAAATTACAAACCTCGATCCAACGTCGAGTGAATTTTCAAAGCCTTTTTCATGATAAAATCCAAGTTTTTAAGTCGTTGGACGCTAGGCCAATTGTTTAAAAACTTGTCCCCAAATAAACTCTTAGTCTTTAAGTCGTTGGACGCTAGACCAGTTGCTTAAAGACTTCTAAAAACGTGAAACTTGTTTCACCTCACTTTTTCATAAGAAAACCTTTTTGGGTGATAGACGACTCATCTGAGCATTAGCTCCTCGGGTTTCTAGTATTTGAATCGTAAGACGTTAGTCCTATTGTTCGGTACTTTTTCACTCACTTAAAAACAATTCAATTCACTCAACTCTTTTATCGCTCATATGCGATCATAAAACTCTTTTCCAATGAAAGAGTGTGCAATAGTCATTTCAAAGGCTAACGAGGACTTAAGATTTTCAGACAAACTAAACAAGTCCAAGTTCAAGCATTTGAAATGTCTAATGCACGATTTTTCCTATAAAATCAATACAACAAACTTAAAGCCTTTTTAAGAGGAACTACGGAGTTTTGACTTTCTCATTGCACAAGGGAATACGTAGGCACACGGTTTCGAAACCGTGTCAAACTCAAAATAATAATAAACAAATCTCGTTTCTTTTATTTCTCGATCATAACTTATACATTAACAATTTAACACACACACAAACACTTAGAACTAAATGGGTCCCATCGAGTACGATGGATGTAAGGGGTGCTAATACCTTCCCCTTACATAACCGACTCCCGATCCTATGTTTTTGGTCACGTAGACCGCCTTATCCGTATCTGTGGGGTTTTATCTATATTTTCCCGTTCTTTTTTAGAACAAATAAAATTTGGTGGCGATTTCATTAGTTTTTGAAATCTAAACGATTTTTGAAAATCGAGTTGCTTCAACTGGGGAACGTTTGGTTTAGAGTTATGATTAAACTCTGTTGTTTCATTTAGATTTGCTCGGGATAATTGTTGGTTTTTGAACTTATCCTAATTTAAAATTATTCCGCTGTGTAGAACATGTTAGTTTCTTGATTAATTGAATTTGTTCTTCAGTAAAGTATGACATCTGTTTGAATATTTTATTTTTATCAATTGTGACGCCCTTTATTTACATGTTAACTCTAAATTTTATTATCATAATTGCGGGGTATTTAAGAAGGGTGTTACATAGAGAAGTAAGCAACTAACTTAAGTGGAAACGATCCATCATGCTCAATGAAATTATCTCGAACTAAGCTTGATCAAATCATAAACAAGTTAGTAATCACAAGGTATACAATCAAAATGAAACTTATATGATGCATATGAACAATTCAAGAACCAAGTAATCGATCATTCAAGAAATTCAATTCACAAATAAAACTAAAACCAAAGAAACTCAAGTTATTATTCAATTCACATTCGAAACATGGAAAATCGAATTCATAGTAAGTTCTAAACCCCTAAACCAAAATCCAGGCAACAATTACCTAAATCCAATCATGCTCAATGAAATTATCTCGAACTAGTGTTCAACACAAATAGAATTCACAATGTCACCATAACTGAACTCACCGTTCCAAGTTCATAACCAATCAATTTACAATTTTGGACGAACTAAATCAAGAAACGAAACTCGTATAGACATTAACAAATGGATCACATACCAACATCAATGATCATAAGTTAACACAAACGACATATCACAAAGTCAACATAACAAGTATACGTTGATATCAAGACTAGCATCCAAATTTAACAAAGACATCATGTCAATGCAATTTTAATTTAAAAAAAACATATATCCTAAATTGATATTTTTATTCAACAGAGTTTATGCTAAATATAACAAAGTTTATCACATTTTATTCAAAGTTTATTCAAATTTTATGCAAACTATAACAAAGTTTATTCAACAAAGTTTATTCAAGATAACATGTCATATGCCCAATTGATACAATGGTTTATTCAATGGTTCACTACAACTTGCATTCTGACCCTTATTTCAAATTTCCTATGACCAAAAGCAACATTTGAAGCCCAGAACAATGTTGTTCTTTCAGAAACTAAACACAGTGTAAGATACTAGCATTTGTTTTTTTAGTTCAACATAGGCTTTTCACAATACTCAAATTTCCCAGACAAATTGAAACCACTAATCAAAAGATAACTTAAAACACTAAAACTGTTTTTGACATGGATTAATCATAGAGTCAGCAGCATATCAGTTATGTAGAAGAATACGAAAAGGCTTGAAATCTTACAGAATAGTTGTGAAGATGGAAAGCCAATGTCCTGCGACAGACTTTGTCGGCAAGGAAGCAAGTCGGGGAACATGATGATGGTGATGAACTGGAGTTGACGGAGAGCTGGAGGGATAGGCAGGGGTAAGAGAACGATAGAGTTGGCGAGAAACTGAAGTTTTCACGGCGGTGGTGAGGGTGATGTATCGGCGGAGATTGTCAGTGAAACAGAGGGGTTTGTGAAGGTGGGAAGGAGGAGACAATGAAGTCTGTGTTGATGAAGATGAGAAGGAGGAGGGTTTTTTGAGAATGGGTTTTCTGAGAATGGAACATAAATCATGTTTTGTGGTTTCAGGGCTTGACAGTTTTAATTATAAAATTAGATACGAAAGCGCTTTTCAAAAGTGTTTTCCTAGGGCCAGGTATAGCATCGCTTTTTTATAAGAAAGCGTTTTCTTTCCTTATGCCTTTAGCAGCGCTTTTCAAAAGAGATTTCTTAGGTTAACCTTTAGCAGCGCTTTTAAAAAGCTTTCTAAGGGTAACATATAGCAGCGCTTTTGAAAAGCGCTTTCTTAAGCTAGCCTTTAAGAGCGTGTTTTTGGAGCAAATTTTTTTATAACTTATGGCAGCGCTTTCTTTTGGGTGCTGCCAAAAATGGCTTTTGGCGTAGTGAGTGACAACTTCATTACAGTTTCTCATGTTGAATCTCTTCAGAATATCTTGAGCATACTTAGTCTGATGCAAGAATACCCCATTCTTCAGTATTTTTGAACTCCATCCCTAAGAAATACGAGAGATTTCCTAAGTCGGACATTTCGAATTCTTGCATTAGCCTCGACTTGACCTTTATTATCTCAGATTTGTTGGCTCCAGTAATGAGTAAGTCATCTACATAGAGGAAATAAATGATTCAAATGACACTATTGACATCATTTACATACACTCCATGTTCAGATACACAACCTTGTGAAACCTGCTTCGATTAGGAACCTATCTATTCTTTTATTCCAAGCTCGGGGAGCTTGCTTTAAACCATAGAGAGCCTTCCTTAATCTGTACACCTTCAAATCCTGCCCTTTGACGTCGAACCCTGAAGGTTGAGTAACATGGACTTCTTCTTCCAATGGACCATTCAGGAATGCTGACTTTACATCCAGTTAATGCATCTTCCATCCCATGTATGCTGCTGGAAAAACAACTATTCGAATTGTTTCCAGTCTAGCAATCGGTGCATATACTTCATCGAAGTCGATGCCAGGATTTTGTAGAAAGCCTCTAGCCACTAATCTTGCTTTATACTTTGTTATCTCGTCATTTGGTCTTCATTTCACTTTGTATATCCACTTTACATCTATAGGCTTCTTATTCATTCTTTCGACAAGTTCCCAGGTCTTATTCTTCTTAATGGCTCTGAGTTCTTCTTTCATGGCTTCACACCAATTCGAATTACTCATGGCTTCATTCAAATTTATAGTTCTGCTTCAGCCATCATCATGGCTTCTTCGACTAAATCACCATCAACATCAACTGCTTGATCTCGAAATCTTTCATACCTAGCTAGCCTTATTGATTCAGTTCTTGTTCTTGTCGACCTCCTTCATTTAGTTTAGGTGGTTCTTCATTTCGACTAGTTGAAGCGTTACCTTATTCACTTCGACTATTTGAGGGCTCATCCTGTGGATCTTCTTCGAACACAGTTATAACTGTGTCTGATTCTTGTGTTGAACTTTGACTCCAGTCCATCCTTTACTTTCGTCGACACGAACATCTCTGCTGATTACTAGTTTATCTTCGATTGGCGAATACAACTTATATGCACCAGTCAAATGATAACATATTAGAACCATTACTTCATTTTGATCATTCACTTTACTTCTCAATTGTTCAGGTACATGCCTGAAGCACGTTGATCCAAAAACTCTAAGATGGCCCACACTTGGCTTCGACCCTGTCCAAGCCTCATAAAGTGTTCTTCCTACTATCTTCTTTGTTGGACAACTGTTTAGAATGTATATTATTGTCGAAGCCGCTTCAACCCAAAATCTCTTAGGCATATCTTTAGCTTTCGACATACTTTTTGTCATGTTCAGTATACTTATATTTTTTCTTTCAACTGTGCCATTGTGCTAAGGTGTATAGGGTGCAATAATCTCATGTTCAATACCTTCCTCATTGCAAAATATGGAAAATTTAGCAGACTTATATTCACCACCACCATCAGTTCTTAACTTCTTCAATTTACAGCCACTATGTTTTTCAGCATGCACCTTAAACTTCTTGAAATGTGTGAATACCTCACTTTTCCTTTCAATGATATAAATTCGTATATGTTTGGTGAATTCATCAACAAAAGTAAGGAAATACCTGTTGCCTCCATTTGACTTCACTTCAAATGGTCCACACACATCAGAGTGAACTAGTTCCAATTTACACTTGAATTTTATGGGCAAGTCATGTCTAAATGCCTCCCTTGCCTGCTTAGCTTTACAACATTCCTCACATACTTGCTTTGTGATAACAAGAAATCGTATCATATATTTGCTATGAAATTAGCCCATTTTAATATCGCATTGATCCATTTAACTCCCGAATATTCCGAGTTTTCATGTCTTTTTGCAGGTGTTACATATCTCAAGTCAAATTAGCATAAAAGATCATGTAAACGAAGTCAACATGCAAGATCAGAAGAAAAAGAACAAATCTGCAAAAGTCTGCAGATTTTGCTGCTGTGATGCTATTCACATACCTGTCACGGTCGTAATACATTGCTAAGCCGTGTTACGCTCATCACCTTCTTGTAAGGACGTAACACGTTACTACTCAAAGAATGGTCGTCACACACCTTCCACGACCGTAACACGCTAAAGATCAGTTTATGCAGAACATGGAGACGTGGGCAAGCATAAAGGAAGAGTCTTCAGTTACTCCTAAAATCTCTCAACCTCAACTCACGCCCACCTTCTTGTATTTTCTCACCAATTCAAATCAAAGCCCACGATGAGAAGTTGCAAATGCCATTTTGTTTCCTCTATAAATACCAGGAGTTCAAAGGAAGAAGTACAGAGTTTTATTTTCAAATTGCCTTGCGGAAGCTCTGCCGAAATTATAACCCAAATTCTAGTTTTTCATTTTGTTCTTGGTTTTCATTTCCTTTGTTTCTGCATTGTCCAATAGCTATTTCCAACATTAGGAAATTGCTATTTTTAGTTAGGATTTATTTTAGCCACAGACTTTGATTTAATTTCCGATTCCGAAGGTTCCAATTTTTTCGATTTGTGGAAGAAGGACATGAGGAGCAGTATTGTATTTCAGATTTTTAATTACATTTAATTCCAAGCACAATTTATTTATGATAAGTTTCCATTATTTATTCAATATGCATTCTTTACTGTTTTCCAATTATGTTTCTTGTGTGTATGCTTTAACAACCATGGCTAGCTAGATCTTCCTGTGTCGGTATGTAGTAGTAGTAACAGTAGGCATTAAATTGTTCCTAAGCTAAAATCTAAACTAACTTAAATTCTGGTTATGATTTTTTGTAATTAAAAATAAACCTTTTTGTTACGAAAGTAAGAAAAGTAGAATAGGTTAGGATCGAGACCACGAAAGTGTGAGGTTTTAACCGGATATCTAAAGTTAGGCATTCGATTTAAATACAGCGAGAGCATTTTAAAACGAATTAGATTTTATTAAGTTTTCAAAGAATATTTTCTAAACACTTATGGGCTAGCGAGAGCAGGCATAGGGTTTTAGGAGTATAATTCGAGATAAGACCACGAAAGTGTGAGTTAAGGGTTTTTAAACTGATAATATCTACAGAACAAGTAAGTTAACCATCTTTATACGCTTAGGTTCGATTAAACCCGCTTAGGTTCACTATATTACATACCGACCGCTTTAATATTATTTCTTTAATCCGATTAATTTTTCTCTACCTTAACTTCCAAAAACCAAACGTGACATTATTCGCCTTAGCTAAATTAGCAAACTTTCATAGCACTAGAGTGATTGCGAAGTCCCTGTGGGTTCGACATCTTTTTATTACTACCGCGATAGACTGTGGACTTGCAGTTAAGATACCGTTAGACACATTAGGTCGATCGCACATCACTTTGGTTCCTTCATATGAGGCAAACAAAACACCACCCTCTTTTGATTGAGCATGCATAAACTCCCGAAGTTTAGATGTCCATACCTGTGGTGCTATAGCCAGTTCTTGTCTTCTTCCGTAGTTGAAGCAAGACACTTATGATCTGATGTGTTGAGTTCGACCTTAAATGTTTTATTTTCTGCCAATGGTGATTTCATTATTAGTCTTTCATCAGCCTTATAGACTTTCATCTGATTCTTTTCAAGCGTCATTTGGAAGCCTTTTGCAAGTAATTGACATACACTTATCAAGTTACTTGTCATAGAAGGTGCATACAATACCTCGGTGATAGTGGCTTTTCCACCATTCTTTCTGATAATTGAGATGTCTCCTTTGCCAACAGAGTTGATGTGTCTTCCATCAGCAAATTTTATCACCTTTTTTACTGACTCATCTAACTTGGTGAGCCAATCTTCATTGCCAGTCATATGGTTGCTACATCCTGAATCCAGATACCACATGTTGGTTTTCTCAGTGTTCGACTAAGAGTTCACCATCATCAGTACATCATCTGAGTCATTGTCTCCTGCTCGTGCATATTGGGCTTCATCACTTTCTTTCTCTCTTGCTGCTTTCTTTCTTTGACAGTCTCGAGCATAGTGTCCAAAGCCTTGACAATTGTAACATTGCGTTGTTGCACCCCAAAATTTGCCCTCTTCATTTTTTAATAAATAATTAGCTTATATTTAATTAGTAGGTGCATTACATGCATATCATTCATTCATTAGCCATGGGTTCGAGATTTTCTAATCGTATGAACCTGTACAGTTCTTAAGAAGAGGTTTGGTTCCAAAAGCTGAATATCTAAAGTTCTATTGTTTCTAGTGTCATCTCAGTGTACAAGACGTGTGTGTTTGAAAAGCTTCTGGCTATATCTCGAGAATTGAGGATTTGATGTTCTGATTGCCTATCTTGAGCATATTAATTGAGGTTTTTGAGTAAGAGCAGGTTGTGGTCGAATATTTGAGCCCGAATTGATTCTATGGCCTTCCGCGAGTCTTGAAGTATCTATATATGGCTTATCGATCCGTGCGATTCATCATAAAATCAAGAGCGGTCAGATAAAATGATATTTGAGTGTGTGCATTGAAAATTCAACAAAAGTCAAAGTTTGACCGGGTGGAATTTCGGGTCAAGATTATTGTCAAAAGTCGACATTTGAGAAAATGTGATCACTTGCTGAGAAAGGTCGGAAGAATCGAGTGAAAATGAGATTTCTTGCATTTTAAGTAATCTTAGACTTAGAAAAAATTTCTAAGTTTTAAGCATTTTGTGTTCACGGAGCCATGTTGCCGCATCCGTATCTTGCCCGTATGTAGTCGGAAGTTTGTGGATTGGTAGTCGTTGGAAAGAGCGTATTTCGTACTCCGAATTTGTCCTTGTGAAGATTTCTTCAAAAATGCCTGAATTTCGAGTTATGAGGCTCCGAAGTTTAACGTTCATAACTTTTGAAATTTACACTTAGTGAAATTTTAAGTGTTTTTCAATGTGTTTAAGTGCTCGACTTTGGAGGTATTTTACACGTGTTTCGAGGCATCAATTCGAGTTGAGTTCAAAATCAAAGTTGTTCATCTCGCGACAATCTATAACTTTGTTGAAGGAACCAAATTCATTCGGGACTCGGATCGAAAGTTACAAAGTCGGGAAAATAAGAATTCATCATGTTTGCAAGGTTCGATTAGTTGTTTGCGTATGTTTGGGACTATTTTTGTCATCGATTCGATTTCCGCACGGAAAAACTCTGAACATGAAAGTTGGATTTTGCCATGCCCTCTACAAGTTCCGTTTAGAAACTTTTTCGTTTCGGACATTGGAGCGAAAGATATGGAGCGCCGTAGTTGATGGTTTGAAGTTGCCAAAATATGAGTTGGTGCATGCATTTTTTGCCATGCATACGGAAGCATTTTATCGAACAGTTGTTGTGCACATGTTTGAGGCAATTTTCTTATCGATTCGATCGCCGCACGGAAAAACTCCGAACATGAAAGTTGGAGTTTGCCATGTACTCTACAAGTTTCATTCACGAACTATTTCGTTTCGGACGTCGTAGCGAAAGATATGAAACACCGTAATTGATAGTTTGAAGTTGGAAAATTGCTGCAAGTCATGCTTGGAATTTTCCCAGCCCAGCCAGGAATTTTATCGAACACTCGCGTGGCAATGTTCAAACACTTTTTATTTGATGATTAAGGCTTCGTTTGGATTTTTGTCGAACTAAAAAGTTGTTCTATCCCACACGATCTTTCCAATGGCATCGGATTTGCGTCATTCGGTCGAGTATCGAAGAATTTATGGGCTGCAGAGTAGTGCATCCGGCATGAGCACATGGCAAGCGATGTGTGGAAAATTTTGTGACAATGCAAGCAGCGGTGATGCTGTAAGTTCGAAGCTATTTTTAAGCGAGCTATGGGCTTCGGATCGAAAAGGCCCGAACAGGAAAGTTGTTCACGGAAATCCATTCTCCAATTTTGATCTATGTACTTTCTCCCGAAGAGTGTTATACTTCGATTTATTGAGCACGAAAGAAAGGGATATGAAAGCATGTATGATATTTTTACTTTTCCATAATTGGCCATAGATAACGGCATACACGCATCATGGCAGGAGGATACAAAAAGCAGTATACTCTCATCAACATATAACCTTTTCTCATTGATAACGATAAAAAGAAGAGGATTCTCTCACTTTTCTTAGCTAACCATTCTCTCACTTTCCAACGCCTAACAAACTAACTGTCATCATAACAAACTTCAAAAAATTTAGTTACAGATCTTAAACGAAAGAACGGACCATCGCCTCCACAACGATCCCGGCTCTCACTCTCCTCCATAATTCTCATCTCCCACCTGTTGCCACCAAAAAAAAAACCAGAACAGAACCACCATTCACGGTAGCCTTCTTCTTCACACTCATCACCATTCTCTTCTCCACATCTCTCTGACCACACCTCATCTTCTTAACACAACCACCCAACAACTTCTAACAACCTCCACTCTCTCTGCTGCTTTCAACCAAGAAAAAAAGTTACAACAAAAATCTCCTTCTCTCTCAATGTCTCACCATCGCACCTCCATCTACCCTTCATTATCTTCTGAAATGTCTTCACCATCATCACCACGACACGATGTGGATTCAACTACAAGCCTCCAGATTCATCTACAGTCGCTCTGAAAGTTCATACGACCTAATCGTTTTCTCCAGCTACACCCATGTTGTTGGAAAGCTTCAAGATTCTTCGGATTGTTCTTAATTTTCAAGCGTCATAAGCGATAATCCTAATAGCGAGTCGCAAACTATTCTTGTAGTTTCAAACTTTCAAAGATGCAACAGATGAATCTCCCATCATTCGGGTGTTTCTTTCTATTCTCGTTGAAATTCGAGTTCCGATTCTGAAGGATTGAGGTGATTTTAATGAAAGGTGAGGCCAGATTCGAAGTCTACGATAGAAAACGGTCAAGAAGGTGGCGGGTTTGTTCGATTCTGAAGAGTTCGGCCGTTGTCTCTGGCGGATTCTAACTGGGGAAGACAACCAGAGTCTGTTTTCGGTGAGTTTCTTTTGTTTACTCTACCACCAGCCCTATGCGTGGCCATCTACCATTGGTGCAAGCATTATTTTTATGTTAGTCGTTCAGATCTCGCCATGTGTCGTGTTCTTTTAATTTAAAAAATTTGATTAAACTTATATTGACCAATTGATATGGTATTTAACACATGAAGAAACGTGACATGGTGACATGTTATTGTAAAAATCTGAATAATAAATAATAATAATAATAATAATAATAATAATAATAATGGTGTTTGGACAAAAATGGAGCAAAAAAAGGCTTAATGTAGAATCGGACTGGACTTAGCATTTTACTATCTCACACCCCCTGTTTTTCTGGCCCAAGCGCCATTATAACTAAACTTAGTTCAATTAGGACATTCAGTTTTACACCCCCAGTTTCCTTGTTCACATATTCAATAATTGTTCAATTTTGCTCTCGATTTCGATTGACTTATAAAAAATGCATAAAAAGTAGTTTATGACATTTTAGGATCTTAGAATATTTTTTATATTTATTTGTGAATTTTTTGCAATTAATTTCTTTTAATTTTTAATCAATTTTCGATAATATGTTCAAAAGCATGTTTCTCCTTTGTAGTTTGAGTTGACTAATCTTAGGAGTGTAATGACATGTGTTTCTTAGAAACTTTAGGATTTTTTTCTACCATCTAATTGTAGTTAAATGTAAACATTACCTTAGGATTGTAAATAGAATTTCAAAGCTAACTTTTAATGGTTCGATTCTTAGGAACTAGTTTGATAATTGTATAGTTTTTCTAGCTTCCTTTCGCATGTTTAGTTTGTGGTTTTCCCTCTATTTAGGAAAGCTTTAGAGAATGTAGTGGCTGCCATCTATTAAGAATTTACCTTTCATGCTTTGCTTTCTTTGTAAATAATGCATTTTAAGTCATTTTAGTATAGATTTTTGATTTCTAACTACTCTAGGTCTCTAACTATGTTTAGCATTGCATTTGAGAATTATTGTGATGGACTTAGCTCGATTTTGATATCACTCATGAGTTATTTTGCATTATGTGTGTGTTGCTGCCCGGTTTTCCATTCATATGTTGCTATACACATTTACATTCCATTTTTTCACCTTTGGATCATATTTTGACATGTGATGTGAATATGCAATTATATTTCCGCCTCCTTGTTATTTTTGACATGTTTGTTGACTTGTGCAAGGTACATTGAGGATATTTTGGTTAGGTACCTAATTTTGGTACACTAACATACCACTTCTCACGTGGTTACCACTTCTCCTGTGGTTCTGTTTGCGTTTGAAACGCATTTTGCTTTGTGTTTTCTCATATTACGAGAAACACATATTCTGTTATTTTGTCTGGATATGTACCTTTGTGCAGGTGTTCCGATTGTTATGAGGACTTGTTTGCTACACGCACATGTTGCACGATATCGCTTTGTGGATTATATTGA
Source organism: Vicia sativa (assembly GCA_021764765.1). Lineage (NCBI taxonomy): Eukaryota > Viridiplantae > Streptophyta > Magnoliopsida > Fabales > Fabaceae > Vicia > Vicia sativa. The sequence goes on along the minus strand of CM038794.1, from coordinate 237,952,631 downwards.
TCGAGCTGTTTCTTATTATTGCTTTGTATAAGGCAGTTTACTCGAAGTTTTCCGGAATATTCCCTAGCTCGCAGTGCTCGTCGGATCTTTATCCGTTTGGTATTTATTTTACTTTCTTTACTGCATTCTTTTACCGCTTTCCTTGCCATGAGAAGTAGAAATAGAGATGTATGAAGGGGCTTCCGTAGTTTGAGCATGTTCAGGAACCCCTCTGGTTTATTTAAAGACCCGTTTAGGGCGATTTTGTTTGCTAATTGTGTTTGGTTTGTTTAAAATCCTCCATCTGCATAGGGAGGTAATTCTCAGTAAGTGTTTACATTTGTGCTTGCATAGGTCAAGAGTGGTTAGGACACCCGACGTGGCACCACCAAGCAAAGTCCCGCTTTTTATATTTCATGCTATTGAGTCATGATGATATGATGGGCAAGCGGAAAGGGTCCGCAATCGACCCCCGCACAATTCTAGTCTGTGTCAGCTCAGCACACGCGAATCGTGTTGCTTCCTTTATCGAGTCAATAATAATAAAGTGGCAAGAGTTCCCTATTCTGACTCTTCACGCTTTCCTGGGGTTCGCATTTATTGCAGAGCTCGCATCATTTGCTCTTCACACTTGACAATTCATGTCACGCGGTGATACTATTCACAGGAATCAGATGTGTCGGCTCCTGGTTGACTCACGGTATGCTCGTTGTTGTTCGAGGGCTATGGGACTTCCTCCTTTTCCTGCGCTTGTGTGCCATTTGTTTGTTTGCATTGCATTGTCTGTGTGCTTCTGCCAAAGCACTTGCTTGCTTCATCCCTTTTGGTCGTCTTCGACTCTACATTAGGTAGTGATTCGAGATGGACATAGACTTAGGTTTTAAACTTTTTCCATCTCTTTTTTGTCATCTTCGACTCTACTTTAGTTAGCGATTCAGGATAGACATAGATTTAGGTTGTAAACCTTTGCATAGTAATTAGATCAACAAAATGAGACTAGGAAACAACATAAAGAAACGATTACATACAAGGAAATGAGAAACAAAAAATCAGGGAAGTAGAGTTTAGCAATGGTGGTACCTTTGCGAAGCCTCACTGTGATGATGATGAACCAACACCGAGAAATGCCTACAAAACCAAACCCTAGTCTCCTTAAAACAGGTTGGGTTTGTTGGCCCAATAATAATGCCCGATAACCAAATCACTTTAGGCCCAAGTTTATGACTCACTCAACTTTTTTATTCAAAATACAAATTTTATAAAATTCGGCTATTCAAATCAAATCTATCTATTCAAATATATTATTAGAATTATTTTTTTTGGTATATTCTTAATATCATAGTCTTCTTGTGCACCACATGAAATTTCTTGTTCGCATCCTATACCATGCAAATCAGGTTGAAAAAGGTTGGGTGCAAACCAGAAATTTACTTACGATTTGAAATCGGAGATTTATTCTGGTTCCTGGAAGCACTCAAAGGGCTCCAGAACCTTGCCCCTCCCCATAACAACAAGATTTTCAAAAACAAACTATCAAACTCTCTTTCAACCCTTCTCACCAGAAAATTTAATTATTTGAAAAATAGTTCAAATGGAAAAATTGTGAATATATAGATAAGTTGGGAAAAGAGTGTAATTATTTAAAATAAGAATATTAGGGTATTATAAATAAGAGATTATTGGAACTTTTTTTTACAATAAGTGAAATTGATGAAATTAGGAGAAAAGGGGGAAGAATGTATAACCAAAGTTTGGATCTTTGCTGAGGTATGAAAAATTACTCTTGGTGTCAAATGCATGAAGGGTATAGAGGGATCATCACCCTCCTCTAAGTTTTTCTCATCTTTGTCACCATTGGGAAGTTTATGTGTTTTGAAAAAAGTTGTATGAAATTTGTGATAATTTCTATAATTGTTATGAAATTCATGCCATATTTTATTTTTGAATTTTCGTGTAAGATATGTATGTACAAATATGAGTTTGAATGTTCAAGTTCGTGGGATTTTGGTTTGATAAAAATATTCTTAGATTTAGGATAAAATTTATAATTAAATGATATTAGGATCTATAATATATGTGTTGTATGTTGTAATGATTGTTATATCATTACTGAATGTCGGATTCTTAGTGTTTTGATTTTTACATAATCGAAATTGGAGGTCCAGAAGTCCTCTTATGGTGAAAAATGCATAATTATAAATTCGCAGGATGAAAGGCCACCTTTGTGACGGGCCACCGTCACAACCAGGTTGATTTTGTTCAAATATTGTTTTTATTATAACTGGAGTTTCGTGGTTTTGTTTGAGGCGCGGTTTGAAGTGCTGAAAAGCTAACATGTAGTACTACCTCATGGTAAGGTCCTGGGTGTTTAATTGAATTATTGAGGATGTGATTATTCAGTGTTACTTGTTGTGTTACGTTAATTGATGGTTAATGGCGAGGAAAACATTTTTTGTTTTGATTGTTGTGATTGATTTAACGATTACCCCATGAGGAGTGATGTTGATGTTGATATGATTATTGATGGGAAATTATATGACCTTGATTTTTATGTTGAGATAAAATATTATGACGAGTTAAATAATATTTAAAATGTGTGTATAATTATATGATGAGTTATAATTATATGTTGTTGATGCTGAGGTGTGTAGTTCAAAGTGAAAACTATTATGATTGTCTTGTGTGTTATTGTGTATGGTTCGAAGTGGAACCAGTAGTGTTGTTGGACCTATATGTTGTTGATATGTCATGTATCACATGTGTCAGTGTTAAGAAGTGACAAGTTATTGGTTCATAAGAGGGGATCAGTGATGAGTTTGGGTTCGAAGAGGAACCACAATTAGTGAATGAATATTAGTAACATAACTCTGATGTCCACAAAATAGTACCACATGGATTGAGTCGAGATGTTGTTCGTCTTGCATGCATAATATTTTATGTTTGTGAATAAAGTGTGTGATTGATGATCGTGTTGAATATGCTACTCTTGCTATATTTTGCACCGCTAATATGTTTTGAGTGTATTATCACTCATGTTTTCTTTGTGGTGTTTTGTACTTTTTTGGAGTACAGATAATCAGGCAGAGGAGCAACTACTTTTTGAGATGGAGGATGGCGTAGAAGTCTTTTTTATTTAGTTATTATTTTCGAGTTATGTTTAGATTCTACTAGTCGCTCTAATATGTACACTAGGGACGGATTGTTGTGTTACATTTTATACTTCTAAAATGTTTTGATGTAATTTTATGTAGTATTAAGGTTGAGAGCAATAAATAATTCATTCGAGATGTTTGAAGTTTATTTTGTTGTTATTTCTTAAGTATGGTGTCGTTGAAGTTGTATGTTGAGCATATGTAACATTTTTGTATGAGAACTTATATGTCTATCTTTTATAAATAAAGAGTTGGAGTTTTAGGGTATTATATATGGCCTATGTTAGAATTTCAGATCCGAAGTGAGCTAAACTTGCTAGTAGAATCTATGAATATGTATGTACTCATTGGGTATATGTGCATGAAACAGTAATGCATATAGGTCTTATGACATAAATGTTAAAGTGATCATAGAATCAAATGATGTTGAATTCTATGAAGTCAAAGTTCCTTTCAAATTGAGAAATAACGAGGGCACTGAATTTGAATCATATTCCTATGATAAGAAGCACCAAAAGCGACGAGAGAGTAGAAACACAACTTCGCTATAGTAAAAGAGTAAGAGTTGCTAAAGACTATGAGTCTAATTATGCAGCCTATACAACAGAAGAAGATCCAACAAATCTTCGAGAAGTCTTGTCATCTCTGAATACATATTTGTGGCAATAAGATGCTATGAGTAATAGTTATATCATACTTAATTGATTTTTATTCCATCAGAGAGTACATTTTTAGACTGATTATCTACCATACAAGTAGTAATCATACAATATAGAACTAAGTTGTTTTATCCTGAAGACGTGGTTGAGTGATTGTTTTGCAAACTTTAGGCAATGGTGCATAACATTTTAACAAGAGCGACCTATTACGCAACTCGACCTGATAATTTATTTGGTGGTAATTTTTCAAAATCGTAAAAAAACAAGAAATGTGGACTATTCTCATGCACAAGGGACCTATTTATAATAAAGCATTGATCCTCACATTGACATTTCAACATCATTTGGACATCATCGATATTCCTATGTGACACCTCCTAAATCTCAACTTCACTTTTAAATAATCTAAACCACAATCTCACTTTAACCCCTAGCAAAAATAAAATATTTTAATTTAATATTTTAGTATCAATTTTTATATATCTTTTTCAATATTAATATTTAAATAATCTCTAATTTGAATTTTTACTATGTAAAAGTGAGGTGATATAAGGATTGACGCACACATTAACTCCCAATCTAATGTAAATTTAAAAAGTGCACTTATATTGTTATCTTGATTCCAAGCAAATATTTAAGGATTCAAATTATAACTATACTGACTGAAAAAAATATGGATGGTGAAAAACTGTCTAACTTTAAAAGATTGAACAGTACAGCAAAACTGCCGCCCAGCTAATATATGAGAGATTGTAAGATTAATCTCCTCATCCCCGTGTGAAATTGTATATTGTCATCATAAGATGAAGCACATTCCCAGTATTTTGGAGTATTCCGGGAAGGGAACTTCAGTAAGATAAGGAACACTTTTTTTTGTCAAGTTCCATAACATGACATACTAACGAAAAGCTCTTACATTTAATCACTAACATGTACATAACTCAACTTAAGTTTAGCACCGTGACCTAGTCGATTGGCTCCGCGAGAAAGAAGAGGTTAACACCTGCACATGTCAAAAGAATCTTCTTGTCATAAATTTTTTTAACATTTTTCTTCCAAATATATAGTTGCTGGGAAGGGATAGGCAGGCATTTTAGATTCTTGGTGTAAGAAAGAGATGCATACTCTTAAAATGGAAACTATAAAACAAACGCTATAGAGTGAAGAGTAAAAATCTCATCACACCTGGTATGTCTTTGGTCCTTTTTTAAGTAGATAACCAACGCTGTTTAAATTATCGATGAAAGTATCAGTATCAGGTACTTTCAAGCAAATCCTATCTGCCAGACTGTACATTTCCTGAAAAGTAAACAACACGTCCATTTTTTTATCAAGGACATAAACCATTGACAGAATGAAGGGAAAAAATAGAAAGCACGTACAGATACTGAAAATATATCTTTCTGTTCCAGCTCTGATTGCTTGTTAAGGGCATTTAGAAAACGTTTTGCTTCTTTCTGTTGACTCATCCCTCCACTTCGACCAAAATCCACAACACCGTGTTCATCAACATATTTATCATACAGGGATTCCTTCATGATTTCAACAGCATCCTGCATGATTGATGACAATGTCATTACAGGAATGACTCAAGGAATTCATGCCAATAAAAAACTTGGTTGTTACTTTAAATTTTATTGACAGAACAATTTAGTTGTTGACATAAAATTTAGTGTTACATGACTTTAAAGTATTAGTAGATGCTGGAAATAGTTTTAGGCACGCATTAAAGCCTTATGAACGAAATACATTGATTTCCTAGTTATAAAAAAAAGGCTGGAAATATTTTTGACCTACTAAAAGTGTTTCCACGTCATCTCTTTACAAGGATTTATTTTAGAAGAGCTTTTCATCTACTTATGAATGGCGGCATTGTGCTTCAAGTTGGCCTTAACGAGTTTTTTATTGAAGTTGAAGAACCGAAAGATGATTAATGCTGTTAAAACTATTCAGGTCAAACTAAAAAGTAATACTAACCATTGCATCCTGTGTAGTTATTTCTACTCTCAGTTCCAGCCGAGCACGAGCTTCAGCTAGCCTTACTAGACTTTCCAACTGCCTTGCTGTTATAGGAGTACCATCAGCCGAAACGTTATGATCTCTAAGTTTTAGGTAAACTTTTGTATGATATCTGCTGCTGGCTTGGACATCCTTATTAAGAGAAATCAGAAAAGAGGCAGAAAATAAATACTGTGAAATTTCCTGATGGAATACTTAGACCAGAGTCAAAAGGTAGATGTGACATTGAACCACCTAGGAAAGACAAAACTTCTTGCATAAGCAATGTATTTGCGAAGAAGTTGACCGGGTAATGGAACAAAATCACTGTCTCTACGTCTGTCAAGTTTCAACTTTGAAATTAAAGAACCAGATCTAGCACCCAAATCTACCCCTTCAAAATTCTGTGATGCAGAAGCTCTTGAATCAGAAGGTGGATCTGGACAAGAAGTATATATTTCATTAGTGAATCTTGAATTGCCAAAATGAAGGACGCTCTAGTCTAGCCAATCTAAAATAAAATGTACGAGGGAGAGATAACCTCCACGTCGCTTTTTAGATGCCTGTGAGTGTTGGCCGAACCCAGTATGAAGCTGCGAGATACATTTGAAACATCAATCTATAGTATTGAGTACCAACAGAACCATTTAGAAACATCGCATAGGATAAAATGAAAAATACTAAACCAAGAACATTGATTTGGTAGAAATGTGAAATCATTCAGCTTTTGTTTACTGTGAGAAAAGATATTGTCCTACTGCATAAACATCCAAATATAACATGCAGAAAACACGATATAATTGCATCTAAGCCATTTGGCCAACTTATTTCCTTTTCAATATTCCTATAACTCTTCCCGCTTTATCTATTGGTCTGTGTGTTTATCATGTTGTATCTTTAATACATTTTAAGTTCAAACCTATTTACCAACTGAAGTTCTTTACTTGAGAAGAAGAGTAGCTACAAGATCAAGTAATCCAAGACAAAAAAAAAGGATTAACCTAGAATAATTGTGCAGAAATGAAAATTACTAACAGTTAATAGTTCATGTCCTTGACACAAGCAGATACATTTGTACTGTTAACTGTTAAAGAGTCTACAGTTTGGAAATAGCCTCATCTAACAACTAAAAAGTTCAAACCAATAATGAAAACTAAGTAATACACTTGAGCATCATTACTACAGTTGTTATTTGTTCAAATGTCAGGATGAGAAGTCAATACGCCATTCCCATCAACCATGAGTAAGATATGAATGTCATGTAGTTTATGTACAAAAGTGAACACCAACACGAAGTAAGAAGACAGTAAAACTTACTGACATAATATGCTCTGAGACTCGTTTGTCCAAAAGTTCATCAGGCTTGTCCAGCAATATGAAAATTAAATCAAAACGGGACAACAGTGCAGCACTCATTTTTAAATTTTCATTTACAGTTTTTGCCCGGCTGCGATTTTCATTTAAAGAAATTGTCAGGAGAAATTATTTGTTGGTTACATGACAAGCATTATGTGAAAGGTGTGTTTGGAGTGGTGGTATAGGATGGAATGGAGTGGAATTGATTAGTCTAGTTATATGTTAAAAAGATGATGTTATATCACTCTATTCCATTCCACAACAACAGCAACCAAGCCTTATCCCACTGAGTGGAGACACATTCATTCCATTCCAGTCTTTTCTTATACCTTCAATTCAAACAAACCTACCTCATTGAAGGAGAAAGTTGAAATAAGGGATATAAATGAACTTATATAACTTAACTGCAATATATAAATGCACAAAATATGAAATACATTATTAAAAATAAAAACAGAACAGTACGGAAAATTGAGGGGATAATGAAGATTAAAAATGTTACTTATAATGACCACCAGCAGGGTTTGCAGCAGCTAAGACAGAAGTCCGGGATGATAAACTTGCTACCAATCCAGCCTTTGCAATAGAGACGCACTGTTGCTCCATAGCCTCCAGTAAAGCCTGTATTGTTACAAATTTGAAATAAGGCTTCAATTAAGAATTAAGATGATAAGTAACCAGAAATTGATCAATGGTTACCAGAGAGAACAAACCTGATGCTCTGAAGACATTTTATCAAACTCGTCAATGCAGCACAATCCACTGTCAGCCAGCACCATAGCACCTATCAGGAATCACAACAATTATTCACAGAAAATACAAACTAATTTTTGCAAACGATCACAGCAAAATCAGTTAGACCCAATAATATCCTTATTGATAGCATATAAGTAATATTTTCCACCTCTTCTCCACTTTATCCAAAAGTCATTATGTCAGACACTATCCATGATAAACAAACAAAAATCTGCAGAGCTTAAGGAAATAGAGACAAGCACCAGAAAACTATGTCATCATTCAGCCCACCGCCAAGGAAGCTATCCATACAACTTGGCCAGAAAAGAACTACAGATAACTTAGCTTCCGGGCTTATTAAATATACAATTTAAATTCCACATTTATCATACAAAAACAAAGATTTCATCATAGGGAACACAGAAGAACATCTTGAAGAAATAAACAGTAAAAGGTAACACGAGAACACAATTCAAAGACATATTCCATAAAGAGTAGTATCAATTATTACCAATGACTAGTAATACGCTAATTCTGGAAATATCGCACTACACATTGAATCATGATTTCACAATTTAAATGAGTGCAACATAAAAAGAATTTAGAATCATATACCTGCTTCAAAAGCATAGTCATTTGTCATAGGATCCTTCACTACAGCTACTGTGAGACCAGCTTTGGTTGTTGCGTTACCACAGACATAGATACCACGTGGAGAAACAGCTGCTGCTGCTTGTAACAACTGGCTCTTACCTAGACCAGGGTCGCCTAGAAAATTGAAATTGCAACACAACCAGTTTATAAATTTTTATTCTGTCTCCAATTTGCAAACTTCTAAATGAAGAAAGCATTTTCGACACAAACAAATCTACTTCTCCATAAGGAAAAACATTTCTGAAGGTTTGATTCCATTCAAAATTGCAAATATAACACATAGCATACCTACAATCATGACATGAATATCTCCCCTCACAGGTACCTTATTCTGATCCATAGAATGCCTTCGTACACTACCAAATAATGCTAGAGTTATCCCAGCTGTCAAATAAACAGAAAACTATTATTTGATTTTCCCCTCGACTGCTAATTTTGGAACATAAGTCCCTTATTATGACATTGAAGTATCAGAATTCAGAAAAGCTCGGGTCACATTCTTAATAAACAATTGCAAACAATGCACATGTCAGCCATGAGATTAATGAGTCTTGAAAGTGAACAAAATTATGACTGGCTAGTGAGACTATGAACTTTTCAATGGAACTAGGAAGGTTATATTAACAATTTCAGATAACATAAGAAACATGTCACCAGAGAAGCAACTAAAAGGGTAGACAAGGGCATGAACACCAGCACCAAATCACCATATGCTTTTACCAAAACCATGAGATTATATGTAACTACAGTTATCATCTAGAGATGTTGTTGGCCAGCCACATCACGTGGCAACGGCGACACGTCATTTAAAGGTGTCGCATCATCGGAAGGTCTAGCATTATCCCCAGGTTGAACATGTGGGGTGATATGGCATGACAGGGATTAGTCGAGGATATCTTTAACATGACCAAAATGGTGCATCAGGTATGGACTGTGACTTTGAATTCATAATGGATACAGCTTCAAGATACAAATAGTAAAATCCTTGGCTTTTGTTCTTTGACTTCCCTGTATAAACAAGCTGCATCAGGTAAATGGTTCAAAAAAGAATAAATTTGCATTTTATGTAAAGTGGTTGAGGTATTTAAAGCAGGGATAACTCTTAGCCTGGCCCAAGATAAAATTTGTATAAACTAAAACCCAATTACCCAATTAAGAACAAGCACGTGATAACTTAGTGGTGAATTAGTAAAAAAAAAACTTGTGACAAGTGATACTGTCGGTTATTGATAGATAAGTCTGAATAAATGATGTAACTAACCGTGTCTACCGGTATACTAAATTATGAAATAACTGGTATCGTGTATCTTACATGAAGATTTGCTAATAGCTCTCTTTTTCTTAAAATTCTAATGGAGTAAGTTATAAAGTTGTACTTTTAGCATACTTCTTAAGTTCTTATGAATCGGTTTTTGACAACAGAAAAAGTTATGTAGCCTCTAAGAATTAAGCAGAAGCTGGTCCAGTCAAAGTTTCTTTAAGAACTCTTGTTGTACAGGAGAATATAATATGATGCTAAGACACTTCCATTATCTATATTTACATATTTCAGATTTAACAAGACTAATCTGTTTGTCACCAAAGTTATTATTCATTTAATGGCGATACAATACAGTGACATTAATGATTTAATGTGTAGCCAAATATAAATACAACAGCACTTAAAGAAATAAATCAAGCATATTAAAACAGTTTTTGTACACAAAACTAGGAACAATTTTAATATATCTTGGTTATCTTTGTTCGCAGACTTTAATTAGCTTGATTTCACGTCAACATCCAAGCAAAGTTGTAACTTGTAATACAAACCAGCTTGTAAGGTGGATAACTAAAACAAGCAGTTAATAACACAGCACAAAAAGCAATCAAGATATCAATTTTGGGAATATGAAAAGAGAGCATTAAGTTGACTATGTAAAAAAAAAACTCAATAATCATAACTCAGTCTGTCAATGCTAAACTTTAGATTCAAAAACTGGAATACATCAGACAGCAACAATGCTGAGGATATTCTGTCATGTCCATACAACAAACAATAATAGCAAACAAAAATTAGAAATATATTGGAAAAGCAATCATTCATCCTCTTGGCTGCGCAACCTGGCCAGTTTGTTTGTGACAACAACATCCAATTGTGCTGCACGTTCAACGATTTCCTTTCTTTTCCTGGTTGACACATTGTGCGCTATCTCAGCACAGTATGTTCTGAAGTTTTCATGCAAACAAAGTCAGAATGTATTAAGGGGAACCGATAAATCATTAATCCAAATTCTAACATGAATAATGGAATTGCAGACTAAAATATGTTACCTGTTATGCATCATGAGGAGTTCTAGATCCTTGACATTGTGGACAACAAACTTCTTGAAACCATTAGGCAGATAGTGACGGGTCTTCTTGTCTGAACCATAACCAATGTTTGGCATCAAAGTAACTCCTTTGAACTTTCTCCTAACACGTGAGTCGATACCCTTTGGCCTGCGCCAACTTTCCTGTAAACCACAACAGAAATAAGATACAAACGGTATAACAAAAACAGAAATGAGATACACACCATAGACATGTGCAATCAATTTGCTTGGAAGATCCAAACAGCGTATACAGAACATCAACAAAAAAAAAATGAAAGTCATAAATAGTAAATGACACTGGTGCAATCTAAAATCCAAGAGAATGATTGGTACACAGACAACAACATATCACAACATATGTTAAATATAAAGCATTATCAAAAATCGAAATGACACAATTGTTATCAGAAAGACTTATAATGTTAAACCAAAATGCATTTATAATGAATTAAGGAATCTGTTTGTGAAAGCTTAATCATACCTTAGAGGTATCTCCAACTAATTTCTAAACATTCATTAAATCATTTCATTAAACAAAGAACCAACAACTTGAAAATATACAAAAACAAACTAATAGAGCCTACAAATTACTTAAAACATATAAAAACAAGTAATCTTGATGGACATACCCCGACACATATTCTCCTGTCACTTTGAGGCCTGATGAACCTCTTGACACGCTTTTTGATAATCTTCTTGGTCAGCAGAGGAACGGCCATCTCGTCTCTACAAAAACACACAAAATATTTTCTTCAAATTATAACCAACTATATTAACCAAAGGGACACGGAACTGAACACTATAAAGAAGACAGAATCTACACAGAAAATACAGTTACAACATATGTTACCGCAAGAACAAAACTATAAAATCTAACTGGTAAAGAGACACAAATCATGAAAACCCTAAACATAAGGCGTTAAATTGATAATAAAATTGGATTGAAAAATAACACGAAACAGCGCATAGTAATTAGATCAACAAAATGAGACTAGGAAACAACATAAAGAAAGGATTACATACAAGGAAATGAGAAACAGAAAATCAGGGAAGTAGAGTTTAGCAATGGCGGTACCTTTGCGAAGCCTCACTGTGATGATGATGAACCAACAGCGACAAATGCCTACAAAACCAAACCCTAGTCTTTCCTTAAAACGGGTTGGCTTTGTTGGCCCAATAATAATGCCCGATAACCGAATCGCTTTAGGCCCAAGTTCATGACTCACTCAACTTTTTTATTCAAAATACAATTATTTTTTTTAAATTAACACTATGATATTCAAGTCAATATGTGAAAGAGTAAAAAATATTTAAATTGTGTTTGAAACTTTTATTTAAAATGACGTTATTTCTTAAGAATTAATAAACTCACTATTTTTTAGGCGTAGAATGTGAAGACTATTGAATGTGTTTGAGGCGTACGTAGGTCTCATGTAACGAGGCATATTATAGACATATGATAAGGAGAAAATTCTAAAATGACAACAATGCAATGCAGATATTCAATAAAATGGACTATTTCAAGGTGGTTGGTCCAAGAGAAATATGTCGGCCCATAGCACATGTATTTTAAAAAGATGGATGAAAAGCTCTAAATTTTTATATTGTTGAGTTTTTTTCAAACTCCTTCAACTTCAAAGTATAAGAACATGAAAGTTTATAGTTGATGGTCGGTAAAAATAATTTATAGTTGATATCAGATGACTGAAAGTTTATAGTTGATGGTCGGTAAAAATAGTTTATAGTTAATGATTGATAGTGAATAAATTAATTTAAATGTTTGATAAATTAATAATTATATTAATTTATAAATACAAAATAATATGAAGAACGTTCTAAATTAAAAAAGTGAATTTCTTAACCCAGTGTACCACATGAAATTCCATTACTGCTCCTGAAAACCGGAAATAAATTTCTGGTTTGTACCCTATACCATGCAGATCATGTTGAAAAGGGTTGGGTGCAAATCATAAATTTACTTACGATTTGAAACCGGAGATTTATTTCCGATTCCTGGAAGCACTTAAATGGCTCCAGAACCTTGCCCCTCCCCATAACAGCAAGATTTTCAAAAATAAACTATCAAACTCTCTTTCAACTCTTCTCACCAAAATCAAACTTCTTCTCAAACAATCAACACAAATCATCAAGCATTGATTAAATACAGCAAGTAATGGAATCAAGCAAGCAACAACCATCTTCAATTAATCAAGTAAGTGATTTAACAAATTTTTAGAGTTTATGTAATTTCTATTGAAATTAGTGAAATAGGGTTTTAAATGTGTTGTTTTTTGCAATTTATATCATTAAGAGTCATTGTATAAGGGTTTGTATACTTATTTTAACGATCAATCCGTATTTTTTGGACACACTTGGGATGTTGGGGTGGGGATGTTGTCACGTAGCTCTGTTCTGTAGAGAAAACCAGAAGTTTATTTCGGTTTCATGTCATGAACAAAACCAGAGGTTAATTTCCGATTTCTGTCAGCATTATTTTTTTTCAATTTTTCCTATGTAACAGAACCGAAGGTTAATTTCCGATTTCTTTCTGCATTGTTTTTTTTTCTTCATTTTTTCCTCTATGTCATATGCTAACTGTAACATCCCGATTTTTTTTATAGTTAATTATTAATTATTATTATTATATATTATATTATGTGATAATTAGTTTAATTGAGTGTTTTGATTTAAATGTGAATTATTTGAATATGTGTGTTATTTAAATAATTATGTTTTATGAGTAAAATAGTGGTTATTAGTATGAGCCTATTTATGAAATTAGAAGTAATAAAGAGGTGTTAAGTATTAAGCCCATTAAGACAATCCTAGATAGTAAGGGTTAGAAGGAAATCATAATTAGAATTGTCATTTGGTGAAAGAAGAGAAGAGGAAAGAAGAGAAGAGAAGAGGAGAAAAGGGAAAAGTGAAGAGGAAACCCTAGAAGAGGAATCTTCAAGAGGTAAGAGGGAGAATTCATGTTATTGTTTGATTGTATATTGTTGGTAATGATTAGTAACATGCTAGGTTGTTTAATTTCAATTTCTAGAATCTTCGAATGTTATGTGGAGAACATATCACAATATGCTAACAAAGGGATCATCGAGTTTGTTACGATATTTATTAACTTTGTCATCGATATAATTAAGATGTTATAATGACTAGAATCTTTTAGTCGAGTTTAGGTTTGTTATTTATTATTATTTTGTAAAATTATGTTATTATTTGTGTTAAGTCATGTTAATCACGCAATAATGTGGTGTTAAATGTTTATCTGATAAAATATTTAGTTAAAATGTCAGTAATTTATAAATAATATAAATAATACAAAAATAATAAAATCTACACATATTCCCAATAGGGCTATGTGTGGTATCTCTGATACCAGAGTATAAATTTCACCATATGCTTTTACCAAAACCATGAGATTATATGTAACTACAGTTATCATCTAGAGATGTTGTTGGCCAGCCACATCACGTGGCGACGGCGACACGTCATTTAAAGGTGCCGCATCATCGGAAGGTCTAGCATTATCCTCAGGTTGAACATGTGGGGTGATATGGCATGACAGGGGAAAAAAGAAGTGAGAAATTTTGACAGGATATAGTTAGACTGATGCAGATTATGATGCATGCAATGCGTATGTTATGGTTTTTTTGTATAATGTATGAATATGTATGTCGGTATTTCAAAACATATCTATCTTGAGGAAGATGTGAACTTTCTGCTTGGGGATTTGTGGCTTTTGCTTGAGGATGAAACCGTGGACACCTTGACTTGGAATAAGAATAGGTGCCTTTGATTCCTCCGATGCACTATCTGACCAAGTTTCGAGTCTGGATATTGCTGCTGGGAGATGTTCTGTTAGGGACCCTGTGCGTGGGCCTTACTGCGGATGGTGGAAGTTGGAAGGCAACTTGTCGGGGATCTTGCACGTAGATCTGGCTGGGGAATAAGGGATGTAGTCTTCCTCCGATGCACTATCTGACCAAGTTTCGAGTCTGGATATTGCTGCTGCCGGGGAAATGAGAGATATTCTGCTGGGGATAAATACCTCTGCTGGAAATGAAATGTTACTGCTTGAAGACTGGTGTAATTGACTGAGATCGTTATGATGAATCTTGGAATGTTGGAATTAGTGGAAGAAGACGTGTACTCCGCTGGGGAATGTTTGTGGCGAGCGATGGCTCTGTGGGGATTGTGCTCTGCCAGGGAATGTGTTAGTCACTTTCGTCGTCATCTCAATTCCTAGAGCCTGTAGTAATTACTTTCGTATGTCTTCTTTTCGTATGTTTGTAAACAGATTTTTATTGTCAAATGCATATAATCATTCAAAGCAATCGTTGGACTTTGTGCAAAAACAACAAAAACACTTTGTGAAAAGAAAGAAACTTGTATTAATTTGAAAAGGTGGCGTATGGCCAAGCAGTTCGTATACAAAGAAAGTAAAAAGCTATGCGGAAACAATCTCGTTAAGTTCCAACTATGCTAGTACTCATATATTTCGACTATCTCATCTCCTTGCTGTCAGTAGAAAGTGAGTGAATTGATTTTCGCCATTCGAATCTTGAATGCTGATAGTAGTCTGTAGATAGGTGATCTGGACGAGACATAGTCGTACGCTTAAATCCCTAACTTTTGCCTAGACCGCCCTTTCGGGTTTTCACCGGATACCCTTTTGCCCAAGCCGCCTTTTCAGGTTTTCGACTTGTCGAGTGTACATTTTTGTATATATCCTTAACTTTTGCCCGAACCTTTTGGTTCGTCAAGATGCCCTTATTTTTGCCTAGCTCAGTCGACCTAGCGGGTCTCATTTATGCGTAGTATTTTTTTACTATGTCTGCGTTCACAGGGTGTGGAAAGTCTTCGCCATCCATGGTGCTAAGTATCATAGCTCCGCCGGAGAATACTGTCTTGACTACAAATGGTCTCTCGTAAGTGGGAGTCCATTTTCCCCTGGGATCACCTTGTGGAAGAATGATGCGCTTAACTACTAGATCACCGACTTGGTAGACTCGGTGCTTGACTTTCTTGTTAAATGCTCTGATCATTCGCTTCTGATAGATCTGTCCATGGCAGATGGATGTGAGTCATTTCTCGTCAATCAGGTTGATCTGGTCGAGGCGAGTCTGGATCCAATCGCTTCGCTAATTCGGCCCGAATGACTCGGTTGAGGTATCCGAACCTCGATGGGTGGACCGCCCATACCGTATACAAGAGAGAAGGGTTGCCTGTTGATGTTCAGACAGCGATAACCATGAAGAGAAAATGATAACATCTCATGCCAATCCTTGTAAGTCATTGTCATCTTCTATATAATCTTCTTGATATTCTTGTTGGCGACTTCCACTGCGCCATTCATCTTAGGGCGATATGGAGAAGAGTTGTGATGCGTGATCTTGAACTGCGTGCAGAGTTCGGTGATCATCTTGTTGTTGAGATTAGAACCGTTATCTGTGATAAATCTCTCGGGAGTGCCATACCGACAGATAAGATTATGCTTGATGAATCGAGCCACAACATTCTTGGTAACAGATGCAAATGAGGCTGCTTCTACCCACTTGGTAAAGTAATCAATTGCCACAAGGATGAAACGATGTCCGTTGGAAGCAGTGGGCTTGATTTCTCCAATCATGTCAATGCCCCACATTGCGAAAGGCCAAGGAGCGGTTAAGACATTCAACGGTACTAGAGGTACGTGCACTTTGTCTGCGTATATCTAACATTTGTGACAAGATCGAGCATAGCGATGACAATCAGCTTCATGGTGGACCAATAGTAACCTGTTCTCATAATCTTTTTAGCCATTGTATGTCCACTGGAGTGGGTACCAAATGCGCCTTCGTGTAACTCTTCTATGATATGTCGCAGTTTTCTGATCCACACAGCGGAGTAAGCATAAATCGTGATTGCGCTTGTACAAGATGCCATTGCTGAGGAAGAATTTGGATGCAAATCTTCTCAAGAACTTCTTATCGTTGATAGATGCCCCTGCGGGATATTCCTGAGTCTCAAGATACCTCTTCACGTCGTAGAACCAAGGTTTCTCTTATGTATCAAGTTCATAACCATACGCTGGTTCGTCAAACTTTTCAATGATGATATGGGGAGCCTCGTTGTCCCATCTGACCTTGAACATAGATGACATGGTAGCCAATGCGTCTGCCAACTGATTCTCTTCTCGTGGAATGTGATTGAAAGTAATTTCTTCGAAGTAGGGGATCAGACTTAGAACATGCTCTCGATATGGAATGAGATTCGGATGCTTCGTATCCCACTTGCCTTTAATCTGACTGATCACCAAAGTTGAATCTCCATACACTTGCAAGAATTTAATTCTTAAGTCAATAGCAGCTTTAATACCCATGATGCACGCTTCATATTCGGCCATGTTGTTGGTACAACTGAAGCAAAGTCTGGCGGTGAATGGCGTGTGTTCTCCTGTAGGAGATGTAACGATGGCGCCAATGCCATTACCAAGTGCATTTGAGGCTCCATCAAAGACCATGGTCCATCGGGATCCTTGTTCAGGTCCTTCGTCTGGTCCTGGGTCTTTGCAATCGGTAACTAACAAAACATCTTCATCTGGAAACTCGAACTGCATAGACTGATAGTCATCTATGGCTTGATGAGCCAAAGGATCGGCTACTACACTTCCTTTGATCGCTTTCTGAGAAGTATATTGGATGTCATATTCGGTCAAGATCATTTGCCATCTTGTTATTCTTCCGGAGAGAGCTGGTTTCTCAAATATGTATTTTATCGGATCCATCTTGGAGATCAACAAAGTGGTGTGGGTCAACATGTACTATCTTAGTCGGCGCACAGCCCAAGCCAAAGCGTTGCAAGTTTTCTCGAGCTGTGAGTATCTTGTTTCACAGTCGGTAAAATTTTTGCTAAGGTAGTATATTGCATACTCTTTTCGACCAGACTCGTCATGTTGCCCCAACACACACCCCCATTGAGTTCTCTAACACTGTCAAGTACATGATAAGAGGTATTCTTTCGGTAGGTGGCATCAGGATAGGAGGATTCTGTAGGTACTCCTTGATTTTGTCAAAAGCGATATGGCAATCGTCGTTCCATTCCACTACTTGATCTTTCTTCAGTAAGTTGAAGATTGGCTCACAAGTAGCGGTTAGATGTGCAATGAATCTGGCAATGTAGTTCAAACGTCCCAAGAAACCTCTGACTTCCTTCTCGGTGCGGGGAGCTGGCATTTCTTAGATAGCTTTAACCTTGGAGGGGTCAACCTCAATACCTTTATTACTGACAATAAACCCTAGGAGTTTACCTGATCTGACTCCAAAGGTGCATTTGTTGGGATTGAGTCTCAATCTGTACTTCTTCAGTCTATCAAACAACTTCCGCAAATGATCGAGGTGTTCCTCTTTAGTCTGTGATCGAGCTATCATGTCGTTGACGTAGACCTCTATCTCGTGATGAATCATGTCATGAAATAATGCCACCATGGCACGCTGATAAGTGGCGCCTGCGTTCTTCAGTCCGAATGGCATGACCTTGTAGTAGAAAGTGCCCCACTGTGTAACGAAAGTAGTCTTCTCCATGTCTTCAGGAGCCATTCTGATCTGATTGTAACCAGAGAAACCATCCATAAAGGAGAAAACCTTGTGTTGAGCGGTGTTATCGACCAGAACATCAATATGAGGGAGTGGAAAATCGTCTTTCGGACTCGCTCTGTTGAGATCTCTGTAATCCACACACATTCGTACTTTACCATCCTTCTTAGGTACGGGCACTACGTTTGCAACCCACTGTGGATAAGAAGTAACGGCTAGGAAACCGGCATTGAACTGCTTCATAACTTCAACTTTGATCTTCTTTGACATCTCGGACGATACGATTTAACCTTCTGCTTTCACCGAGAAAACCTCTTCGCTTGCAGAATGGTACCACAATATCAATGTCTAGACCTGACATGTCTTCGTATGACCAAGCAAAAACCTCGATATAGTCTCGTTGCATCTGAATCAATCTTTCTTTAACACTGTTCTCAAGACCCGCTTCTATCTTGATCTCTTTTCTGTCTTCATCGCACTCATTCACAACCTCAATCGCTTCTTCGTGGTCAGATAACTCGTTCTTCTTGCTGTAGCAGCCTAACAAGTTCTCCTGGCACTTCACAATCTTCCTCACCTTCGTCTTCGGCTTGGTAGATCGGATAATCGAAGTCATATTTAGCAATAGGATAGCTGTTACCAATGAGATTCAGAGTGATTCTGCAGTGTATCACGTGGGTGTGTGTAAGAACACATAGCTTTTTGAAGGGGTGATAAAGTAAAAAGAAAGAAATAAACGCAAAAGTCCAATGATCTTATTGAATGAAAATATGAAAATGACAGATAATAACCCTCACAAACGAGCCATAATGCCCCGGGCAAGGCACTAGGCTTTAAAGTTTATTGTTCAAAGTATACAAACGAAAAGCATAACAGAAAACAAAAGCAATTACTCCTGTCTAAAGGAGATTGGTATGACATCTTCGGTCTTCCAATTGCTGAGTCCATTGTTGGGAGTTGGGAAGATCCACTTGCTGATGTCTAAGTCGTTGTCGTCGTCTTTTATAGCATGGACTCCATTCTGGCTGATGCGGAAGGGAAGTTGGCCGGCACGTTCGCGGCGTATCATCTTCTGACCTTTGATGGTGAAGCTTAAACCAGTCTTGTCATATTTGAAAGGAATATCGGGGAGCTGACCCCAAATAGCAATACCTCCTTCTTCAACTGCAGCTTGAGCATCTTTCAGGGAAACCATCTTAGACGGAACTTGTGTAACTTCAGGAGTGACAGGAGAGTCAACAGGCATGACTCTTGGAACTGTTTCAAAAGCTTGGCAAGGAGTCTCAAAGAATTCACCTTCCACCTCAAGGTATCGGAATGACTGTAGATGACTGACCATGTATTCCTCTTCACCACATACGGTAACAACCTTCCCCTTCACCGGGTACTTCAGCTTCTGATGCAAGGAAGAGGTAACAGCGTCTGCCCCATGTATCCAAGGGCGTCCAAGTAGGCAAGAGTAAGCTGGACGGATGTCCATGATCAAGAAAGTGGAATCGAAAGTCTGGGAACCGACTTTGACTGGCAGAATGAGCTCTCCAAGTACCGTTCGTTTAGAACCATTAAAAGCTCTCACAATAATGTCACTAGACTTCAAGACCAATCCTTCAACATTGAGTCGGTTGAAAGCACTCTTCGGTAGGATATTCAGAGCATAACCGGTATCTACCAAAACATGAGATAATGTAACGCCCATGCATTCAACAGAGATGTGCAAGGCTTTGTTTTGTTTCCTTCCGGCAGGAGTCAAATCAGCATCAGAGAAGCCTAGGCCGATGTTTGCAGCCAGGCTAGCAATACAAACTTCGAATTGATCAGTAGTAGTGTATTGTGTAACACCCCATCTAAATACCCCGAATATATTAATTAAATTAACATCAAAATCAACTTTAATCAGAGTTAACACGGCAAATGAGGGATGTCACAATTAATAGATAAAATAAAACTTCATTCAAACAGTAGCCATGCTACACTGAGGATCATTATCCAAATAAATCAATCAATTTAAGACCATGTCTTACACAGCGAAAATACCAAATCAAAATTTAATAAACCATCATGGTTCTCAAGGAATCCAACTAAAACAATTAAACAATAATAGTTCTCTTAACTAAACGTTCCCCAGTGTTACAATCTAATCAGAGCATGACACTGACACGCGGACTTAAAAGATGAGCTCTAGAGCCATCCTTACCAACTCCTCACCGCTAACTTTTAATCAAATTGTAAAGTAAGGGTGAGATTTCATAATTAAAACACATTATAAGCTTCTCATTTAACAATATATTACAAGCATATCATTTCACCCACTTAACACAATTCAGAATTCAACGTACAACCATATTCATATAAGTCATCATGCATAATCAATAGTCAACAAAAGAATTGCAACACTGGAAAACATCCTAACATGTTACAATTCCATACAAACACAAATGCACTGAATGCATGCCGACTCGTGACCAAGTCACCCAACACCGATCCATCATCAACCGGACATAAGACCATCGATTCGTCCATAACCACTCGGACACGAATCCAGCCTAACCACCCATCCTCACTCGGGTATCGGTTATCGGCAATCCAAGTCAAATTCCGCACAATGGGAATTAACTTCACCAAACAATGCATATGCACGCACATCACTAGCATGCAACATCAATCGCCTATGTAATACATCAATTTAACATAATCGAATCAATCAATCAACATGATATTTCAATCAATCATGCATACAATAAATAGTCGATAAACATGCTTTACATCCACACACTAAGATATCCATAACACGGATCTCTGCTACATACACATCCATACTCATCACCAAAAGTCACCTATCCCGAATTTGGCTCGCTTTCAAAATAATTTCAAGTTTTGGAAAATATTTTCATTTCATAAAATAGAGCTTTAAATTTAGGAAATAACGTCCAAAATGCTTAAAACGGACTTACGGTTTGAAATTTATGAATTTCCAAAGTTTGACATTTTTCAAAAAATAAAGCGTAACCTTGCTCCTATATACTGAACCGGCCTCAAGTTCAAAACACGCTCGAAAATGTATGGGAACCCTTCTCACCCATACAGAACCGGTTCCCGAGTGCATTTTTCCGTGTTTTCACATTTTCAATGTGGAACCGGTTCTCCCCACGGGAACCGGTTCCCACGTGTTATAAAGCCATTTCGCACTTTTGACAAAGATTCCTTCATTCTCAATCAAACACAAACTTACCCATACGAATCCCAACATGGAAAACACCAAAACATATCCAATTTGCATCATTATCACATCAACAACATATTTTCATCATTTCTTTTCATCTATCGACACCCTAATTGTTTTCAATCCATAAACCCACAATCGACATCATCTCGACACAATTAGGTATACATCCATGGAAACCTAGAAATTCCCAAACTAAGGTTTCCTAACATGCTATGATCTATAGTATCAAAATCAAAACCTATAATACGAATAATCAATCGAAATCACCCTCACTTGTGGGTTCTTCGACTTCCACTTCTAGGTTTTCTTCCTTCTTTTCTCCTCTTCTCACTTCACGTATCTTGTTTTCTCCAAAATGACTCTATTTTCCTTCTTTCCTTATTTTATTCCTTTTATTCCTTATAACATAAATAAAATAAATATTACTTCTCACACCTCAATTAATTCCATCACTAATCTTAATAATCCAATGTATTAATAAATTATGTTCTCAATTAATTTAATAATTAAAAATCATAATTTTATTTAATTGTTGAATTATTTTGGGGTGTCACAACTCTCCCCAACTAAAAGAGTTTTCGCCCTCGAAAACACACCTCGCATTTAATAATCGGATAGGAGTCCTTCATCTGACTCTCCAGCTCCCAAGTGACATTTCCATCAGCTGGTCCTCCCCAAGCCACTCTTACCAATGCAATCTCTTTGCCTCGCCATTGTTTCAACTTCCGATCCTCAATTCTCGCAGGTACTGCTTCCACAGTCAAATTCTCTCGTACATGTATATCATCTACCCGAATTTCATGAGACGGATCAACAATGTACTTCCTCAGCTGAGACACATGAAAAACATTATGCAAATTTGCAAGTGACGGCGGCAAAGCAATCTGATATGCAACCTTCCCAATTCTCTTGGTAATCTGAAAAGGACCAATAAATCGTGGAGTCAACTTCTTTGATTTCAAAGCTCGACCAATACCAGTCATCGGAGTAACTCGCATAAAAACATGCTCTCCTTCGCTAAACTCAAGATCTTTCCTCCTCTTATCATGATAACTTTTCTGACGACTCTGAGAAGTCCTCATCTTCTCCTGAATCATCTTAATCTTTTACGAAGTTTGTTGAACAATTTCCGGTCCAATCACGGCACTCTCTCTAGTTTCATACCAACACAATGGTGTCCGACACCTCCTACCATACAATGCCTCAAACGGAGCCATACCAATACTCGAGTGAAAGCTATTATTGTAGGTAAACTCAATTAATGGTAGATTACTATCCCAAGCTCCACCCTTCTCTAACACACAAGCTCTCAGCAAATCTTCTAACGACTGAATCGTTCTTTCCGTCTGACCATCTGTCTGTGGATGATAAGTGGAACTTAAACGCAACTTGGTACCCAAAGCTTCTTGCAATCCCGTCCAGAACTTAGATGTAAACCTCGGATCTCGATCCGACACAATACTAGAAGGAATACCATGTAGACTCACAATCTTTTCGACATACAACTCTGCCAACCTCTCCATCGGGTAATCCATTCTCATCGGAATAAAATGAGCAGATTTTGTCAACCTATCCACAATCACCCAGATAGAATCGCAATTCTTAGCTGTTCTCGGCAAACCAGACACAAAATCCATAGAGATTCCATCCCACTTCCATTCTGGAACAAACAACGGCTCCATCAATCCTGACGGTTTCTGATGCTCGATTTTCGACTTCTGACAAACCAAACAAGCATACACAAACTCAGCAATTTCCTTTTTCATTCCCGGCCACCAAAACAACTTCTTCAAATCATGGTACATTTTAGTAGCACCGGGATGGATACTCAACCCACTACGATGTCCTTCTTCCAAAATGCTCTTCCTAATCTCAGCAACATCCGGAACACACACCCGATCACCAAATCTCATAACACCATTCTCGTCAATTCGGAACTCGCCTCCTTGACCTTGGTTGATCAATGTCAACTTATCAACTAAACCAACATCGATTCCCATTTCTAATCTCTTCCGTAATACCACTAGTCGCCAACATACCCAATTTCACACTATCCGGAGTAGTTTCACAAACCAAACTTAGATCTCTCGAATCGCTCAACCAAATCTAACTCACGAACCATTAGCATCGACATATGCAAGGACTTCCTACTCAAAGCATCGCAACCACGCTTGCTTTACCAGATGGTAATTCAAACCGAAATCATAATCCTTAAGAATTCTAACCATCTTCTCCCTCATGTTCAACTCCTTCGATCAAAGGGATACTTGACTCTTATGATCATCGAATACCTCGAACCTAGAACCATATAAATAATGTCTCCACGGCTTCAAAACAAATACAACAAATGCTAACTCCAAATCATGAGTCGGATAATTCCTTTCATGTACTTTCAATTGTCGTGAAGCATAAGCCACAACCCGCTTATCTTGCATCAATACACCACCTAATCCCATTAATGATGTCACAATACACCACAAAAGACTTAGTCGGATCGGCAAAATCAAGATCGGAGCACTTGTCAACCTCCTTCACTCTTGAAATCTTTCTCACATTCAACATCCCAAACAAACACCGACCCTTCCCGGTCAACTTAGTCAATGGCAACGCCATTGGAAAAACCTTCAATAAACTTCCTAATAACGCAGACCGAAAACTACGGATCTCGTATTCTTCGACGCTTCCCACTGAGACACCGCTTCTACCTTCGTAGGATCCACATCAATTCCATTCTTGGAAATTACATGACCAAGAAAACTCACCTCCTCTAACCAGAATTCACACTTGGACAACTTCGCATAAAGCTTCTTTTCCTTTAGCAATTCCAACACAACTCTGAGATGTTCTTCATGCTCCTCATTGCTTTTCGAATAAATTAGAATATCATCAATGAACACTACTACGAACTTGTCAAGATACGGATGAAATATCCTATTCATATACTCCATGAAAACACCAGGTGCATTAGTAACTCCAAACGGCATAACAGAATATTCATAGTGCCCATACCTCGTTCTAAATGCAGTTTTCTGAATATCCTCCGACTTCACACGAATCTGATCATATCCGGATCTCAGATCAATCTTACTAAATACACAAGCTCTAACGAGTTGATCCATCAAATCATCAATTCTCGGCAAAGGATACCGATTCTTGATTGTAACTTTATTCAACTGTCGGTAGTCAACACATAACCTCATTGAACCTTCCTTCTTCTTAACCAATAACACCGGAGCGCCCCATGACGAAACACTCGGACGAATAAACTTCTTCTCAAGCAATTCCTTTAACTGCTTCTTCAGTTCACCTAATTCAGATGCCGACATGCGATAAGGCGCCATCGACACCAGACTAGTTCCAGGAATCAAATATATAGTAAATTCTACCTCTCTCTCAGGTGGCAATTCACTAACGTCTTCCGGAAACACCTCTGGAAATTCATTCACTACTGGCAATCCATCACCTTTTGCTTTTCCCTCCGCTTCTATAGCGGAATACAACATAAACACCACAACACCATCCTTCACAGCTAGGTTCATCTGCTTAACTGACATAATCTCACTTTCGATCTTAACCTCTTCAGGAAAAATGATCGTCTTCTCAAAACAGTTGATATGAACCTGGTTGAATTCCAACCAGTTCATTCCAAGGATGATATCGAGTTGTTCTAGCGGTAGGCACACTAAATCCATACCGAAACCCCTATCAAAAATCACAACAGGACAATTCCTTCAAACATATGAAGTAGTCACTGAACCCGACGCAGGAGTATCAATAACCATACTTCCATCCATATTAGAAATTTCCAAATTCAATCTCTTAGCACAATCTAACGCAATAAAAGAATGCGTAGCTCCAGTGTCAATAATCGCAATCAAAGGTATGCCATTAATAAAACATGTACCTTTAATCAGCTGATCATCTGGTTTAGTCTCCGATCCGCATAATGCAAACACTTTACCACCATTTTGCTCTTTTGGGTTTTGTGCATCGAGGACAGTATGACCTTCTTCATCACACTGTAACAAGTCACCACTCTCACTCTTGTTGGCCACATGGCCGAGTTTCCCACACTTAAAACACTTCTTACTCTACACCCACCATGCGATGTCCTGCCTCACCATACTTATAACACCTAGCAAAATAACTAGAATCTCCTCCACGATTTCTTCCAACCACGGATCTCGATTGCTCCTATCATAGGGCTTACCACGATCCATCCGTTGCTTACCTTTCCGCCAACATACCCCGAGCATTCGACTTAGTGTTAGCAAGATCCTCCTCTAGAATCCTACCGCATCAACGGATCGTAAAATCTTCTGACACTGATACCGATACCCGCTTAATCTCATCACAAGACCATTCTCAAACTTGATACATTTAGAAAATTCCCCATCGCATCGTTGGGGTAATGAGCATAATACTCGCTAACTTAGCAAACTTCAAGCATACCACCGACAGCCTTGTTACCGCTGAGTTCCAAACTCAATCTCCTTCACCTCCGTGTCCTCGGAGTACCTTCTCGAAAAGCTCTCCGAACACAACCCAATTCAATGCAACTCCATCTTCTTCCGCTCAGCTAGCAACCCACCACCATCGCCTTCCTCGCCTAACATGTGAGTTCCATATCTCACCTTCACCCTCTCGACAAATAATCACTCAAGATCCTCTCGATCTCCTTCAACCACTTCGAGCACCTTCGGATCATGTGCACCTTGAGCAATGGAGGATTATTCCTCCAAAATTCCCCAATTGTCCGACCAATCGCAGCTCCCTGTTCCCTCCGAGTACTCCACCAACATTCCCAAAGCCTCAAGAATAGCATCATCATTCCTTCATACCTCTTCCACCATTGTTCGTAACATTACAAAACAATCTACATCAAGACACAAGTATCGACAGTGTTACTTACACTAGTCGCATACTAAAAGGGATAACGACACAAGACAAGACCGACTATGCTCTGATACCACTATTGTAACACCCCATCTAAATACCCCGAATATATTAATTAAATTAACATCAAAATCAACTTTAATCAGAGTTAACACGGCAAATGAGGGATGTCACAATTAATAGATAAAATAAAACTTCATTCAAACAGTAGCCATGCTACACTGAGGATCATTATCCAAATAAATCAATCAATTTAAGACCATGTCTTACACAGCGAAAATACCAAATCAAAATTTAATAAACCATCATGGTTCTCAAGGAATCCAACTAAAACAATTAAACGATAATAGTTCTCTTAACTAAACGTTCCCCAGTGTTACAATCTAATCAGAGCATGACACTGACACGCGGACTTAAAAGATGAGCTCTAGAGCCATCATTACCAACTCCTCAGCTGCTAACTTTTAATCTGAAATTGTAAAGTAAGGGTGAGATTTCTCATAATTAAAAACACATTATAAGCTTCTCATTTAACAATATATTACAAGCATATCATTTCACCCACTTAACACAATTCAGAATTCAACGTACAACCATATTCATATAAGTCATCATGCATAATCAATAGTCAACAAAAGAATTGCAACACTGGAAAACATCCTAACATGTTACAATTCCATACAAACACAAATGCAGACTCGAATGCATGCGGTACCGACTCGTGACCAAGTCACCCAACACCGATCCATCATCAACCGGATATGACCATCGATTCGTCCATAACCACTCGGACACTAATCCAACCTAACCACCCATCCTCACTCTGTATCGGTTATCGGCAATCCAAGTCAAATTCGCACAATTGGAATTAACTTCACCAAACAATGCATATGCACGCACATCACTAGCATGCAACATCAATCGCCTATGTAATACATCAATTTAACATAATCGAATCAATCAATCAACATGATATTTCAATCAATCATGCATACAAATAAACAATCGATAAACATGCTTTACATCCACACACTATCAAGATATCCATAACACGTGATCTCTCTACATACACATCCATACTCATCACCAAAAGTCACCTATCCCGAATTTGGCTCTTTTCAAAATAATTTCAAGTTTTGGAAAATATTTTCATTTCATAAAATAGAGCTTTAAATTTAGGAAATAACGTCCAAAACAAATACAAAACGGACTTACGGTTTGAAATTTATGAATTTCAAAGTTTGACATTTTCAAAAAATAAAGCGTAACCTTGCCTACATATACAGAACCGTTCCTGCAAGTTCAAAACACGCTTCTAGAAAAATGTATGGGAACCCGGTTCCTACCCATACAGGAATCGGTTCCTGAGTGCATTTTTCCAGGTTTTCACAGTTTTTCAATGTGGAACCCGGTTCCTCCCCACTGGGAACCGGTTCCCACGTGTTATAAAGCCATTTCCTGCACTTTTGACAGCATTCCTTCATTCTCAATCAAACACAAACTTACCCATACGAATCCCAACATGGAAAACACCAAAACATATCCAATTTGCATCATTATCACATCAACAACATATTTTCATCATTTCTTTTCATCTACTGACACCCTAATTGTTTTCAATCCATAAACTGACACAATCTGACATCATCTGACACAATTAGGTATACATCCATGGAAACCTAGAAATTCCCAAACTAAGGTTTCCTAACATGCTATGATCTATAGTATCAAAATCAAAACCTATAATACGAAATAATCAATCGAAATCACCCCTTACCTTGTGGGTTTTTCGACTTCTGACACTTCTAGGTTTTCTTCCTTCTTTTCTCCTCTTCTCACTTCACGTATCTTGTTTTCTCCAAAAATGACTCTATTTTCCTTCTTTCCTTATTTTATTCCTTTTTATTCCTTATAACATA
Organism: Vicia sativa; assembly: GCA_021764765.1. NCBI lineage: Eukaryota > Viridiplantae > Streptophyta > Magnoliopsida > Fabales > Fabaceae > Vicia > Vicia sativa. The sequence continues at coordinate 237,924,129 of CM038794.1, read as the reverse complement.
AATAAAATAAATATTACTTCTCACACCTCAATTAATTCCATCATTAATCTTAAAAATCAAATGTATTAATAAATTATGTTCTCAATTAATTTAATAATTAAAAATCATAATTTTATTTAATTGTTGAATTATTTTGGGGTGTTACATCTTGCGGTATGTGAGCATTCTTCAGAAACTTCACCAAGACTTTAGCATGAGCCTCAGAGCACAAGAGCAGAGCAAGCATGGATATTTTGGACGGAGCCTGTCCCAACTGTTCCACAACATTGTAGTCACTCTTCTTGATAATCTTCAGAATTTCCTCCATTTCTTGTTTGGAGGCATCTTCAACAACTTCCTTTGGTACTTTTGTCTGAGCAGGATAAGTCACTGGTTCTTTCCCTCTGGTCTCGGGAACTGGTTCAATAGCGGGAATGCGAGCTGGAGTCGCAGTGTCTTTGGGAGGAGAGATCTCCGGAGAAAATACTCTTCCGGTTCTGGTCACCTTACTTGATTCGGTGATGTTGTCTATGTCAAGAATAGTGGTTTCGACTGTAAGATCCTCAATGGTCAGAGGGTCTTGTTTGACACCATGATAATAAACATCAGCTCCATAGTTCCAAGGGATAGCTTTGTCAGAGGAGTACCGAACTGATCTGGGAGAAGTAATAATGAGAGGTGCCACTCTAGGCACAGGATCATTAGAGGAAATCCTTATTGTGTTAACATCAGCATAGTCTTCTGGGAAATCGTCCCCCCATCCGGTCATCTTGACATCTTCAATAGGAATCTTGTAGCTTTCAGGAATAGTATACTTCACCATGTAATCGAATCTTCCACTTGGCTGCCCCAAGGTGTCCCAAGCTTCTGGTACAATTTCGCTCACATCTTCAATCTTCAGTTTCTTAGACATGTCTTCGCACAGATTCTCCACAGGGGATGGTTTCAGAAATAGCACCTCACGGTTATCCATCATGCACTGAATACGTCTTCTCAACCAAGCACAACCGTCAGGCGCAGATGGGCACCAACGACAATTCTTTGGGCATCCTGGATTGACACCAGCTTGCAGCAAATTCTTCTTAACAGTCATCAGAGGAATAGTCAAGTCATCTATATTGAAAACATAGGCATTCTTGTCAATAACATTCGAACTTTTGTCGTGGTTGGGCATAGGTACGTTGATCACATTCGAAGTCTCAGCAGGAGGATCAAACTCAATCTCTTTAGCTTCAATCATGTCTTGAATCTTATTCTTCAGAGCCCAACAATCGTCAGTACTATGTCCTGGGCTGTTGGAGTGGTAAGCACACTTTGCATTAGGATTGTATCTCGGAGAGTAAGTGTTGATGTTCTGAGGAGGATCCCTCAAGGTAATCAGCTCTACTTTCAACATGTGTTGCAATGCCTACGACAATGGCATGTTGATCTTCGTAAACTGTCTTCGTGGCGCGTTCTGGTTACGCGCGTTATTTTGTTGAGGTTGTGCTGATGTAGGATTGGAGATCACAACTACCCCCACGGATTGAGCACGATCGGTCTTGGCTCGGCTTTTCTGACCATACACAACATTAACTTCTTTCTTACCACCAAAGGACCTCTTCGCAGCATTTGAAGATGACTCTACCAGAATCTTTCTGCTCTTGATTCCAGCCTCAATGCGTTCTCTTATAAGTATCAGCTCGGTGAATCCGGCTGAGGAGTTTCCAATCAGATGATTGAAAAATGGGCCTGTCAGTGTCCCCATAAACATATCAAACAACTCCCTATTGGACAAGGGTGGCTGAACTCTTCCTGCTAGATCTCTCTATTTCTGAGCATATTCTTTGAACTTCTCATCACGACCCATAGACATGCTCAGTAGTTGCATGCGAGTGGGTCCCAATTCAGCATTGTACTCATACTGCCTATAGAAAGCATCTGCTAAGTCACTCCAAGTATGGCTATGGTCACTCTATAGCTGATAATACCACTCCAACTGAGTTCCGGTCAAACTCACTTGAAAATAATGAATCCACAACTTTCTGTCATCAGTATTGTAATACGGTGAACTGACTTTGAGATTTTTGTATCGCAAATGTTGCGGATAGTAAGAGTCGCCACCGACTTTTCTTTTATCCAATTAAGGGAAGGTAAAAAGTACAAAAAAAGACCTTCGTTAGATTCTGAGTAAGGGAGAAGGTTATGAAAAGGGAAGGTATTAGCACCCCTTTCCATCCGTAGTTTTCTACGGGCTCTTAGTTGCTCTTAGCTCATTTTTAAAAGTGCTTTCTGTGTGTTTGACAAAAATGTTTTGAAAAGGCATTTCGCTTTGACTTTGTAATGATTCATGTAGGAATGTATACAAAGTGTTCGGAAATGTTTTGTTTTGAAAGAGTTTGAACTTTGATAAAAAGTGTGTGGTGTGAAAAGCATTTGATTTGAGCAAGCAACTAAAAGTCTTTATTACCTACTCAGAATGGTCGTTTTCGCGCTATTTTACGTTCCTTTAGAATAGTGCAATCCATACCATTAGTTGGTAGGTAACTTCATTCGTTGGATGTAGAAGGGACATTCGAAGGGACACCGGATGGTCATAGAAGGCAACTTGTAGGAAGTATCCTAGCACATTCGAAGGGACTATCATCACTTTTCGTAGGCAACAATCGAGGGTCAAGATCATGTATTCGTAGGCGACATCGTGGGTCTATGATCTTTGTATCGAAGGGACTATGATTATTTGTTTTGAAGGCAACGGTGCTAGGATACCTCTACGTTCGAGGGACTTGACCATTTGTATTCGTAAAGGCAACGTGGGAGAATTACCTTAAGGGGTGCATGTGTGAAAAGAGTGTGTCAAATTCATATATGTTATCTTGAAATTATGAGTGATCTATGTCCAATTTTATCTTGCCATACACGCCTAATTACTAGCAGTTTATAGGGTGCGGAAAATAAATTGCGCAAAGTAAAGTGCGGAAAGATAAAGTCCTACGCTATTACATGGCTTTGGGGCAGTTACATAATGAGAGTGAGGAAAGTAAAAGTCCTAATTAAACTATTACATCCCATAGGCAGTTACATAATTTGAAAAGAAAAGCAAGAAAAATAGTCTGAAACATTACAACATGTGAACAGATACATAATCGGAAAATAAGAGAAATTTGCATAAGAGAAAAATGTTAGTAAAAAGAAATATTTTTTGAATGAAGAAAAGGTTTTAAATTAGTAATAACAATAAGATGATAGAGTAATTTTTTAGGAATTTTTTGGATCGTTTTTGATAATTAAAAGCAATTAAAACTCAAATTAATGATTAATTAACAATTAAATAAAATATGCATGCAAAAATATTAATTTTAATGTCAAAAATTAAATAAGTATTTTTCTGATTAAAATGCAAAAGGAAAATATTTTTGGTGTTTTTTAAATGCATGATAAAAATATTTGAAGATTAATTAAAATAAGATGAAAATATTAAGAAAAAATAGAAAATAGAAAAATAAGTCAGTTTGCAAAGTGATAAAAATAAATTGCCTTGGCCAGGGATCGAACCAGGGACCATTCCCTCACACACACACGCCTTGACCAACTGAGCTGGAGTGTCTAGCTGTTTAAACATTGAAACGAAAACGTTATAAGCGAAATTGGATCCTGATTGCCCAAATTACGCGCGAAGATCTTCATCTTCTTCATTTGAATTTTCAAACGGTTAGCGTCGGCTTAGTTCGACGCTAAGGCCCCTGCAAATTTTCAAAATCTCACACAAGCAATATAAATGAGTTATGGATACATGAATCGATTGCAAACAACATTCTAAACACGATGGTGGTACTGGTTTTGTCCAATTTAACGTATTTTAGGAAGCCCTAAAACGCAACAGGAAACCCTAGCCATGGCATCTCGTGATTCTGGTACCTAAAATGCAATTAAACTATCCAGAAAGTTTCCAAACTTCGATCTAAACACAAAACAAACATCAAAATGCGTTAAATATGCATGATAATCAAAAATCGTTTTTGGAAAAAGATAGACAGACCGAATTCTGGATTTCGTGATTCTGGATGGTTTTGTGACTTGTAAGGGTCTGGATCGATTCAGGAGGCTTCAAGGAATGCAATGGAAGACTTAGAATCGATTGAAACGAGCTGGAACTAGGGCTGCAAGTAGCTTGTAAAGCACGATTTTTTTGACTTTGGAATAGGGTTCTTGAGGCAATTTTTCTGTTCTTTCTTCATGTGTATGCATTGTATATATATACTAGATGGATTTAGGTCAGAAATCAAGAGAAAATCATGAGCCAATCAATGCAAAAATATTTGATTTTGTATGAAACCAAATCTTTCCTTTTTGATCCAATTTTCATTAATTTCTTGCCAAATCAAAGCCAATTTCGAAATTTCCAGCTTTTATGGATTGCTTGGACCTCACGAATGAGAGAAAAATCCAATTTGCATTTAATTTTGATTTTCTACCTTTTATTTTAATTTAATTGGCTTTTAAATGAATAAAATCCAAATTAAATATAAAAATAAAGATAAAATTCGTGGCCTTGGGCTTGGAGGTTCCAAATAAGCTGAGGAACAAGTTTGAATCAAGAAAAGTTAGGCCCATTTGCAAAATTTTGGATTTTGACAAGTATTTCTCTTTGTGCACCTCTTCAAAAATGCCCAACTTGTGCAAGGTGTATCTTGCTCAATTTTTAACATTTTTGAGTGTTCTTGGAGTTTTTAGAAATCTCTAGATGTCCTCTAAACAAACTCTTTGGTTTCATCTCAATTGGAGTTTCCATGCTCAATAAAACTTCATTACAAAAAGTTGACTTTGAAAAGGACCTGTAATGTTTTGATCCATATCTTCAAAATGAAGCATTTTTTGACCATGCTTGTGAGTAAGGAAGTTGTAGAGAATTGAATTTCCTTCAAAATGAGAGGTGGTGGAAAAATTTCTAATAAAGTATGAAGAAGTTATGCTCAGTCAAAGTTCAGTTGACTTTTCTCTAGAAAACCCTAATTTGGAAAGTTTGACTTTTGGGCAAATCTTGAGTTTTCTTGATGAATCATGATCAACCCTTGATCAAATGATGAATGTCACTTCAAAATGAGGATGTTGACCAAAAATTATGAAGTTTGACTGTATGTTGACCACAGTTGACTTTTTGTCCAATACAACTGATTTTCAACCATCTGAGCAATTGTCTGAGGAAAGTTGACTTGTGAGGCTTGAATCTTGTCATGGAGATTCTTTGAAGCATATGAGGAGGCATGATAATCATTGGAGGTGTTGAGAACCTATCTTGATCTGAGAATTGCCAAACCCTAGTTTGGGTTGATTGTGTAGGAGAGGGTTTGTATGGTCCACCCTTGGGGAATCCTTGAGTATGGATGTATGGAAGGTTTTGGAGGAGTAAGAGGGCAAATTTTGGGGTATGACAGCTGCCCCTATTCAATCTTCTTGTACTGGAAGGGTTAGATTGGCATGCTTGCCTTTCGTGACCTGGAGGTAGAAGATGATTGAACACTCGAGTACACATGAAAATTTGCACTCGCTGTTAATTGATGATGTATGGGAATGGGCTTATAGATGCTATTTAGAGAAACTGCTGACTCTACTGGGGAATGAGTCGTGTGTTAGACTTGATAAGGTCGCCTGGATAGGAGGAACGTCGGAGATGGGCTTAAGATGCCATCCGGAGAGATTGATGCTGAGGAATGAGTCGTACGCTAGGCTCTGTAGATATTCTTGAAAGTAGAGGAGATGGGCTTAAGATGCCATCCGGAGAGAGTCGTACGCTAGACTCCGCACTCGTCTTTGAATGAAGTTATTGGTTTGTACTGGTTTTTTAACCAAATATGCAGCATTCTGAAAGTGGAGAGATGTCGACAAATAGTCGGAGATGGGCTTAAGATGCCATCCTGAGCAACCGAGTCGTACGCCAGACTCTGTAGTTGCTGTTGATAATAAGAGAGAGTTAGAATCAATCTTCGTCTTGATTACTTCTGAGGGGATTAATAAGCGGCAAAATGCGGATAACTTCCCTGTTGTGCTTCGGGTGTTTGATCCAATGCTTGTTGTCGGAGGACAACTCAAGTAGTCGTTCGGATAAGGTTTCCCATCTGGCTTCGGGTATTAATCCTGGACTCATGGTCATGATCATTCAGATTAATCTTTGACCTTTCGTTTAGAAGTGATTTCCACCTGCTGGGGAAAAACGGAAAGAGAAATTTTGACAGGATATAGTTAGACTGATGCAGATCATGATGCATGCAATGTATATGAACATTGTTTCTATAATGTATGAATGCGTATGTAGGTATTTCAAAATATATCCATCTTGAGGAAGATGTGGACGTTCTGCTTGGGGATTCGTGGCTTCTGCTTAAGGATAAAACCGTGGAAACCCTGACTTGGAATAAGAATAGGTGACTTTGATTCCTCCGATGCACTATCTGACTAAGTTTCGAGTCTGGACACTGCTGTTGGGGAATAAAGATGGAAGATGCTCCGCTGGGGATCTTGTGCGCTGACCCTACTGGGGATGGTGGAAAAGAGGATGCAACCTGCTGGGGATCTTGTATGTCGACCCTGCTGGGGATAACGGAAACCGGGGAACGCTCCGTCGGGGATCTTGTGCGTAGATCCTGCTGGGAAGTAATGTAGTTTTCCTCCGATGCACTATCTGACCAAGTTTCGAGTCGGGATATTGCTGTTGCTGGGGAAATGAGAGATATTCTGTTGTGGATGAATACCTCTGCTGGAAATGAAATGCTACTGCTTGAAGACTGGTGTAGTTGACTGACATCATTATGAGGAATCTTGGAAGAAGATGTGTACTCCGTTGGAGGGAGGTTTGTGATGAGCGATGGCTCTGTGGAGATTGTACTCTGCGGGGGAACGTATTGGTGACTTTCGTTGTCATCTCAATCTCTAGAGCCTGTAGTAATTACTTTTGTATGTCTGCTTTTCGTATGTTTGCAAACAGATTTTTATTGTCAAATGCATATAATCATTCAAAGCAATTGTTGGACTCTGTGCAAAAAACAACAAAAACAAACACTTTGTGAAAAGAAAGAAGCTTGTATTAATTTGAAAAAGGTGGCGTATGGCCAAGCAGTTTGTATACAAAGAAAGTAAAAAGCTATGCGGAAACAATCTCGTCGAGTTCCAATTATGCTAGTACTCATATATTTCAACTATCTCATCTCCTTGTTGTCAGTAGAAAGTGAGTGAATTGATATTCGCCATTTGAATCTTGAGTGCTGACAGTAGTCTGTAGATAGGTGATCTGGACGAGACATAGTCGTACGCTTAAATCCCTAACTTTTGCCTAGACCGCCTTTTATTTACCGGGATACCCTTTTTTGCCCAAGCCGCCTTTTTAGGTTTTCGACTTGCCGGGTGTACATCTTTTGTATATATCCTTAACTTTTTCCCGAACCTCTTTGGTTCGTCAGGTTGCCCTTATTTTTGCCTAGGTCAGTCGACCTAGCGGGTCTCGTTTATGCGTAGTATTTTTTGACTATGTCTGCGTTCACAGGGTGTGGGAAGTCTTCGCCATCCATGGTGCTAAGTATCATAGCTCCGCCAGAAAATATTGTCTTGACTACAAATGGTCCCTCGTATGTGGGAGTCCATTGCCCCTGGGATCACCTTGTGGAAGGATGATGCGCTTGACTACTAGATCACCGACTTGGTAGACTCGGTGCTTGACTTTCTTGTTAAATGCTCTGATCATTCGCTTCTGATAGATCTGTCCATGGTAGATGGATGCGAGTCGTTCCTCATCAATCAGGTTGATCTGGTCGAGGCGAGTCTGGATCCAATCGTCTTCGCCTAACTCTGCGTCCTGAAGGACTCTGGTTGAGGGTATCTGAACCTCGATGGGTAGGATTGTCTCCATACCGTATACAAGAAAGAAGGGGGTTGCCCTTGTAGAAGTTCGTACTATAGTGCGATAACCATGAAGAGAAAATGGTAACATCTCATGCCAATCCTTGTAAGTCACTGTCATCTTCTGTATAATCTTCTTGATATTCTTATTGGCGGCTTCCACCGCGCCATTCATCTTAGGCCGATATGGAGAAGAGTTGTGATACGTGATCTTGAACTGCATGCAGAGATTGGTGATTATCTTGTTGTTGAGATTAGAACCGTTATCTGTGATAATCCTCTCGGGAGTGCCATACCGACATATAAGATTATGCTTGACGAATCGAGCCACGACATTCCTGGTAACAGATGCGAACGAGGCTGCTTCGACCCACTTGGTAAAGTAATCAATTGCCACAAGGATGAAACGGTGTCCGTTGGACGCAGTGGGCTTGATTTCTCCAATCATGTCAATGCCCCACATTAAGAAAGGCCAAGGAGCGGTTAAGACATTCAACGGTATTGGAGGTACGTGCGCTTTATCAGCATATATCTGGCATTTGTGACAAGATCGAGCATAACGGTGACAATCAATTTCCATAGTGGACCAATAATAACCCGTCCTCAGAATCTTCTTAGCCATAGTATGTCCACTGGAGTCGGTACCAAATGCACCTTCGTGTAATTCTTCCATGATACGTTCCACAATTTTCTGATCCATACAGCGGAGTAAGCACAAATCGTGATTGCGCTTGTATAAGATGTCGTTGCTGAGGAAGAATTTGGATGCGAACCTTCTCAAGAACTTCTTATCGTTGACAGATGCCCCTGCGGGATATTCTTGAGTCTCAAGATACCTCTTCACGTCGTAGAACCAAGGTTTCTCTTCTGTATCCAGTTCATAACAGTATACTGGTTCGTCAAACTTTTCAATGATGATCTGGGGAGCCTCGTTGTCCCATCTGACCTTGAACATAGACGACATAGTAGCCAATGCGTCTGCCAATTGATTCTCTTCTCGTGGAATGTGATTGAAAGTGATCTCTTCAAAGTAGGGGATCAAACTCAGAACATGCTCTCAATATGGAATGAGATTTGGATGCTTCATATCCCACTCGCCTTTAATCTGACTGATCACTAAAGCTGAGTCTCCATACACTTGCAAGAACTTGATTCTTAAATCGATAGCAGCTTTGATACCCATGATGCATGCTTCGTTCTCGGCCATGTTGTTAGTGCAGCTGAAGCAAAGTCTGGCGGTGAAAGGCGTATGTCCGCCTGTAGGGGATGCGATGATGGCGCCAATGCCATTGCCAAGTGCGTTTGAGGCTCCATCAAAGACCATGGTCCATCGGGATCCTTGTTCAGGTCTTTCGTTCGGTCCTGGTTCTTCGCAATCAGTAACTAACAAAACATCTTCGTCTGGAAATTCGAACTTCATAGACTGATAGTCATCTACGGCTTGATGAGCCAAATGACCGGCTACTACACTTCCTTTGATCGCTTCGAGAAGTGTACCGGATGTCATATTCGGTCAAGATCATTTGCCATCTTGCTTTTCTTCCGAGAGAGTGGCTTCTCAAATATGTATTTTATCGGATCCATCTTGAGATCAACAAGGTAGTGTGAGTCAACATATACTATCTTAGTCGGAGAGCCAAAAGCGCAAGTTTTCTCGAGCTGTGAGTATCTTGTTTCACGCGGTAAACTTTTGCTAAGGTAGTATATTGCATACTCTTTTCGACCAGACTCGTCATGTTGCCCCAACACACCCCCCATTGAGTTCTCTAACACTGTCAAGTACATGATAAGAGGTCTTCCTTCGGCATGTGGCATTAGGATAGGAGGATTCTGTAGGTACTCCTTGATTTTGTCAAACGCGATCTGGCAATCATCGTTCCACTCCACTACTTGATCTTTCTTCAGTAACTTGAAAATTGACTCACAAGTAGCAGTTAGATGTGCAATGACTCTGGCAATGTAGTTCAAATGTCCCAAGAAACCTCTGACTTCCTTCTCGGTGCGGGGAGCTGGCATTTCTTGGATAGCTTTGACCTTGGCGGGGTCAACTTCAATACCTTTACCACTGACAACAAACCCTAGGAGTTTACCGGATCTGACTCCAAAGGTGCACTTGTTAGGATTGAGTCTTAGTCTGTATTTCTTCAACCTATCAAACAGTTTCTGCAAATGATCGAGATGTTCCTCTTCAGTCTGTGACCGAGCTATCATGTCGTCGACGTAGACCTCTATCTCGTGATGAATCATGTCATGAAACAGTGTCACCATAGCACGCTGATAAGTGGCGCCTGCGTTCTTCAGTCCGAACGACATAACTTTGTAGCAGAAAGTGCCCCACTGTGTAACAAAAGTAGTCTTCTCCATGTCTTCGGGAGCCATTTTGATCTGATTGTAACCGGAGAAACCATCCATGAAGGAGAAAACCTTGTGTTGGGCGGTGTTGTCAACCATAACATCAATATGGGGGAGTGGAAAATCGTCTTTCGGACTCGCTTTGTTCAGATCTCTGTAATCCACACACATTCGTACTTTACCATCTTTCTTAGGTACGGGCACCATGTTTGCATCCCACTGTGGATAACTTCAGCTTTGATTTTCTCAGACATCTCAGGACGCATACGACGAACCTTCTATTTCACTCGAAGAAAACCCTCTTTAGTCGGCAACCACAATATCAATGTCTAAACCGCATGTCTTCGTATGACCAAAAACAACCTCAATATAGTCTCGTAGCATAATCTTTCTGCTCTCAAGACCCGCTCCTATCTTGATCTCTTTTCCTTCGTCAGCACCGATTCACAACCTCAACTGGCTCTTCGTGTGGATGTATAACTCGTTCTTCTTGCTGTAGCAGTCTGACAAGTTCTCCTGGCACTTCACAATCTTCCTCACCTTCGTCTTCGGCTTGGTAGATTGGATTATCGAAGTCATATTTAGCAATACCATATCTGTTATCAACGAGATTCGGAGTGATTATGCAGTGTATCACATGAGTGTGTGTAAGAACACATAGCTTTTTGAAGGGGTGATAAAGTAAAAAAGAATAAATAAATGCAAAAGTCCAACGATTTTATTGAATGAAAATATGCAAATGACAGATAATAACCCTCACAAACGAGCCATGATGCCCCAGACAAGGCACTAGGCTTTAAAGTTCATTGTTCAAAGCATAAAAACGGAAAGCAAACCAAAAAACAAAAGCAATTACTCCTGTCTAAAGGAGATTGGTATGACGTCTTCAGTCTTCCAATTGTTGAGTCCGTTGGCGGGAGTTGGGAAGATCCACTTGCTGATGTCAAAGTCATTGTCATTGTCTTCTATAGCATGGACTTCATTCTGGCTGATGCGAACAGGAAGTTGGCCGGCACGTTCGCAGCGTATCATCTTCTGTCCTTCGATGGTGAAGCCTAAACCAGCCTTGTCAAATTTGAAAGGAAGATCAGGGAGCTGTCCCCAAATAGCACTACCTCCTTCTTCAACTGCAGCTTGAGCATCTTTCTGCGATTACATTCTAGGCGGAGCTGGTGTAACTTCAGGAGTAACAGGAGAATCAACAGGCATGACTCTAGGGATTGTTTCGAAAGCTTGACAGGGATTCTCAAATAATTCACCTTCCATCTCGAGGTATCGGAATGACTGCAGATGACTGACCATGTATTCCTCTTCACCACATACTTTAACAACTTTCCCCTTCACTGGGTACTTCAGCTTCTGATGTAAGGTAGAGGTAACAGCGTCTGCCCCATGTATCCAAGGGCGTCCAAGTAGGCAAGAGTAAGCTGGACGGATGTCCATGACAAAGAAAGTGGAGTCAAAAGTCTGGGAACCGACTTTGACAGGCAGAATGAGCTCTCCAAGTACTGTTCGCTTAGAACCATCAAAAGCTCTCACAATAATGTCACTGGGCTTCAAGATCAAACCTTCAACATCAAGTCAATCAAAAGCACTCTTTGGAAGGATATTTAGAGCAGAACTGGTATCTTCCAAAACATGAGACAGTGTAATGCCCTTGCATTCAACAGAGACGTGCAAGGCTTTGTTGTGTTTCTTTCCGACAAAAGTCAAATCAACATCAGAGAAGCCTAGGTCGTTGTTGGCAGCCAGGCTAGCAATACAAACTTCAAACTGATCAGTAGTAGTGTCTTGCGATATGTGAGCATTCTTCAGAAACTTCACCAAGGCTTTAGCATGAGCCTCAGAGCACAAAAGCAGAGCAAGCATGGAGATCTTGGACGGAGTCTGTCCCAACTGTTCCACAACTGTAGTCACTCTTCTTGATAATCTTCAGAATTTCCTCCATTTCTTGTTTGGAGGCATCTTCAGCAACTTCCTTTGGTACTTCTGTCTGAGCAGGATGAGTCACTGGTTCTTTCCCTCTAGTCTCGGGAACTGGTTGAATAGCTGGAATGCGGGCTGGAGTCGCAATGTCTTTGGGAGGAGAGATCTCTGGAGAGAATACCCTTCCGGTTCTGGTCACCTTACTGGATCTGGTGATGTTGTCGATGTCAGGAATGGTAGCTTCAACTGTAATGTCCTCAATAGTCAGAGGGTCTTTTTTGACACCATGATAGTAAACTTCAGCTCCATAGTTCCAAGGTATAGCTTTGTCAGAGGAGTATGGAACTGGTCTGGGAGAAGTAATGATGAGAGGTGTCACTCTAGGCACAGGATCAGCAGAGGAAATCCTTATTGTGTTAACATCAGCATAATCTTCTGGGAAATCGTCTCCCCATCCGGTTGCTTTAACATCTTCAATAGGAATTTTGTAGCTTTTAGGAACAGTATACTTCACCATGTAGTCAAACCTTCCACTTGGCTGCCCCAAGGTATCCCACGCAGATGGTTCGGCTTCGCTCACATCTTCGATCTTCAGTTTCTTAGACATGTCTTCAAACAGATTCTCCATAGGTGGTTTCAGGAATAGCACTTCACGGTTATCCATCATGCATTGAATATGTCTTCTCAACCAAGCACAACCGTCAGGTGCAGAGGAGCACCAACGACAATTCTCTGGGCATCCTGGATTGACACCTGCTTGCAGCAAGTTCTTCGTAACAGTCATCAGAGGAATAGTCAAGTCATCTATATGGAAAACATAAGAGGTCTTGTCAATAGCATTGGAACTTTTGCCATGATTAGGCATTGGCGCATTGATCACATTCAGAGTCTCAACAGGAGGATCAAACTCAATCTCTTTAGCTTCAATCATGTCTTAAATCTTATTCTTCAGAGCCCAACAATCGTCAGTACTATGCCCTGGGCTGTTGGAGTGGTAAGCACACTTAGCAGTAGGATTGTATCTCGGAGAGGAGGTATTGATGTTCTGAGGAGGATCCCTCAAGGTAATCAGCTCTACTTTCAACATGTGTTGCAAGGCTTGCGACAATGGCATGTTGATGTTCGTAAACTGTCTTCGTGGCGCATTCTGGTTACGCGCGTTGTTTTGCTGAGGTTGTGCTGATATAGGATTGGAGATCACAACTGCCCCCACAGATTGAGCACGGTGGGTCTTGGCTCGGCTTTTCTGACCATACACAACATTGACTTCTTTCTTACCACCAAGAGATCTCTTCGCAGCACTTAAAGATGACTCTACCTGAATCTTTCCGCTCTTGATTCCAGCCTCAATGCGTTCTCTTGTCAATATCATCTCGGTGAATCCGGTTGAAGAATTTCCAATCAGATGATTGAAGAATGGGCCTGTCAGTGTCCCCATAAACATATCAACCAACTCCCTATTGGACAAGGGTGGCTGAACTCTGCCTGCCAGATCTCTCAATTTTTGAGCATACTCTTTGAACTTCTCATCACGACCCATAGACATGCTTTGTAGTTGTATGCGAGTGGGTGCCAATTCAGCATTGTACTCATACTGCATATAAAACGCATCTGCTAAGTCACTCCAAATACGGATACGGTCACTCTCTAGCTAATAATACCACTCCAACTGAGTTCTGGTCAAACTCTCTTGAAAGTAATGAATCCACAACTTTCTGTCATCAGTGTGGGGGTTGATCTTCTGAACATAGGACTTCAGATGCAGCTTCGGACAAGAAATGCCATCATACTTGGCAAAAGTAGGAACCTTGAATTTGTGAGGAATCACCACACCAGGAACAAGACTCAGATCATCAAAATTCAGCCCTGGCATTTTCAGATTTTCCACAGCATTCAGACGGTCTTCAAGTTGCTTGTACTTGTCATCTTCATCAGAGTACTGGTCATTCTCATAGTCTTCTTCTTTCTTCTCAGGCTCACGCTGGTCTTCTTCATGGCCCTTGGCACTTCCCTCAGTCTTGACACTTTCTGAGAGCTCTATCCGGCTGACCACTTCAGGACCACCTTTGTAACGTCTGCCCATGTTAAGAACACCAACGACCCTCTTCTTTCTGTTGATGAGCTTCTTCAGATCTTCTTGGCCTTGGACCAAGCTGGTGAACATCTCCTGGAACTGAGCATTCTGAGCTTGGAGATCTTTGACAGTCTGTTCAAGATCCATTTCTGCTAAAATAAATAGCGAGAAAATGAGAAAATCGATCTTCAATGTACCTGTTATGCAATGTTATGCCATGATATGCGATGTTTATGCGAATGCAATGCAATGTTTTCAAGGACCTTTAGGAATTTAAATTTGTCAAACAAGCATGAACAAACTTTATTAGTTTCTTTTTATTCTCTTTTTCTTTTTCTTTTTAAGTACAAGAAATAGTTCGAAAAAAATAAAATAAAAGAACAAAAGTCCTAAAGCTCTAAGTCTCCCATGGGCGCTTCCTCTTGGTGTCGAGGTAGGCGTTGATGTTCCGCTCCTCGTTAAGTAGCTTGGTCAACTCTAATACCTTCTTCTCGCTTGCATAGCATTGAGCTTCGAATATATCCCTCTCTTCTTTAAGCTGAATCCAGGACCTCTTCAAGTCTTCAAAATCAGTAGGCATGTCGGGATGGAGAACAGTATAGGGTACGTCACCTATAGCAACAGGTTCCATAATTACTGGTAACACGGGTGTAAATGGCATCATGAGGTTTTGAGCTCGAGCTCGCACCCATTTGAGGTAAGGTTCCCAAGGAATGGAGTTCTGGTGCCCCAAAGTCTTGGTATCAGTCTTCTTTACCATGCCCCAAGCGTTATGAACCTTCGTTGGTAATTCTGGAGATCGTGGTTGTAGTCGAACACAATATCTTGGAGAAGCATATCATGTGGACCATCTCTTCGAGCATAACCAAACTGACGTAGAGCTAGAGAAGGGTTGTAAGTGATACCTCCCCTTATGCCAAGGAGTGGTACATTAGGGAATTCTCCACAGCGCTCAATGAATGTGAAGTCCTTTTGAGAGAAAAGACACCAACGTTATATCTGAATGAGAGAGTGACATTAGTCTTTGAGACTACTTCAACCTTTGTTCGTTCGTCAATACTGATGGAGGAAGGTGCGAAATAAACCACCTGGAAAGTAACGGTATACAACACATGAGAGTTCCTTGTCTTTTGATGGTACGAGTGTGGAGAGAATGTAGGATATCTCCAAGTAAGGTAGGCACAGGATTGCGAGTAAGGAATATCTTGATGGTGTTGACATCTATGAATTGATCTGAGTTAGGAAATAGAACCAAACCATAGATTAGCAAAGCCAAAATGTCTTCGAATGCTTGGAAACTCATAGCTTTGAGGAATTCTTGGGCTTTCTTCATCAAAAACATGGCAAGTAAACCCTTAACTCCACTTCTGGTTTCCCAATTGGCTTCAATGTCTGAGCGCTTTAGGTGTAATGCAGATGCGATGTCTTCGTACCTAGGAACCTTTTCTAAACCAGTGAATGACATTTGATCAAGAATAGGTATCCCAAGTAGCTTAGAGAACTCTTCCAATGTAGGAACCAATTGATAATCTGGGAATGTAAAGCAATGGTGTTTCAGATCGAAGAACTCGAATAGGACATACATCATATCTTGTTCAAAATCGGAGATGACCAAGTCAAGCAGATAACCATGTCTTTTGATGAACTGAGCATGATCGGGAATTTTTGAAACCAATTCTTTGAGCTGAGAAGGTACACCCATGAAGTTGATTCGGATAGTATTTCTAGAAGCCACAATCCCTACAAAATAGAGCAAAGATAAATCCCTAGATCCTTGAAATAGTTAGAAATGATATGCAATGCGAATGATGCCATGATGTCATGTTTAGCAAGCACAAACAATTCACGCAATGAGCCTAGGTTTAAGGCTTGCATGAGGTATAGGTGATTACCCTACCAAAAGTTTGAGTTGGTTCATCCTGTCCTATAATAGTAACCGGGTTCTAGGAATCTCATATCATTGATCTTTCTCGTAGGTGTTTATTTCAATACGACTACCAAGAGGTCGACCGAAAATATCCCAAAAGTCTGATCTTAATGAGCGTAGCATCGAGTATCAACCAACCTCGGTCTACACCAAAGCCGACCATCTCACAACCTTCTAATGGCCAAGATGAGTCAATTAGGGTTCTAAAAGTTGAGTTAGTGCTGATGACACCACGCAGAAGCCAAATACTATCCTTAACTTGGAAATGAAGAGTATCAAGACATCCAAAGTGTCACACTAACGTAGCCATCATGTTGACCGTTTCGGTATACGCCTAACGGTCGCGACGATCTATTGCTACTTACCTAAGGAAACCTGGATCCGGGTGTAGGATCCCCCACAAGTATAATACCCAAGCAACCCTTAAGATAAAGCATATAAGTCGACGAAAGCAAAATGATCTAAAATCCCTAAGGTATTCTCTCTTTAGGTGTCTCCGAGTCGCCATTACATACGTTGAACTGACTTTGAGATTTTTGTATCGCAAATGTTGCGGATAGCAAGAGTCGCCACTGACTTTTCTTTTATCCAATTAAGGGAAGGTGAAAAGAACAGGAAAAGACCTTCGTTAGATTCTGAGTAAGGGAGAAGGTTATGAAAAGGGAAGGTATTAGCACCCCTTTCCATCCGTAGTTATCTTCGGGCTCTTAGTTGCTCTTAGCTCATTTTTTTTAAAAAGATGCTTTCTGTGTGTTTGACAAAAACGTTTTGAAAAGGCATTTTGCTTTGACTTTGTAATGATTCATGTAGGAATGTATACAAAGTGTTCGAAAATGTTTTGTTTTGAAATGAGTTTGAACTTGACAAAAGTGTGTGGTGTGAAGAGCATTTGATTTGAGCAAGCAACTAAAAGTCTTTATTACCTACTCAGAATGGTCATTTTCGTGTTGTTTTACGTTCCTTTAGAATAATGCTATCCATACCATTAGTTGGTAGGTAACCCTATTCGTTGGATGTAAAAGGGACATTCGAAGGGACATCGTATGGTCATAGAAGGCAACTTGTAGGAGCATCCTAGCACATTCGAAGGGACGATCATAACTTTTCGTAGGCAACAATCGAGGGTCGAGATCATGTATTCGTAGGCGACATCGTGGGTCTATGATCTTTGTATCGAAGGGACTATGATGAAATATTTTAGGCAACAGTGCTAGGATACCTCTACGTTCGAGGGACTTGACCATTTGTATTCGTAAAGACAACAAGAGAGAATTACCTTAAGGGGTGCATGTGTGAAAAGAGTGTATCGAATTCAAATATTTTATCTTGAAATTATGAGTGATCTATGTCCAATTTTATATTGCCATACACGCCTAATTACTAGCAGTTTATAGGGTGCGGAAAATAAATTGCGGAAAGTAAAGTGCGGAAAGGTAAAATCCTACGCTATTACATGGCTTTGGGGCAGTTACATAATAGGAGTGCGGAAAATAAAAGCCCTAATTAAACTATTACATCCCATGAGCAGTTACATAATATTGAAAATAAAAGCGAGAAAAATAATCCGGAACATTACAACCTGTGAACAGATGCATAATCAGAATATATGAGAAAACTCGCACAAGAGAAACATGTTAGTAAAAATAAAATTTTTGAATGAGGAAAAATGTTTTAGATTAGTGATGATAATTAGATGATAGAGTAATTTTTTAGGAATTTTCTGGATCGTTTTTGATAATTAAAAGTCAATTTAATGATTAATTAACAATTAATTAAAATATGCATGCAAAAATATTAATTTTAATGTCAAAAATTAAATAAACATTTTTCTGATTGAAATGCAAAAGGAAAATATTTTTGGTGATTTTTAAATGCATGAGAAAAATATTTAAAGATAAATTAAATTAAGAAGAAAATATTAAGAAAAATAAGAAAATAGAAAAAGTTAGTTTGCAAAGCAGTAAAAAGAAATTGCCATGGCCAAGGATCGAACTCATGCCCTCTGGAGAAATCAGCCAACGCGTTTCCATCTGAGCCAAGGTGTCTTGGTGTTATGATCCTGCAAACAATTGGTTATAAGGGAATACGTGTCATATTTTTGTAATTCAAACACAATCAACACGCGTGGGACCCAGTTGGAAGGGATGAGCGAATCAGATTACTCCGTTGCGCCACGCCTGCCTTCGTCAGTCTCAGATAGGTTAACGACGCCGGAGCCCTAGCTCCGGTCGTCTTCTCCGGCCACCCAAAAGCTCAACCTGCAAAAATAAGCAAAATAAAAATCAAAGAGGGACCCTACCCCCCTAAATCGACCATGGCGAACACGATGGTGGTGTCCGTTTGGCCTGAAAACGCCTGTATCGGCCAGTTCGAAGCTTTCCAGTTTTGAAACCCTAACTATGGCATAACACGATTTAGACGTTCAAGCTTAAGAACGATGACCCAGATCCTGTCTATGATGTCTCATGATCATGTTAGAATGGTTAGTTTCAATTAAAACACACAGATATTAAAAATTCGAAATCAAGAAAAATATGAATATGTATGTTCATGTATAGCCAGATTCAAGCATGTTTAACCCTGGTTTTTGATGTGTACTTACTCAACCTTACCTCAGGAACATAATGGAATGATTGAGAATGGCTAGAAGCGGCTGGAAAGACAAATTCGATTTTGCCAACTTTGAGAAATTTTTTGAGAAAATAGGGTTGCTTCAAGAGGCTAGGGTTTCGTCCCCTGGTCTTGTGAATGCATTAGGTATTTATAGAGTGAAAGATTGAAGCAAAAAGAATGAAAAAAGATATGTTCTTCAATGCAAAAATATTTTCTCTTTTAATTCAAATCAAATCTTTTCAAAATTTGATTTTTCCTTCCTTGCATGAGCTAGCACGAATTTGGCATGTCTTGTGGGCTTCCTTGGTCCTCAAGCTTGATAGAAATCCAACCCAACTTGATTTATAACTTGTTTTAATATTTTATTTAATTTAAATTTGAATTAAATGCTTTTAAATTCAAAAATAAATTTAAAAAATAGAAAGGGGTCGTGGCAAGGCATCAAGAGGTCACAAATAATATTATGATCAAGTTTGGATCATAAATTTATAGGCCCATTTGGAAAAAATTGGATTTTGTCAACTATTTTCCTTTGTGCAATTCTTCAAAAATGCCCAACTTGTGCAAGGTGTATCTTGCTCAATTTTTAACATTTTTTAGTGTTCTTGGACTTTTTAGAAATCTCTAGATGTCCTATAAAAAACCTATTTGGTTTCATCTCAATTGGAGTTTCCATGCTCAATAACACTTCATTACAAAAAGTTGACTTTTTGTTGACTTTGAAAAAGACCTGTAATATTTTGATCCATATCTTCCAAATGAAGCATTTTCTGACCATGCTTGTGAGACATGAAGTTGTAGAGAATTGAATTCTACTCAAAATGAGAGGTGGTGGAAAAATTTCTGATAAAGTATGAAGAAGTTATGCTCAGTCAAAGTTTAGTTGACTTTTCCTTAGAAAACCCTAATTTGGAAAGTTTGACTTTTGATCAAATCTTGAGTTTTCTTGATGAATCATGATCAACCCTTGATCAAATGATGAATGTCACTTCAAAATATGGATGTTGACCAAAAATCATGAAGTTTGACTGTATGTTGACCACAGTTGACTTTTTGTCCAATACAATTGATTTTCAACCATCTGAGTAATTGTCTGAGGAAGCTTGACCTGTAAGGCTTGAAACTTGACATGGAAATTCTTTGAAGCATGTGAGGAGGCATGATGATCACTGGAGATGTTGGAAACCCATCTTGATCTGAGGATAGCCAAAACCCTAGTTTGAGTTGATTGTGTGGGAGAGGGTTTGTATGGTCAACCCTTGGGGAATCCTTGAGTATGAATATGAGAAATGTCTTGAGAAGTAAGAGGGAAAATTTTGGGGTATGACACTATGTAGTCGAAATTTGCAGTCAAATATCTCAGTACCTTCTTTATTTTTTGCAAATTTGTGACCATTTCACCACATGCCTTCATCTGGTTAGTCAGCGTCACAATCCTTGAGAAGTATGCAAAGATTAATTCATCATCTTTCATGTGCATCATCTCATATTGCTTCCTCAGCGTCTGCAACTTCACCTTTTTTAATTTCTTGCCTCCGCCATACAAGTTCTTTAACTTGTCTCACGCATCTTTTGTGGATTCTTCTTCAATTATCTTCTCAAATACATCAGAGTCTACACACTGATGAATCAAGAACAATGTTTTACAATCTTTCTTCCTTTGATCTTTATGCGCAACTTTTTGGGCATTCATCGCGTTTGCTTCCAGTTCTGATACACCACCATTCAAGATTTCAACAACATCTTGAAATCTGAAAATGACCTTCATCTATGCAACCCACCGTTGATAGTTTTCCCCTTTGAAAACTGGTAGATTCGCTGGAATTTGTGTCGACGTTGTTGTTCCGTTTGCCATTAGATTCTCTCTGAATCGCAACCGAGCTCCTTGATACTAATTTGTTGGAACAAAGAATTTTCAAGAAAGATAGTTTTGTGAAGAAGAAGATAATGAGATTGAGAAGGAGAAAGAGAATGCTTGTCTAAAACTGTATATGAAATTCTCATTAATTGTGTATGTATTAACAAAGGGAAATTTCCTTATATAGACACTTTTCCCAGGCCCAAAAGATAAACTAAACTAAAGCTCAAAACATGTAGAGGCCCAGAAGATTTCGACAATCTTCACCAACAAACTATATTCGACACACTGCAACTAGTTCGTCACAATACCTACAATTACTTCGACAGAGTCAAACAAACAAGAATTATACTATCTAACAAAATTATCTAAAATAATATTTTAATAAATATATTATTTTAATAATATTTGATTATTGAAATTACTAGAGATAAAACTAATATGTATTAAAAGAATATTGATACATAAAAAAAAGGTGGAGACTAAAGTGAAAAGTCATTAAAAAAATATCTAAATCTAAAAAAAAAAAAATGCTTGTTATATTCTTTACATAATAATCTTCAATGAATTAAAATAGTTAAGGTATTAGATGTGCAGTTTAAATTAGAGAAAAAAATTGCAATTTTTTTTCATACGTGAGAAATAATAAATTACATATTTAAAATAATCTTGATAAAATTAAATCATATGTTTCTTAATTGTCATGAAACATAGTGAGATCGACTTAAAATTAGTTTTGGCATGCACATAAGTAAAATTAGAGGGAGGTTGACGAAATTTTGATTGGAATAAAGTTGAGATTAGAAAATTAGCTTTTAAAATTGAGGGATTAAAAATGTGAAAATAGAAGAATTAAAAATGTATTTAAGTTATTTTATCAAAATATTATATTTTTTATTTTTATTTTAACTGTATTTTAAAATTTATTTATCCACTAAATAATGAATAAATAAAATAAAAATTATATTGTTTTGATTTTATTTTTTATTTCTTTAACGATTAAAATTATTAGTTTTTATGAAAGAGTATTTCTTTCGATGACTAAGAGATATTTATTCTATTTATAAAAATATTTCATATTTTATTTTATATTTTAAAATTTTACTATATTTTAATTAAAGATCTTTTTTCAGTATTTGAAAATAATATATTTTTAAAATGCTTAGCAATTTAATTTCACTTATACTTTAAAAAAAATCTTATATTTTACTAATTATTAAATTTTTTATAAAAGAAATTAAAATGAAAAATCTTCAAGCTGTTTCCTGCATGTTTCATTTCAACACCAAATATATATGGTTTAGTTATCCAACCTAACCTTATTTAATTTGGTCTAGCGTTAAGATTTCAAGGAAGATGGCATGAGACAGAATAGTTATGTCAGAAACATGAATGAAAGTGTTGTAGTTAAGCCTACTCTTTGAAGAAATAAACCAGCTGGATTAAGAGACAGCTTTTAAAGCATGATGCACCCAGTTAAGGGTACAATACATTTTCTACATCATGTACGAATTAGTATTATTCAAATAAAGTACTTTAACATTAGGGATATTGAAATGTATTAAAAATTTGAATATGTTTTAGATTAGGCAAAAAGTGGGGCTACTATGATTTCTTCATGTTGTTGCCGGTCATATTAGATGCTTGGATTGAAAAGTAGGAGTGCGATGGTTGCAACTTGCATGGCTATCTAGCACAATTCTTGTCTAAATATCATTAAATTGTTTGAGACAATAGAACATGTTATAATTATGATTCAAATCTCCTCTCACTGAAAATACAGATTCATGTTAGTTACTTGAAAACAAATTTCAAAGAAAAACTATTTTTAGTCTTCGGGACACATTAATTCTAAAGTTGAAATATTTTTGTGTGGTCCTTTTTGTTTGGTCAAATAACCTAATAAAATTGAGGTTCTCTAGACTTCACAAGAATTAACTAAAAATAATGTTAGATATATTACTATATGAGACGTCATTATGAAGCTCGCTCTTCCGTGAAGATCTTGACATTGTTCATGCACTGTTAGAATTTGGAATCACCTATATGATAAAT
Source organism: Vicia sativa (assembly GCA_021764765.1). Lineage (NCBI taxonomy): Eukaryota > Viridiplantae > Streptophyta > Magnoliopsida > Fabales > Fabaceae > Vicia > Vicia sativa. Next base: position 237,901,476 of record CM038794.1, on the reverse strand, counting down.
AATAGAGGGTTTGAATGTGGAGAATTAGAGAGATGAAGGAGAAATGAGAGAGAGAGAGAGAAAATTAAGGGTAGAAATATAATTAGAATTAGAGAGATGAAGGAGAAATGAGAGAGAGAAAATTAAGAGTAGAAATATAATTTTTATTAGTATTGATGAGGATGCAACCAAGACATTTATACAACACTTACAAATGAAGTGAAACATACATAATACAAGTCAAATAATAGAAAAACAAAATTCTCAGACATGTAATCGGTTACACAAACCATGTAACTGATGACAGCTGCTGATACTAGAAAATTAACAAATAGTGATAATCAGTTACTGCAAATGTGTAGCTGGTTACACCAACTTCAACAAAAACACTTTTTTGCAACTTATTTAACTTATTTAACTTATTTTGACACATGTAATCAGTTACACCCTGTGTTAATCGGTTACATAAATTAGAATTATTAAAAACTCTTAACGCACTACTTTAATTTATGTTCTCCAACTCTTTTATGCCCATATATATCTTCAACCTTTTGAACACTTTAATTATGACTCCATTAATCAGCAAATCAGCCACTTGGTTTTCACTTATAGAATGTCTCAATCTCAGCTCAACTTCACTAGAAAGCCATCTCAAGTAGTGAAATATCGTCTCAATATGTTTGTTTCTCCCATGTGCAATTGTGTTCTTAGCAAGACTAATAGCAGAAACGTTATCCACCATGAGTGTTACATCGTCGCCTTCATCACTGCTTAGCTCCTTCAATATATTCATCAATCACAGAGCTTGACACGCACACAATGAAACAACAATATACTATGCCACAAGACGAGAGTATTACTACTGGTTCCTTATTCGAACACCATGAGATTGGTAATGCCACCGGACATAAAGATGTATCTGAAACAACCGGCTGAACATCATCCGATAACTATATCAATGAAGTCTCCATCGAATGTTTTTTATCTCGCAAAAGAAGAAAGGTAAACATATCGAGAAAACCTGAAAGGGATATGACACGGTCGTGCGACCGAGAGATACGGTAAGGGAGTCTATTATACAATGGGAAGGGATTAGCACCCCACACGCCCGTAGTACTCTACGGTATCCACTTCTATTTTCTATCTAATGGGTGTGTTTGTATCTATTTACTGCTTAACTGCTATAAATGCTACGCTAAGGGAAATGCATATGAAAGAAAGAAAAATAAAGAAAACACAAGGAAAAGAATGAAGTATTTACAAAGTTTGTGCTCGATCGAGCCCCGTGACAAGATGCCTACGTATTCCCTCGTACAATGGGAAAGTTAGAGCGTCGTAGTTCGGCTCACTTGTTTTGGTGGGTTTTGTGTTTTTTACTTATGAAAAAGGTTTTGAACACAAAATAAAATGCGCCCGTAGGCGAAAAGAGTTTGCATTGGTTTGTTGCTTTTACCTTTGAAAAGGAGTCTAAACCATTATTAAGTGTTTTAGTTTCCAAACGAAAAGAAAACAAGTTTTAGTTTTATTACATGCAAAGATGCAAAAAAGAAGAAGAAAACTAGAAAGGGAAACTAACTAGTTCTACCTTAATGTTATCATGCATAAATGTCCCTATGGTTGAGGATAAAAGTCTAAGCTCGAAGACTATCATAACCGAGCAAACCTAGAGAAATTATCATATATCCACCTTGGTTGAATAACCGAAGGATACAAAGGGATGAAACAATCAAGTGCCTTGGTAGAATCACACAAGCAATGCAATGCACAAAAAATGTCACACAAGCGCCGAAAAAAGAGGAAGTCCCATAGTCTGTGAACGGTAACGAGCATACCGTGAGTCAACCAAGAGCCGACATATCCGATTCCCGTGAAGGGTATCACCTCATGACATGTTTCTCACCATGTTCAAAATCGATCTATTCTTCCTTTTTCCAACACCATTTTAGGGTGGTACCATGTCATATATTATCCCCTCTTAATCACAAAACCTCCCAAAGTCATTCGAGATATATTCGCATCCACCATCCTTTTTGAGAACTTTGAGCTTGTGACCACTTTGTCGCTCAACCATGGACTTGAACTTCTTAAACACTTCTAATACATGTCATACCCTAATTTTTGACCTAAGATACCATCTCATATCATTCACATATGCATCATTGCATCACTAACAATTTCAGAACAAGTTAGATCGTGTGTGTGCTCCTTGAGCCAAATTAGGGTTTTTATCAAAATTTTCATATGTTCAAGATATTATCAATTAGGATTTGAGTCTTCACTCACCTCAAATGACCTATCTTCATCAATCATCAACATTTGATCTTCAAATTCCCATCATTTCTTCAAGATCTATCATGAATCGACCAATTAGGGTTTTGATCGAGGATGGTGTATCATTGACTTTCTGATTAATGAATGATATAATTGCTTGGAGATTGATCTTAAAATCATCAATGCAACATCTTGACCTAGTTTCTTGATTCCAAATATTCCAAATGCCATCTAATAAAAAGTCAACTATTCAGATTAGTCAAACTTTGACTTTTGGTCAACTTTTTGTAATCCAAATTTTTTCAATCATCAAATCGTTTCAAATTATCCATCATGATCATAAAAAATCAAAATGTGTGAAAAAGTCAACAAAAAGTCAAAACTTGAAAATTTTCTAACACTTAAGTGTGTTTTTACATGTTTTTCACCATTTTCATGACCATTCTTCACCTAGATCCATTTTGATTCAAGAAAAACTCAAAACATGAAAGTGGTAGATCTTGTTCCAAGAATTCCAAAATGTCCAAGAACTTGCAAAAAAAATTTGTGTAGCTAGGGTTTTGAATTTGAAAATTAGAGGTCCATAACCATAATTTTCAAGCAATTTCACCAAATTTTTCAAGTCTTTTTGCAATTTCTTCCTTCTAGAAGCCTTGTCACCATAAGAGATAGGATTTGGCTTGGAAATATCTGATAAGAATGATTGAGAAGAGGTTAAGATCACTTGAGTGATTTAATCATGGTTTTCAAAATTAACCATGTGCATTAAATGCAAAGATTCCTTTCTTAAGCCTTAAGCTCCAAGTTGCAAACTCATTCAATCTTATCTTCCCTTTCTCTTAAGACCTCTTTTCCTATAAATAGAAGTCATTTTTCACTTCTAAATCACATCAAAGCATTCATAAACAAGCTTTCTCACTTCTTTCTTCTTTTCCAAGTTTTAAGTTTCAAAATGAGAGAATTTGCAAATCTCCAAACCTTGTAAGTTCTAACCAATTTTTGGCTTCAAACACTCTCTAAACATCCTTAGGAAGTTGTTAGAATCATCAAGCCATCACCAAAACAACGAAAACTCAGAAATCATTTTCAAACTCCATAAATTCACATATTGAGACATAACATGCAAAAACTGAATCCACTCGTGCAAACTTCAATATTTTACTTCAAATATCATCCATATACTCCATAGAAGTGATCCAAACACTTAAATCACATTTGTAATAGCTCCATCAAATTCGAAACTCACTTCAAGCAACTGCAGTTAGACTTGGGTAGAAGGTTTCAAGCTATCTCAAAGCAAGTTAAGCATTTCTACATGTTCCTTGAGGTCCACTGAAGCTGTACAAATCATCAAACAACTTCTGGAACACCTCCTTCGAAGAATTCAATTTCCACTTGAAGGGGTAAGTTACTCAACTTTGAACTTTATGATTTCTGAATTCTAGTTAAAATATTGCTTGGCCATCATGTTTCTACACTCATACTGAATGATAACTCCCAAGCAATTGCATAAATTATGGTCCATACACGATTTCACAATCATTTTCAAAATTCGGGTTCTTCATGGTCATGCAAAAATTAGTCACCCTACACTTGAAATAAATGCAATTAATGATTACCATCGTGTTCCTGGGCTCAAAACGAGCAAGTTTGATATTTATATCATTCAATTTCATTGAGAAATGAAGGAGATACGAATTGTAAGAATTGAGGAAGAAGAAGAAGCCATGCGCGCGTTTTCTTGGTTTTCAGAAAATTCAAATTCTTGTTTTAATATTTGTTTAATGGTTGTTTTTAAGTGACCAGATGAAACAGCCACCCCAGTGGCAGCCAACGTGCTCTTAAGTCTTTGTCATGCCATAAGGTCCAGGGTTCGAATCCCCCTAAGACCTTTTTACTTTCAGTTTTCACTCTTTTCTCCATTTCGAACTATTTTTCAAACCATCTTCACAACTGATTTCAAAATATAATCAAATGGAAGCGTGTAAATAACAAGCCACGCATGTGACCCAGTGGTTAATCTTTTCACTTTTGAGATTAAGGTCCTGAGTTCAAACCTCTCCAAGACCAAAACCATTTTTTTATCACTTGTTTTCTTCCCTTTTTAATCAAACTTCAATATTTTCAAAAACATATCAAAACTTCTCATTTTGAGATGATTTTTTGCATAGTTGTCATTTAATATACGTATTTTATGATTATGTCAAAAAAATCCAAAAATATTTTCTTTTGATAATTTTTTATTAGGTCAAAAATAGACGTTTTTAAGTATTTTAATACTTTCAAAAAAAATGTTTTCTTTCCAATTTTCAAACCTAATCTTTTTCAAAGCCTTTGGTGAATATCTTTCACTTTTCAAAATAATTTCAAACTTTCAAAAACATTTTAATTGACTTACGCACCTCTTTTCCATGACCGATTCGATTAATCTTTGAAAACACGAACCGAACTAGATTTTTCCTCGAAATTCTTTCGAATTCAAAATCAAATTGATCATGGGCCTCCCTTACGGTGTAAGTCCCAACCCTATGTGCATACTTAGTTTCCTTGTACATATCCACCCTTTTGTGTACACATTCAATTCCTTGTATATATTCAATCTTTGTAAATATTCAAGTACAATTAGCTTAGTTCCGCTAATTTTTATTCACTTGTTTATACACCATTTTCACTAGTATTAAGAGGAGCATTATTACCGGTGAAACTGCTCTTAAACCAGTGGGCATCCCTTTGTATATATCCAAGTATACTAGCTTATCTGTTTATTTTAAACACTTGTTTATATATTGCTTTCACACATCCTTTGTATATATCCAAGTTCACTTGCTTATTTGCTTGTTTTATACACTTGTTTATATATTTATTTCATTAACTCTTGTGAATGAACACACACACTTTGTCATATATACTTGTTCATGTTTATTTATGTCATTAAAACTAGTATAACAACTAGGTTCCCTATAGCCTCTTCTTGGGCTTTGTACAATATAACTCACTTGTTGAGTTAGCCTTCTCTTAGGCTTTGTACAAGATAATTCACTTGTTGAGTTAGCCTCCTCTTGGGCTTCGTACAAAAGGACTCCCCTATTGAGTTAGCCTACTCTTGGGCTTCATACAAAAGAACTCCCTCATTGAGTTTAGCCTTCTCTTGGGAATCATATAAGAAAGAGATATGGAAATCTCTAACAGCCTCCTATTGGGCTTCCAATACAAAGAATCACCTTCGCAAGGATAGAACCCTAAGAGTATGGTTTTCCAGTGAAATAACTCTTAAAGCCAAGTCATCCATACCCTATAGCCTCTTCTTTGGCTTCATACAAGGACTCTCGATGTCCCTCAGAATGCATCCTCTTGGGCCCATAAAACAAGGACCCTCGATGACCCTCGGATAGCCTCCTCTTGGGCTTATAATACAAGGACCCACATGATTCTTAAAAGAACCCCTAATCAATAATAAATTTCTCCTAGAGATTTAGACATGTATCATCTCTACGGAAGAATGATCTCATCTATAACATCATATAAAAATCAAACTTTTTCAAAATAAACACTTTTTTCAAACAAAACAAAACATCTTTTAATTGTAAGTGGTAACGCTTGTACACTCAAGCAAAACACCAAATGCTTACAATGAAAGATTCAACATTTTTTTAATATCTTTCTTAACTGTAAGTGGTAACGCCTGTACACTCAAGCAAAACACTCAATGCTTACAATGAAAGATTTAAACAATCAAATCAATTTTCAAAAATGTATGTGATGAAATAAATTAGATACATTTTTCATTAAGATGACATTTGTCTTTGTCTCTTAATAAAATCATAATTGCTTCCACTAGCACATAAGTGGGAACTACGATTGCTCTAACGTCCTCAACCTCCTTTTGAGAATACGTAGGCACAAGGTCTCACCCTTGGCGACCATACTTCATTCTCCCTCAAACCAAACAAACCCTAGTTCCCTTAGATCCGAGCTACAGATGCTCTGATTCCCATTAGGGGATATGTATGCAGAGGATCTCAATGATCCTTGCGAGCATAATAATAAACAAACTTAGGTTCCTACCTAACCTACCTTTCTTAAATCCCAAAGGAGAAACTTTCTCTAAATGGCATAGCAAATAAAACACACAAACATACAAAAAATTCATATAAAAGTTCCTATAGAAAAATATAGATATATAGGGTGCTAATACCTTTCCTTTATATAACCAACCCCCTTACCCTGGTCTCTCCCCAATATGTTGCGTCTAGTTCACGCTAGTTGCATCGCATATCATATTTAGGGTATTTCAGCTTTCCTCTTTTCTATCTTCTTTTCTTGTTTGAAAACAATAAAGCTTGGTGCTCGCGGCATCTTTTAAACAAAAAAAAATCAAAAGAGTAAATCGTTTTGAGCTAGAGATTCGAATTTCAATTCGATTCCCTCGTTCGTCACTTTTTACCGCAAACAATACCTAATCATTACTATTGATTCGGTATGTTTGTAACTTTCTACTATAATCGTCGATGTATGTGACAATACTTATTCCCGCCAAATAAATAAACCTTCATTGGCCTACACACATTGGAATACACCATATCAAGGTGATGCTTGGTTCTACAACTTGCATCCTTGTGGAATTTACCCTTTTCTTTCTTCGCTTACACGCATTCTTCACAAATTTCAACAAGTACGTTGATGAATGGCAACCAAGTTACCATTTTGTTCTTTTTCAATGCATTGAGATCTCTAAAATTGAGATGCCTAAGACGGTAGAGCCATATTACTCTTCTATAATTCTTGTTATAGAAATACACCTATACTATTTAACCTTTAACTCAAACTTTAATTTAACTCAAACTTTAAAGTTCTATTAGTATACATAGGAGCTTTAAGGACCAAAATTTCGTTTCCATCTATAACGTGTAATATCTTATCTTCCATATGAATCTCGTAATCCTTCTCAAGAAATTGGTGAATAATTTTAAGGTTACACTTGATCCATGGAATCTACAATACATATTTGATAAATGTATGCTCATCATTCTTCTTCATGATTAAAACATCACTGGTTTCCATCGGCCGCTAGAGTAGTGTCATCGATGAATTTCACTTTTTCTGTGTGGCGTGATTAATATTGACAAACCAATCCTTCCTCCTTGTTATATGACAATAAAAATAAGAGTCCAAATATTATCGGTCTTTGCTCTAAACTCCCTCTTTCTCAGTCATCATAATTTTTTTTGCTTCCTGTAACCGGTTACTGCCTTTACGTAACAAGTTATGGTATGATTTTGCATCGTTCTCGAAACTATTGTTGATATTTTTACATAGCATACTGATACTGCATTCCCCTTCTCTTATCATAACCAAGAGTGTTTTATCTTCATAAAAATCTTTTCTGGAAACCTTGGCTTCATCCCATCGAGGTTCTTTCTTGTTCGCGTTGCACTCTCTTGCATAATGATCTAAATTTTGACAATTGAAGCATTTCATCTTGCTCTTGTCAAACTTTCTCTTTTCATCTAAAGTTTCCTTGACCACCATTTTTATTTCATTTGCTTTCACCTTTTTTAAAATTTGAATTCTTCGAATTTTGAGACTCTCTTCCACCAAAATTCTGAACATTCCTTTTACTCTTCATAGGCCATTTCCTTTTGAATTCTTATTCTTCTCATTGAACCGAGCTTTCAAAATGATCTTCTCCTTTTCCTTATCGTTATTTGTCTTCTATATCCTTTACTTATAAGCCTCAAGAGAGCTTTGAAGCTTCTTTTTGATCATCGTCACAAGATCCTTTGATTTCTCAATCGCGACTACAATGTTGTCAAATCTTTTCGTCAAAGAACGCAATATTTTTTATATAATATTCTGCTTAGTAACGGTATCTCCACATGCCTTCATTTGGTTCATAATTTGATTAATTCTCTTCACATAATCGTTAATTGTCTATTTTTCCTCCATTTGAATTATTTCGAGTTGAGTTTGTGAGTTTGTAACCTTATCACATTCCCCTTATCACCCTTTCCATATGACTTTTCCAAGATTTCTCATGTTTTCTTTGATGATTCACAATCACCAACTTTCTCAAATTTGTCACCATCCACACATTTATGGATAAAAAAACGCCTTGTAATCTTTCTTATACTCTTCCATATGTGTTGCTCGTTGTGCATGTGTTGCACATTCGACAAGAGGACTTAGCTCGTTCTTAATCACTTCAAGAACGTCTTAGTAGCCAAATAAGACTGTCATTTTCTTGCACCATTTAGCGTGATTCTTCCTATCAAGGATTGGTAGGTTTGTAGGAATTATTTTATTGTAGACAAAATTTATGTTGCCCACAAGGTGTTCAGTCGATCGAACCACGCTCTTGATTTCAAATGTTAGAACTTATAATCACTGTTTGGTGAATAATGGAGGATTTGAATACGAAGAGTGTAACACCCCGAATTTTAGATTAATTATTTAATTAATTAATTTAGTATAAATATATAAGTCTAGGATAAGTGGATGGTGCTTTGATGTTTTAATGCTTATTTATGATGTTTTAGTACTTTGTATGAGTCCTTTTGACGGTATATGAATGTGTATTCATAATGCATACGTGATGCAATAGCAATGACTTGATGGATAAGATGTTTGAGATGATGAATTGTGTGGTTTAGGATGATATAGTAAGGAGGTTTAGAATTTAAATAATGATTTTAGAATTATTTATATTTAATAATGATTTATGAGAATTATTTGGATTTAAATAAATAGAATAAGAGTTATTTTAGTGTTAGAGATAATAAGGGCATGGTGGTCATTTGTGGAGAATAAGTGAGGGTAAGATTGGGAGGGACATATTAGGGGTCCAAGGATTATAATTGACAAAAGGAAAATTTGGGACTTGAACGATTCATTCGTGCAATCATAAGAATTGGAAAAGAGGCAGAGAGGCACAACAAGAGCTAGGGCACATAGATGCAAAAAGGGAATCATAGAACAAGAAGAGGATTTGATAGCAAGCTTAAATCTAAGGTAATGGGGTTTATAGTCTTCATTATATTTGATTTAAGGTTTGGATTTGGTAGAATAGCCTTAGGTTTTGGTGTATGATCAATTGGGGATTTTTAGATGAGGATTTGATGAAAATTAATGAAAAATCGTGTGATTAATGAATGAATGAGTGAACCCTCGGTGAATATATTATGTTATTACATTTAAATAATTGTTATATGCTGTTGATAATTTTATAGAATCATAGGATTTCAAATTCTGAAATTGAAACTTTTTACGGAATCGAATTCGGAGGTTCGGAAGGCCTCAAACAGCTAAAAATTGCAGGAGGAAAAACTGCAGAAAAATTTAGCAGCAAACAGTTTGCGTCGACTCAAGTTGCGTCCGTGGCAGACAAGGAGGTTTTTGCTTCGACGCAAAGGAGATTTGCGTCGACTCAAACTATTCAATTTTTGACAGGTTTTTGTAACGGTCATAACTTTTGAACTGTAGCTCCATTCGATGCACCGTTTAAAGTGTTGAATAGCTAACATGATAAAATACTTTTAAGTTGAGTAAAATGAAGGATAAGAATGATAATTAAAGTAACTAAGTTAGGATATAATTAGTTTCCCCCGCGTTTAATTGCTATGATGTATTTTTATAATAAAGTATGATGATGGTATGACGATCCTATGATAATGCTTGGTTTATAACAATGATTATGTGATGTATATAATGATGTGTTGATTTATATGATGTTGTTTTGATTCCTTTGATGAGAATGATGAATTTATGATGTTGTTTTGATTCCTTTGATGATAATGATGAAGTTAGAGCTGTCAAAATGGGCCTAAATTCATGGGTTGGTCCATCGGGCCCATAAAAAGTTAGGGCTTGAGCCTTATTTTTCGAGCCCATTTACTTCTGGGCCTTTTTTGGTCCGACCCAAAAAATTCCTAAAAAATATGGGTCATGGGTAGCCCGCCAGCCCGAAAAAAATACTATTTTTTAATATAATTAGAAATTATCTTTTCTTAATTCATAAAAATATTAGAGATATTTTTTTAGCCCATGTAGTATAAATGGTCAATTGGTATAAGCGGACAATTTTGATGTCTAAAGTGATGAAATTCTAGATATGCTATAAACAATTGGTGTATTATGTATTATGATTTGTTTTTGGAATTATAAAGGTATAAACAGCAAACAAAATTTGTTAGTTTGACTTAATTTCAAACTAAAAGGTTTCATCCTAATATAATTATGTAGATAGTATAGAAAAGACACAATGACCTATTCTAATTAAAAATAAGGTTGAAATGAGGTTTAAAAAGCTCTGATTTAATTTTAATGGTAGGATAAAGTTAGTACAAATCAGATATATAACAATTTGTTATAAATTTATATTCCATCAATCTAATTATAATTGTTATAAAATTATAATTGTCATAAATATTTATAATTTAAAATTTGTTGGAACAAGTTATTTAATTTTGTGTGCTACATTGGATAATTTGTGATGTATTTCGGATAGTTTGAATTAAGTTAATTTGTTGTTTTACATTTTATTTGTTAACTTATATGGATTATTTAGAAATCCTAATTTTGTATATATATATATATATATATGAAAGTATTATCGCATGCAATTGCATGGTTACTTACAAAAATAAGGAGAAAATTTTATTTTTTTCCGAAATGGGGCCCATAGGGTAGCCATTTAAATATGATTTTTCGGCCCGACCTTTAGGAATCGGATCGTATCCTATTTTGATAGCTCTAGATGAAGTTATGATGTTGTTTTGATTCCTTTGATGATAATGATGAAGTTATGATGTTGTTTTGATTCCTTTGATGATATGATGATGTTATGATGTTGTTTTGATTCCTTTGATGATATGATGATGTTCGTGATGATTCATAAATGGTGATACGTGTTGACTAGTTGTGGTCGTATTATTTATGTTGTTGCGTATCATTGTATTCATGGCATAGTAGGACTTTTGTCCAGTGATGGTGATTAGGACTTCGGTCTAGTGATGATGGTAGGACAATTGGCCAGTGAAGGCAACAATCTCATATTGTGGATTGGGTGCAACAGTGAAGTGCTCTAGTTCCAAGTGAGAATCAATCATATTGGTGGAAATCTTTGGTGATTGAAGATGACTAAGTCATCAATGAAGTTTTGGTACCACATGCATGATTCTATAATGAAGCATTACATCCTATGTGATATTACATTTGATGTGTTCTATTGATGAATGATGATCCTTTGTATATGATGACGTATGTGTTTGAATCTAAATGAGTTGGTGAAGGAAATGGTATATGATAATATATGAATTGGTGAAAGAGTGAGTATGACATGATGAAATGATGAAGCGTGATACCTTACTTATGTGCATGTTTTGTTATGTCTATTCCTTATGTCTTATATAATAATTATGATTTACTCACCCTTTCTGTTTGAATGTTTCTTTTACGTGGGTAACGCACAGGTGATCAAGAGTAGTTCGTAGGAGCTTAGAGGATAGCTTCAGGATGCGTTTACTTGTTTTCATTAGAATAAGGGAGTCTTGCTCTGATATGTAACATCGGGGTTGAGATCATTGCTAAGAACTATATGTCTCATTTACTTTGATATTTTCTTAGTTACATTGTTATGGTTGATATCCGAATTAGATCATGATGTTTATTTTGATGAATTATATGGAGTATCAGGATTAAGGATGTTTTAAGAATTATGATTTCCGCTGCAATGATTTTGAAATGCTAAATTCGCATTTATGATTTATAAATTTGTAACCCGTGTTATGGAGCAGGATGCTTTATTATGATGTATTTTAAGAAGATGTGACGCCCTTGTTGGTGATGCACTCTGATATATTTGTTTAAATAATTCATGAAAAATCCTTGAATTTAGAAGGGTGTTATAGAGAGTAAGAGATATATTGATGGGAGAGAGAGAGAGAGAGAGAGAGAGAGAGAGGAGAGAGAGAGAATTAAGGGTGGGAATATGATTTTCATTATTATTGATGAGTATGTCACTAAAGAATTTATACAATACTTACAAGTGGATTGGGACACAAACAACATAAATCAAATAGTAGAAAAATAAAATTCTCGAACCTGTAATCGGTTACACAAACCTTGTAATCGATTACAACTGTTAAAACTAGAAAATTAATTAACAATAGTTACCAATTACACCAGCTTTAGAAGAAAAAAACTTTTCTCCACCTTATTTGACATATTTTGACAACTGTAACTCATAACATCCTCGTATTAATCAGTAACATTAACTTAAATTATTAAAAATTCTTAACTTATAGGTGATAAGCCATATTTTCTCAAATTATTTGCACTTGCTCAACATTTCAATATTAATAATCACAATAAAATTTGTTCTCTAGGTTGACTAAGAAATATTGTCATCTTAAAATTATTTTTGCGATTGCTAGCACTTTCAAAATGCTAGTGAATTTGGATGCTACTACACGTGTTTCATTGATAAATATAAGATTAAATATATTTTTTATCCTCTTAAAAATGTCATATTATTTTTAATCTCTTTAAAAAATTTAAAGAATTATCCTCTTAAAAATATTAATTTTAATTTTTGGTCCTTCATACCAAAATCGTCGCTAATTCAATCGTTACATAAAAAATCATTGCTAAGTTGTAAAAAATAGTCGCTAAATTATATGATGCATCAGAAATTAAAATTAAAACTTTTAAAAATACCATTCTTTAAAAAAATGAACTAAAAATTAAATATGAGACATTTAGAAAGATAAATACATATTTAACTAACTAACTAACTAACTAACTAACTAACTAACTATATATATATATATATATATATATATATATATATATATATATATATATATATATATATATATATATATATATATATATACACCCTCCTCCACCTCATAAAAAAATGTCTCATTTATATTGTGTGGAGTGTGTAGGAAAATGAAATCTTGAGTTGATTTGAATGATTTAATGAGTTTCATTTGCTAAAATACTATTGTCAATAGTAATTAATAGAGTAATTAATAAAATTTTGGATATACTAAATAAGTATATATTATAGGGAAAAGAGAGGTGATTGAAGTCGTTGTTTTAAAAATTGGATCGGATATCAAATCGGTGAAGGTACTGAGTCACTGATTTATTGATCGAACCACTGACTCATTGGTTGATCCGCATGGTTAAACTAGATAACTCCGTTGAATAGAATGGTTATTATAACAAAACTATATAGATATACAACATGTTGAACCTAATGATTCAGTCTTTACAAAGTATAACTAGGACTTAAATGTTTTGAAAATATCATATCATAAATAAATTCACAAGTTCATAATTTAAATTCAAACTTTAAACATAATTATCATCTATAACAAAATAGTACAAAATTATAAAGTCTAATTGCAACATAATACAATTGAATAGTTTATAACAAAATAACTCTGTTGTCTACTAAATTTAGTTTCAAGGAGGAAACATTGTTTCAATGTTGAGATCTTCTTCAATATCAAAACAATCTGCAACAAAATCAACCGCATCTGCAACATCTTCTCCGTCAATAATATCATTAATTTATTTTATTTTCTATTTTTTTTTATTTTAATAAAATAATTCAAACGACGTCGTTTTGATTTTTTAAAACTAAAAAAAAGGGCAATTAAACCACTGATTCAGAAAAACCTTTCATTGATTTTTACCGGTCCGTGCCAGTTCAACGAGATATTTGATTCAATAATTGAATCAAATCGGCTATCGAGCCGGTTCCTGATTCAACCGGTCTGACCGAACGGTCCGGTCTAACTTTTAACACACTGATTGAAGTAACTCACCTAATATGTGTTTATTGATTTAAATAAGTGTAAATAGTTTATATAAAATTTAATTTTTAATAATAAGATTTATCTATTTTTAGGGGTGTAACCATTGGACTCCCTTGTCATCATCTCAGAATATGTCTTCTTCAAATCACCACATTCTTCTTCTTCCTTCATAACATCAGTAAGCTTATCAACCTTGTTCATTTCCCTAGAAAGTATCTTCCCTAAATCTCACCCAGAGATAGAGCACGATGCCCGCTCTGATATCAATTAAAATTCTTCCAGTTAGATCTCATATGCCCTAAGAGATGTCGAGACACTAATCTCTGAACACAACATAATGAACAATGTAAAACAATACAGTCCTGCAAAAAATAAGAAAAACATAGAATTGTTAACCAAATTCGGTGTAATATCACCTACATCTGAAGGCTACCAAGTCAGGAAGGAAATCCACAAGACAATACCAATTCAAAGCTAAACTTCTCCGTTTACAACTTATTACTTAATCACTACCCGTGCTATACTTCTACCTCGGAACTCCTCAATATGAGACCTCTCTCACTTCCCCTCAGTCACAAACAGTGATACTAACAACTCTAAACAAAGTTAGAATAAGTTTAAAAGACACACTTCAAAGACACGCAATCAATTACTGCTTAAAAGCTTATGTGTGATTGACAATAGTTACAACTCAACTAACAGTCCAACTCAAGTATTAAAAAATACAAGAGTGACTCATAATTTACGCAGCCCATCTCTACTATAGAATGGATCACACAACCGATAGAACATAAACCCTAAAGGCTAGATAAGATATACAATTCATTCCATACATATATTAGGTTTGAAACCTTCTATTTATAATAATCATCTGACTGAATTGGGCATCAAAATTGCAGTTGGATGTTGCAAATAAGGCTGCAGATATATCTCATAAATCATAGGACTTCAATCATTAGTTTTCTAATTTATTTCCATAATTAGAAACTAAACATACTCCTTAAATTCAGCTTGAATATCTTATTCCTTAAAGTGAACGCCACATAGAATAACACAATATTCTCAAAATATTCTGCATCAAAAATACATCAACAGAATCCAACTGTCCAGCTGATTACAGACGCGATGTCGAATGATTCTGCATATGACATCTTTATTCAACATGTTTATTCTGATGATAAAATGTCTTAGTTCAACACCTCTGCTTTCTTCATCTTGGACTACACATGAATTATCCTAATATTCCCATAATATTCAGGATTTGTAACACATCAACAGAAACTCCAATCTCCAGCCATAACAAACAACATGTCGAATGATCAGAATAGGACATTATGTTCAACATTATTTCTCTACAAGTTAGAACATCCTATTTAACATGTTGCTGGCTAATTTCTTTTACTACAATTAATGCCAATCATAAACTAGAGAATTAACACCTATTGGTCCCCTAAAAACGCATCTACAAGTGTATCCTCGACAAACCCTTTGTGATATACCTAGACATTTTAATATCCACGATTCACCTCAAGCTTAAGTTCCACAACCTTTAGGGTGAACCAGTCACGATCAATGTTGATCTTTGGGGGCTAAGATAATATACCAGGCATTGTAGCAAGATCATAAGTAATGAGAAAGAAAAGTTATGGAGAATAAATGCCAGGTAAGGGAATTAAATTTTTCCCCCTTACAGGTAAAAAATATTACGTTAGCCAACAGAGCAAAAGTTACTAACTCCATCAAACATAAAATGGTGGGGCGAATAAGCGGTTGCAAGCCCTCTTGGTTATGTTCATGGTTTTATTATGTTAATGATTTTATGTATATGGATTTTCTATTGTTGGAATCAGTGTCTTAAGCAGTTTTAGGATCCTAGCAAGATTTATGATTTCCTTATTGAGGTTACAATATTTGGCTTTTCCCCAGTCCAACAGGGTATGAAGAGTAACATTGAGTTTATCCTCTAGGTCAATTCTGGCTATATAATTCTAGTTATTCATAATAATCTCTTTTATATCAGGTTTTTCCTTCCAGAATTTTATCAAATTTTTTGGATTTTTTTCCTTCTATTTTCTAGTAGCTTTTATGAAGTTTGAGGGACTAAACTCAAGGAGGATACGGTTGTGGTTAGAGCTAGCTACAAGGATATGATTATTTTGTAATGAGGGAATTGTTTAGTCCAACTTTTGGTAGCCAAGAATTTGTTTACTTGGGAATTAATGTAGTTAGTGCCTTAGTTCATTGTGGCACCAAGTTTCCATAGTAATTGTAAAACAAAGATCATATAATTGGCAATCTGTAAGGGTATTATTAATGACTGTGGTTAGATTATTATCTATATAGTTACCCCCTATTTTTTTATTTATCATTATTTATTAGATTTAAGTCACCAAATAGGATGTTATTATCATGGTCATGCCTTTAACTAAGGTTATTAATGATATTGTAAGTTAGAGTTTCCCAATTACATTTAGGATAACAATACATACTCGTACCCCTACAAATCATGTTGTTAGAGTTAGAGATATTAGTAGGCATAATATAAAAGTCAGTCAAATTATTAATAGAATCAAATATGTAAAGGCTTGCATCTTTGCTCCATAGCTAAGTTAACCATAGTTCCTTAATCCATTATTAATACAACTAATATTATGCATGTTGGTTAAAGAACCAACAGTTAAAATAGAATTTAAAACTTTATCATTACTACTCTTTTTGGTTTCAAAAAAAAATATCATGGGTGTAAGAATTTATTATGTTTTTTAGAGCTCTAGTTATGCGGGGGTTTCCCAACTCCCTATAGTTCCAAGAGAGAATTTTCATGGTTAATTGGTTGTCCTATCTTAAAGGTTTGCCATCTTGGTTGATGGGGATAACTTTTTGATAATATGTTAGGTCTTCAATCTCTAGAAGTCTTCTTTTTTGCTCAAATTAGTGGATTCATTTTTTTTTCCTTTTGTATTCACCCTCTTCCTTTATTAATGTTGCCAGCTGCTTTAACATAGCTTTAGGAATGAGACTATGAATGTTGGTGGCAGGTTTAGTAATAAGGTTGTAGTTGTATTTTCTTTCCTTTTAAGGGATTTTTTTTATCTTTCTGATTGATTAGTCTTAATCTATGCTCCTAGGAGGTTGACTTCAGTGTATCCATGATTATGTGGTTCAGAACTCTTGCAATGTTCCTCACTATGTCCATATGGGACACAATGAAAGAAAAACATAGCAAGTATTTCATACCTAAAGTCAACCCAAGTAACTCTATTGTACTGGGTTTGCTCCATTTATACATTCCTGGCTTAATATATGTTTGAAAATTGATATTGATTTTGACTTTTACTATGATAGATTTATCAGAAATCTCAAATATGCTTGCTTCAACCAACTATCCCAATTTTTCTCTCAATTTGATTCCCTTTTAAGGGTTTTTTTCCATCTATTAGAAACCCCTAAATTTGAACCCAAATAAGAGCTTTAGTGAATTCCAACATTTCTAGAGGACTAACTCCATCCCATTCTTGGAGAATGAGCCAAGAACTCTTGAAAATTCAGGAACTAACTTTCAGAATACGATTATGATCATTACCATTTTCCCTAGTTATCTTGAATATTAAGGTTTCCAATTCTTTGACAGAGAGTTTAAGAGGGTTGCACCATATATTGGATGATGTGTATAGGTTTTTCGATGATGATTTTTCTCAATATGCTTATAAGTGAATTTTCTGTAGGATCATGAATATCCTCTTTCTTATAGACAAATAATTTTGGTTATGAGAATTGACTTTCTCAAGATTTATGTAAGGGATAATGATTGGTTCTAAAATTTCTAATGTTTGAGATAGTTTTTGAGGTTAGATTTTTTATTTGGTGGGTTGTTTTCAGAATGATATGGTTGAATTTAAAATTTTTAGAATATTATTATTATGTTAATAATTTTTAAATTATAGTTGAATTTATTTAATAAAGTGTATATTAGTCAATGCAATTGTGATTTTTTAAATTAATTTTAAAATTTTAATATATAAAAGAAATGAATGTATGTTTAAAATAATTATTTGTAAAATGGAAAATTTTAATATTTATAATTTAAATTTAATTTTTCCCTCCTTTATGAATTTTAGATTTTAATGAGTGCTCAGTTATGAATTTTCATCTTCTATGAAAGTTTTAACGACAAATTTAGTATTTAATCTTTTTTCTCTACTTAATTTATTGATATAAATCAGAGTTCTTAAAATGGACTAATCTATATGGGTCCACTCGCCCGGTCCAAAAAATCTTAGGACTTGGGCATTTAAATTAGAAGCTATATTTTTAAGGATTTTTTTCTCTCAATCTTAAAAAAATTGCTACCCATTAAAGCTAACTCGCATGGATCTTGGGTAGCCTATTAGACCTGCATAATTATTAATTTTTAAAAAATATATTAGTTATTATATTGTATTATTCCAAAATTATACATTGATTTTATTTACTTCTCTAAATTTTGTTCCTATTCTATTGAATCTTTCTCTTTAAATATTACATTAAAATAATTAACATTATTTCATCATATTCTATTAGTTTCTCTTATGTTAAATATTTAAGTATTATTATTTACAATTTAGACATGCATTGTATTTAAAAATACATTATAGTATTTATAAAAGATATTATAAAAGATATTGTAATCTTGATAATGTATTTGGTTTAAAATAATATAATTTTTTTATTTATAAAATAAAATTTTATGAATTTTTTATTTTAGTTTTTTTATTAAAGAAAGCTTGTTTAGGATCGAATAACTTAAAATTCATTCAGAACCGGGTTTCGATAATAATTTTGAGACATATTATAAGAGTTTTTTTACATAACTCTAAAGAGTTCGGACTCATTTAAGGACAAGTAATTCATTTTGAATATCCTAATATAAATTGTAGAAGTTGCATTTTTGACACGTCATGTCTATTTATTTATCATAGTCTCAGGCCATAGGGATGTCAGTTTGGACCTGTTAATGGGGATCCCCGCGGGGAACGCCCCGTTCGGGGCCCCAAAGATGGGGAATTTTCCCCCGTGGGGACGGGGATGGGGAGAAAAATTCCCCCGAGAGCATTTCGGGGACGGGGACGGGGAATACACCCCCCGCCCCGCGGGGACCCCGCCCCGCATATTATTTTAATATAGTTAATTTAATATATATATTTTAGATTAGGTTTTTTAGTCATTTCCTTTATGTTTATTTATAAAAATAAATAAATAAATATTCATGTATTTATTAAGAGAGAAATGTAAATATTAGACCCTAAAAATGTCAAATACTAGTATTTTTTAATAACATAATAAATATGTGAATTCTTTGTGCTTTTTATTTTTATAGAAAATATAAACATTTTAAAAAAATAAAATATTAATGAATAAATGTAGGATCTATGGGGGATCCCCGCGGGGAACGGGGATCCGCGGAGAACGAGGATGGGGATAGAAATTCCCCCGTGACGGAGATCAGGGACGGGGACGGGGAATGAATTTGATGGCGGGGAAAAAGATGGAGAAGTGTCCCCCCGGCCCCGCCCCGCCCCATTGACATCCCTATCAGGCCACTTGACGTCATTCTTCATAAAAAAAACACATTAATTGGAGATGAAAAATTGTGATGCAAAAATTTTAGAATTTTTCTTTATTAATCAAGTTTTTCAAAAAAAATAAAAAATAACTAATATTTAAATTTTTTATACATAAATGACTATTTTTTTTCCAAATTCACACGTGGCGACTACCCTTAATTTTAGGGCAAGTCGTCACTCTCATTGACGACTTCTCTCAATTTTACAATAAGTTGCCTCAGAATTTTTTTTAACACAAGTCGTCACTCCCAGTGGCGACTTGCCCTAAAATAAGGAGATGTCGCCAATGAGAATGACGACTTGCCTTAAAATTAAGGATAGTCGCCAATAAGAGTGACGACATAGTGTAAATCTGACCAAAAAAAATGATCATTTCTGTAATTTTTTTGAAATATTGGTTATTCTTAAAAAAAATTGAAAAACTTGATTAATAAAAATAAATTCAAAATTTTACATCAAAACATTATTAAATTAAAATTAAAATACTCAATATGATGTTTTTTGTATATTTAGGAGGATCATATTTATCCCATATAATAAATAGGTAACTATCATTCTCAACGCTCTAATACGTGCATTGCATATATAACTACTTTTGTTAAGAAACAAACATTGATCATCTTCGTGTGGATCCTATGAGAGGTGTGGAAATCAATCAATTTCATTTGAAAGTAGTACAGTTCACGTACGCACAACTCATCTGATTGAGGAACATAATGTTGGGTCATATTTAATTTTTGGTCTCTTCAATTTAATATAGATCTCATATTTTCTTCCTATTTTGATATGAAACTGAACCGGCAATCAGTACATCCAAGGCTGTACCAGGACTTTATATATTCTGACGGTACAAATTAAATAAATAAATATATAATCATACCTTTAAATATAAGATTAAATATATTTTTTATCTCTATAAATATTTCAATTTTAATTTTTAATTAAAAAAAAATCGAATTTTAATCTCTATAAAATTATTTTTTTACATAATTTTAATTTTTGTAAAGAGACTAAAATTACGTGCAAAAATAATTTTATAGAAATTAAAATTCGTCTTTTTTTTTATAAAAATTAAAATTCATTTTTAGTAATTTTATCAGGAATAAAATTATGTTTAACCATTAAATATAACCTCCGTATTTTCACCAAAAAAATATAATTACAAATATTTTGTATCTTTACAAATTTTTTACAAAATTTAAAAAATTGTATGTTTTTATTGGAACATACACAATTGAGGTGAATCAATGAAGAAGATAGAATTGGATAAGATGAAGTTTAGAGAGAAAATGGAAAAATTGAGAGAGAGAGAGAGAGAGAGAGAGAGAGAGGAGAAAATATCATCTATTATTCACAATAGCATTACAAAATTGCAGAGGGAGAGCATTTATAGTGTCCACATACAACAAAGACAACCCAACAAACAAACTAAAAACACAACAGAAAACTATTACTGATGCAGTGCAAGAAAACAAAAACACGGGCCAGAAATCGATTTCTCCAAATGGGGAAATCGGTTTCTTCTTCGAAACTCAATTTTCTGCATCAGTTGGCATAACAACTTTTCCAAATAAGTTGTTTCCAAAAACAGCTTCTGAAGCTTATTGCACTTTGACTTACACACTACATTCAACACACCACCTTAAGTCAAGTGCTCCACATTCCTCAAGCTCAATTTTTTCACAAGCCTCTTGAACACTTCATTTGTTACCGCCTTCATCAATAAATCTGCAAGTTGTTCTTCGCTTCGACAATGAGCTAGCTTCACCCGTCCTTCACGCACCAGCTCCCTCAAGTAATGAAACTTCATCTCTATATGCTTGCTTCTTCCATGTGCTATGGGATTCTATGCAAGATTAATAACTGAGAGGTTGTCAAAAAAGAGTGTGGCAACTTTTACTTCAATGTTGTCCAACTCTTTAAGTAGATTCATTAGTCACACGGCTTGACATGCACACATGGATGATGCGATATACTTGGCCTCACAAGAAGAGAGTGCCACCACGGGTTTCTTTTTAGAGAACCAAGATATTGGAGCTCCTCCGAACATAAAGACATAACCGGCCGTAGACTTTCTATCATCTTTATCTCCGCACCAATTGGAATCCATAAAACCGAGTAACTCACACATGCCGATCACATCAGCCGCGGGAAAGAGAATTCCACAGCCAAAAGTACCTTTGATTTAACAAAGGATCCTCTTGACCTTTGCCAAATTAGACACCTTTGGTCTCTCCATGAATCTACTCACAATACCGACACTTAATGCCAAATCGGGTCGCGTATTGCATAGGTAATGTAATGATTCAATCAACCTTCTATATTGAGTTGGATTAACGTCACCCTCATGCTAATTCTTGGATAGCTGCAACCTTGGTTCCATAGGTGAATCTCCATATCACACCTCTTCAATATCTCACAAGCATACTTTCTTTGGTGCATGAGAAGTCCCAATTTTGACTTGTGAAACTCTATGCCAAGGAAGTATGTCATGATACTAAGATCGCTCATCTCAAATTCTTCCATGAGTTCACCTTTGAACTTGGAAATAAACTCCTCATTGTTTCCCGTAATCAAAAGATCGTCCATATATAAGCAAAGTATAATCACACCTTTGCTTGTATCTGACTTCACATAAACACCATGTTCAGGCGTATAGGGTGGAACAAACTTACATACTATACCCTCATCATCACAATAATTTCCAAATTCACTTGAGGTATATTCACCTCCACCATCCGTTTTAAGAATGTTCACCTTGTGACCACTTTGCCGCTCCGCCATGGACTTAAAACGTTTGACCACATCAAACACCTCATCCTTCCTCTTTATTATGTAAATCCACAGCTTCCTACTAAAATCATCAATGAAAGTGACAAAGTACTTATTTCCACCATATGAGTCGACTAACATTGGGTCACTCACATCAAAATGCACCACCCCAAGGTGTTCCTTGGTCCTATGACCAACATCCTTGATAAAATTGTTCTTGTGTTGCTTCCCTTGCACACTGTTATACCCTAAAAATTTTCCTCCTACTTCTTAAGACAATACACAACTCCATACTCAAGGATTTCACAAGGGTTGACCAGATAAACCCTCTTCTAAGCAATCCATTCAAGCTAGGGTTCTGCTCCTCTCAAGTCAAGATGGATTTCCAGTGCTTTAAGTGGTCATCATACCTCATTATATGCTTCAAGGGATCACCATGTCAAGTTTCAAGCCTTACAAGTCAAAATTGCTCATCCAATTGCTCAGATGGTTGAAAATCAGTTGTATTGGACAAAAAGTCAACTATGGTCAACATGCAGTCAAACTTCATAATTTTTGGTCAACATCAATATTTTGAAGTGATATTCATCATTTGATAAGGGTTGATCATGATTCATCAAGAAAAGCCAAGATCTGATCAAAAGTCAAAGTTTCTAAATTAGGGTTTTTAAGACAAAAGTCAACAAAACTTTGACCAGGCATAACTTTCACATACTTTATCAGAAACTTTTTCACCAAAGCTCATTTTAAAGGGAATTCAATTCTCTACAACTTCATGTCTCACAAGCTTTGGCTAGAAATGTTTCATTTGGAAGTTATGGATCAAAACATTACAGGTCCTTTTAAAAGTCAACCAAAAGTAATCTTTTTGCAAAGAAGTGTTCATGAACATGGAAACTTCAATGAAGATGAAACCAAAAGGGATGTTTAGAGGATATCTTGAGCTTTCTAAAAAGTCCAAGAACGTCCAAAAATGTTGAAAAATTGAGCAAGATACAAATTGTACAAGTTGAGCATTTTTGAGGAGGTGCATAAAGAGAAATACTTGAAAAAAATCAATTTTTTTCTAAATGGGCTTAACTTTTCTTGGTTCAAACTTGTTTCTCATCTGAATTGGAACCTCCAAGCCCAAGGCCACGTTTTTATCTTTTATTTTTTATTAATTTTGGATTTTTATTCATTTAAAACCAATTTAATTAAAATAAAAAGATATAAAATCAAATATTAAATACAAGATTGATTTTCTCTCATTCTTGAGGTCCAAGCAAGCCAAATGATCTGATTATTTCGAAATAATGGAGATTGGCAAAAGACTTGATGGAAATTCGTCCAAAAAGGCAAGATTTGATGGAAATTCCAAATCAAATATTCTCCTATTCAAGGCAATATATTTTCCAATTATGCTTGACCTGATGCACACTCCTATAAATACATAATAAGATCAGACCACAAGGAGAGGATTGGCTGTAATAGAAAACCCTACACAAACTTCTCTCACTTTTCAAGTTTCAGAGCAAACACGAACTACATCCTCTAGCCGTCCCGAAGGCGTTTCAAGCATTCCATCATCTTCCTGAGGTTTCCAGGAAGCAATCCCAAGCCTTACACAAGACAGATCGTTCCCAGAACGTGCCAACCAAGTTGCACCGGTTTGGTAAAACTCATGAAATTCAAACTCTCAATTCATATTGTTTAAACTATTTCGATTTACATATTCATGCTTATATTGATGTTTGTGATTGTTTAGAACCATCGTGCATGAGGTCTTACGCAAGAATCATGATACACCATTGTTAGGGCACGAAGCTACTACTTTATCGTATCCTTATTTCCAGGCCGATTCAGACCAAACCAAGGCCGCCATTAAACTCGCAGCCCTCGATTTAGGGGGGGAAGGGTTCTTTTGTTTGCATTTATTTTTATTATTTTTGCAGGTTTGATCTTGGAAGCAACCGAAGAAGATGACCGAAGCTTCCCTCCAGCGTCTTTGACTGCAGGTCAACCGACTGGCTTCCCAGAAGTTCTAGAAGGAACATCACCAGAAGTTCCAAAAGGAGCAACGCCAGAGGTTCCAAAATGAGCAATCCCGGAGGTTTCAGAAGGGGCAATTCTAGAGGTTCAAGAAGGAGCAATCCTAGAAGTTCTGGAAGAAGCACCAACACAGGCACCCAGAAGTTCTGGAAAACAGATTTCCAGAAGTTATGGCAGGAGCTTCTGTTCCAGCCTCCAGAAGAAAGGAACTTTCGTGCCAGCCTCCAAAAGGAAGGAACTTTCGTGCCATAAGGAAGGAACTTTCGTGCCAGAAGGAAGGAACTTCCATGCCAGAAGGAAGGAACTTTCGTGCCAGCCTCCAGAAGCTTTGGAAAACAGGTTTCCAGAAGTTCTAGAGGAAACTTCCGTCAGAAGTTCTGAGACGAGCTTAGTCAGAAGTTCTGACGAAAATCTTTTATTTATTTATTTTTCTTCTAACTAATTTATTTTAAACTATTTTCTAAAAAACTCTAAAAAATGTCTAACTTTAAGATTTAGGTTCCAAAAACCTTTATTTAATTTTTCACAAAAAAAAATATTTTCTTTTCATTTAAATCATTATTCAAAATTAGTTTTTTTTCATTAAAATCAATCACAAAAAACTCCAAAAAAGATAATTTTTAGTAATTAGGGTTGCTAACCTAAAACTCTTTTTCTACTAATTTCCATAACATTTTTTCACTAACATTTTCTCATCATTCTAATTGTTTATTTATTATTCTGCATTTAAATTCTAGAAAGGTTGTATAGGTTGCAAATTCTTTATCATGTAATAGTGTAGGATTTACTTTCCTCACTTTATATTTTTGCTTTTACTTTCTGCACTCCTATATTATGTATCTGCCCCAAAGCCATGTAATAGCGTAGGACCTTTACTTTCCGCACGTTACATTTCCGCAATTTACTTTCTGAACCCATTAACTGCTAGTAATTAGGCGTGTATGGAAAGATTAACTTAATCAATCTAGATCACTAATCACAAGATAAATATTTGAACACAACCCATTTTTCACACATGCACCCCTTAGGGTATCCTCTCTTGTTGCCTTTCGAATAATGGTCATGTCCCTCGAACGTGGGGATATCTTGGCTAAGACGCTTACAAATATATCATCATAGTCCCTTCGAATTAAAGATTATAGTCCCTCGATGACCCTCGATGTTGCCTACAAATATATGATCTCGTCCCACGATTGTTGCCTACGAAAAGTGATGATCGTCCCTATGAATATGCTAAGATATCCCTACAAGTTGCCTTCTATGACCATTCGATGTCCCTTCGAATGTCCCTTTTACATCCAACGAATAAGGTTACCTATCAACTAATGGTATGGATAGCCTTATTCTAAAGTAAAGCAAAATAACACGGAAACGACCGTTCTGAGTGGGTAAAATAAGTCTCTTTTGCTTGCTCAATCAAAATGCTCTTTACACCTCACACTTCCTTTCAAAATATTTTAAAAACACTTTGTATACATTCCAACGTGAATCATTACAAAGTCCCTTTCCAAAACAAAACATTTCCAAACACTTCGTATACATTCCAGCGTGAATCATTACAAAGTCAAAGCGAAATGTCTTTTCAAAACATTCAAACACACACAAAAAGCAATTTATAAAGTGAACTAAGAAATTAAGAGCCCATAGATAACTACTGATGGAAAGGGTGCTAATACCTTCCCTTTTCATAACTGCCTCCCGTACTCAGAATCTAACGAAGGTCTTTTCCTGTTCTTTTCGCCTTTCCTTAATTGGATAAAAGAAAAGTCGGTGGCGACTCTTGCTATCCACAACATTTGCGATAAACGCAAAACAAACAAGTCAGTTCTCCCACCGTGTTTTGTCCCAGTTTTTTATAATGACAAACACAAGTATTTAAGAACAATGGTTGTTAATTTAATTAACAAGTTGACTTTAGGGTCTGAGATTAGTAAGCTCCCCCTAAGTCTAATAATCCAAAAAGTTAGATTTCTAAGCTCTCCCTAAGTTCTATCCAGGTTATTTGTATTTGATCTTTAAAGAACAATAAATTATTCTTTAGAATTTAAGCAAGAATTTAACTATCATATTCAGGCGCTTAATTACTTATGTATCTTACTCCCCCTTTTGTCATCAACAAAAACATAAATTAAAGTAAATAAGAAAAGATACTGAAGAGAAATATCATTAAACCAATGAAAAATATTTTCCAGATGCAAAATATTTCAAAATAAGTCAAAAATAACATTGGGTGCTAAGTCCTAAATCCTAGGGTTTCTTCAGAATCTTCAAGATGGCCTTGATGTCAGACCCCGTATCATTTTGTCTTACAACCACAAACTTAAACTAAGCCTCCATTTCTTCTTGCTTGTTAACAATATAATATTGATTAACAATCATAATATGAATTTGAGCTCCCATAGCCTCTTGATTAGCATCTATATAAGCCAATTTAGCCTATAATTTCTCTTGCTTTTGGCTAGAAGAAGCTATAGCCTCAAAAGTGAAAGACTTTAGATTTTACAGAGTTTGTATCCACAAAGGTTGTAAGAGTATCCCACTTAGTAGCATATGCAATAAACTCATATCCTATAAGTCTCTCAGCAACCAGATCCTTAATCCTATCATAGATACCCATTATAAATTCTTCCATTTGGGCTTGGATATATGGTGGAGGGTTCAGATTAAGAGTTGGTTGAGGTGGTGAACGCATAAGTGGGTATCTTTCTTCAGAAAAGGATAAAAATATTGTTCCAAATCCTGACACAACATCTAGTTCTCTTTAAGGGGTAGAATGGCGATCATAAGGTATATGTGTATAGGTTTGATATTCATCAAATTATGGTTCAAGTTGGGTTTCTGGCATGATTTGTTCAGGTGTAAGTTAAGATGTAGGTTCAGTTTTAGATTGAATAAAATTGGTTTAAAGTTCTGGTTGGTGAGTTTCAGATGTTGTGGTTTCTAAGGGAATGAATTGGAGTGGGGTGACTTCTATATTCATAAAATATGATTCATCATAATAAGAGACTGAGGTTGATAATGATTTAGGGCTAGAGGTTAAGCAAGGTTTAGAGTTAGATTTTGATGTAGGTTAATCTGCTAGTATGGTTTCCATGATCTGATCAGTATTAGTCATGGTGTTTAAGGGAATGGATTGTTCAGATTATCGGATACACACTAGTTGGTTTTGTTCAAATTGATTTTCTAAAGAGAACACACTAAATAGGTGTTTTTGCTAACTCATCTATCATTTATGATAGATGGATTATGGAAGTTTTCTTGAGGCATGAAAGTTTTCATAATCTGACTGATGGTGTAGGACTCTGATTAATTAGAATCAAACTTAGGTTTTTTTTAGAGGAATGCATGACATGTTCTAAGAGTAGAACCATGCCAAGTTGGGTAAGGGTGTATGCTCAGAAAATTGTGTAGGTGATTGATGTCGGGTTGTCGAGTTGGTATTTTTGTTATTGATCGAGGAAAGGAAGAATCTAGAAGTAAATCAAAAATAGGATCTAGAATATTACACATTCTTATAGCTTGTGCAATATCTGTTGTAGCTTTAACATTAGTCTTAGTTCACATATCAACTTCTGAAGCATGAGACTTTGTAGGACCCATAGTCAATTGTAGAACCTCAACTTCAGAAGATTCTCCGGTAGTCTTCAAAATAGTTGCAGCAACATCTTCAACTTCCTTAGCATGTTGCTTCAGAACCTCGATAACTGATAACTTTTCCAAAGCTTATATTTTATAGCATATGCTAGAATCTTGTCTCCTTCTTGCAAAGATTCTATAAGAAGGTATTAATCATATTGCTTCAAATATTTTATCTTCCTTACCAAAGATTGAGTATCTTCCTCTTCTTCTACTTCAACTTGTAGAATCAACTTCTTGAGTTTAATATTCATATGAGATGAGGCGAGAGAAAATGAAGTTCTCTTAAGAGGAGTTTTCTAGTAGCTTCACTCCTTGTCATGGTAGGCATCAAAATCGTGGAAAATACTACCTCCTTCACATTATTCTAAGCCAGTGACACTTCCTACTTCTTTGGTGGCTTTTGAGTCTCCTTCTGAACTTCAAAAGCATCCAATTTTCTCTTCCTTGAAGGCTTGTACATTCCTTTTGGTGCCTCTGGAATATCATCCATAGTCAGAGTAACACCATCTTCTTTTGGACATTTTAATATACTCTTGAATAACCTCTAGATTGTGCAACTTAGAGATGATAGGAAAATCCTCAAGGTAAGCAGACTTGGCACTTCTAATTCTTAGTCATGCTTCAGTCTTCACAACATCCTTCTTACTGGTGATTTTTGAAATTATGGAACTTGCAATACAGATGTCAATACTAGTGTCTCAACATAAAACACAATGTCAGGACAAATGTTATAACATCATCTGGTGACAAAAACTTGCTAAAACAAGGGATTGTGCATAAAATTAAACAACACAATCAATTATTAACCCAATTTGGTGGAACGTCACCTACTCTGGGAGCTACCAAGCCATGAAGAAAATCCACTATGATAATATTAGTTCAAAGCCTAAACAATCTCAGCTTACAACTTCTCTCCTAATCACTACATTGTGCAACTTCTACCTAAACACCTCTAGATATGAGACCCCCCTATGAATTTCAATCACCTCAGTGATACCTACAGTCATAAATCTTGTGACTAGAATAAAGTGAAATAAATAGAAGATTACACTTCAAATAAATAATACTTAATTTTGCGTAAAAGCTTCAACTAAGAACAATACTCAACCATTTGCTTAAAATCTCATGAGTGAGAACAATAACTTGATTAATAATCAAGTAACAATCAGTCTACCTCAATGTATCAAAAGATACATGAGTGACATACAAAGAAAAACTCTCAAATCTTAACAGACTCCCAAAAACCTTATATTGTACCCACAGTTTCTTCAATGTGAATTCTTGTAGAGTTCTATTCTTCCTATCTACACCTCTATTCTATTGAGGAGTGATACGTGAAGAGAAGTCATGATGAATACCTTCAGAGGCACATAATTCACCAAACTTGTTGTTTTCAAATTCCCTACCATGATCACTTATAATTCTAACAATGTTTCTCTCTTTCTCTCTTTGCATCTTTTGACACATATCCTTGAACACAAAGACTTCTGATTTTTCCCTGATGAATTTCACCCAAGTGAATATTGAAAAATTATCAACAACAAAATAAGCATACCTTTATTCCTCCAAGACTTTCAACTTGCATAGGTCTCATCAACTCCATATGGAGAAGTTCTATAAATTTTGAAGAGGTCTAATGTTAAAGCTTTGTGTGTGACATCTTGGTTTATTTTCCAATTTGACATTCTCCAAAACCATTTTATTCCTAAATCTTGAGATTAGTAATGCCTCTGATAGCTTCTTTAGATACAATATTCTCCATACCTTTCAAATGTAAATGACCAAGTTTTTTATGCCACATTTTGACTTTATCCTCATTAGACAACATACATGTTGAATTATACCTAATTCCTTAAGGTGTCCAGCAGTAACAATTATAATTAGACCCGTCTCATTTTATTAGCACTTCATTCTCCTTATTAACGACCATACATTTAGACTTAGTGAAGTTCATCTTAAAACCTTGATCACATAGTTGACTAACACTTATCAGATTGGCGGCCAGACCTTCAAAAACTAGGTCTCTATCAAGCTTAGGAGATCCTTCACAAGCTAGTCTTCCAGCACCTTTAATTACTCCTTTGGAACCATCTCCAAAAATAACATGGCTAGTTGTGTGAGGTTTAATATCTTTCAATAAGTTCTTCACACTTGTCATATACCTTGAACATCCATTGCCAAAATATCAGTCTTCATTAGAAGAGACTTTAAGAGAGGTATGAGCAATGAGATTTTTGACAATATCTTTCAATTTCCATTGCATTTTAGTCCTGGTTAGAAAATAATTTGAACTAGATTGAGATGGATGATTTGGATATCCATAAAGCCATTGAAAAACTTGCTCTGAGTGACCATCTGTAATACGGTGAACTGACTTTGAGATTTTTGTTTTGCTTTTTATCGCAAATGTTGCGGATAGCAAGAGTCACCACTGATTTTTCTTTTATCCAATTAAGGGAAGGTGAAAAGAACAGGAAAAGACCTTCTTTAGATTCTGAGTAAGGGAGAAGGTTATGAAAAGGGAAGGTATTAACACCCCTTTTCATCCGTAGTTATCTACGGGCTCTTAGTTGCTCTTAGATCATTTTTAAAATATTGCTTTCTGTGTGTTAGACAAAAATGTTTTTGAAAAGGCATTTCGCTTTGACTTTGTAATGATTCATGTAGGAATGTATACAAAGTGTTCGGAAATGTTTTGTTTTGAAAAGTGTTTGAACTTTGACAAAAGTGTGAGGTGTGAAAAGTATTTTGTTTGAGCAAGCAACTAAAAGTCTTATTACCTACTCAGAATGGCCGTTTTCGTATTATGTTACTCCCCTTTAGAATAGTGCTATCCATGCCATTAGTTGGTACGTAACCTTATTCGTTGGATGTAAAAGGGACATTCGAAGGGACATTAGATGGTCATAGAAGGCAACTTGTAGGAAGTATCCTAGCACATTCCAAGGGACGATCATCACTTTTCGTAGACAACAATCGAGGGACGAGATCATGTATTCGTAGGCGACATCGTGGGTCTATGATCTTTGTATCGAAGGGACTATGATGATTTGTTTGTGGGCAACGGTGCTAGGATACCTCTACGTTCGAGGGACTTGACCATTTGTATTCGTAAAGGCAACGAGAGAGAATTACCCTAAGGGGTGCATGTGTGAAGAGAGTGTGTTGAATTCAGATATGTTATCTGGAAATTATGAGTGATCTATGTCCAATTTTATCTTGCCATACACGCCTAATTACTAGCAGTTTATAGGGTGCAGAAAGTAAATTGCGGAAAAGTAAAGTGTGGAAAGATAAAGTCCTACGCTATTGCATGGCTTTGGGGCAGTTACATAATAAGAGTGCGGAAAGTAAAAGTCCTAATTAAACTATTACATCCCATAGGCAGTTACAATATTGAAAAGAAAAGCGAGAAAAATTATCCGAAACGTTACAACCTGTGAACAGATACATAATCGGAAAATAAGAGAAATTTGCATAAGAGGAAAATGTTAGTAAAAATAAATATTTTTGAATGAGGAAAAAGGTTTTTGATGAGTAATGACAATTAGATGATAGAGTAATTTTTTGGTAATTTTCTGGATCGTTTTTTATAGTTAAAAACAATTAAAAGTCAATTTAATGATTAATTAACAATTAAATAAAATATGCATGCAAAAATATTAATTTTAATGTCAAAAATTAAATAAACATTTTTCTGATTATAATGCAAAAGGAAAATATTTTTGGTGATTTTAAAATGCATGAAAAAAATGTTTAAAGATTAATTAAATTAACATGAAAATATTAAAAGAAATAAGAAATAGAAAAAGTTAGTTTTGCAAAACTGTAAAAAGAAATTGCCTTGCCAATATTCGAACCCACGTCCCCTGAGGAATTCCATCAACATGTTGCCAACTGAGCTAAGCTGCTTTTGTGTTTGGAATTTGGAAACAGTTGTTTATAAAGGAAAACGTGTCATAGTTATAATTCAAAGCACAATCAACACGCGTGGGACCCAGGATTACGAATGGACGAATCAGAAAGCCAGGATGCGCCACGCTTGCAGTCAACTGGAGTCAACAAGTCAGCGACGCCGGAGCCCTAACTCCGGTCGTCTTCTCCGATCAATCAAATCTTCAAACCTGCAAAATAGCAAAAATAAATGGCAAAGGGATACCCTACCCCCCTAAATCGACCCTTGCGAGTTCAATGGTGGTGTCCGTTTGGATTGAAAACGCCTGTACAAGTCGTTTCGAAGCAAACAGTTTGAAAAACCCTAACTATGGAAAATCGAGTTCTAGACGTTCAAGCTTGAGAACGATGACCCAGATCCTTCCTATGGCATCTCATGAACACATTAGAATGATTAGTTTTGATTAAAACAAGCAGATATTAAAAATTCAAATTCAAGAAAAGTATGAATATGTATGTTCATGTATGGCTCGATTCAGGCAGTTTTAACCATGGATAATGATGTGTACTTACTCCAAATCACCTCAGGAACACAATGGAATGATTTAGAATGGCTGAAAGTGGCTGGAATATGGAACACGATTTTTGCCAACTTTGTGAATTTTTTAGAAAAATAGAGTTGCTTCCAAGGGCTAGGGTTTTGTCCCTCTTGTCTTGTGAATGCATTAAGTATTTATAGAGTGTAAGATTAGAGCAAAAAGAAAGAAAAAAGATATGCTAATGAATGCAAAATAATTTCTCTTTCAAATCAAATCAAATCTTTTCAAAATTTGATTTTTTCCTTCCATGCATGAGCTAGCACGAAATTGGCATGTTTTGTGGGCTTCCTTGGTCCTCAAGCTTGATAAAAATCCAACCCAACTTGAATTATACCTTGTTTTCATATTTTATTTAATTTAATCTTGAATTAAATGCTTTTAAATTCAAAAATAAATCAAAAAAATAGAAAATGGTCGTGGCAAGGCATCAAGTGGTCACAAATAATATTACGATCAAGTTTGGATCATAAAATTATAGGCCCATTTGAAAAAATTGGATTTTGACAAGTATCTCTCTTTGTGCAATTGTCCAAAAATGCCCAACTTGTGCAAGGTGTATTTTGCTCAATTTTCAACATTTTTGAGTTTTCTTGGACTTTTTAGAAAGCTCTAGATGTCCTCTAAACAACCTCTTTTGTCTCATCTCAATTGGAGTTTCCATGCTCAATAAAACTTCATTAAAAAAAAGTTGACTTTTTGTTGACTTTGAAAGGACCTATAATATTTTGATCCATATCTTCAAAATGAAGCATTTTCATACCATGCTTATGAGACATGAAGTTGTAGAGAATTGAATTTCCTTCAAAATGAGAGGTGGTGGAAAAATTTCTGATAAAGTATGAAGAAGTTATGCTCTGTCAAAGTTTAGTTGACTTTTCTCTAGAAAACCCTAATTTGGAAAGTTTGACTTTTGATCAAATCTTGAGTTTTCTTGATGAATCATGATCAACCCTTGATCAAATGATGAATGTTACTTCAAAATGAGTATGTTGACCAAAAATCATGAAGTTTGACTGTATGTTGACCACAGTTGACTTTTTATCTAATACAACTGATTTTCAACCATCTGAGCAATTGTCTGAGGAAAGTTGACCCGTGAGGCTTGAAACTTGTCATGGAGATTCTTTGAAGCATATGAGGAGGCATGATGATCATTGGAGGTGTTGAGAACCCATCTTGATCTGAGAACTGTCAAACCCTAGTTTGGGTTGATCGCTTAGGAGAGGGTTTGTTTGATCAACCCTTGAGGAATCCTTGAGTATGGATGTGAGAAATGTCTTGAAGAATGGGAGGGAAAATTTTGGGGTATGACAGCTTCCCCTGTTCAATCTTCTTGTACTGGAAGGGTTAGATTTGCATGCTTGCCTTTCATGACCTGGAGGTAGAAGATGATTGAACACTCGAGTACACCTGAAAATTTGCACTCGCCGTTTGATTGATGATGCGCGGGAATGGGCTTACAGATGCCATTTGGAGAAGCTGAAGACTTCACTGGGGAATGAGTCGTATGTTAGACTCAGGAGCATTGACTGGATGGGAGAGTCGTCAAAGATGGGCTTAAGATGCCATCCGGAGAGGTTGATGTTAAGGAACGAGCCGTACGCTAGGCTCTGTAGATATTCCTGAAAGTAGAAGGGGGCACGGAGATGGGCTTAAGATGCCATCCGGAGAGAGTCGTACGTTACACTTTGCGCTCTTCTTTGAATGAAGTTATTGGTTTGTATTGATTTTTTAACCAAATATGCAGCATTCTGAAAGTGGAGATATATCGACAAATAGTCGGAGATGGGCTTAAGATGCCATCCAGGGCAACTGAGTCGTACTCCAGACTCTGTAGTTGTTGTTGATAATAAGAGAGAGTCAGAATAAATCTTTGTCTTGATTACTCTGAGGGGATAATAGGTGGCAGAATGTGGATAGCTTCCCTGTTGTGCTTCGGGTGTTTGATCCAATGCCTGTTGTCGGAGGACAACTCAAGTAGTCGTTCGGATAAGGTTTCCCGTCTGGTTTCGGGTATTAATCCTGGACTTTTCATTTAGAAGTGATTTCCACCTTCTGGGGGAAAAAGAAGAAAGAGAAATTTTGACAGGATATAGTTAGACTTATGCAGATTATGATGCATGTAATGCGTATGAAGATTGTATGCGTATGAAATGTATAATGTATGAATGTGTATGTCGGTATTTCAAAACATATCCATCTTGAGGAAGATGTGGACGTTCTGCTTGGGGATTTGTGGCTTCTGCTTGAGGATGAAACCTTGAAAACCTTGACTTGGAATGAGATTAGGTAATCTTGATCCCTCCGATGCACTATCTAACCAAGTTTCGAGTCTGGACACTGCTGTTGGGAAATAAAGATGGAAGATGCTCCGCTGGGGATCTTGTGCGTTGACCTTACTGGGGATGGTGGAAATGAGGAGGCAACCCGCTGGGGATCCTGTGTGTCGACCCTGCTGGGGATGACGGAAACCGGGGAGCACTCCGTCGGGGATCTTGTGCGTAGATCCTGCTGGGGAGTTAGAGATGTAGTTTCCTCCGATGCACTATCTGACCAAGTTTCGAGTCGGGATATTGCTGCTGTCGGGGAAATGAGAGATATTCTGCCGGGGATGAATACCTCTGTTGGAAATGGAATGTTACTTCTTGAAGACTGGTGTAGTTGACTGAGATCGTTATGATGAATCTTGGAAGAAGACGTGTACTCCGTCGGGGGAGGTTTATGGTGAGCGATGGCTCTGTGGAGACTATACTCTGCAGGGGGACGTATTGGTGACTTTCGTCGTCATCTCAATTGCTAGAACCTTTAGTAATTACTTTCGTATACCTCTTTTTTGTTATGTTTGTAAACAGATTTTTATTGTCAAATGCATATAATCATTCAAAGCAATCGTTGTACTTTGTGCAAAAATAATAACAAAAAACAAACACTTTGTGAAAAGAAAGAACTTGTATTAATTTGAAAAGGTGGCGTATGGACAAGCAGTCTGTATACAGAGAAAGTAAAAAGCTATGCGGAAACAATCTCGTTAAGTTCCAACTATGCTAGTACTCATATATTTCGACTATCTCATCTCCTTGCTGTCAGTAAGAAAGTGAGTGAACTGATATTCACCATTTGAATCTTGAATGCTGATAGTAGTAGTCTATAGGTAAGTGATCTGAACGAGACATAGTCGTACGCTTAAATCCCTAACTTTTTCCTAGACCGCCCTTTCGGGTTTTCAGTCTACCAGGATACCCTTTTTTGCCCAAGCCGCCTTTTCAGGTTTTCGACTTGCCGGGTGTACATTTTTTTGAATATATCCTTAAATTTTGCCCAAACCTCTTTGGTTCGTCAGGATGCCCTTATATTTTCCTAGGCCGATCGACCTAGCGAGTCTCGTTTATGCGTAGTATATTTTGACTATGTCCGCGTTCACAGGGTGTGGGAAGTCTTCCCCATCCATGGTGCTAAGTATCATAGCTCTACCTGAAAATACTGTTTTGACTACAAATGGTTCCTCATAGGTGGGAGTCCACTTTCCCCTGGGATCACCTTGTGGAAGAATGATGCGCTTTACTACTAGGTCACTGACTTGGTAGACTCGGTGCTTGACTTTCTTGTTGAATGCTCTGATGATTCGCTTCTGATAGATCTGTCCATGGCAGATGGATGCAAGTCGTTTCTCGTCAATCAAGTTAATCTGGTCGAGACGAGTCTGGATCCATTCGTCTTCGCCTAACTCTGCGTCCTAGAGGACTCTAGTTGAGGGTATCTGAACCTCGATGGGTAGGACCGCTTCCATATCGTATACAAGAGAGAAGGGGGTTTCCCCTGTTGATGTCCGTACTGTAGTGCGATAACCATGAAGAGCAAATGGCAACATCTCGTGCTAATCCTTGTAAGTCACTGTCATCTTCTGTATAATCTTCTTAATATTCTTGTTGGCGGCTTCCACTGCGCCATTCATCTTAGGCCGATATGGAGAAGAGTTGTGATGCGTGATCTTGAACTGCGTGCAGAGTTCGGTGATCATCTTGTTGTTGAGATTAGAACCGTTATCTGTGATAATCCTTTCGGGAGTGCCATACCGATAGATAAGATTATGCTTAATGAATCGAGCCACAACATTCTTGGTAACGGATGCAAACGAGGTTGCTTCTACCCACTTAGTAAAATAGTCAATTGCCACGAGGATAAAACGGTGTTCGTTGGAATCAGTAGGCTTGATTTCTCCGATCATGTCAATGCCCCACATTGCAAATGGCCAAGGAGCGGTAAGAACATTCAGCGGTACTGGAGGTACGTGCACTTTGTCTGCATATATCTGGCATTTGTGACAAGATCGAGTATAGCGGTGATAGTCGGCTTCCATGGTGGACCAATAGTAACCTGTTCTTAAAATCTTCTTAGCCATCGTATGTCCACTGGAATGGGTACCAAATGCGCCTTCATGCAACTCTTCCATGATACGTTCTGTTGTTTTCCGGTCTACACAGCGGAGTAAGCACAAGTCGTGGTTGCGCTTGTATAAGATGTCGTTGCTGAGGAAGAATTTGGATGCAAATCTTCTCAAGAACTTCTTATCATTGACAGATGCCCCTACGGGATATTCCTGAGCCTCAAGATGCCTCTTCACGTCGTAGAACCAAGGTTTCTCTTCTGTATCAAGTTCACAACAGTATGCTGGTTCGTCAAACTTTTCAATGATGATTTGGGGAGCCTCGTTGTCCCATCTGACCTTGAACATGGACGACATAGTAGCCAATGCGTCTGCTAACTGATTCTCTTCTCGTGGAATATGATTGAAAGTGATCTCTTCGAAGTAGGGGATCGAACTTAGAACATGCTCTCGATACAGAATGAGATTCAGATGCTTCGTATCCCATTCGCCCTTAATTTGACTGATCACTAAAGCTGGGTCTCCGTACACTTGCAAGAACTTGATCCTGAAGTCAATAGCAACTTTGATACCCATGATGCATGCTTCGTATTCGGCCATGTTGTTCGTACAACTGAAGCAAAGTCTGGCGGTGAATGGCGTGTGTCCGCCCGCGGGAGATGTAATGATGGCGCCAATGCTATTGCCATTGCCAAGTCGTATTCGGTCAAGATCATTTTCCATCTTGTTGTTCTTCCGGAGAGAGTTGGCTTCTCAAAGATGTATTTTATCGGATCCATCTTGGAAATCAACAAGGTAGTGTGAGAGTCAACATATACTGTCTTAGTCGGCGAGCAGCCCAAGCCAAAGTACTGCAAGTTTTCTCGAGTTGTGAGTATCTTGTTTCACAGTCGGTAAACTTTTTGCTAAGGTAGTATATTGCATACTCTTTTCGACCAGACTCGTCATGTTGCCCCAACACACACCCCATTGAGTTCTCTAACGCTGTGAAGTACATGATAAGAGGTCTTCCTTCGGTAGGCAGCATCAGGGTAGGAGGATTCTGCAAGTACTCCTTGATTTTATCAAACGCGATCTGGCAATAGTCGTTCCATTCTACTACCTGATCTTTCTTCAGTAACTTGAAAATTGGCTCACAAGTAGCAGTTAGATGTGCAATGAACCTGGCAATGTAATTCAATCGTCCCAAGAAACCTCTAACTTCCTTCTCGGTGCGGGGAGCTGGCATTTCTTGAATAGCTCTAACCTTGGCGGGGTCAACTTCAATACCTTTACCACTGACAACAAACCCTAGGAGTTTACCGGATCTGACTCCAAAGGTGCACTTGTTAGGATTAAGTCTTAGTCTGTACTTCTTCAACCTATCAAACAGTTTCTGTAAATGATCGAGATGTTCTTCTTCAGTTTGAGATCGAGCTATCATGTCGTCGACGTAGACCTCTATCTCGTGATGGATCATGTCATGAAATAATGCCACCATGGCACGCTGATAAGTGGCGTCCGCGTTCTTCAGTCCGAACGACATGACCTTGTAGCAGAAAGTGCCACACTGTACTGTGTAACGAAAGTAGTCTTCTCCATATCTTCAGGAGCAATTTTAATCTGATTGTAACCGGAGAAACCATCCATGAAGGAGAAAACCTTGTGCTGGACGGTGTTGTCAACTAGAACATCAATATTAGGAAGTGGGAAATCATCTTTCGGACTCGCTTTGTTCAGATCTCTGTAATCCACACACATTCGTACTTTGCCATCCTTCTTAGGTACGGGAACCACGTTTGCAACCCACTGTGGATAAGAAGTAACAACTAGAAAACCGGCATTGAACTGTTTCATAACTTCGGCTTTGATTTTCTTTGACATCTCAGGACACATACGACAAACCTTCTGTTTCACTGGAAGAAAACCTTCTTTTGTTGGTAGTCGGTGTACCACAATATCAATGTATAAACCTGGCATGTCTTCGTATGACCAAGCAAAAACCTCAATATAGTCCCGTAGCATCTGAACTAATCTTTCTTTGACACTGTTTTCAAGACCCGCTCCTATCTTGATCTCTTTTCTGTGTCTTCATCAGTACCCAGATTCACAACCTCAACTAGCTCTTCGTGTGGCTGTATAACTCGCTCTTCTTGCTGTAGTAGTCTGACAAGTTCTCCTGGCACTTCACAATCTTCCTCACCTTTGTCTTCGGCTTGGTAGATCGAATTATCGAAGTCATATTTAGCAATAGCATAGCTGTTATCAACGAGATTCGGAGTGATTCTGCAGTGTATCACGTGGGTGCGTGTAAGAAACACATAGCTTTTGAAGGGGTGGTAAAGTAAAAGCAAGAAAACAACATTTAAATGCAAAAGTCCAACGATTTTATTGAATGAAAATATGCAAATGACAGATAATAAACCTCACAAATGAGCCATGATGCCCCGGGCAAGGCACTTGGCTTTAAAGTTTATTGTTCAACGCATAAAAACGAAAAGCAACACAGAAAACAAAAGCAATTACTCCTGTCTAAAGGAGATTGGTATGACGTCTTCAGTCTTCCAATTGTTGAGTCCGTTGTCGGGAGTTGGGAAGATCCAATTGCTGATGTCGAAGTCGATGTCGTCGTCTTCTATAACATGGACTCCATTCTGGCTGATGTGGAAGGGAAGTTGGCCGGCACGTTCGTGGCGTATCATCTTCTGACCTTTGATGGTGAAGCCTAAACCAGTCTTGTCAAGATTTGAAAGGAAGATCAGGGAGCTGACCCCAAATAGCACTACCTCCTTCTTCAACTGCAGCTTGAGCATCCTTCAGAGAGGCCATCCTAGACGGAGCTTGTGTAACTTCGGGAGTGACAGGAGAGTCGACAGGCATGACTTTGGGAACTATTTCGAAGGCTTGACAGGGAGTCTCAAAGAATTCACCTTCCATCTCAAGGTATCGGAATGACTGCAGATGACTGACCATGTATTCCTCTTCACCACATACTGTAACAACTTTCCCCTTCACTGGGTACTTCAGCTTCTGATGCAAGGTAGAGGTAACAACGCCTGCCCCATGTATCCAAGGGCGTCCGAGTAGGCAAGAGTAAGCTGGACGGATGTCCATGACGAAGAAAGTATAGTCAAAAGTCTGGGAACTGAATTTGACTGGCAGAATGAGCTCTCCAAGTACTATTCGTTCAGAACCGACAAAAGCTCTCACAATAATGTCACTGGGCTTCAGAACCAATCCTTCAACATCAAGTCGGTCGAAAGCACTCTTCGATAGGATATTTAGAGCAGAACTGGTATCTACCAACACATGAGACAGTGTAATGCCCTTGCATTCAACAGAGATGTGCAAGGCTTTGTTGTGTTTCCTTCCGGCAGGAGTCAAATCAGCATCAGAGAAACCTAGGTCGTTGTTGGCAGCCAAGCTAGCAATACAGACTTCAAATTGATCAGTAGTAGTGTCTTGCAGTATGTGAGCATTATTCAGAAACTTCACCAAGGATTTGGCATGAGCCTCGAAGCACAAGAGTAGAGCAAGCATGGAGATTTTGGACGGAGTCTGTCCCAACTATTCCACAACATTGTAGTCACTCTTCTTGATAATCTTCAGAATTTCCTCCATTTCTTGTTTGGAGGCATCTTCAGCAACTTCCTTTGGTACTTCTGTCTGAGCAGAATGAGTTACTGGTTCTTTCCCTCTAGTCTCGGGAACTGGTTGAATAGCTGGAACGCGAGCTGGAGTCGCAATGTCTTTTGGAGGAGAGATATATGGAGATAACACTCTTTCGGTTCTGGTCACCTTACTTGATCCGGTGATGTTGTCAATGTCAGGAATGGTAGCTTCAATTGTAATGTCCTCAATGGTCAGAGGGTATTGCTTGACGCCATGATAGTAAACATCAACTCCATAATTCCAAGGGATAGCTTTGTCAGAGGAGTATGGAACTGGTCTGGGAGAAGTGATGATGAGAGGTGTCACTCTAAGCACAGGATCAGCAGAGGAAATCCTTATTGTGTTAACATCAGCATAGTCTTTTGGGAACTCATCTTCCCATCCGGTTACCTTGACATCTTCAATAGGAATCTTGTAGCTCTCAAGAACAGTATACTTCACCATGTAATCGAATCTTCCACTTGGCTGCCCCAAGGTATCCCATGCAGATGGTTTGGCTTCGCTCACATCTTCGATCTTCAGTTTCTTAGACATGTCTTCACATAGATTCTCCACAGGTGGTTTCAGGAATAACACTTCGCGGTTATCCATCATACACTGAATACGTCTTCTCAACCAAGCACAACCATCAGGCGCAGATGGGCACCAACGATAGTTCTCTGGGCATCCTGGATTGACACCGGCTTGCAGCAAATTCTTCTTAACAGTCATCAGAGGAATGGTCAAGTCATCTATATTGAAAACATAAGCATTCTTGTCAATAGCATTGGAACTTTTGTCATGGTTAGGCATAGGTGCGTTGATCACGTTCGGAGTCTCAACAGGAGGATCAAACTCAATCTCTTTAGCCTCAATCATGTCTTGGATCTTGTTCTTCAGAGCCCAACAATCGTCAGTACTATGTCCTGGGCTGTTGGAGTGGTAAGCACACTTAGCATTAGGATTGTATCTCAGAGAGGAAGTGTTGATGTTCTGAGGAGGATCCCTCAAGGTAATCAGCTCTACTTTCAACATATGTTGCAATGCTTGCGACAAAGGCATGTTGATCTTTGTAAACTGTCTTTGTGGCGCATTCTGGTTACGCGCGTTCTGCCCCCACAGATTGAGCACGATCGGTCTTGGCTCGGCTTTTCTGACCATACACAACATTGACTTCTTTCTTACCACCAAAAGATCTCTTCGCAGGATTTGATGATGACTCTACATCAATCTTTCCGCTCTTGATACCGACTTCAATGCGCTCTCCTGTCAATATTAGCTCAGTGAATCCGGCTGAGGAGTTCCCAATTAGATGATTGAAGAATGGACCTGACAATGTCCCCATGAACATATCAACCAACTCCCTATTGAACAAGGGTGGTTGAACTCTGCCTGCTAGATCTCTCCATTTCTGAGCATACTCTTTAAATTTCTCATCACGACCCATAGACATGCTCTGTAGTTGCATGCGAGTGGGTGCCAATTCAGCATTGTACTCATACTGCCTATAGAAAACATCTGCTAAGTCACTCCAGGTACGGATACGGTCACTCTCTAGCTGATAATACAAATCCAACTGAGTTTCGGATAAACTCTCTTGAAAATAATGCATCCACAATTTTCTGTCATCAGTGTGGGGTTTGATCTTCTGAACATAGGACTTCAAATGCAGTTTCGGACAAGAGATGCCATCATACTTGGAAAAAGTAGGAACCTTGAACTTGTGACGAATCACCACACTAGGAACAAGACTCAGATCATCAAAATTCAGCCCTGACATTTTCAGATTTTCCACAGCATTCAGATAGTCTTCAAGTTGGTTGTACTTGTCATCTTCATCAGAGTACTGGTTATTCTCATATTCTTCTTCCTTCTTCTCAGGCTCACGCTGATCTTCTTCGTTGCCCTTGACACTTCCCTCAGTTTTGACACTCTCTGAGAGTTCTATCCGGCTGACCACTTTAGGACCACCTTTGTAACGTCTACCCATGTTGAGAACACCAACGACCCTCTTCTTTCTGTTGATGAGCTTCTTCAGATCTTCTTGGCCTTGGACCAAGCTGGTGAACATCTCCTGGAACTGAGCATTCTGAGCCTGGAGATCTTTGACAGTCTGTTCAAGAGCCATTTTTGCTAAAATAAATAGCGAGAAAATGAGAAAACCAATCTTCAATGTACCTGTTATGCAATGTTATGCTATGCTATGCGATGTTTATGCAGATGCAATGCAATGTTTTCAAGGACCTTAGGAATTAAAATTTGTTAGACAAGCACGAACAAACTTTATTAGTTTCTTTTATTCTCTTTTCTTTTCTTTTTTGAGTACAAGAAATAGTTCGGAAAAATAAGACAAAAGAACAAAAATCCTAAAGCTCTAGGTCTCCCATGGGCGCTTTCTCTTGGTGCCGAGGTAGACGTTGATGTTTCGTTCCTCGTGAAGTAGCTTTGTCAACTCTAGTACCTTCTTCTCGCTTGCATAACACTGAGCTTCGAATGTATCCCTTTCTTCTTTGAGCTGAATCCAGGATCTCTTCAAGTCTTCAAAATCAGTAGGCATGTCAGGATGGAGAATAGTATAGGGTACGTCACCTATAGCAACAGGTTCCATAATTGGCTGGTAAAACAGGCATGAATGGCATCATGAGGTTTTGAGCTCGAGCTCGCACCCATTTGAGGTAAGGTTCCCAAGGAATGGAGTTCTGGTGCCCCAAAGCCTTGGTATCAGTCTTCTTTACCATGCCCCAAGCGTGTATGAACCTTCGGTGGTAATTCTGGAGATCGTGATTGTAGTCGAACACAATATCTTGGAGAAGCATATCATGAGGACCATCTCTTCGAGCATAACCAAACTGACGTAGAGCTAGAGAAGGGTTGTAAGTGATGTCTCCCCTTATGCCAAGGAGTGGTACATTAGGGAATTCTCCATAATGCTCAATGAATGTGAAGTCCTTTTGAGAGAAAAGACACCAATGGATATCTGAATGAGAGAGTGACATTAGCCTTTGAGACCATTTCAACCTTTGTTCGTTCTTCAATACGGATGAAGGAAGGTGCGAAGTAAACCACCTGGAAAGTAACGGTATGCAACACATGAGAGTTCCTTGTCTTTTGATGGTACGAGTGTGGAGAGAATGTAGGATGTCTCCAAGTAAGGTAGGCACTGGATTGCGAGTAAGGAAAATCTTGATAGCGTTCACATCTATGAATTGATCCGAGTTAGGGAATAGAACCAAACCATAGACTAACAAAGCCATAATGTCTTCGAACACATGGAAACTCATAGCTTTGAGGAATTCTCGAGCTTTCTTTATTAGGAACTTAGCAAGTAAACCCTTAACTCCACTTCTGGTTTCCCAATTGGCTTCAATGTCTGAGCGCTTAAGACGTAATGCTGATGCGATGTCTTCGTACCTAGGAACCTTTTTTAAACCGGTGAATGGCATTTGATCAAGAATAGGTATCCCAAGTAGCTTAGAGAACTCTTCCAAGGTAGGTACCAACTGATAATCTGGTAATGTAAAGCAATGGTGTTTCGGATCGAAGAACTGGAATAAGACGTGCATCATATCTTCTTCAAAACCGGAGATAACCAAGTCAAGCAGATAACCATGTCTTTTGATGAACTGGGCATGATCAGGAATTTCTGAAACCAATTTTTTGAGCTGAGAAGGTACACCTATGAAGTTGATTCGGATAGTCTTTCTAGAAGCCATACTCCCTACAAAACAGAGCAAAGATAAATACCTAGGTCCTTGAAATAGTTAGAGATGATATGCAATGATATGATATCATGATGTCATGTTTAGCACACACAAAAAAAATCACACCATGAGCCTAGGTTTAAGGCTTGCATGAGGTATAGGTGTTTACCCTACCAAAAGTTTGAGTTGGTTCATCCTGTCCTATAATAGTAACCGAGTTCTAGAAATCTCATATCATTAATCTTTCTCGTAGGCGTTTATTTCAATACGACTACCAAGTGGTCGACCAAAAATATCCCAAAAGTTTGATCTTAATGAGCGTAGCATCGAGTATCATCCAACCTCGGTCTACACCAAAGCCGGCCATCTCACTACCTTCTAATGGCCAAGATGGGTCAATTAGGGTTCTAAAAGTTTAGTTAGTGCTGATGACACCACGTAGACGCCAAATACTATCCTCAACTTGGAAATGAAGAGTATCAGGACATCCAAAGTGTCACACTAACGTAGCCATCATGTTGACCATTTCAGTATACGCCTAACGGTCGCGACGATCTAATGCTACTTACCTAAAGGAAACCTGGATCCGGGTGTAGGATCCCCCACAAGTATAATACC
This sequence comes from Vicia sativa, assembly GCA_021764765.1. Classification (NCBI taxonomy): domain Eukaryota; kingdom Viridiplantae; phylum Streptophyta; class Magnoliopsida; order Fabales; family Fabaceae; genus Vicia; species Vicia sativa. The sequence continues at coordinate 237,856,527 of CM038794.1, read as the reverse complement.
CAAGCAACCCTTAAAAGTAAAGCATACAAGTCAAACAGAAAGCATTAAAGATGATCTAAAAATCCCTAAGGTATTCTCTCTTTAGGGTGTCTCCCCGGAAGAGTCGCCAGTTCTGTAATACGGTGAACTGACTTTGAGATTTTTGTTTTACTTTTTATCGCAAATGTTGCGGATAGCAAGAGTCGCCACCGACTTTTCTTTTATCCAATTAAGGGAAGGTGAAAAGAACAGGAAAAGACCTTCGTTAGATTCTGAGTAAGGGAGAAGGTTATGAAAAGGGAAGGTATTAGCACCCCTTTTGATCCGTAGTTATCTACGGCCTCTTAGTTGCTCTTAGATCATTTTTAAAATATTGCTTTCTGTGTTTGAAAAAAATGTTTTTGAAAAGGCATTTTGCTTTGACTTTGTAATGATTCATGTAGGAATGTATACAAAGTGTTCGGAAATGTTTTGTTTTGAAAAGTGTTTGAACTTTGACAAAAGTGTGAGGTGTGAAATTATTTTGTTTGAGCAAGCAACTAAAAGTCTTATTACCTACTCAGAATGGTCGTTTTCGTGTTATTTTACTCCCCTTTAGAATAGTGCTATCCATGCCATTAGTTGGTAGGTAACCTTATTCGTTGGATGTAAAAGGGACATTCGAAGGGACATCGGATGGTCATAGAAGGCAACTTGTAGGAAGTATCCTAGCACATTCGAAGGGATTATCATCACTTTTCGTAGGCAACAATCTAGGGACGAGATCATGTATTCGTAGGCGACATCGTGGGTCTATGATCTTTGTATCGAAGGGACTATGATGATTTGTTTGTGGGCAACGGTGCTAGGATACCTCTACGTTCGAGGGACTTGACCATTTGTATTCGTAAAGGCAACGAGAGAGAATTACCCTAAGGGGTGCATGTGTGAAGAGAGTGTGTTGAATTCAGATATGTTATCTGGAAATTATGAGTGATCTATGTCCAATTTTATCTTTCCATACACGCCTAATTACTAGCAGTTTATGGGGTGCAAAAAGTAAATTGCGGAAAAGTAAAGTGCGGAAAGATAAAGTCCTACGCTATTACATGGCTTTGGGGAAGTTACATAATAAGAGTGCGGAAAGTAAAAGTCCTAATTAAACTATTACATCCCATAGGCAATTACAATATTGAAAACAAAAGCGAGAAAAATTATCCGAAACGTTACAACCTGTGAACATATACATAATCGGAAAATAAGAGAAATTCGCATAAGAGGAAAATGTTAGTAAAAAGAAATATTTTTGAATGAGGAAAAAGGTTTTTGATGAGTAATGACAATTAGATGATAGAGTAATTTTTTGGTAATTTTCTGGATCGTTTTTTATAGTTAAAAACAATTAAAAGTCAATTTAATGATTAATTAACAATTAAATAAAATATGCATGCAAAAATATTAATTGTAATGTCAAAAATTAAATAAACATTTTTCTGATTAAAATACAAAGGGAAAACATTTTTGGTGATTTTTAAATGCATGAAAAAAATGTTTAAAGATTAATTAAATTAACATGAAAATATTAAAAGAAATAAGAAATAGAAAAAGTTAGTTTTGCAAAACTGTAAAAAGAAATTGCCTTGCCAATATTCGAACCCACGTCCCCTGAGGAATTCCATCAACATGTTGCCAACTGAGCTAAGCTGCTTTTGTGTTTGGAATTTGGAAACAGTTGTTTATAAAGGAAAACGTGTCATAGTTATAATTCAAAGCACAGTCAACACGCGTGGGACCCAGGATTACGAATGGACGAATCAGAAAGCCAGGATGCGCCACGCTTGCAGTCAACTGGAGTCAACAAGTCAGCGACGCCGGAGCCCTAACTCCGGTCGTCTTCTCCGATCAATCAAATCTTCAAACCTGCAAAATAGCAAAAATAAATGGCAAAGGGATACCCTACCCCCCTAAATCGACCCTTGCGAGTTCAATGGTGGTGTCTGTTTGGATTGAAAACTCCTGTACAAGCCGTTTCGAAGCAAACAGTTTGAAAAACCCTAACTATGGCAAATCGAGTTCTGGACGTTCAAGCTTGAGAACGATGACCCAGATCCTTCCTATGACATCTCATCAACACATTAGAATGATTAGTTTTGAATAAAACAAGCAGATATTAAAAATTCAAATTCAAGAAAAGTATGAATATGTATGTTCATGTATGGCTCGATTCAGGCAGTTTTAACCATGGATAATGATGTGTACTTACTCCAAATCACCTCAGGAACACAATGGAATGATTTAGAATGGCTGAAAGTGGCTGGAATATGGAACACGATTTTTACCAATTTTATGAATTTTTGAGAAAAATAGGGTTGCTTCCAAGGGATAGGGTTTCGTCCCTCTTGTCTTGTGAATGCATTAGGTATTTATAGAGTGTAAGATTAGAGCAAAAAGAAAGAAAAAAGATATGCTAATGAATGCAAAATAATTTCTCTTTCAAATAAAATCCAATCTTTTCAAAATTTCATTTTTCCTTCCATGCATGAGCTAGCATGAAATTGGCATGTTTTGTGGGCTTCCTTGGTCCTCAAGCTTGATAAAAATCCAACCCAACTTGAATTATACCTTGTTTTCATATTTTATTTTATTTAATCTTGAATTAAATGCTTTTAAATTCAAAAATAAATCAAAAAAATAGAAAATGGTCGTGGCAAGGCATCAAGTGATCACAAGTAATATTATGATCAAGTTTGGATCATAAAATTATAGGCCCATTTGAAAAAAATTGGATTTTGACAAGTATCTCTCTTTGTGCAATTGTCCAAAAATGTCCAACTTATGCAAGGTGTATTTTGCTCAATTTTCAACATTTTTTTGTGTTCTTGGACTTTTTAGAAAGCTCTATATGTCCTCTAAACAACCTATTTGGTCTCATATCAATTGGAGTTTCCATGCTCAATAAAACTTCATTACAAAAAGTTGACTTTTTGTTGGCTTTGAAAAGGACCTATAATGTTTTGATCCATATCTTCAAAATGAAGCATTTTCATACCATGCTTGTGATACATGAAGTTGTAGAGAATTGAATTTCCTTCAAAATGAGAGGTGGTGGAAAAATTTCTGATAAAGTATGAAGAAGTTATGCTCAGTCAAAGTTCAGTTGACTTTTCTCTAGAAAACCCTAATTTGGAAAGTTTGACTTTTGATCAAATCTTGAGTTTTCTTGATGAATCATGATCAACCCTTGATCAAATGATGAATTTTACTTCAAAATGAGGGTGTTGACCAAAAATCATGAAGTTTGACTGTATGTTGACCACAGTTGACTTTTTGTCTAATACAACTGATTTTCAACCATCTGAGCAATTGTCTGAGGAAAGTTGACCTGTGAGGCTTGAAACTTGTCATGGAGATTCTTTGAAGCATATGAGGAGGCATGATAATCATTGGAGGTGTTGAGAACCCATCTTGATCTGAGAACTGTCAAACCCTAGTTTGGGTTGATTGCTTAGGAGAGGGTTTGTTTGATCAGCCCTTGAGGAATCCTAGAGTATGGATGTGAGAAATGTCTTGAAGAATGGGAGGGCAAATTTTGGGGTATGACACCATATTTTCCATAAAAATAACATCTCCAACACTCAACTATGGTATGAGTTTCTTGTGTCCTGACATGATGTTGTGACATCTGGTCAGACATCTTGCTCTCATCCTTCATTTTAGCATGAACAAACTTTATCTTAGGGGTCTACTTTTTATTTTTCACGTTTTGATAGCTAAACCCAATTCTAGTATGTCTTCTCCATCCTTCTTTATATTAAATTATCAAGTTTTGATGTTAACAAGGTCACTCTATTTTGGAGTTCAGAATTACCAGCTTGATATTCTACCTTCTCAACCTGAAGTTTAATTATGATCATTCTCTATTTTACTCCTATTTGATAGACTTCCTCACTATTGTTGCATAACTCTCTATAAGAGGTATTCAAGTTTTCATAAGATATATCTTCACTTCTGAAGTCTCCCTTAGAATCCCATCTTCATGTTAAGGCAGTCACAATCTTAGCAGATTCTTCCTCAACAGATTCATCATCTGACCAAGAACCTGTCAGTCCCTTCTTTAGGTTGCCTCTTAAGATAAGTATGAAATTATGTTCTAATGTGCCTAAATTATTCACATTCATGACACTAAATTCCCTTACTTTGATCAGACACGTCTCCAATTTTGAGTTTATTTTGGAAATCATGACTATGTTAATGTCAGATGTGAGGTTTTTGACATTTGATATTTCCAATCTCTTCAAAACTCTACTGAATTGACTTCTAATTAACACAGTAGTACCTGGCAATCTTTCCTTAGAATCCATAGAACTGGAAAAAAAATCTCAGGAGCTCACCCAATAAATAGAACATTGTGTCTGCTCTAATGCCAATTGATATTCTGGCACTTGCGATGCAGACATCAAGACTGATGTTTCAACATAAAACACAATGTCAGGATAGATGTTATAACATCATCTGCTGACAGAAACTTGCTAAAATAGGAGATTATGTAGAAAATAAATTGCAAAAAATTAAACAACATAATCAATTGTTAATCCAGTTTGGTGAAATGTCACCTACTCTGGGGGCTACCAAGCCAAGAAGGAAACCCACTATGATAATATTAGTTCAAAGCCTAAATAATCCCAGTTTTCAACTTCTCGCCTAATCACTACCTTGTGCAACTTCTGCCTAGACACCTCTAGATATGAGATCCCCCTCTCACTTCCAATCACCTCAGTCATACATGTAATCACAAGCCTTATGACTGAAATCAAAATAACCAAATAAAAGATTACACTTCAAATAAATAATACTTAGTTTTGCTAAAAGCTTCAACTAAGAACAATATTCAACTCTTTGCTTAAAATCTCATGGGTGAGAACAATAACTTCATTAACAATCAAGTAACAAATAGTCTACCTCAATGTATCAAAAGATACATGAGTGACATACAAAGAAAAACACTAAAACCTTAAAAGAATCCCAAAACACTTATGTTGCATCCACAGTTTATACAATGTGAATACTTGTTATTTTAGGTTTAGCAAGTCCTTATTTATAGTTGTAGTTGGGCTTGGACTCTTCAAATAAAATTCAATCTTCTATTTTAAATCAGTTGCAAGATCTTCACATAAAAATAGGAACAAATCTTCAAAGTTTCCTAAAAAGTATATAAGATCCTTTTTAGTAAAGCTAAATCAATTTTGCGTTGTTCCTAATAACATCTCATTGACATGCAAAAAAATAGTGAGATATATCCAACACGATCTCACAAAATCAAATCAAATTTGTCAGAGATATAATAGCAGCGCCTGGTGCACAATAGGCCAAGATGTCAAGACATCTGGCTTAACATCTATCTAATACACATGACATCAGAATATGTCATGACAGTTGGTCAAGATGTTTTGACATTTTGCTCAACATCATTTAAGAACCATGTTTTAGCAAAATTTATGCCAATCCTATAACAATTGGTTTAATAACTTTCATATTGCCCAGAACAATAGAAGATTAGATGCCTCCAAAAAATTCTTCAAAATCCTGAGTAGAACAAGCTACCTTTCTGATTTTCAATCTATATGCTCTGATGTAATAATTCAGACAGAAGTCTGGCATAAGGAACATTCTTCTTATCATCCTTCTGACTTTCCTTGATAACTTCACATAGATGATTGAATATGTATGCAACCATATTGATTTTCTCTCTATTCCCCAAAACCAAATGAAGTGTTTGGGATCCCATGAAATATGATCAGTGCTTCCTTCCCTGGGAATCAGACAACCAATTAGGATTCTGAACAGAAGCCTATATGCAATATGCATATTTTTCACCTTTCCAAAATCACCAGAGTTTAGAAACATACTTATTTTTATCAATTTATCTTATATACTGCTTTATTTTGTGTTCAAACCCCATCTTCCTTCATTTCTCATACCAACGATCTGGGTTATGTGACTCTGATCGATGGTTACTTCAAATCTCGTCACTGCAGACCTACTTTTGTTCCAATAATGTTATTTTTATGAGGTATGGGTACTAAATCCTAAACATTGTTTATTTGAAATTAATTTAACTCTTCTTGCATAAACTCACTTCAACCATCATCAAATAGTGCTTCATCAACAAAAGTAACACCTATCATAAAAATGAGTCCTAACATTGAGTGTTCATGGATTATGTTGGATGTGAATACTTGTACTTGAAGGTTTTCATGGATTATGTTGCTTCTTCTTAGACATCATAAGCTTCTTCATCTGGATGAGCTCCAGAATTTGGATCAGTCTCTGAAGTTGGATCGGCTTCTAGACCACCAGATTCTAAAGATTTAATAGCTTCTAAACCACATCTTCTAAATTTTCTTCAGATACATAAATTTCCGAAAAACTTTCAACTAGCTCTGATATTTTATTGCCAAACTCTTTTTCATTAAATTTAACGTGTATTGACTCTTCAATAATTATGGTTTTAGAGTTATACACTATGTATGCCTTTGAGCATTCAAAGTATCTTGAGAAGATATTCTTTTGAGCTTTGGCATCAAATTTCTTTAGATAAACTTTATTGTTTTAGATGTAACATGTACATCCAAATTGATGAAAATAAGAAGTACTTGAATTTCTTCCCTTGAAAAGCTCATGTGAAGTTTTGTTTATATTAGGTCTAATGTAGATTCCTAACATGTTGTGTTTACAACTTCTTTCTACAAGTACTTAGGTAAATTATTTTTGTAAATCATGGTTCTAACCATTTCTTGTAAAGAATGTTTTTTCTCTCTACAACTCCATTTTGTTATGAAGTTCTAGGGGAAGAAAAATCATGTATAATTCCATGTCTTTCGCAAAAGATTTAAAATGACTCACTTTTAAATTCTCATTCATGATCACTTACGACTTTTATTTTATTTTTTTCATTTTAGACTTGTATACAAAAAAATTCTAAACACACCATATGACTCATCTTTAGTTATAAGTAATTTGACCTAAGTACATCTACTATAGTCATCAACTATGACTAATCCATATTGCTTACCATTGATTGATGCAATATCAGTTGGACCAAATAAATCAATGTGAATTAGTTCTAATGGTCTGGAGGTAGAGACAACGTTCTTTGTTTTAACAGTTGTTTTTATTAATTTTCCCTAATTGGAATGCTCCACAAAGAACATTTGAGTGATAGTTAAGTTCTGACAAACCTTTGACAAGTTTTAGAGATTAATTTCCAGTTAGCATGACCTAAACTTCTATGCCATGTCTATTTTTTATCACTCATTGATAGAAGACAAAGTACCTTCTAATCAGTCAATTTAGAGAAATTAATCTTATAGAAATTTCCTTTTCTAATATATTTAAACACTATGGACTTATTAGATTCATTCACGACTATACATTTGTTCTTATTAAACACTACTTCATAACCGTTGTCACAAAATTGACTAATACAATAGGTTATGTTTGATTTCATCTACTAACCAAACATTATTCATTGAAATAGAATAATTATCAATAGTACATGTACCAATGATCATTCCTTTCTGGTTTCCTCCAAAGCTTACAGTTCCCCCACTTCTGAGTCAGATTCTGTGTCTGGAGATGTTAGAGCCATCATAACTAAATTGGCTTATTCTCCATCTTTAATATATTCCTCTTCTTTGTCAAGTTCACCATATGTTATCGTGAGACTTTTCTCGACTTTGTTTGTGAAAATGTCCTTCTGATAGCCTCATTTCTTCAACTTGTCCTTATGCAACTATGGACAATTAACAATAAAGTGACTAGGCTTCTTACAATTGAAGCATCCCTTCTAGTCATCTTTATTTTCTCTATAACGCGATCCTCTTAAGCCATTGCTTCTTCTCGAGGACCTTTTGTTCCTCTTTGCCAGATACCGAAAGATTATTTGAATGTTACACTTGATATACAATCAAAGGCGTAAACAAAATACAACTCAATAAGACTCTCAATACCTAAGAATATACAAATGATAAGAAATTTGAAGTTAAACTTGTGATGTTGATTTGAAAGAGTAACAGTTCTTTTGATTGTCAAGTATTAGTTATATATTTTTCAAGTCTTCAACTCCTTATATAATAAGACAAAAAATAATCATTGAAGGAAACAATCTTCACAAGTGATCTTGGAGAAGCTTGATCATAAACGTTGAAATGTTTCTTGATATGGTGAATGTCATTGAAAAGAAATTTGAATTTCCTTTGGTACATGAGGAATTATCTATTGCATTCCAACTATTTAAGCATATTTTTGTTTGGATCTGCATGTGATCAAAAGACAAAATGACCTTTGAGTTTGACAATGACCTATTAGAGTCTTCTTGATTCTTATGTTGATCCGCTTTAAAGTCTTCAGAGTTTAGATCTTCAGAGATTGACTTTCTTCAGAGTCTTTTCAGGTGTTGACCTCCTTTAAAGTATGATTCTCAGGTTCTAATTATTCAGATTCTTAATCTTTTAGCTTCTCTTTAATGCATTTTTTAGCACCAATATTTAGTTAATGTCATAAAATTTAGTTTATAATTTTGCACACTTGAATATATATTAATATATCTAATTATTTTTTAAATAATTTGCTATCATCAAAAATTTTAAAGATATGATAAACCTAATTTTATTCTTTAACACGGTTCATATACTAGTTGTCCAACCAAAAGTTGAATTTTTCGAAAGACAATACAATTATTCGACACATGGTTATAAGAGTTGTGTCACTTGAAGCACATATTGCCTTTTATTTGTTTGACTACAGAAATCTTGTGACCATCTTGTTATTGAATTTGTTTATCTTTAAGTAGATAGTTAAATACGTGGTATACTTTGTGATATCAAAATCATATTCAATTGATATCATGATGTCAAATTTAACATGACAATTTTGATAATTTTTTTGTTTGAGATTTGTATTATAAAATTCATTGTTTGATTGAAAATTAATTTTATTTATACTATATCTATAAAATATAATAAATAATTTAATTTTAATATATCTTATGATCTTAATATTAAGCATGTTAAGTGACACATGCTTTTGTGAGAGATACATCACATCTTCACCTAAATTTTTAAGGTGACAGGTGTTTGGATTCTCTCACTTATAAAATATTTATTTTTCATTTTTTTAATTAACGTGAGGCTTCTTCCTCACACTTAATTCTCAATACTTTCAACTTAACCATAAATTTTGATGTCAGTGTCATTTGATGTTATCTTTTAATTTAATTTTTTATTAAAAATTGGATTTTATGTTATTGTAAAAATCATGTGTTTAATGTAGTCAAACTTAATAAAGTAAAAGAATCAAAGTTTATTTAGACCAAAAATATTCTCAATAAATTAAGTACCTAAAAGACAAAAAAAAATAACATGGAAAATATACTTTTTATTAAAAACAAACATAGGAATAATTTTATTAAATTATTATAAAAGCAATTTAAAGTAAATAAATTTTCATATTTAAATTTCAAAGAAACAAAAATTTGACCAAAAAAAAAAAGAATTTCTCAATTCCAACTATTTTACCACTAAACCCATATATACATGCAACTGTACCAACATGTAAAATGGTCAGATACATACAGTCTTCCCCTTCCCATCCATAAAAACCCAATCCATCTCTCCTATCGCAATTCACACTCTATACCAAATACCCTTTTTCCTTGGATTCTCTTTCACATTCTCCAAACACACACACAAAACAAAAACATAAAAAACATCATCAAACACAACACAACCTCAAGAACAACAAAAAAAAAAACATAAAATGTCTTCATCTCCTTTCCCTTCTTGTTTCCGTCCATCTCCAACCACCGATGACCACCGTCTTTCCTCACCACCTCCGCCGCCCCCGCCGCCGCATTCAACCAACCCCAACCTCGCCACCTATCTCTACCAAACAGACATAGGTTTGGTTTCTCTGACTTGGTCACGTTCCATCCTAGGTCGTTCTCTTCACGTTCAGCTCCATCACCATCCATTCGATTCTCCGCCGAATCCTTCTTCTTCCTCCTTCCATCTCCACATCAAACCCTTCGTTTTCTGGAAGAAACACGGAACCAAGAAACTGTCTGCGAATACTCACCTCTTCTGGAACCTCTCCAAAGCGAAATTCGGGTCAGGACCTGAACCGAACTCCGGTTACTACGTGGCGGTTGTGGTCGACAACGAGATGACGCTTTTGGTCGGAGATTCAAACAAAGACGCGTACACAAAATCCAAATCCAAAGAACTGAAAAATATTCATAATCAATATTTGGTGATGAAGAGAGAGCATGTTTATGCTAACAAAATCTACAACACTAGAGCCAGATTCGGTGGGAAAATGAGAGATATTCAGATAGATTGCGGTGGAAGAGATCACTCTAAGCTTTGTTTCAGTGTTGATGGAACCAAAGTGTTGCAGATTAAGAGACTGAAATGGAAGTTTAGAGGAAATGAGAGAGTTGAAATATATGGTGTGCCGGTTCAGATCTCGTGGGATGTTTATAACTGGTTGTTTGTGAAAGATAATAGTGATGGACATGCGATTTTCATGTTTAAATTTGAGGAAGAAGACGATGAGGAACAGCATAATAATAATGGAGGGAAAGAGAAGGGTTTGATGAATCTGTGGACACAGCAGAATGTGAATTTGGGAGGTTATGAGATGGGGAAAATGGGGAAGAGCTGGTCTTCTTCGTCGGTTTCCATGGCGTCTTCGGGTGGATCTTTCGGTGGAAGTTCATCGGTTTTGGAATGGTCTAGTGTTGAGGAGAATGAATTGGTTGTTCCTGTTGGGTTTTCTTTGCTTGTTTATGCATGGAAACGATGAATGCTGGTTCTGGTTTTATGGTTTTTCTGGTTGCATTTTGTTTCTGTTCTATGATCATTTTCATTAGACACTGTTTTTAACTTAGTTAAGTTTTAGGTTGTTTTTTCTTCGGAACATACTAACACATTTGATTTGTGAACATAGAGATTGAATAAATCTAGAATTTAGATGCTTTTGAGGTTAGATCTAACAGATTATTATTCTTTAAACAATGGAGAAGAAGAAGATCATAGATATTATCAGTAGTTGAATGTTGAATTAAAAGTGTTTGTATTTTATGTTTTGTACATTTTACTTGTATTGGCTCAAGGATTGTGAAACTTGTTGCAATTTAATGTAACATTTTTTATATGTAACTCAATTGTGAGAATGAGAATCAAATTGACTATTGCATGATTTATATAACCTGTTAATTTCATTTTGTTATTAATGACTTAGGTAGAAAAGTTTAACCAAATTTTAGTTTTCCCAATGTGCATAGTAGTTGGGTTGGATTGTTATTGGAATTGTAAATGTGGTGTGCATTCCATGTGTTGGACCAAAATGACTTGATATTTGGAGGTGGAGTTGGGCCGTCCGAACAAAGATCGCGTGGTCTAGATCTTAATACAAAATTTTATTTTTATTTTTATTTTTAAAATTTTAAATTTTAAAATTTTAAAATATTAAACTTGAAATCTTAATAACTTGGTCAATTTGATCTAGACTTGGTTGAACTAATGAAATACATGTGCATAAATGTAAACCGTGTGATTTAGATCTTATTAAACGATTAAGGTATATGTGTGAATATCTGAATCGCTCGATCAAGACTTCACCGAACAACTAACATACATGTGCGATTGTCTGAATCACTTGATCAATAGTTGATTGACCGACTAACATACATGTGTAGAAAAATCTAATCACTTGATCAAGATCTGATTGAACGAATGAAATACATGTTCAACATTAGGGTCGAAATTCGATACAATTTGGATTCTTTGGAGTGGTGGTAGGAGTAGGACCTATTCTTCCCTTAGATGAATTGGCAATTGGAAATGGCAGCTAAGCTAAGGTTGTAAGAAGATGTGGGCGGTCGACTTAGTGTGACCAATACAAAAAATGTGAAGTTGGTTGACCTAGTCCACCATTGGATTGAATTGAAATTGAACGGTTATATTAGTTGACAACTCAACCAATACTCTTATAACTTTAAAGTGAAGAAAGAAAGATGATAGGAAAATGTATAAGAAATTGGATAGAAGCGATGGTTGCGTTGCCTAACGGGTGGGTTGTTGATCGTGTGGACCACACAACAGTTTGTTTTTGAGAAGGATGATGGATTAGATTCCACTGTTAGTCTTGTGAACACACGAAATTTTTAATAATTAAATTAAAAGCTGTCTGCCAGCGATTTTTTGTTCACTAATGAAGCTTTTTGCTAGGTCAATAAAATAAAATGAACAATTTAAAAATAGATAAATTATTTTCACTATTTCTTTTTTTTAGACAATAATGTATTTCACTTAGTTACGTAGTACAGTAATTATTTAAGCATTGGTTCGATATAAAAAATAGAGTATTTTAGTATTGGTAAATAGCTGTTCATTAATATTGGTAAAGAGTTATAATAATATTAATATTAATAATAATAATAATAATAATAATAATAATAATAATAATAATAATAATAATAATAATAATAATAATAATTTTAAGTTGGCAAAGATCCAATAAAAAAAACTTCACATCTTTTTTCAGATTTAAGATTCAAATAATTCTCATACATAAAGGATCCCACGTAAATGTATATTTTAAAATCTTCATATATATTATTCATTATTTTTTTTTTTGTAGATTTGGGCGTGGATATTATAGTTCAGCTTTTTCTCCACCATACCGAAAGTTCAAGTACACAATAGCAAATCACTATCTCGTTGTCTCACTAATCATCTTTAGTTCTAATCCATAACAATAATGCCGTATGTTAAAACAAACTTTTCATTCCTGTAGATTTTCCCAATTAAATCCATTTGACTCAAGTCATTATTGTTGCGACAATTACACTAAGATGAAGAAAGCAACTCTCAATTTTTGTATTTCTAACAATGAATCATCTTTGATCTTCATCGTTGCTTCAATTGACTAAAGGCTACTTGGTGAGAAAGAGCCTTAGTAACAAAGCAGTATATAGATTGAGAATCGACATAAAGATAGACCGATGTTAGGATTTTGAGACCACGAGAGGGTGGACGAACCACTACCATAGCCAGTCATTCGATGGTGGGGATCCTCATTGATGATATAACCTATTGCAACCTCATGTATCTCAAAATCTTCAGAAGGTTGGGGTTACACTTGCAAGATCTTAAGCCATGTGAAGAAAAAAACCTTATGGAATTCAAAGAATCCTCAACTCGACCAAGTGGAACAAGATATCTACCACTTTCCTTTTGTTGAGGGGAGAACATGGGAATTATAAATGTGTTTTTCTTCGTGGTTCCTCGTGAAAACGTCTTTAATGACATTCTTAGAAGACCATTCTCGACAATGCCAAACGACTTATCCTCTCTAGTCCATTTGAATATGAAATACCATCATGACATGTGACCTTATTTTGCAGGTGATATGCATTCAACAAGGAGAAAAACTTTTGATGATGATAAATATTGATTAATAATCACAACTAAATGTCTAACAAACACTAAAAAGTCAAGCACAAATAGTTAAAGCAGTTAAAGATGTAAACCAACCTATTAATGTTCGATAATGGACTTAATCTTTGATGATGGCAAATAAACATAATATAACTTAAGTTTTATCATAAAGTAAACTCAAGCAAGAACTTATAAGATTGAAGCATCTGAAAAAGACGTGAAGTTTATGAAAGCGTTACCTCGATGTGTCTGAGTAAACATATTGTAAAGCATAATGACATTCTCGTAAAAGTACTTGGCTAAAACGCACATACACATCACACACAAAATAGTTTTCAAAATTATTTTTCTCAAGAAAACATTTTGAAAAATGCTTTGAAGTTGTGCCAAGTGAATTAAGAGCAATCATAATAGCTCTAGGCAAAGTTTTGTCTTTGTCAATAGATTGACATATTAACATAATTGATTGGTTAAGGTCAAACTTGAGTCCTAAGTGATTAGGACAACATTTTAATGGAAGGTAACATCTAAATATCTTTCCTTTCCATTTTGAGCTTGATAATCGATTAACTTAGGGTAACTATTCGATTGACAATATGATCCAATCAATTGGTAAGTCTTAAAAATCCTTAAAACCATTTCCTTTTATTGTGCCAACCTCTAGCCTATAAATAGAGATCCCTTTCCACTCTTTTTCATCATCTAGAATCGTGTTTCAATTCACACTTCTCACCCTCTCTATAAAATTTATCTTTGTTTACTTTCTCACAATAAATGTTTAGCCGAAGTGTTTTTTTCTTCTAAAAAAGTCCTTTTATGATTGAGGAATATGTAATTCTGGAAGGGTAGAATTGAAAATTCACGAAGAGAAATTTTTTTGAACCAATAAAATTCACCAAGGGAATATGTGCAACAAATATTGTTGCTATCTTTTAGCAACCAAATTTAGTTGATTTATCAATTAGTTAAATATTTGTGATTTAAAATTGAATTCAAATCAAATAAAATATTTGGTTGGAGCTATTTTAAAGAAGAAACTATCAATAAATTCTCTAACATATTTGGACGAAATCTTTGCAAATATCCAAGGAGAAAAAAGCCCAACATAGATTTCTATTTAAAGGGATTTGTTACTTGCTTCAAACCATCCACCTAGCTCATGAGAGAATTAGGTTTTAGGATGAGTCCTTCTTTGTGTTTATTGCACACCACTCTATGTTTCAGTAACTTGACATAGTAGTTGGTTTGTTTAGTTGAGTTGTATTCAACATTGTTCTTTGTGTTAGTTATACACTAATCACTTATGATTGGTGATTGAGATAAAGTGATAGGGATTATCATATTTAGGTGGAGTACTAAATAGAAAGTCAATAGGGTTAAGAAGAGACATTGAACAACATGGGCTTGTTGTTCCTATATGACTAATTGTACTAATTTGAAGTTGTGAATTTTCTTTTTTGGGTAGAGTGCCCTCTAGACGTAGGCGTGGTTTAACTGAACTAGGTTACCAATTCTCTTCTGTTATTTATTGCTTTGTTTTTAAATTTTTGTGTTGGTGTCATATATTTGTTGTAACAAGTTGGGCAAGTTGTCCCAGACATCTGGTCCAACATCTATCCTCTAAGGAACATAATTTTCAATTTTTTTATTTTATATTTTTTAATGTATTTCAATGTAGTAATGATGTAATTAAAGAATGTATATGCATATATTATGTTTTTGGAACCAGATGCTCATTTTACCTATTTAAGGTGTATTTGTGTGAGGCTCTGGATGTATAGTTGTATGATCTTGAGCGCAAGACTCAGGATCCTGTGTAAATTTACAAGGTCAATCCTCAAGGTTTAATCGATGTTAGTGGGTCTTTTTCCAACCAAGGGTTAATTCCCCTTCCCCTACCATATGAAAACTCGGTTAGGAGTAGATGCATGGCGAACCCACTGTGGCCTCTAGAATGTCTAGATACCAGAGAGGGTGAACCATTATTTCATGCGGGGGATTGATTTTTATATTCGGATGTGAAAAGATTCTCTAGCACCACCCTTGACTTTAGGTGGGGAAGTGATTTTTGTGGCATGGCATGCAAAATATCTCTGAAAACACCTCTGAATTTAGGTGGGGAAATGGTTGTTGTAGTCGGACGTGCAAAGAATATCCGATAACACCTTTGGCTTTATTTGTGTGTGATTTGTGTTGTGGAAGATTGATTGATATATCCAGATGTGAAAAGCATATTTGGAAGCACCCTTGGATTTCTTTACGAGTGCTTTGATCCCGTCAGATGTACCTTAGACTCATAGTTACTAAGCATAATTATGAAGAAACAAATGTTCAAAAAAGTCATATTTCATTTATAATCGTAGGTCGTCCCTGTACATAATGAAGATGATAATACAATTACAACATTTAATATAAACGGGGTGGAGAAAACATAACCAAGCGGGATAGCTGCCCGTTATTATTCTTGTTCACCCTTCGTCGATCTATCCACTTTGTTAGGGGAGTATGGCCATCATCCTAAGATGGATGGTAAGTGATGTTACATTAATCTCCATGGCTACTCATTCTCTTTAGAATTTCTAGAGCACTTGATATATTCTTTTTTCTCCTCCGAGGCTGACGTTGGCAATGCCCGATTCTCCTTTGAGGTTGTGATATTTGAGATTGAGGTGAACCAATGAAGCTACATCATCTAACATAGCACCAAATATGATTCCTAGGATGCAATTGTAAATGATCCAACAAGGGACAACGAGGAACTTTAAATTAACCGCTCGAACACGTCTTTCATCAGTTGTTGATATCGCCATCTCAATGTACCCCCACAGATGTGTGGTCATTCTGTAAAACACATGTAGACCAGAGCCTTCATATGGAAGCAAACTTCATCTCTAAAGTTTCATTTTCTCAAATAGCTTAGAATACATTTTATCACAAGAGCTGCCACTATTGATTAGGACTCATAAAACATCAAACTGACCAACGATGGATGTTCTTGCATTACTATTCTTGCATACCTCGGTTAGAGTCCTACTTTCTCCAGTGGGATTACTTCTGTTCCAATCATCATGAGTTGGAAGTGGCAAAGAATGAGTTGTCAAAAGTGTGCTCATCTTATCTTCTAGTATCATGTAAGACTTAGCCATGCTCAACATATCTTGAGTGGTTTTCCTCTTCTTTCTCCCTATCTTCAACCTGAAGGAATGGTCCTTCAAAAGACCGTTTTTGAAGATCCAACACTTAAGGTCTTTTTTAGCTCCCTCGAATTCAACATAAACTTACGTAAACTAGTCGATGTAAGACTACATGCTTCCCTTCTCTCCTTGGATAATATCACACAAAATGGCCCTAGTCACCATCCATTGAACCATAGTCTGGCCAATTCGACCAAAGTTAAGGAACCCAACTTTCATTTGGAAGCTTTGTCGGTGCTGAAGTAGTTCAACCTCTCATTAATGAGTTGCACGTGTTTGTCTAGGCCTCCCTTTCCGTTAAAATCCCCCAGCTTGGGAGGCTTTTCCATAGATTTTATTATGTCACCGTTCCAAATCTGGGCACACAAAGGATGTTTTGGGGGACTCTTTGATGGTCAGTTTTCTTCTTGATTTGAGGAAGGAACATGACTGCCTCAATCTCCCCCAAGGCTCTAGGGAGGAGTTTGGTTCTTCCTGCTCCTATGTTAATTTTTTCATTTAGGATTCTTGTCCTTCTTAATTTCGACCAGACCCGCAATGGAAACGTGAGCTCTTACTGATATATCCTCCTAGATGTTTTACATAAGAATCACCACTTCTATATTTATGACCCTTTATTAAGGATGCAAAGGTAGAGGTGGTTCATCGATCGCTTCTTGAGAAACAACGATAACTTCACTCGCAGCAGCAGATCGAGTATATTTAGATCCATTCATCACTTGATTGGATAAAATGTGATGGATATTTTACTTTGATTATGGATGTTCTTTATTCGATGAGATTATGAAAATCATAGGTATTAGAAGTCGATTCCCATAGATGACAATATTATTCAATTCTAGAACTAGAAATGGAGTGATGGATGGAAGTGACGATAATTTTGATCTTCTGACGCAACGAAGGTGAGAGCTTCAAGGTTAGTATTTCAATGCTCAAATCAGTATGAACGGAAGAAGAGTGAATTGAAATTATGTTTGAAACTTGTTACCTAAATTTGGCATTTGTTAGCAGTGGATTGCAGAAAGAGAAAATAACAAACTCGACATTTGTTAGCAGTGGATTCGTTGGAAGTACTTGCACTTGCAACTGAGATGTTTGTTAACGTCATGAGGAGAAGTCTCACGTATTAAGAAGATTCTGGAAGGTTTATTATTCCCTCTGAGTGGTCAATCGAGGTCGATATCATCGGCCCAAAACACTATACCTTGGGCCTTTTCGATTTGGAATGAAGACATCTCTCCATCTAAATCCATTGTTGTTTAGAGATTAATGCAAAACAAACTTCCTACTGCTGAGTAACCTCAATGTAGGGGCTACACCATGTCTTCAATGTTTTCTATCTACAAGAATAAAAAAAAAAACCACTCATCATCTGTTTTCTCTTGCATTTTTGCTATCAAACTTTGAAAATGTCTAAGTAAAATTCGCAAGCAAATCACGCATATTTCCTCCACTAACAATATTTGGGAAGCTTGCTCTAGATCCAGAAGCTCATTCAGAGTTAAAGCCTCTTTCATCCTTTGATTAATGCAATTTGAAGTTTTAAATTTTTTTTTCGTGTTTTAAAGGTTTAATGATTCAATTTGATTTTACATGCTCTTACATTATAGATTAGGTTTAACTTTCGTGTACTAAGACTAAGCTAACTTTGGACCACTCTTGGGATGATTTTGTGATCTTTATTAATATGATTTAGTTCCTTGACAATTAAAAATTTGATGATTTGATTGCATCAAGATCATTTTTGGGACGTCTTTCATCATCTTGCATAAAAAATTGTAAATTTTTTATTGTTAATATAGGTGATACATCTACTAGTTTTTTTTTTTGGTTTTAAGAAAAACTATGTAAAAATTAGATTAGGTTGACATTTTCTTTAAGTTTATTTTGTTTTGGGTGGGTTTTGGCATATAATCTCCACTTTTTTATGAATCAATCTTCTTTCTAATATTAGCTTAAATGTTATAATAGCCTTCATTATTTTTATAAAAATAAATGTGTGCACACCATAGATTTCAACATATTTTCGTGTAACATGAGATATTTTATTATCTTTATTATTAACAACGTTTTGTTACTCTTGACAACAAATTAAATAATTGCTAGCTATCAAATCAGCTTTTGTTTAAACGATTAATTAATACCAATAGTTTCAAAGAAAACTAACACGTATACACACTAGACCATAAACTAAGATGTTTTCATCTCTTATTTTTTTAATCAACCGATTTTGAAGATTTCCGTTACACATTACAACTTGAAACTTGTAAAATTCAGGATACCAATTAGAGTAATTTACAACTCTTATTCATTAGTCTTTGCCTTAAAAATATATGATACTTTTAATTAGGGCTAGAATTTAAAAGTTGGGAAATAAGCCATGCACCAAGATCAAAAGTCAAAGTAGAAGCTATTTGATTTGAAACGTATAGCACCAAACACGGTGCTTTCGGTTACTTTGCTAATTTGCAGTTGCAACAATTTAAGCTATTTTTCCACACCAATGACTTGGAATCACTTCGAAAACCACATCAAGAAATTATTTCATTTACTATAATTTTAATTAGAAAATAAGCCGTGATGATTGAGACTTTTTTTTAACTGTTTGTTTGGATTGTAATGAGCTATTTAGATCCTCATGGAAAATTCTAAACAGCTAGAAAACGTCTTTATACTTGGTTTAATCGTTGGCGAACACAATTAATATATAGCTCGTGTGGTCCACTAGAAAGACTTAGAATCAACCATAACATTATTCAAATTTCTTGACCAATTAAGAAAATATTATTCAAATCTAGGTTTAGAAATTAAAAATTACACCTTAGTAGGTCTTCGACCCTTCATTGCCAGATTATTCCTTACGTTATGAGTAAAATAACAGGCCTTTTTAAAGTTTAAACAATTTCAAAGAATATCATTTTATACAAATTATTCTTTCAAAAACTTTATTTAACAAATACAAAATATATATAATTTCGCAAGAGACATCCATATCCACTAAAACCCTAACATAGTGTCCAAAGATTCTTTCTATCCTAAGTTTTGTTGAGGTCATGGGTGAAGTAGATATAGGGGTTCATATATTAAGCAATTTCAAACAAGATATTAGGTCTCCGGTATTTCTGGGCAAGGCCATAAAACCTAATTTAAACTTGAGTATTTTGTTTAATGCTAGGAATAAAATCCTTAATCTATTTAAAAAGTTTTAACATACATCGAGAGAGGTTCTACAAATTTGATGCACGACTCTACAAACATCTTCAAGAGATGAAAATTAGAATTTATAGGATCATTTATCAGGTCAGGTGACTCCCCATTTGTCCAGATCCTTTCATAAAGAGACAAGTTTACTTTGAAAAATTGATTGTTGTAAGATGTTTAACTTCTATTGGCCACAAGATTATTCCATGAAGATTGTGCTTGCAGTCCTCCACTCCTCCCAAGTATTCTTCTTCTAGTATGGTAATTGAGATCGTATTCCCTTTCAAGATGGGTTGGGGGTAGCCGAGGACTAGGGATATATCATACATTGTTTAATGCCTGAGCAAATGATATTGATGATTTTGAAGTTTTTAAATGAATGAGTATAGAAGAACCGAGTTTCAAAGAGAGACATGCCCAACGTATCTGAAAAGGTTCCATGATTTAATTTAAAGAATCAGCTTGTTACGAGTCGCCATTGGGGAAGTCGAAGTTTAGGGTTCGATTTAGGGTTTCCATTGTTCAAGATATCGATAATTAATACTCCCTCCGCCTTAAATTATAAGACACTTTGGCAGCTAAGAAACCAGCATATTGCTAGCATCAAGTATATTTTTGACATAAATTTTATATTTTCTCATATTTGTAAAGAAGGAAATAGTTTAGCAGTTTTTTTTTTTTTAATTTTAAATTTGGACCACATATCTACTACCTTCACTTTTTATTCTTTATCTATTAAGATTATAAGCGATTATGTAAAGCATATGCTAGATTTTTCTCTTTTTAAATTTAGATACTTTTGTATAATTGAATGATTTGTCTTTAGTAACTTCATTCCTTATTTAATCAATTTGTATTTATTATATTGTCTATATAATATCCTATAAATAGGATCAATTTCATTGTATACGATTATACCTTAATTCAATGAAATAATACAGAATCATTCTATCTTTCTCTATTCTTTTTTTATAGGAAAAGCTATTTCATTAAGAGAAAAGCCAAGAGACATTACAAACATCAAGAGACTTATGGTATAGGACAAACCCCATCCATAGTTCAGAAGCATCTAAGACATTACACATAGGTTTATCAAAAGCTAAAGGAATATAACCAAACCAGAAACAACAACATATCATCAAATCATCAACTCTTGTAAGAACACCATTAGTGGCGATATAAGAATGAGAATCTATTGTCTTTTTCCAAATCCAATTAAGGATGATTTCTTTGACTTGTGTATGCGTATATCGACTTCCTTTGTTCTCAAGATTGTCCAATTTCATGGAAAGCTCAAAACTTTGTTGATGACTAGAGATAGTGTTACTCCAAAACACAAAAATCCTTTGAGACTTTTCATCAAACACCATGAGTGCAGTCTTAAATCCCAAATGGCCAAAGCATAAAATAGACAACATAAAAACGTAAAAAGCTAGATCTGAAAGAGGGACAAAATGCAACCTGTAGTAAAACCACAGCGGCTTTGGGGTTGCGCGAATCGTAGCCAATAGAGCATAAACAGAGGAAAGGGGCAGCTTTGAGATGCTAAGACCAACCTTAAGGATATTTTCATCTTCTAGTAGTGGTGGTGGCTCGGGCGGCGGGCAGTTCAATAGAAAAGGGGACGGTTGAGTGGTGGTTTGCAGTGGAAAGATGGAAAAACCAATGAGGAAGTTAGATCTGATGGAAGTATGAGAATGAGGTTGAGTGAAAGAGAGATTACCCTTCATAGAGGAAGGACCACCATAAAAGTGGTAGATGAGAGCCACCATGAAGGTGGGGGGCAGCCACCATCAAACCCTAAAGGTTTGGGGGGAAGGTATTTTAGAGAGAAGAGAGAGCATCTCTCTCTAGAAAAGTTTTCAAACATAACTTTTTACTCTTACCTCTTTCTCTATTCTCTTTATTTCTTATTTTGTTTATTTAATAACGTCTATATTTAAAAAATATGCATTTTTTTAAAATTATGTATTTCTCTTTCCTATGCTCTAAACTCGCAAACAATACTTTACGATATTGACGTTAGATATGTCATTGATTTTGTCTAATGTTTATGATATTTTTTAGTGCTTCAAATCACACAAAATAGTTTCAATACAAAATAATGTGAATGGATTGTTTCCGGTGAAAATTTCATTGAATTGTATTCATTTTATTCCCTGTAAATCGGGAGGGGATTACGTTTAGTGAAATTTACACCGGATATGATCCAGTTTAAATCTCAACCCTTAAAAGTCAATCATCTTATTTTTTTAAATATTTTGAATATGTTTTAATGGTTCAGGTCTAACTGAACTATAATGTGACTTGAGAGAATCCAGTCCCGTGTAAATCTTATCCCTTAAAATTCAATCATTATTTTTTTCATATTTTAATTACATTACATGTAATTGATTGAGATTGGAGAGAATTTAAGACCCAAAACAATTAACATTATCAGGAAAAATATAAGAGCATTTACCACGATTATATATGCACGTACTCATTGGTCTTGCTCCCAATTTTCTCCTGCCAAAACATATACACTCGCAACAAACTAACTTACTCTTATCCACTTTTATTCTATTTTCTGCAAAGAAAATTTAAATTTCAATCATAAACAATTCAAATTTCTACTCATAGTACAAACACACCAAGTTAAAAAAGGCTACTTAAACACAAAGTAATTCCACACATGTGCAAAGAACATAAGTTCATTACATTGAAGTTAAAAAACACATCATAACAAAACAACAATATGATTACGGCAGAGGGAAATTTTCTTCCATGCATGAACCACACTGATCATAAATAATTTCAACATTCTTCGTTCTTAAATAATTATAAATAAAATTGAAATTAAACATCTATAAATAAATTCGTATATGAATGCAAAATTAAAAAAGATATATGCTAAAATTATGATAGTTTTGTTCAATTCATAGGTTAATGGTTTTAGTTGAAATTCAATATTTCAAGTGTGATAATCAGTTAATATGAGGTGTAACCGATTATAATTAAAAAATAAATATTATTGAAAATCTAAAAAAATTGTTTTACTTTGTGACAATCGGTTACACAAACACGTTAATTAAATACATAAATTTGTTATTGTTTTTGTTGTGTCAATGTTTACCGGTTAACCATTTGTATTAACCGGTTACACACATGCAATTTCCCTTTTTCTTGGACAATTTTTCAACCGACTCCATGTTTTACTTACACATCACGTGAAATTTTAAAAATATCCATAAAAATTAAAAATATATTTTCGGTGTGCATCAACACACATCTAATTTATTTATTTTCTGAAATTCCCTTTATTTTATCCACCTTGCCACTTGCATCATACATTTACATATATATTATTTAATCATACTTAGTTGAATGCATAGTATTCCTATTATTGTTACTATCACTAGTGCAGAAAATATTTTTTACATCGGATGAAAAGTACTTTTTACATTGGATTTGGAACCGATGTAAAGTCAAGTGATGTAATAAATCAAAAATATTTTATATTGGTTTTGGGTCCGATGTATAAAAGATATATTTTTACATAGGTTATATTTTAAGTATGCTGTGAAAAAAAATATCTTTTTCTAATAAAATAAACTAAATATTTTACATCAGTTACAAGTTAGATCAGATGTAAAAGATGTGTTTTTACATCGGTGGCCTTATTGGCCTGATGTAAAATATGTCTGTTTACATCGGTTGCCTTAATGGCCTGATGTAAAATGTTTATCATTTAGGATGAAATTTATTATTTTTTTAGCGGATCCTTGTAATGTGTTTTGGTACCTAATTTTTCATATTTTTCTAACATCAGACCATGTTTAGGTCGCTATATCTCATAGTTTTCCAATATCACATAGACCACGTTCTTCAAAATAAACAATTGATTTATAAAATAAACAATTGTATTACAAAATTATAAAGAAGTTTACACGGTGGACTACAATAACAAAACATACAAAAATATCCAACCATTTATAAGTCTTTTCCCACGATTGAATTATCAATATAAAATTTACAAGTAGATGAGTTGCAGCTTCGATAGACAACAACAAAATCACATTAACACCAGTATATATAACTCACCAGATGAAGCTTAATTTATATATAACTCAAAAAAACATTTTACCCAACAGAATCGCAAATCATACAAATCATCTTGTGTTAATTCTATTGGATCATCAAATACCTACAATACGTAAATAACAATATAGAGTTATTCTTTAAAAATTCACATTAAATTGTAAAATGCAAAGTAAATAACTAAGTAAAGTTATTTTCATTACTTGCATTCAATTCTCAGTTATATTGGCAGAGACAATATCCAACATATTTCTCTCACATAATTGATTCTAAACATAAACAGAACGATTAAAGTTAAAGCTATCCCGTTGTCTAGTATCTATCTCTATCTCTACCGATCCTTTTTTTTCTTCTCGATTTTAGCAATTTAGAATCTAATTTGATGACAACATTAACCCACATATGAATGTGAGTTGAATATTATATCAAACAATTCAGTTAACAAATAAGCACCCATAATTCAAGAACACTTAATTCATATGCACAAACAACCAACCAAACCACTGCTACACCAAAAAACTGACCCCTAAGATTCAAAAAGACCCCTCATAAAATTGTTGAGATAATCTAGGGATACTAAAACTTGAAATAGTGTTTAAAGTATAGAGTTCAATATTGTCCATCTATCTATCTAGTAACTGCCACACTTATCTTGATTTCAGCCATTTAATATCCTAATATGTTATGACTTATGAGAGCTTAATATTTAGATGGTATAGTATGAGTAGAAAATGAAAGCAGAGAACAATATTAGAACGTTACCACGTAAGAAGGTAGTTTTCGATGGAAGTATGGTTTCCGATGCAGCAATAAGAGATTCACGGGCATGGCAAATGGAAGAATGCAAGTAGCGAAACATCGTCATAAGTCGTCATAGATTAGTATGACTTACGAACGGTGGTGTATCCATCAGGTTCAGGTTCAACCAGCATCATCACTAAAAGAACCGGTGCTGGACAATAATTCAAACCGAATATGCTTTCTTTTTTATTCCTTGATCTTTAATTAATTACCAGAAACTCATATATTTTAGGTTGTTTTGGAAATTCAATTGTGTTTTTTTAGGTTGGGAGATTTTAAGGTTTTTATAAGAAACAACGTTAATTTAGCATCATGCAAGCTTGGGGAAGGTTAGGAGGTTATATAAGATGCGGCGTGTGCAATGTTTCGGGGTAGTGATAAGAGGTAGTAATAAGAGACAGTTTAAGTCGAAAAGTTGTAACTTTCGTTCGAAGGATCCAGTTGTAGATCCGGTCGTGACGGTGAAGATGCAGATGCGGATTTAGTGGAGCGTGCTGAAATTGCTGCGAAGTTGTTGGATTTAAGGTGGTCTACTAATCTCACCTTTGGTGAACTTCCCTATCGGAAAGGAGAGAAGACTCGAGGTGGTAACTTGGACAAGGAGAAAGGCAAGACTGGATCTGGTAAGGTTCTTCACCTTGCAAGTGAAGTGTGTGGAGAAGTTCGTGTCGATGATGAGGTTTTGCATGCTACAACTCTGCAGCTACATGAGGTAAATGATGCTAGTTTATTTCTCGATATTGTTTGAGCCTTTACTTAATACAATTAAGAATAGGAATAGGTGAAATAAGCAAGAAAAATTGTGGAGACTTAAAGTGTGTTCTGTTTTGGTTGTTGATGTATTGATACATTATAGTTATTGTTTAGGGAGAAATACGATAACCTTCGGTTTCTCTACACCTATGATGGGGATGCGACGGGTTAGTAATGACTACCATTCTTCATTATTATTGGTTGCTGACAAAGCCTACTTTCTCTTGGGAGGAGATAAAAAATAGAATAAGTGAAAAAGACTGGCGCACTCTTAATGTCGAAGAATTTCTCTCGTTCTTATTTATATTGAAGAGTAATTTAATATTAAGAAGTTGAGTCAAGAATTTCTAATTGAGTTTACTTAGCATAGCTATTAAGTTTAGTTTTAAGGGTACTTTAGTATTTACTATTTATGTATCTTTTATCTTGGTCACTAAGTTTACTTCATTAGGGCCTATGTGACAATTTTTTCCTTTGTATAAATAGACTACTAGTAGATGTCATTTATAACAACAATCCTTATTTCTTTCACTCTTGTGGTAGTCGTCATTCTCTTTTATTCTCATTATTCCAATCATCTTTAATTCTTGTGCACCAACAAATTGGTATCTAGAGCTCCGGTTAGAAACACAGGGAAACACGAGTGAACGTGAGTTTGTGTTGTGTGATTGATTTTGTTTCTGGGTTCACGTGGAATCTTTGAACAAAATTGTAACAGAATCACATTTTCTGATTTTGTGGATTGGGAAACATTGTGAGTGAAGATCTGAGTGTACTGTACAAGATAGAAGATGAACGGAAACGACAATTTGAGTACCAAATTTACAGTTTTTGATGGCAAGAACTGAAACAGATGGATGATTCAGATGCACATGTTATTTGGGACTCAAGATGTTCTGGAGCTTGTTATTGATGGGTATATTCAGGTTGCAGAAGATGCAACAGAAGAAGAGAGAGATGCGCAGAGAAGCAAGAGGAAGAAAGATCAGAGCGTTGTTCTTCATCCATCAGTCTGTGGATGTGAATGTTTTTGAGAAGATTGTTGATCCGATGATGCCAAAGGAGGCGTGGGACACACTGGTCAGATGTTACGGTGGTGACGCATTAGTGAAGAAGGTGAAGCTTCAGTCCTTGAGAAAGCAATATGAGAATCTCAACATGAAGAACAATGAAAAGGTTTCAGAGTATATCTCTAGAGTGATTCTGATCACTAATGAGATGAAGGCTTATGGAGAAACCCTTTATGAACAAGTAATCATAGAGAAGGTATTGAGGTCACTTACTCCTCAATTTGATTACATTGTTTTAGAAATTGAACATTCTAAAGATCTGGAAACCATGAGAATAGAAGAGCTGCAAAGTAGTCTAGAAGCGCATGAGTTGTGTCTGACTGAAAGAACTTCTTAGAGGGAAGTTGAGCAGGCTCTGAAAGCTTATTTTGTCAAGAAGGACCAGAAGCATTCTTGGTCAGAGGCAAGAATAGACATGGTGATAGATTCCATAAGTCAGAAACCTCAACTTCTGATGAGAATAAATATCAGAAGGGAAAAGAGAAGAAGAAATTTCAATGTTACTGTTGTAAGCAGTTTGGTCATTTTGCTAGAGATTGCTAGTCAAACAAAGGAAGGAAATCAGAAGAAGCAAACATAGCCAGAGGATATTCAGATGATAAACCTGTGTTATTGATGGCTTCTGAGTCTGATGGAAGATGTTTGGCAGATTGGTGGTATATGGACACTGGTTGTTCAAATCACTTGGGTGGAAACAAACAATGGTTGACGGATTTTGATTCTAGAAGGAGGACAAAGATAAGATGTGCTGATGATAAGTACCATAATGCAAAAGGTATGGGAAATGTGAAAGTCAAGGTGAAGAATATTCTGATCAAGGATGTTTGGTATGTTCCTAGAATCAAAAGCAATCTGATGAGTGTCGGTCAGCTCATTGAGAAAAGTTTCTCAGTCGTTATGAAGAAAAATCTCTTGAAGTTGTATGATTCTAATAAGAAGTTGATTTTGCAATCTGAACAAGGAAGCAAAAGAACATTCAAGGTGAATGTAGAAACAGCTGAAACATAGTGTCTTAGTGCAGAAGGCTCTGAAGGAGATAGTAAGTTGTGGTACAGGAGATTGGGACATCTGAACTATAGAAGCTTAGGGCATCTAAGTTCTAAGAAGATCGTACGTGGCATTCCGAAGATTGTGAAGCCTGAGAAGTCATGTGAGGTATGCATGAAAGGAAAGTAACCCAGATTGCCATTTGTATCAAAAGTAGCCCTAATAGCAAAAAAAGATCTGGGAGTAGTATATTCTGATGTGTGTGGACCATTTCCAGAACCTTCACTTGGAGGAAATAGGTAGTTTGTGTATTTTGTGGATGAGTTCACAAGAATGACGTGGGTAACACTCATCAAGTTTAAGATTGAGGTGTTTACAGAATTCCAGAAGTTCAAGGTAAAGGCTGAGAATTAAAGTGGTCAAAAGTTAAAGATTCTCAGAACGAATGGTGGAGGTGAGTATAACTCTACAGAATTCCAAAAGTTCTTTGATGAGAATGGAATTGAGCATGAAGTTACTGCTCCTTATAATCCTCAATACAATGGTCTTGCTGAACGAAGAAATCGAACTTTGCTTGATATAACGAGAAGTATGCTAAAAGAGAAGAAGCTTCCTCACAACTTATGGGGAGAAGTTTTTGCTACTGCAGCATAAGTGCTCAATAGGTGTCCAACGCATAAGCTAAAGGGAATTGTTCCTTTAGAGAAGTGGACTAGAGAGAAGCAAAGTGTTAGTCATCTGAAGGTTTTTGGTTATGTGTGTTACAAACACGTTCCAGAAGCTAGAAGGAAGAAGCAGGATGATAGAAGTAAAGTGATGTTATTGGTGGGGTACCATAGTACAGGTACATACAAACTTTATTGTCCAGAAACTAACAAAGTTGAAGTCAGCAGAGACGTTATTGTGAAAGAGTTAGAAGTTTGGGATTGGAGTAAGTCTCAACCAACTTGTGATGTAGAGATAACTTCTAAAGACGAGTCAAAAGTTGAAAATTATGAAGATGAGTCAGAGTCAGAAGATGATTCTGAAGACTTTAAAGATGAAGATGATGAATCTGATTCTGATCCAGATTCTAATGATGATCTAGAATCTGGTGGTGATCATGCTTCTGGAAGGGAAAACTCTTAAGACGTAGGTTCTGGAGGACAAGCTTCTGGAGATGATCATGTTTTTGAAGGTGGAAATTCTGAAGATAGGGTTTCTGGATAAGGTCCAGAGGTTAATGTTGTTCCAAGTTCTGAAGAAAAATCAGAACAAAGTTCAGAGGCCACAAAGAATCAGAACTATACCTAGAAGGTTTGCAGATTTTGACATGTTGCAAGACACCGAAGTTAACTAAGAGGGAGAAGTCATCCAGTGTGGCATGTTAGTAGATTCTGAACCTTTGGGTATAGAAGAAGCACTCAAGAAGAAAGTCTGACTGAATGCCATGAAATAAGAACTTGAGGCAATAGAACGAAACAAAACTTGGGAGTTAACTAAGCTTCCGAAGAAGAAGAAAGCCCTCAGCGTCAGATGGGTTTTCAAGGTGAAGCTTAAGCCAGATGGATCAATTGGTAAGCACAAAGCAAAGCTAGTGGCCATAGGTTTTCTTCAGAAACCTGGACTAGATTACTTTAAGGTATTTGCACCTTTAGCTGCAAATAGAAATTGGCCTCTAATGCATTTGGATGTGAAGTCAGCATTTAACAGTCCATTACAAGAAGAGGTATACGTGTCACAACCTCCTGGCATCGTGAAAAAGAATCAAGAAGGGATGGTGTACAAGTTACACAAAGCTCTGTATGGATTGAAGCAAGCACCCAGAGCTTGGACTTAGAAGATTGATTCATTTTTCAAGAAGCAAGGGTTTCAGAAGTGTGAGATGGAATATGGAGTTTACGTGCAGCATTCTGGAAGCAATATGATTCTGGTGTACCTTTATGATGATGACATATTGCTTACAGGGTATTTTCCAGAAAATATAATCAAGTTCAAGAAAGTGCTGATGAATGAATTTGAGATAACTGGTCTGGGAAATATGGTATATTTTCTAGAGATGGAGATTTTGTACTCAAAGGAGGGTGTCATTTTGCATCAGCTGAAGTATGAACTAGAACTTCTGAAGAAGTTTAATCTGGAGAATTGCAAGGTTGTTGTTACACCGTCAAAAACCAATCATAAATTGGATTCTGATTCTGAGGCTGAAGATGTGGATGCTACGATCTTCAAATAGTTGATATTTGTGTAATACCATACCTGATATTTCCTATGCAGTTGGATTGGTTAGTAGGTTCATGAGTAAACCTAAGTGGTCCCATTATCAAGATGTTGTCAGAAATCTGAGGTATATCAAGGTAACTTTGAAGTTTGGAGTATTATTTCCTTCTGAAAGAAAGGCAGAATCAGAGTTGATGAGTTACTCTAACTCTGATTGGTGTGGAGATAGAGTTGATAGAAGAAGTACTTCTGGATACTTATTCAAGTTTCTGGGAGGTCCTATTTCTTGGAGTTCCAAGAATCAAGTTGTTGTTGCTCTATCGACGTGTGAAGCTGAGTATATTGCAGGCGTTGTAGCTTCATGTCAAGCTGTGTGGCTTCTAAACTTATTAGAAGATCTGAAGATTAAAGTAAAGAAGCCTCTGAAGATGATGATTGATAACAATTTTGCAATCAATCTTGCCAGAAATCCTATGTTACATGGAAGAAGCAAGCATATTGAGACTAAGTATCTTTTCTTGAGAAGCCAAGTCCAGAACTAAACATTAGAAGTTGTGCATTGTAGCACCCAGAAGTAGTTGGCAGATGTTCTGACGAAGGCAATCAAGACGGATCAATTTCTCCTCTTAAGGGATGGAATTGGTGTGGTTAATTTTGTTTAGGAATATGAATTAAGGGACGGTATAGAAGAGTAATTCAATATTCAGAAGTTGAGTCCAGAACTTCTGGTTGTGCTCAGAAGTTCTGATGCTCTGGAGATTGAGCTTACTTAGCATAGCTGTTAAGTTTAGTTTTAAGGGTACTTTAGTATTTATTATTTATGCACCTTTTATCTTGGTCACTAAGTTTACTTCATTAGGGCCTATGTGGCAATTTTTTCCCTTGTATAAATAGACTAGTAGTATATGTCATTTATAACAACAATCCTTATTTCTTTCACTCTTGTGGTAGCCGTCATTCTCTTTTATTCTCCCGTTATTTCAATCATCTTTGATTCTTGTGCACCAATAATTTAACTAGGCTGATTTACAGTATTTCTCACCAAATGTGATGAAACTCCATATAAGATTCTTTAATATGATTATGTAGTCATGAAGATACTGTTACAAAAGCAAAACTTAAAATAGTGAAAACTTAATCACATTATTTGCATCAATCAACTCATACAAAAAATAGAATCATATAAAATATAATCACAAAAAACAACAAATACTGAAAACATGAAAACAAAAGAATGTAGAAGAAATCAAAACGCAGAAAACTAATACAGAACCAGAGGAAGAAGCTTACCAAAACTAGAAGATGCGAACTAGAGGACGGCGGAGAAGAGTGGTCCGTTGGGGACGGAGACGAAATGAAGTTCGACGGAGGGAGCCGGATTGAGGACGAAACGAATCAATACGACAGAGGGAGCCAGGTTGAGGACGAAACGAATCAATACGACGGAGGGAGTGGTGTGTTGGGGACGGAGACGCTCCGGGGTTTGGCGAAGGGAGCCGGGTTGAAGACGTACGAAACCAAGGAAGAGGAATAGTTGATTGAATGAATGGGTTTACACGTATTAGCTAGGATTTTGTGAAATCAGTTGGAACTTATACCTGATGTAAGCGTCACAATGTTTTTTTAAATATTTTATAACAAAAATTCAACTTATTTACAAAAGTGCCACCGTGTTTTTTATTTTTTTTATCACTGAACTTTTTTACATCGGAGGACATTTAGGCCCGATGTAAGCGCCACAGTGTTTATTTTTTATTTATTTTATAACAAAAAACTCAACATATTTACAAAACTACCACCGTGTTTTTTATTTTTTATCACCAAACTTTTTTACATCGGGGAAAATCTAGGCCCGATGTAAGCGCCACCATCTTTATTAATTTTATTTTATAACAAAAACTCAACTTATTTACAAAACTGCCACCGTATTTTTATTTTTTTTATAACTGAACTTTTTACATCGGGGGAAAACTAGGCCTTATGTGAAATATTTTTTTTATTTACCAAATTGCCACCATGTTATATTTTTTTTTTCCTAAATCAAATATTTTTCATATAATTGGAAATAAAGGTCTGATGTAAAATCTTTTGACAAACATTGTTTACACCATATATTTTTATACCTGATGTAAAGACCTTGTATGAAATTTAGACATTAACTAAATTTCATTCTTACATCTAGAACTAATTGAACAATATAAACTTATGAAATTAATTAAGTTTCATCTAGACAAACAATTTATACAAAAACAAATATCATCTTAGAATTGAACAGCTTATGAAATTAAATAATTTAATATAAAATTTCATCAAGACAAACAGTTTATACAAAAATAAATATCAATTTAGGATTGAATAATAAAAACTTATGAAATTAATTAAGTTTCAGCCAGACAATAAAGAGTTAGTAGACACACCGTTTATACATAACTACAAACCGGAAGTATATTTCTAGTTATATTGGAAGTGCATTTTTGGAATTATTTTTTTACATTTTAAAAGGTGAAACTACAATTAGTCTGTTTTGTGTAAAAAATGTGCAAATTGAAAATGCATTTCTAATTTTTTGAAGAGTGATTTCGAATTTTTATAGGGTGTCTCACTCCAATACGGGGTGAGTTAAGAAGTTCTCTTTTCTTGTTGTTTAGTGAGTTGTTTTAGGTTTGAGTCATTTTATAACACTTATATAAATATTTTGGAGGCATCTCATCTTAAAGTTAATGCAGAAAATCTATCTCTCTCTCTCTCTATATATATATATATATATATTCTTCTCCAGAAGCACTATACCTTCATTGATTTACCAATTGTGTGATTGTATGTTCCAACATTTGACATCAACAGTCTTGGTTTTGATCCATAATTCATTGTACAAACATGAATATCGTCTCCAATGATAGAGTCCTTACAGATCTACCAACCTTTGAATCAAAGAATTACGACAAATGGTGCAAGCAAATGAAGATGTTGTTTGGCTACCAAAATATTTTTGAAAGTGCAATGTCTTAAAACAATATTATTATATTTCTTAATATGTGTGCAAAAACCATAAACGATACTCATTTTAAAAAACGGAAGGAGTCGTTAATTTTATCAAATACTTTTTAATTTAATATAGGAACTTATCATCCATCATTAGACTTGTTATAATTTACTCTCACCGTCCTAAATTGTCCTAAATTATAAAAAAAAAAAATTTTAAATTATATATTATTTTATAAATTTAATACAATATTAATAATATTTTTTTCAATACATTCTTTATTATTTATTTCTCTTTTTTCTTTAAATTCTCTTAAACTCTCTTTCTTCTCGATAATAGTTTAAAATAATATATAATTTCTCTATTTTATATAATAATATATTTTTTTAATACATATAAAATGTCCCAAATATGGTATAAGTTGGGACAGAGGGGGAGCACTATCTTTAGTCGATTACTCTTTTGAATAAGCTGTTATGCTGTATCAGTCTGTAAGGAAATGATGCGGTGCTTGTATGCTTTACAGCTACGAGTTAAAAGAAGTACAGCAAAGAAAAGAAAGAGAAAAGCTGTTTGAACTTTTAAATGAGAAATCAAAACATGCAAATTGTAAACTTCACAAAGCCTTCAAAGACACTCAACAGAATTGACACTGCCACAAGATCCATTTGTTTCGGAGTTTTATAGTAGATAATTAATTAAATAAATAAATAAATAAATAGTAGCAATTAGTGTAAAAAGAAAGCAATTGAAAATATATAATTTAATTTGTGTTGTTCTCCTTAAATATTCTCACATATGCTCATCAAATCTATTTGAAATTGACTACGATTTTGTTTTTTATAAATATGTGTGGACTCCAATGAAGTTTCATTCAATGCAAGTATTATCCAAACCTGCTCAATTTTATATGGACACTACTTTCCCCTTTCCTAAAAATACTATTAAAAAATAATGAGGGTTTCGTACCGCTTAAATATTTTAATCATTTTAAATATTTATAAATATTTTATTAATTAAAATATTTCAAACATATTGTAGTGGTAGTGACCCGTAAAAAAAATATTTTAGTTATATAATTTACAAGAGTTGATAAAACATTTATATCCCTCTCATGATTCTTTTCTCCTTCTTCGTTATGAACTCCTAAGGCATGCCTAACATGTATATATGGTCATAAAACACATTACATTAGTCCTATAGAAATGAACTCCTAGGACATGCCTAACATGTATATATATGGTCATAAAACACACCAGTCCTATACAAATATAGCAATTTCGATTGTTTAAATTATCAATTTAATTAGTCGGGTTCGATTCATAATGGCCCGATTGTAAAAATCAATTTTTTTAGTTATTTAGTTAATTGAACCAAATTTAATTACAAGTCCGATTTAATTAGTCGGTTCAATTCAAAATGGACAAATGGAATTGGAGGCCTACATTAAATACTGATCCATTTTTAATTCCTTTCATTGTTTAATTAGAATTAATACAATTTTACAAGTTGGGTCAATTAGAATTAAATTCAACTTTACAGCCGCTCAATCCTTTAATTTATAAATATTTTTATAAGTTGATGATCTCCCAAACGTACTTGTCCGTCTCGTCAACTAAGACATGATGGCGACGTCAAGTTTGCCTCACTAACAACTTCTAACCAATTAAGGAATAATAAAGCTCCTTGAATCTTTAAGAACAGAAACAAATTCCTATTCCTGCATTAGATATTTGGACAACCAAGGTAGAGCTTTGCAATCTCTCAGGGAAAAGGCTACATCACCACTGTCATAAAGTAAAACGAAACCATTCAAAATAATGGAATTACAAAACTAAAAGAAACCCTAAGATTAGTATAACGAACATAGCATCCATATTTTTCCAGTGGATTATTTGACAATTATGTATCAAACCAAAAAATTCATATATTTATCCAGTGGATTATTTCCCCAGTGGATTATCTGACACCTCCTTCAGTGCTTACAACTTATTCAAAAAATACTAAATACATCAATCAACACATAAAAAATATCTACAACAAATTCTAAAATCGATAATAAATAAAATAGTAAAAGACTCATTAGAAAAACTTATTCATAAAAGAGAAAAAACAAAAAACAACTTACTCTTCCAAAATAGCTTATTCAAAAAATAACTTATGCAGATGAAAAACAAAGCTCAAAAACCAGATGCAGGTGCAAACCACCGTACTCACCGTCATCGAACACACAACTCGGACCACTGTAAGAAGGGAAATGGACTCAGATCTGCATCTCTCATACCTTTAGAAATGGAAAGTTCAAAAAAATAAACCAAAACACGAAAATTGATTAATACAAATAATGAACATGAAACATTGGTGTGAGAAATGAAATGAACTTGAGAAATGATGGAAGAAAAATGATGAAAATTAACGGGGTGAGGTGAGCTAGGGTTTGGAGAAGGAAAGAGAGACGAGGAGAGAGGGAGGCGTAGATGAAGAAAGAGACATGAAATGAAATATGAAATAATAAGGATCGTAGTGAAAATTTAAGGAAATGGGAAAGTAGTTAATTGGACAATAGGTTAACCCGGATAATGCTGTGTATCAAAGAAAATTTGAAAATAATGAGTGCCACTTGGAAGTATGGGAAAAGCTGATTGGGCGGAATAAAATTTGATTTAGCAAATTACAATTAAGGGCATTTGTTAGTGCAAATAAATTTTGATAAAAGGGTAATTTAGGGTGTTTAGTGGCATATACTTTTCTTAGATAGGTAGTTGATTTAAGAACAAAAATTATAAATTATAAGAGAGACATGAAATATATGAGAGATAGTAAGAAATTAGTAAAAAAGATAGTTGGAGAGAATTCAAGCCCGTTAAATTTTGTTTCATTAAGTGGAATCAACGACATTGATAAACTTTTCTTAAAATATTTTATTCAAGACAATGTTGTTGGAAGAAAGTGTTTTCAAGAAAGATGAGCGATGGGAAGAAGGAGAAGATAGAAGAGAAATTATAGTGAAAGTTATTATTTCTGTTCATAATGAATTGTGATAGCTCTATTCTAAAAATTACAAACTACTAAGTGTTGTACCCCAAATTTTACCCTGATATTTTCCTACTCGTATTTTGTTTATATTAAAAAAAAAATATCAGAACTTCTGTAGGTTCAGAATAGAATCTTCTTCTGCTATCAAAACTTCTAACTTCTGTAGGTTCAGAACAAAATCTTCTTCTTCTATCAGAAATTCTGTAGGTTCAGAATAAAATCTTCTTCTACTATCAGAACTTCTAACTTCTGTAGGTTCAGAACAAAATCTTCTTCTTCTATCAGAACTTTTGTAGGTTCAGAACATAATCTTCTTCTACTATCAGAACTTCTGTAGGTTCAGAACAGAATCTTCTTCTGCTATCAGAACTTCTGTAGGTTCATAATAGAATTTTCTTTTGCTATCAGAACTTCTAACTTCTGTAGGTTCAGAACAAAATCTTCTTCTACTATCAGAACTTCTGTAGGTTCAGAATAGAATCTTCTTCTGCTATCAGAACTTCTAACTTCTGTAGGTTCAGAACAGAATCTTCTTCTGCTATCAGAACTTCTGTAGGTTCAGAATAGAATCTATTTATGTTATCAGAACTTCTAAATTTTGTAGGTTCAGAACAAAATCTTCTTCTGCTATCAGAACTTCTATAGGTTCAGAACAGAATCTTCTTTTGCTATCAGAACTTTTGTAGGTTCAGAATAAAATCTTCTTCTGCTATCAGAACTTCTAACTTCTGTAGGTTTAGAACAGAATCTTCTTCTGCTATCAGAACTTCTATAGGTTCATAATAGAATCTTCTTATGCTATCAGAACTTCTAACTTCTGTAGGTTCATATCAAAATCTTCTTTTCTTTTCAAGTGTCCAATTTTCATCTCCAAAAATCAAAATAAAATTGTTTCATATCAAAAATCTTCTTTTCTTTTCAAGTGTCCAATTTTCATCTCTAAAAATCAAAATAAAATTGTTTTTGGGTAGATTATTTTTTAATATTTCGGGCTTTGTGGCCCATTTTGTCAAAAGGGCATTTTTGGCATTATAATAAAAATTGAAAACCCTATTTCCTTTGTCTTTATATGTGTGTTACCGTTAAAAAAGGGGGAAGAGAGAGAAAAATGGCATGTAGGGAGGAAAATAAAAGTTGCACAGAAACAAAACAAATACTCCTTCTTCATCTTCTTACTTCCTCTCGCCGCCTCACTCATATCTTCTTCTTCATCAGCGGCTCAACCCTTACCTCACAACAACCTCCACTGCACACCCTTCATCAGTGACACAACTCTTCCAGCCTTCAACTCAGAACAAGAATCATTCCAAACTCGTCGCTCACCATCAACATCAAAGTTTTCCACTGTAACAACCTCTATCCAGCTTCAAATTGTTGGTTTCGATGTTTTTTCAGTAATCCTCGATTCCTTTTTCAGGTTGTGTTTGTTTAAACTATTTTGATATGGTGAGAATTCTGATAATTTGTGTTTGGCTTTTATTTTGTTTGAAAACTGTGTTATATGTTTTTTCAGTGAAATAGTGTTGTGTTAGCTCTTTAAAATGGTTCTAATATTAACTTTGCTGTTAAAAATCTGTGATTGTCAATATGAATTTTTATTTGCATTATATATATCATTCCACCACATATTACCGATTTGATATCTTTTGGTATCTTATTCATGTCTAAACTTAATGTTATCTCAAAAATGTACTTGAAGTTAATTAAAAGAAAAAAACTATACACCCTTTCATGATGTCCCTTTTTCCATCGTAAACTTAGAATGGGTGTGAAGTTTGCTATAGAAGTTTATCACAGAATCTGAAGCAATTTCTATGTTGACTTAAAAAGCGTTATGCTGTCCGATTTTTGAATTTTGTTTATTAGTAAGCAGATCGGTGATACTTTGTTTGAGAATCCGATCTTTGAATTAGTTTTATTTATGCTTGAATTTTCGAGTTGGTAATAATGTTTTCATATTTGTGATGATTCATGAATAAAATGAGTTCGTGAATGTGTTAACATGTTAGTTTGCATTAATTCGTTTAGTTTCGATGATGGTTTATGTTGTTTCCGCATTTATTCGCGTAGAAACTAACCAAAAAACTATTGTGGACAACATATTGTTTCATTTTGTGTGAATTTGAGTGAGAAAATCATTTCATCTTGGGTAAGATTGGTTGATAAGTTGCTGCCCGGTTTCGTCTTGTTTAATATTAGCTTGCTGCGTAATCAATTCTCTATGTTTTAGATTTTGTATCAACTTATAACTTGAACTTATTTGATTTTAGTTCATGTGTGTATTGAAGTATTCAAATAACCGTTTGTTTGATTCTTTATTTGTTCATGTACATAGTTCATTCTAATTTCATTTCGATTTGTATATCTTGCTTACTAACCATTTTCTAATTTGTTGCAATTCCACTTCGTTTTAATTTTTATCCCACACTTACGCTACTAACGAATTTGTTATTTGTGAAGATATCAAGGATCGTTCAAAGCATTACTTTCATTATCACATCTACACGTTCTCACTAGCACTTTAATATGGAATTACTATTTTGATTTAATATCTAATTTTTGTTATTTATAAACATACAAACATTTAGTATTTTTATTCTTATATTTAGTATTGTAAATATATAATTATGTACATATTATTATTTTATTTTATATACTTTACCATATTCTTGTAAATAAGTTATATTATAATGATCCTCCTTGTGTTGCAATTTCGAAATTGGAATTCGATTCAACTTTCGAATGTATATGAACACAAATATATTGCTTGATTTCCTAGAATTAATTTCTACAATCTATTCTAATTAATCTAATAAAATGCAATGGTCAATAATCGATACTAGCTTCTCCGCATTAATTTTTATTTGTATCCCGTTGTAATTAATCTATCATTTCCTCTTTAATTTATTTTTTTGTCCCCATTGGGAAAAATTGTATCCCGCTCCCTTGTTGCGTTGTAAATAATTTATTGCTTTCTATTTTATTTTTATTTCTTAAATCCCCATTTGTAATCAATGTTTCCCTCTCCCCACAAAAACTTGTAATAATTATTTAGCTCGCGTTTATTTTATCTTATTTAATTGTCACTTACACAAACCAAAAATCATTTTTTAAACTAATAATTGTGAATCATTTTAAACCCGTAAGTCAACAAAGCTTAGAAGCGTTGCGATGACCACACATGCACACGTACGCTTGATCCTGAGCCTTCTTACAGTGAGCCTATTTCGATTAATTGTTCTAATTAGTCGTCTTAGTAGACTAGGCCACTTTCCTAGTACACGTGTATTTAATCGTTTTATGTTTGTGTTGGCCACCATGTATGGGCTTTTTTCGATTTATTGATTTGTTTGCACTTATTCGTTTCTCCTCCATCTCTTGCGCCTTGGTCCACACACCAAGTTTTCTCATTTCCATAAGGGTTTCATAGTAGAGAATAGGCTTGTCTATTCTCTCGAGATTGATCAAGTCTTGTGGCTTGGTTAATCATAACCAAATTAATTATTTCTCCATTCACCAAGCATTTAAAACACTTTCAATAAAACTCGACCCAATGTCGAGTCTTCTCAAACCTTGATCCAACGTCGAGTTGTTTTCAAAATGTTTTCACAATAAACTTGGATGATGTTTGTTTAAATTGTTAGATGGTAGCCTAATGGTTTAAACAAACTTGAAGTCTTTAGATTGTTGGACGATAGCCCAATAAGCTAAAAACTTCTATCCGCATCAAAAAATATAATGTGGTGACATTCGATTAAATTGTTGGATGATAGCCCGACGGTTTAATCAAATTTAAAGTCTTTAGATTGTTGGATGATAGCCCAATGAGCTAAACACTTTTATTCACACACTTAATAAACGTGAACCTCGTTTCACCTCACATTTTTCATAGTAAAGTTTTTGGGATGAGAGATGATTGGTTGAGCTCACTCTCCAAATTTCTAGTATTTGAATCATTAGATGATAGCCTAATATTTTGATACTTGTCATCCACAACTTAAAATCAATTTTAACACATTTAATATCTTTTGTGCGTTCGAGCACCTTTTACCTTTAAACCTTTTCAAGATTAGACATGATTCATTTATAATTTAGATGTTCTTTCCTCTATCCCCATGGTTTTCGACTTCTCCACTTGAGTACTAGAGGCGTTCTCAAATCCTCCCTCATGTTGGTGCTAGTCCTTTATCCTTTATCACACCTTGTGGGCGTTTAGACGAGTCTTCTCCTTTAAAAATGTCGACTTGTATTTTCATTTAAAATCAATCAACAAACAATCATTTTTGAGCCGAACTACGACGCTCTAACTTTCCCATTGCACGAGGGAGTACGTAGGCACTAAGTCTAACGACTAAAGTCGAGCAAAAATAATATAAACATTCATTCTCTCTCTCTCTCTTTCTCCTTTCAACCTTAGAAGATCGTAAATTTTCAAACTAACACACGAACACACTTTGAACTAAATGGGCACCATCGAGTACGATGGATGTAAGGGGTGCTAATACCTTCCCCTTGCATAGCCGACTCCCGAACTTGCATCTTTTAGTCTCGTAGACCGTCTTATTCTTTTCTCTTGTGGGTTTTATTCGATATTTCCCTTTTCCTTCTTGGAATAAATAAATCTCGGTGGCGACTTCATTTGTGTCGATATATCGAATTTTTCGATAGGCATCGACACTAAGCCCTTTATACAGGCTTACAAAGCCCAAGCCCGAAAACAATTCGGCACACTACTTAACTATTGTATTCGACTCAGTCGAATACAGCTGACAACTTATACACAACTAGCTGGTTCAACACTCCTTTGACACCACTAGTTTGACATACAACCAAAGCACTTTGACAGAACAAGAATTACACCTTCTAATATACCCCCTAATTCATGTTCTCGGGACTTATCATCCCAATGCTACTCTTTAACTCGTCAAATCTGGCTTTCTTTAGCAGTTTGATGGGTATGTCAGCTAGTTATACTTATGTATTGCAATGCTCTAGTTACAGATTCCCTTTGTTGACTTGATCCTCAGAAAATGATACCTCATTTATATGAGCTTACTTCAACCATGACACACTAGGTGATTCGTCAGATTAATAGTTGACTTATTGCCGACAAACAACTTCATCTTCTTAAGTTCCATTATCTTGAGTTCTTCAAGCAACATTTTGATCAATGTGGCTTGGCATGCAACATATGATGCCACCACATATTTCGCTTCACATGATGACAAAGCCACAATTCTTTGCTTCCTTGAGCTCCAAGAGATTGGAGCACCTTCGATCATAAAAATATAGCATGCAATACTTTTCTTTTCATCTTGATCTTTATTGAAATTGGAATCAGGGTATCCATGGACTTCTACAATTGTGATGTTCTTAGACTTCCTTGGCAACTACACACCATGGTCAATTGTGTTAGAACAAAGTTTGTTTCTAAGTGTTTTTCCAAGCCTTCAAATTATTCCATTTATATATCTAAAAACTCTCTTTATTGCAATGAGATGACACTCTTGATATTTCTCAATAAATAGACTAAACAATCTGATACTTTGACAAATATTGGGTCTAGTATTGCAAAGATACCTCAGGGGTCCAATGATTTGTTTGTATATTGTCGAGCTTACAAATTCATCATTCGTTTCCTTTTTCAACTTTGCTCGAGTTTCTAATGGAGTGACAACTGCATTAAACTTGCTCATATTGAAGCTCTTCGGTATATCTTAGGCATACTTTATTTGATACAAAATACTCTTTTAGTGTCTTTGAATTCCATCCCTAGGAAATATTTCCTAAGTGAGACATTTCAAATTCTTGCATTAGTTTCTACTTTATGCTCCTATAATTAGTAAATCATCTACATAAAGGCATAAAATCATTCGACTAACACTTTTGACATCATTTACATACACTCCATGTTCATAGATACAATTTATGAAACCTGCTTCAATCAAGAAGTTGTTTATTCTGTTATTTCAAGCTCTAGAGGCTTGTTTCAAACCACAAAGATCTTTCCTTAATCTATACAACTTAGAATCATGTCCTCTAATGTTGAATCTTGGTGGTTGAGTAACATAAACCTCTTCTTCCAATGGTCTTTTCAGAAATGCTGACTTTACATCCAACTAATACATCTTCCATCCTCTATATGTTACTGTTGAAACAACATTTCTGATTGTTTCTGGCCTCACAACAGGTGCATAGACTTAGTCAAATTCGATACCAAGTTTTTTTAGAAAACCTCTCGCCACCAGTCATTGCTTTATACTTGGCAATCTCATAATTTGGCCTTTGTTTAACCTTGTAGATCCGCTTTAGATTGATTGGCTTCTTATTAGTTTTTTTGAAAGCTCTCAGGTCGTGTTCTTCTTAATTATTTTGAGTTCTTATTTCATGGCTTCACACTAATTTGAATTACTCATGGCTTGATCCAAATCAATTGTTTCCGCTTCAACCATCATCATGGCTTCTTCAATTAAGTCACCATCTGCATC
Source organism: Vicia sativa (assembly GCA_021764765.1). Classification (NCBI taxonomy): domain Eukaryota; kingdom Viridiplantae; phylum Streptophyta; class Magnoliopsida; order Fabales; family Fabaceae; genus Vicia; species Vicia sativa. The sequence continues at coordinate 237,814,275 of CM038794.1, read as the reverse complement.
AACTGCTTGATCTGGAAATCTATCATATCCAGCTAACCTTGTCGACCTTCTTGCATTCTGCTCAGGTGGTTCTTCATTTCCACTGGTTGAAGCATCATTTTGTTTATTTTGACTGGTTGAAGCCTCATTTTGTTGATCTTCTTCTAACACAATTGTGGCTGTATCTGATTTCTGTCGAACTCAACCTTGACCCCATCCACCATTTTTTTAATCCACAAGAATATACCGATTAATTACTAGTTTATTATTGTTTGGCGAATACAACTTGCACGCACCAGTCGAATGATAACCTATGAGCACCATTGTCTCACTTCGTTCATCTAGTTTCTTTCTCAATTGTTTAGGTACATTCCTGAAGCACGTTGATCAAAAAATTCTAAGATGACTCACATTTGACTTCGACCCTGTCCAAGCCTCATAAGGTGTATTTTCAACCATCTTCTTCGTTGGCCACTTGTTTAGAATATATATTATTGTCGAAGTTGCTTCATCCAAAAATCTCTTAGGCATATCTTTAGCTTTCAACATACTTCTTGTCATGTTTAATATACTTTTATTCTTTCTCTCAGCCATGCCATTATGCTGAGAAGTATAGGGTGAAATGACCTCATACTCTATACCTTCCTCATTGCAAAATCCTAGCAAGTTCAATAGAAGTATATTCACGACCACCATTAATTCTCAACTACTTAACTTGCAACCACTTTGTTTCTCAACATGCAATTTGAACTTTTTGAACTCTGTGAATACCTCACTCATCTTTCAATAAGGTAGATCCACATATGTGTGGTGAATTCATCAATAAAAGTAAGGAAATACATGTTACCTCCATTTTACTTAACTTCGAAAGGTCCAGACAAATTAGAATGAACCAGCTCCAATTTTTGTTTTGATTTCATAGACAAGTCATGTTTGAACACTTTCCTATCCTGCTTTGCTTTGCAACATTCCTCACACACATTCTTAGGTTCCTTTACATAAGGTAACCCAAACACCATCCTTTTTTGGTTGACCATACCTAAAGTTTTAAGTTTAGATGTCCATACATGTGATGCCATAGCTAGTTCTTGTCTTCTCCTGTAGTTGAAGCAAGACATTTATGATTTGATGTGTTGAGTTCAACTTTGAATATTTTGTTTACTGCCAATGGTGCTTTCATTATCAGCCTCCCATCAGCCATATATACCTTCATTTGATTCTTTTCTAGCTTCACATTGAAATGATTTACAAGTAATTGACCTACACTTACCAACTTCGGATAATTTATTTTATTTTCTACACTTGCAATCCATCTTAGAGATTCTAGATTAAACGTTTTCATGACAATGGACAATGGTAAGTATTTCCTCTATCGGGTGCAACTACGTATTAGAAAGAATTAAGGTAAAATATGTTTAACAAAGATATTTATAGTAAAATATGATAACTTTATCCCTCAACTTTAACATAAAACTGAGGTATATAATCTTGTGATTATAGTTATCACCTAGTTTTTTTTTCAAACTGAGGTGAAAAGGATTTTTTTTGAAATTTACATTGTTTACACAAAATATTAAAATAAATTATTTAAAACAACTCTTTACTCTTTTGAATAAATATTTTTGCTGATATCCATCATCCAATTAGTTAAGCTCCCTTCATTATGTAACTTTTGAAAAAAGAATAGAGCTTCCTTCATTGTCTCCTTGAATGAAGAATGATTTTTCTGCACTTGCAATCTATCAACTGAGAAAAAAATACAACAACAACAACAACACCAAAAACAACATCAATACCATTATGTGAGATAGATTGCAGACAAAAAAAATTTGTTCTATAAGAACATTGAAGGTTTATTTTCTTTTTACAATTCATCCCAAAGAATAATGTTTGCGAGTTTGAGCGGCTACAAATAAGTAAGGATTAGGGTAAAATCTTTTTGCTTTATAGTGAAATATGTTTACTTGATCCCTCAGTTATATTGAAACCCTGAAGAGCTAGTTGTTTTAGTTTACAATCTATCTATATAATCTATTAAAAGTGAAGCTATGTATAATATCACGACACGTCATACGTCACATACTTAATATTTATCACATCATCTAAATTCATATGTGGCACCCTTCAAAACTCTTCTTCTCTTTTCAAAAAAAAAAAATACGTGTTTATTTTTTATGAAAGGTCATGAGTTTGAATCCCGTAAAAGACAAAAAATATAATATTTTCAAGAATATTAGTTATATTTGTCTTACAATCATTTCTTTTTTTATGAAACTAAAATAATTATATATCGGTCGGTGTATCAATTATTCTATAGTTCTATAAAATAAAATTTAAAGTTTTACTTTAACAATTTTAAAATTTAACAACTAAAATATAAAAGTATTGCACATCATATAATGCATATGATGGACATTGTATCAATTATTCATACATCATTAAAAAATTATCTAAATTCTCACTACAATATTTTTTTTATTATAGTGCAATATAATAGAATTTAAAATTTTACTTTATAAATCCTCACTACAATATTTTGCGCATCATACACATGCTAGCTAAACAAGAAGATTTGTGCAATAAAAATAACCACAACTCTTCAAAGAATCTAGAATGCCAAATAAGAGAAACAATTTGAAAACTTTGTGGAGATTCTATGAAATCTATATCTATATAATATATTAAATCTGAAGCAGCAGATTATATCATGACACATACTAATTTTTCTAATTCATTTGTGTCACATCCATTGACCTATGTGACACTTCTCCAAACTCATTTTCAAAAGGTCAAATGCAATAATTATTCTCTATTAGATGTCACGAGTTCAACTCCTTATAAAAACAAAACAAAAAAAATTTATTCTCTATCGAAAATCACAAGTTCAATTTCTCACAAAGACAAATATTTGTGAATCTAAACACTAAATTAAAATTTTATTTTATTTCAAATCATTCAAAAAAACTATTATAATATTTGAAAATTGAGTTACAAACTATTTGATTATACCTAAATCATTTTCCACTTGATAGAGTCTATCTATGAATTAATTACAATTATTATATAATAAACAAGTTCAAAATCTACATTTATAATATTATTTCAAAAAATTCATCTCATCTATGATGTCTAGAGTCTATCTATGAATCAATTTCAATTATTTTATAATAAACAAATTCAAAATCTAAATTTATAATACTGCTACAAAAAATTCATCTCACCCCCGCGCATCGCGCGGGTCTCTATCTAGTTATAATTAGAATAAAACATAAATTGCAAACAGTTTGGAATCGAATTGTGTCCATATTAGTTTTACCCGTCAAATACATTATAAACTAAGGTATATTGTTATTTTTATAATTAAAAAATATAAAACATGATGCACCTAGACTTAATACCTCGTTGTTTTTCTAGATTGCGTGAAAGATCTATCATGAAATATGTTATTTAATGTAGTGCTCTTAAATTTGAAGATAACCTTCATTTGTGCAACCAATCGTTGATAGTTTTCCCCTTTAAAAACTGTTAGATTCACTAGAAATTGTGTTGACGTTGTTGTTCTATTTTCCATTAGATTCTCTCTGAATCGCAACCAGAGCTCTGTGATACCAATTTGTTGGAACAAAATGTTTTCAAGAAACATGAGTGATGAGAAGAAACAAAAGACAAAAGAGGAATTATAGTGAAAGTTCTTATTTTTGTTCAGAATGAATTGTAATATCTTTATTCTAAAAATTACAAACTACTAAGCCCTTTATATATGCTTATAAACTCCAGACCCAAAAATAATTCGGCACACTACTTAACTGTTGTCTTTGACTAAATAACATCTCTGTATCCCCCCCTCTCCACATTTCAAAAAAAATGTTATCTGGCACAACTCCCTTACTGCTACTCGACATCTTCAACACTTCATTTACTTCTTATTTTAGAATTTGATGATATAAATTGTAATTTTGATCAGGTTCTCTAATGTCAACCCCACTAGAATCCGATGGGATATCATCATTCATTAAGTAAATTGTAGAAATACATCTTCCACATATCCTTTATATCTTTTTCATGAACCAAGACTTTGCATTCTTCGTCTTTAACACACTTCACTTGATTCAAATCTCCTGTCGTTCTTTCTCTTTCCTTAACAAGCCTATATATAAATTTTTCTCCCTCTTTGGTTCCTAAAGATTAGCATAATCCATCAAAACTTTAGATTCTTGCTTGATGCATTGCCTTCTTGATTTCATTCTTAGCTTTCTCTTAATTTTCTCAAGTTTCGACATTTTTACACCAAAATCATTCTTTAAAACAATCTTTTTTTACTCAAACTTTATTCTGAACACTTTCATTCCACCACCACGATTCTTTACCCCTGGGTCTAAAATCGCTTGATTCTCCCAACTTCTCTTTAGCCACTTTTTAAATTTCTGTTCCATCTTATTCCACATATCCTTTTCAATTCTTTGTGGTTGTCCAAACCCTCACTCCAAGATTTTGTTTTGGAAATTTCCTTATTTTTCAATCTGCAAATGTCACCACTTGATATATGACACTCTCATGTGACATTTTCTCTTTACTGTTCTCTTGATTCTTACATCCATAACCAATATTCTATGTTGGATAAGAAAGCTCTTCTCCAAAATAACTTTACGGTCCAAGAAAATCTTCCTATCTGACTTCCTAATAAGAAAGAAATTTATAACAGAACATGTCACCTCCACTTTTATATGTGAAAAGATGCACATCTCTTTTCCTAAATCAAGTATTAGTTCTAGTAATATTCAAAGCCAACGGAAATTCCAAGATGGATTTATCCTCCGGATTCACCTCCCCTTAATAGAGTGGGATAAATGCACTTCTCGATATCCCACTCTTTCACATCCACAGTATGCTTCTTCCACTCCTTGTGTGTCTACAATAATTCTCATTCCATTTTTTTATCTAACTTTTACGGCATCCAAAACTTAAATCTCAAATTGTCTAATTCGTTCGTTTTTCATATGTGCACTTAATTTCTTGTAAGCACGTAAAGTTAACCTTCCTCGTAACCATAATATTCACTATTTTTATAAATTTTCAACAAATATGTCTATATTTCATGATCAATACACTACTCTAAACACGCCCTCTTTAATTAGTTAAAATTCAAATAATAGCCACTAAATCATATACATTCCACAAAAGTGTACAACTCATTTGTGTTTCAAAAGGCTATTTTCAACAAGTTCATTAAATTAATTCTAAGTGCTCCTACCTTAAAACAAAACGTGCATTTAGTTTTCCTCCTGCTCTTGGACCCAATTTATTCATTAAAAAGAGTTGCACATTTTAACAACAAAAAAATTTGCACAATGCACAACTTTTTTCAGCATCTTAAGCACAAATTTAGACTACAAAAATATTACTTTCCTCAACATTTCTTACATTTCCAGTTAAGATACACACTCCTGCACAAGAGACACATTACTATTTGCTACATCAAGTACAAAAGTTCAATCAAGATTGAACAAAAACACACCCAAAAAATTAGAAAAAAATATGCAAATTTAGATAAACCACAAGGCAACCGTTCCATATTAGCCATTGCAAAACTATGAAACATATACATCAGAACAGAATGATGGAGCAAATAAACAACTCTCTGCACTGTGTCTGTGATCTTAGGTTGCTTACACAATTCTCAAACCTTTACTTTACTGTTAACGTCGTGGTTGAAGAAGCTTTCATCAAAGACGACGGGCGAAGACAATGTCTTGATGAACCGCGAGGGTTGGAGGAAGTCTCATATCTGCTGGATTGACTTCTGATTTTCCGTTTTTCACCTTCTTGAACCTTGTCGGATGTAACTTGTCGAACCTTTGTTTCGTTTAAGCCCGGCGGAAGAACACAGTTGCAAAATAAACCTTCATATATATCAAGGAGAACATGTTTCAGTTACAAATTCAAAAACTAATATATCTGATATGTATATTATGTAGACAGTTACGTATTTAAAAGAATGAATTTGAGATAGTAATTCATACCAAGTCTAGCAAGTCGATTAACCCATCTTGGAATGGATTTCCCCGTCAACTTATAACAAACATCCTCACAAAAATGGTTACAATTCTTGGAAATAAGATGATAACAATTCCCAGAATACTCTCTCGCTAGTTTCTCCATGAAAACACCAACATCTTTACTCCCCAGATCCGTTGTTCCAATGAAAATAGATTTTCTGAATGTAAAACCAGGACAGTTTTTCGGTTGCACTTCAAATATACCAGTTGTGTCATTTTCATGTGCCCCAAAACCATATTCAACATCATGAACTACATAAAAATATAATAATTAAAATATATTAACATGATTAATTAATTAATTAATTAATTAATTAAATTAAAAAAGAAAGTTGGTAGTAGTTAATTTAATTTACCTTGAACACCTGAATGGTAGATTCCAAGACCAAACCAATAAGCATAACCGTTAATAGGTGTGAGGTCATAGACGTTTAGGTAGACAGGAACGGTTCCTGGTTTTTGCTTCCTTGTACCTGCTACAAATTTAAACAACATTGTTATTATTATTATTGTTGTATATGTTGATGTGTACTAGGTTGTATATGTTTATGTGGTGAGTTTTGGAAGAAGAAGAAGAGGAAGAAAAGTGGAAGAAATAGTTTTATGAGATAGTGGAAGGATGAAGCATCTGCATCGGCATCCACCGGCGGCCGAAAGTGCTTTTTCCTTGCTTCACCCACCTTCCACTTTTCTTTGTATATTTATATAATTGTATTATTGTTTTGTACTACATTGTATAATAGCCATAATAATTGCTCTCCTCGTGTCCATGTCTTTATTACTTGGTTTTGGTTTTCCTTCTTGCAAAGTGTGCTTTCTCGTGGTCATTAAATAAAATAAGTACTTTTATTTAATGGTAGTGATTTAATGAATGAATTGATTTAAAAATGTAAAGATTTATGGGGTTTTAGTAAGGTTTATTTAAGGATTTTGAATAAGTTTTTTTTGCAATTATTTTGTTAACTAATCATACGATACATGTTTAATAAAAAATTAGTATGGTTATAGTCATACCATAGAGCGGAAGTGAAATAGGCAAGAGAATAGGACCAGAATGAGTAAATTTTTTGGGAGGAAATCTACATTGTAAGAGAATAATTTAACAACACAATATTTTCTAAATATCAAATGCAGATTTGAGACAATCAACAAATCATACAATAACACAACACAATTTTATCGTTAAAAAACTTCCGTTAACTAGAAGAAAAAATCACGGGACACATAGGCCACTTAATATCACTATTATAATAAAAAGGGATACATCAAGGTTCTCTTTGACACTAGTTAGATGCATACATAAATATCACCATGATCTACAATCAATCTTAAAATACAACAAGAATCAAGAGAGACAAAACAACTCAAAATCACAGAAATTTGCACCTTAAAGATGGACTTGATAAACTGACTTATAAAACTCATAATTTAATCTTTTTCGTTCAAATGTACTCCTGTAAGTCATGAACATCGTGACAAATTCCAAGACGATCTGACTGTTGGATTATGCACAAGCTCTAATTTCGTCGAACTGCTATGTGCTGAAATGGTGCTGCGAGATTTCACTATTCTCTCTACTTTTTCTTTTGTTGTTTCTCACACAATAAATAGATGACCTAATTCTCTATGTTGGATAATAACAATGACTTACACACACATGAGCCACTAACTCACGTCCATTTATGTCATTCTAAATAGGAGGGATAATCCAACAAACTCCCTCGACCGACTAGTTTGAGGGAAACACAAATTCGAATTCCATACGACAAAACTCAAACTTTTCCCTAGGTAACACCTTCGTCAACATATTCGAATAATTGTCATTGGTACGAACCTTCTCAAGCTCTATCAACTTAGAATCTAATGCATCATGAATCCAATGATAACAAACATCAATATGATTCGACCTCAAGTGAAAGGAGAAATTCTTTGATAAATGAATGGCACTTTGATTTAACAAAACATTACTTACTTTTCTTATTTCACACCAGGTTCCATTGCAAATTTCCTCAACTATAACAACTCTTTTGACGCTTCCACGACGACTAGAAACTCGACTTCGATAGTAGAGAGTGCAACACACTTTTGCAACTTTGATTGTCAAGCCACGACTCCCCCGACAAAAGTCACCATGTACCCCAGAGTAGATTTTTGATAACCTAAGCTTCCGGCTAGATCTGAATTCGTATACCCAACCAACACAAGCTTCTTACATAACAAGGTTAGCTTCAGATATGATGAGCCACGCAAATATCTGATTACCCACTACACGACCTCCCAAAGATCTTTTCTCGAATTTGAGAGATAATGACTCATCATTCCCACGACATGAGTAATATCATGTTTTATACAAACCATAACATACATCAAACTACCTATGATCGACGAGTACGAAATATTCTTCATACTCAACTTTTCTTCAACCCTAGATGGACAAAGTTTATGACTAAGCTTGAAATGAGAAGCAAGTGGAATTCTCTCCGCTTTAGCCTTATCCATACTAAAACATTAAGGACTTTCTTCGCATACATTTCTTGTGACAAGTACAACTTATTTTCTTTTTTCTATTTCAAACAATTTCAATACCAAGAATTTTCCGAGCCTCTCCTAAATCCTTCATAGCAAAATATTCACTAAAAGTGTTCTTCAAATCTTAAATTCTTGAAATACTATTTCCAACAATTAGCATACCATCCACATAAAGCAAGAGAATAATGAAATCACCTTTGGAGAAATTCCGAAAAACAAATAATGACCGACCTTGGTCATCTTGTACCCATGTTTAATCATAACTATGTTGAACTTTTGATACCATTGGCGAGGTGCTTATTTCAAACCATAAATATTTTTTTTATCAATTTGCAAACAAAGTCTTATTTTCCCTTATCACAAGATCAATCTAGTTGCTCCAAGTAAATTTCTTCTTGTAGATCACCATGAAGGAAAGTCGTATTTAGGTCTATTTGCTCTAATTCTAAATTAAGACTAACGGCTAGCCCAAGAACCACTCGAATAGATTTCATCTTCACAACCAGATCAAAAATATTGCCAAAATCAATATCTTCCCGTTGTTTAAAACCTTTTACCACCAAGCGAGCCTTGTATCTTCTTTGATAAGTACACGTATATCATTTAATCTGATAAACCCATATATTCTTCAATGCTCTCTTACCCTTTGGTAACTCAAAGGTATTATTCTCATAAAGTGATTGCATTTTATCCTCCATGGCATCCATCCACTCCTTTTTGTTCTCGCCCTCTAAAACTTCTTTAAATTTTTTGGGTTCTCCACCATCGATAATAAAAACATACCCGTTCGAGGGGTATCAAACATAAGGACTTTTATCATAAGTAGGCTGCCTCAACTCATTAGAAGCAATTGGTTGCTCAACACTTTCAACCTCTTGATCCACCTCATTTTCAATAACGTCTTTCATAACACCTACATCAACAATATCATTAGGATTTAAAATATTATAAACATTCAAACCAATACATTAACTTTCAATTGGAACATCTTCGGAAGTGATAGGGGTGAGAGTAATTTTAGTTGAGTACATATCAACCATCTATTCGTCTTCAAAAATCATATCTTTATTCTCAACTTTGTCGATGTGCTCAATGGTATAATCCTCCAATAATATGATATCACGACTACAAATAAGCTTTTGTTGAATCAAACAATCGATACCCAAACTCATCAAGTCGATACCCAACAAACACATATTTCTTTGATGTCTCATCCAATTTCCATCTCTCACCCTTCGAAATATGCACATAAGACATGCACCCAAACACCCAAAGATGATCGTAAGAAACATCTTCACCACTTCAAACATGATTTGGAACATCAAACTTCAATGGAACACATGGAGTAAGGTTTAAATATGTAAAACTATGCTCAATGCTTCTCCCTAAAAGTATTTAGGAAACTTTGATTGAGAAATTAAACATCTCACCCTTTCCACCAAAGCTCTATTCATTCTTTCTGCTAACTCATTCAATTATGGTGTATTTGGAGGAGACTCTTGATGACGTATACCTTGATCTTGACAATACTTATCGAAAAAGGTCCAATATACTCTCCCTTGTTATCATTAGGATACACTTGAGCTTTTTCCCATTTATCTTTCAACAGATTCTTGAAACAACTTGAAGGTATCTAACACTTGATCTTTCGTATTCAAGGTATAAGCCCATATTTTCTGAGAAAAATAATCATTGAAAGTCACAAAGTAATATGAACAACCATGTGAATGTGTCTTCATCGGACCACACACATCAGAATATGTTAAATCCAACACTTTTGATTTCCTCTATGGTTCGGATGACATAAAGAAAACTTATATTTGCTTACCCTCTAAACTATGCAAACACTTTCTCAACTTTGCATTGCAGAAGCCATATAACACATTCTTATTTCCAAAATTCTCAAACCTTTTTCACTCATATAACCCAAACCCTTGTACCAGAATTTGGATGGGCTATCATTGTCACAAGTGTTGATGTAGCGCTTCGAAACTCCAAGTTGGATGATATACAAGTTCAAATTCCTTTTTCCTTTAGAAATCACCATCGAGCTTTTATTTAACTTATATTCATTGCCCGAAAAAGAGTTATCATATCCTTCATTACCTAACTTTCCAATAGATAAAAGAATTAATCAAAGTTCCAGAATGTGTTTCACGCCTTTGAGAACTAGAGTAGTCTCATTGCTAGTTTCGACAGAAATATATCTTATTCCAATGACATTATCTTGCCCATTATTTCCATATGAACAACTTCAAATTCATCGGCCTTGTAAGTTAAAAAAAAGATAACGTCTGAAGGTTGCATGAGTAGAAATGTTGAACACGTAACCTCTATCACAAGAGAGGGTAAATTGTGGTGAAAAGCGTGATTAATTTTAACTTTCTTAATTAAGATTGCATTTGTGAAGTTTTTAAGCGTAGTGGAAGTAAAGTAAATAAAAAGAATTGGAGAAAATTAAAGAGAATAAGGGTAGAAATATTACACTAGAGAGTTATCAAGGTTTACCCGGACATTGGCATAGTTTTGTCCCCAAGAGGCATGTCACATCCCCAAGAGGTCTTCTCAAAAATTTCCACTATAGATTTGTGAGCTTTTATCGGTTATACTGATGAAACTTAATACAATTTAATATTTAAATTTAAAAAATCTTATCCCACATATAGACGACTCTTACCCTAACTTATTATATCGACACTATTAGGGATTTGTGGATGATCTCTTTAACCATATCAAAGCTTTTATGGTGAAGATTATTAAACCAATAACATAGATTTATGGTTTATCTCAAGAACCAAAACCCAATATCTTAAAGTTATCGCACCCTTAAGACAATTAAAGACTAGCACAAACACTTACAAAAATATTCTTCTCACAAATAAAATTTCACTTCAAAGCACTAAGGCAACCACAAGTGAAGAGAAAAAGTTTCTAGTGAGAGAAGGAGACAGGTTGGAGAGATAAAATCCAAACAAATATGAAAAAACTGGAAAGTGGCGTGATTTCAAGGGATGAAGTCACCCCTTTATATAATAGTTAAAATCACCCAAAAAGGAAAAGAACCATGGGCCTCATTAACTATTTAATATTTATATAAACGCTTGGATTGTATAAATATGATTGTTGTGATGCTAAAAATAAAAGGTTGTGATATAGAGCCATTGAAAATCGTTAAGGCGCTGTCTAAATGACTTGGGCATAAGTTTGAATTGTTCTAATTGATTAGCATAAAATCCTAATAGATTAGATAAGACAAAAAATTTCCTCTAACCATTTTCACAATTCCTAAGTTATCTGTCACAACTTCCAAGAAATTTTAAAATATTTTATTTTGATAATTAGTGTTTTTAGTGTGTCTGTGTATGTGTGTGTAAGTTTCCTTAGTACTCTTAAGCTACTATTTTATTTTTATAATACTTGGTTCACTCAGACTGACTGACAAGACCTGACGAGCTTTAACATATGTTCTAAAAAATGCTTTTTGGACTCCTGCTGGATTTTGAATGTGTTGTCATTTTGACTTTAAGTACTCTTTGTAGGTGCATATTTTCCTACATGATCTTTAATAAAGTGTTGCCTTATGTCAATATATTTTGCACAAGAATGAAGTATAGGGTTTTGGTGAGGTTTATTGCATTGGGTTTGTCACATCTAATTGGTACAACTTCAATTTTGACACCATAGTCATTTATTTGTTGCTTCATCCATATTATTTGGGCACAAGAGCTTCCGGCAGTGCCATATTGTTCCTCAACTGTGGATAGATACACACTTGCTTGTTTTTATTGTGCCAAAAAACTAGTGATTTTCCGAGTAACTGACATGTACCAATGTTGCTTTTCCTATCTAATATACATCCTGAAAAGTCAAAGTATGAGAATCCTACTAAGTTACGCTCAGTTTCTTTTGGGTACCATAGACCTATTTGTTGTGTGCTAGTGAGATATCTCATTATGCGCTTGATGGTGCAGAGATGTGATTCTTTAGGAGATGCTTGAAAAAGTGCACACATACATACAAAAAACTTTATATCAGGTCGAGAAGGAGTTATATATAATACATACAAAAAACTTGATACTTTCTTTCATTAATTGGTTTTCCGTTATCATCTTTGTCTAGGGAGCATGATGTTGACATTGGTGTTGCTTGGACTTTTGATTTTTTCCATATCAAAACTTTTGAGTAGCTCTTTAAAATATTTATTTTTATTTATGAATATTCTTCCTTTGATTTGATAGATCTGAAGCCCTAGAAAGTACTTTAATTCTTCCATCATAGACATCTTAAATTCCTTCTAGCATTATTTTAGAGAATTTATTGCACAAGGACTCGTTAGTAGCATCAAATATGATATCATCTACATATATTTGAACTCGTAATATGACATGTTCTTTTTTCTTAATAAAAAGGGATTTATCAACTTGTCCTCATTCAAACTTATTTTCAAGTAAAAACTTACTTAGACGACCATATCATGCTCTTGGAGCTTGTTTTAGGCCATATAGTGTTTTTTCTTTAATTTAAAAATGTGGTCAAGAAAATTAGGACTAATAAATCCATAAGGTCGGTCAACAAATACCTTATCTTTAATGTATCTATTTAGAAAATCACTTTTTACATCCATTTAAAATAGTTTAAAATCTATTATGCATGAGAAAGCTAATAACATTCTTATGGCTTTAAATCTGGCGGTAAAAGCATATAATTCATTGAAATTTATTCCTTCTTATTTATTATACCCTTTTGCAACTAGCCTAACTTTGTTTCTTTAAACATTTTGTTCTTCATCTAGCTTGTTGTGAAAAAACCCATTGAGATCCAATTACCAAATTAGTTGAATCTTTGGGAACAAGTTCCAAAACTTTATTTCTTTCAAATTGCTTTAACTCTTCTTGAATGGAAAGAGACCAATTTTCATCGATAATAGCCTCGCTGATTTCCTTTGTTCAATTTGTGAAACAAAATCCACAAAATTATATACCATGTTAAGTGATCGTCCAATGGTGATTCCTTTAGATATGTCGTCAATTAAGTTATGTATTAAACGATATTTTGTTAATCTCCATTCCTTTTGAGGATATTGGATTTCATGTGGAGTAGTTGGGCTTTCTTCTTGATTCGATTCTTCTATTATGACTTCACCGTTATTGTCATTTAGAGTTGGTTCTAGGTAATTTTCTAGACTTATCAATTCAAGAATACATGCAAAGTTAACAACTTCTACTTCTATAGTTCTTGGGTTAGTTTCATCAAAAATAACATGAATTAATTCTTCATTTGTTCTATTTTTTGTGTTATAAATTTCTAAAGGCTTTGCTCAAAGTGGAATATCCTATAAATATGTCTTCATAAGCTTTTACGTCAAATTTTCCTAAGTTACCTTTTCTGTTATTATGGATATAGAATTTTCATCCAAACACATGAAAATGAAAGATATTTGGCTTTCTTCCCTTATATAATTCATAGGGAGCCCACTTTAGAATGGATCGTATTAAGATAGGATTCATTACATAGCAAGTCGTGTTTATATCATCAGCCCAGAGATATTTAGGGAGATTTTTATCATTGAGCATCATCTTCGCCAGCTCTATTAGAGAATTGGTTTTCCTTTATTATATCCCATTTTGTTGGGGAGTTCGATAAGTACAAAAAGTTTTCCAAATACCATTCTCTTTATATGATTTTTCAAAGTCTTTATTTTGGAATTCTCCCCCATGATCGCTTCTTATTGATGCAATGCTTATTTCTTTTTCATTTTGGATAAATTTTGCTAATTTTTGAAAGGCAGCAAACACGTCTCTTTTTTTATATAAGAATTTTGTCTAGCTATATCAAGAGTAGTCATCCATAATAACTAGAGCGTAAACGTTTCTGCCTAAACTTACATTTCTTGATGGGCCAAAAAGATCCATATGAAGCAGTTGCAAGGGACAATCAATAGAAACTATATTTTTAGATTTAAAATAATCCCTTACTTACTTTCCTTTTTGGCAGGATTCACATAATTTGTTCTTTTCAAAATGTAAGTTTGGAAGTCCATCTACTAGCTCTTTTCGGACTAGTTTATTTAAGTGGTCCATGTGGATGTGTGTTATCATCTTATGTCATAGCCAAGATTCATCTTCGTTGCTATGGAGACATGCATCATTTGAAGGGATATTGTTTAAATTTATTATGTAGAGGTTTCCAATTCTTGAGCCAGTGACTAAGGTTTCATTTTATATTAATTTTATAACCATGCATCCAGAAGAATCAAATGTTACATTGTTATCTTTATCACACAATTGACTAATACTCAGTAAATTATATTTTAGTCATTTTACCAAGAGGACTTCCCCAATCATAGGATTAGTGGTCTTACCAATGGTCCCATAACCTAATATTTCCCCTTTATTATTATCTCCATACGAGACATATCCTCATTCTTTTGGGAAGAAGGTGGAAAATAAGGTTTTGTCACATGTTATATGCTTTGAACAACCACTATCAAGATACCATTTAGTGTCTAAGACTGTAAAGAATTCCTGCAAAAAAAGAGGTTAATTATTAACTTTCGGTACTCATATCATCTTGGGTCCTTTTTTATTAGTATCATAAACATTTCTTCTATATGGTTGAGATACATATGTTGTAACACCCCTTTTCTACCCCTAAATAACCATGACATAAATCAAAGTAAAATAGAATACACACATACAAAGGGTGTCACATGTTATTTTCCACACATAGGAAAATTCATACAAAACAAATATTAACATGCACCTGGTCATAATCATAACACATATTTGAAACTCATGCTTTAAAACAAAACTATGCATTTCATAGCGGAGTATTTCAGTTTCTCAGATACTATCAATGATTACATCCCATACTATAACCATTGGATGTAATAACAATGAATCCATAACATAATCAAGTCATGTAGATTCATACATTGGCACCAAGGCCACATCAACATAGTATCTCAACATACAAATCCAAAACATATGATGATACATAACAAATATCTCATAGAAGCATAAATCCAAATAATCTCCGTGTTACATGACCAGAGAAATGACTCACTACCTAGTATAAGGAATAACTAGATAAACTCCTCAACTAGTCTCGTGCGAAGCACCGCTATCCTCAGAACCTGCACGTTACCCACAAAGAGGCAACATCGCAACAGAAGGGTGAGAATTCACATCATTATCCAAATGTATATAAATTGGAAGCAATATAGAAACAACATCTATTAAAGAATTCTACACACTTCATGTGATATTCTAAATAATATAATTATACAAACATTTCAAGTATAACATATTCACATTGATCACGAATAGCATAAATGTCATCAATACAATCAATTCAATGATTAATATAATCAATTACTATAAATTCCAACATACAACACACATTCTTTAATGACTCATGAGACAAAAATGCAATGTGACTCATGCATGTGGTACCATCGTGAACATTCCGCTCACCTCGCTTCCGATTCAATAACTTAGAACCAAAGTCACGCTTCCGATCCGGACAAGACCAAAGCCACCATATGAACATATAGCCTACCGCTTCTATTTCCATATAGGATCAAGCACATTGTGAATCCAAAGTTTCACCGCTACTATTTTCATTCAAGGAGCAAGCCAATATTGGAGTTCCAACTCCCCATGAATGCATGTACAAGTTACTCCAGATATATGCAATTAATATTATTCATCAATCTTAACCATCAAGCATACCACAATATTCTAACACATTTGAATTATCCATCATCTTTCACCAACAACAAGCAATACACAAGTATTTACAATCATCATACATCATAAATAACGCATAACATATAAGTCAACACATGTCATTCCCAATAATCCATCCAAAATATAACATACATACACTAACTCAAGTAGCATGTAATCAATGAAATCACATTCAAACATGATCCAAAACTCATCAATACAATTATTAGAAATCATATAAATTATTGATAAATCATAAGCAAGAAATCCCCTAAGCCAACCATGTCTTAATCAAAGATCTTACTTTTCTGACAAAAGGCTTAGCGGCCCCGTGTCTGGGCCTTCGTGTTATGCGAGAAAAGTCTTCTAAAACAACGCACGTCACGAAATTCCATCCCAAATCAGTCTTAATGCTTATTAATCATCATTTAAACATCATCTAACATCTATACACTATAGGGAACCTATATATATATATATATCATCAAATCTAGTTTCAATCATAAAAATCCTCAAATTACAACTTCAATTTGAGAAATCAAAACCTAGAAATAGAGATACCCAATCCTATAGCATGTTACTAATCACTACCAAACAACATACAAATGCATAATAATGAAGATTCTCCCCCTTACCTCTTGAAGATTTAGCTTCTTAGGATTTCCTCTTCTCTTCTCTTCTTCTCTTCTCTTCTTTCTTTTCTTTTTCACCAATTGACAACACTAACTATGTTTTTCCTCTAACCCTTTACTAACTAGTAAGCTCAAATTGGGATTAACACTTAACACCTCCTTATTACTTCTATTCTTATAATTAGGTCCAATACTAAATAACCTCATTTCTACTCATAAAACCCAATTATTCAAATAACACACATATTCAAATAATTCTAATATTCAATTAAATCACTCAATTAAATTAATTACCATATAATATAATAAATAATAATAATTGATAATTAACTATTAAAAATCGGGATGTCACATATGTAGTTTCAGAATCATATGATATTTTAGTTTTAAGTTCAAGATGTTTCCTGTAAAAATATGAAGGGGAATGTCCTTCTTTGTTCTCGTGAATTTTCTTTAAAAAAAACTAAATATTTCTAGATGACCTTCCTTCTTACAGTAATTGCATTTAAATTTTGTGCAATGAGGTGTTGTTTCATTCCTACACATATTTTCTAAATTTTTGCTATTGTATGTTGGGTCATATCCTATTCTTACTTTATTGTAGAAGGCTCTTTGATTTCCTAATAGTACTTCCAAATTATCTCTTCCATTGATAAATTTAACAAGAGTTTCTGAAGGTTGTAGACTTCATCTTTTAAGATGTTGCAATCATTACATGTGTCAGTTTTTGAATTGGAATGACTTTTTCGTAGTTTTTCTCTAAGAAGATTTAGTTCTTTTTCTAGGGTTTTATTTTTAGTTTCAAGAAGCGATATTCTATCATTTGATATTGAAATGATTTTTTTCAGTTTGGTTGTTTCTTTAGATAAATTCTTACATATTTTAAATAAATAACTGTAAAACTGTTTGTAGGTTACCTCGTTATCTTGATGTTTTGCTATTAGACAGATGTTAGTTTTTTCTTCTTCATCATCTGATGCTTTTATATCTTTGTCTCCCCATGCGACATATACCTTCTTATTCTTTTGATTTGTTTTTTATTTTTCACTTTTGAGTAAATAGCATTTTCGTTTGATATGTCGTTTCTTTTCGCTGTTATAACAGGTCGGAATGAATGACTTTTCTCCATCTTTTTCTTCTTCTCCTTCTTCCTTTTTCTCTTTCATAAATATTTTGAAATTCTTTACTATGAATGCCACATCATCATCTAATATGGCTTATCCTATTTTGAGTCTTATACTTTTAGTTTTCTTGCTTTCTTCTTCATCTATGGACAATCTTTTAAGCTACATCTCGTATTTCTACAATTTTCCAAATAGAGTATGTATGTCCATAGTCGCTAAATTCTTTGATTCACAAATCACTATGAATTTTGGTTGTCAATTACGATTTAGGCATCTCATAATTTTTATGACTAATTCTTCATTTGAGAATGTGTTCTCCAAAGTCCTCATATGACTTAGGATATGATTAAATCAAGTTTGTATTTGATTTATGTTCTCTTGAGGTTTCATTCTGAAAGGTACATACTCACGGGTTAATGTGCCCAACCTTTCCTCTTCACCCCATTAGTACCTTCATTGGTGATTTAGAGGATGTCCCACATTTCTTTAGCGATTTCACAGTGAGAACCCACAAAGACTCATCAAGATCAAGTGCTATAGTGATGATGTTCTTAGCTTTTAAACCACGTTGCACATTCTATTTATCCTCTTTGGACCAATCTTTTTCATGTTTGTTTACTACAACACCATTAATAGTGTGTGTAGCAACAAATGGTCATTCTTTCGCGTCATTCCAAATACCACGATTCATTCATTAAATGAGGAATTTTATTTTCTTTTTCCACAGGTCATACACTTCTCCATTAAACAATGAAGGTTTATTTAGTAAATAGATTAAAGTCATCCTGCCTCCTAAGACGATTATTCCTTAACATGAGTTAGAATGTGATGTCACTTGTTGAACAAGTGAAAGCACAAGAGGGGGTGAATTGTGTTGTTTGAAAAACGTGATTAATTTTACCTTTCTCGACTAAGATCGTGTTTGTGGATTTTTTAAGCATAGCAGAAGTAAAGTAGATAAAATGTATTGCAGAAAAGTAAAGAGAATAAGGATAGAAATATTGAACCCGAGAGTTATCCAGGTTTGGTTGAACATTGGCCTAGTCCTGTCCCAAGTAGTCCTCTTGAGATTTTTCACTATAGACTTGTGAGATTTATGGTTATACCCATGTACCTTGATACAATTTGATATTCGAATTT
This sequence comes from Vicia sativa, assembly GCA_021764765.1. Taxonomy (NCBI): domain Eukaryota; kingdom Viridiplantae; phylum Streptophyta; class Magnoliopsida; order Fabales; family Fabaceae; genus Vicia; species Vicia sativa. The sequence continues at coordinate 237,795,085 of CM038794.1, read as the reverse complement.
AAACAAGCTTATCCCTAACTTATAGATGAAATTTACCCCAACTTATTATATCGAGACTATTAGAGATTTATGGATGTTGTCTTTAACCAAACGAAAGCTTTTTTCGATGAAGCTTATTAAACCAATAATAAAGATTTATGGTTTATCTCAAGAACCAAAACTCGATCCCTTAAAGATATCACACCCTTAAGACTGTAAACGACTAGCATGGCCACTTACAAAAATATTCTCCTCACAAAAAATTTAACTCAAAAGCACTAAGATAACCACAAGTAAAGAAAAAAATTTCTAGTGAAAGAATGAGAAAGAGTAGATAGATAAAACCCAAACAAATATGAAAATATTGGAAAGTGGCGTGATTTCAATGGAGGAAGTCACCCCTTTATATAGTAGTTGAAATCACCCAAAAAGGAAAAGATCCATGAGTCATTAACTGTTTAACTGATTGGTTTAATTGATTGGGTTGTCTAAATATGACTGTTATGATGTTCAAAATGGAAGGTTATGATATAGATCCATTGCAAATATTTAAGGAAGTGTCTAAATGACTTGGGGCGTAAGTTTGAGTTTTTCTAATCGATTAGCCTAAAGTATTAATCGATTAGATAATACAAAATTTTCCCTCTAGTCATTTCCACAACTCCTAATTCATCTGTGACAACTTCCAAGGAATTTTTAAATGTTATCTTTTGATAAAAATATATATTTTATATTGTGTGTGTGTGTGTGAGTTGTATTAGTACTCTTAGGATACTATTTTATTTTTAGGGTTAATACCATTTTATCGCCCTATCTTAGTACTACTTTGATGTCTCTCCCTTGATTCACTAACTAAGACTTCAAAATTTAAAGTAGAATCTTGTGACTTACACCTCAACTCCTCATTCAACACAATATTTTTAGCCAAGTCCATTGAGATGATACCATTCAGAGCAAAATTAGACAAGGATGTCCTAAAAGTCTCCCAAGAATTGGGAAAAGTACCAAGAAGTCAAAAACCTTGAATTTCATCATCATAAGTGAGATTCATTGCTGACAATTAATTTACAATCCCTTGGAAAGTGTTCAAGCGACCAATTATTGATGAACCATCACTATACTTCAATGATATAAATTGCTTGAATAAGAACAAGTTATTATTCCCCGTCTTTCTTGCATAAAACTCCTCAAGTTTGGTCCAAAGAGAGCGAACATGAGTAACCGAGCTCATGTGATTCAAAATATTATCATCCATCCACTAACGTGGAAAAACCTCTATTAACTAGGAGTAAAAAATCACAGGACATGTAGGCTACTTAATATCTCCATTTTAATAAAAAAATGGTACAAACAAAGTTCTCTCTAACACTAGTTAGAGGCATACACAAAAATCATCAAGATCTACAATCAATATTGAAATACAACAAGAATTATGAGAGACAAAACAACCAAAAAACACTAAAAAATTCGCACCTCAAAGATGGACTCAACATACTAACTTAGAAAGATCATAAAACAGTCTTCTCCACTTAGAATATACTCCTATGAGTCATGAACATTGTGACAAAATTTTAGGATAATCTGACCGTTGGCTCAAACTCCGATTTTGTAAAAATGCTTTGTCTTGAAATGGGTTACGGGATTTCACTTTGCTCTTTACCTTTTCTTTTGTTAATTCTCACTCAATGAATGGAATAAGGATTCAGTGACTTTCGTCCGGGAAAGTTAGCGTAACTTTCACCAAATTTCCACCATTTGATTAATCAAATGTTTCGCATAAAGCCACATGATTTTTTTTCATTAAAAGATGCATATATATTTTTCTGTTTTGTTTCATGTTTCAGATCAAATAGAAACACTCAATACTCAAAAACCCATTCCTCCTGCCGTCAGCACCAGTGTGCATTCCCTCCACGTGTAGCCTTGCCATCACCATGTTTCTCCTCGTTGTTGTCTCGTCTCGCCTCGACCAATGTGATCATGCTCGCTATCGCCACCATCTATTTGCCATCTCTGTTTCGCTTTCACTGCAAAAAAAAAAAAAAACGCAACCACACATAAAAACAGTGAAGATGAAAGAAAAAATACAGAATTATGAAGTCAGGCTAGGAGTGACGGTGACAGCGACTTAAAAAGCTTCTTCCTGGGCACTTGGCGATTTGAACCACTGTAGACATAATTGTAGTGGTTCAAGGCTCTCCATTAATGAAAATTGAGTTTTTTTTGTTCTTTTGACATTTTTCCAAATTGTTTGCAAACAAATGCAGAAGAAGAAAAAAAATCAAAATTCATAAATTCAAATAAACATATAGAGGTTAGTTCACCTCTTTGGTGGAGTCCTAGAACAACAACAACTTGAAGAAAGACAGTAACACGAAGCGACGTGAAGGATGGAGACGTGGCTTATACGACACCTCAAGTTTGGCGGTGATGTGGTTGATGACTGTGATAATGGTACAAGAAAATTGTAAAAGGAAGAAGATGAAATTTTGAATAATGCTTCACCGAGATCTTAGAAATAAAAAACAATGGCACATGTCAATATAACAACCCCAAGATCAATCTAATGACTCATAGAAGTTGAAAGTTAGCATGACTTTCGTGCGCTAACGTCAGTGAATCCTTATCCCAATGAATGACATAGTTCTCTTTTGTTAGATAATAATAAAGACTTACACACACATGTGTCACTAAGTCACATCCATTTAAGTCACTCCAAATAAAAGAGATTGTCCAGCATAATAACATTAAAAAAAATTTAATTAACTTTAGATCAATACAAGAAAATATTAAATTTTAAGTTTTAAACTATTGAACTATTAATTATAAATTAGAAAAAATAAACTATAAATTCACGAGAAAAAACGGAGGTTACCAAATGACTTTAAAAGAAGAACTTATAAACTACACTCTCTAGACACTATTATATGCAATTTTTATTTTTTTAGTACATTTAACTTTTAAATTATCTAATTCATATATAAATCAAATTCATTAATAGTCAAATGTACCAAAAAAATAAAAATTATTTATAATAGCGTGGATATAAATGTTCACAAAATTACATTGTCATAAACAACCACTTTTTTTTAAAAAAAATATATAGATTTTTTTAGTTTTTTATTTTATTTCCATTTTTATAAGACTCATTTCAAACTTTAATGTGAATTGATAATTTCTTCTACATATATTAACAAATGTTTTCATAAAATAAGTAAATTTGTATACCTATAAAAATGTTCAACAAGTTTAATACTATAATGGACCTTCTTAATTTTCATAATTTATTTAGAAGATTTTATACTGACATAAATAATAGTAAATTTTTTTATCAAACATATAAAATGAGAGATTTGTGAATTCATTTGTATTTTTTTTGTACATGAAATAAAAAACACTCCTTATTTCAAATCTAAACAATGATTTCCTATTTACCAATAAAGATAGTACGTTTAAGATAAAACTTATGAACAATAATCTACATTTTCTATTTCTATGCCTATCTCCTCCTTTTGAATATTATAACATGTAGTTTGATTTTTAACTCAAAAAAAGCTACTAGTACAACAAACTCACAAAGAAAGCTTTATTGAGAAATTTGAACCTTGGGAAGCGTAGGAAGGAAGAAAAAGAGTGAATGGTTGAAAAGAAAGAAGTTTTACATCTAGGGATTATAAAATACTCATAGCAACCGTAAAAGGAATTCATAGGGAATAGAGTAAGTCACTTTTCAGAATCATATGTTTAACAGCAAGGGAACAACACTTGAGTAACTCTCACTTTTGTGACTTCGATTTCCACAGTATCATGCGCCATCAGCGCCCAACACGCTAGTTGTAATGCAGAGATTCCGGGAAGCGTGCAATTACAGTTTCTGCTCCCAATATCTAAGCCCAAACTAAACTACTTTAGGCCCAATTTTATTGTCTGGCCATTTTAGATTGTACATTAGTTATTGAAATTTTTCACTACATCAAAGCTCTTGTTCAAAACTCACTATCCTTTGCCTCAATTAAACATAAAAATAAAGAGTTACACGCTCTTCATATTTATTGTTATTGCTACTTTAGTCAATATGATAAACTTACAATTAGAGACCTAATATTCATTGATCTTTCCGTATGGTGAAGACGGTTATAGACCTAATATAGCTCATAGAGACTCCCCCATCAATCAAAATAGCTTGCGAAACCGTCTAACAATTAGAGAGTGGCTTTCATTTCGCATTCAAACCAGGTCAACCGAAGCTAAAACTTTGTTAGCTTCGCGTAGGTTGTTCCAACAATTTCTTGTCGATGGTTACATAATGTTAGAGTCAGAAAAGTTAGATTGGATTCGCAACAACCAACCTAAACTAAGGGTGTCCAAGTACAATTCTTTAAATGAAGAGGGTGACCAAAGTCAACATCTAGGTTCTAGCACAGGTAAGAGAGTTGTTTTACCTTCTTCCTTTGTTGGCGGTCGACGATTTATGGATCAATTGTACTATGATGGAATGGCGATTTGTAGTAAAATTGGATTTCCTGATTTGTTCATAACATTTACTTGCAACCCGAATTGGCCTGAGATTCAAAGAGTACTTGGTCCACTTAATTTGAAACCACAAGATCGACCGGACGTCATTTCAAGAATTTTCAAAATCAAGTTTGATCAATTGCTTTCTGATTTAACAAAGAAGGGTGTGCTCGACAAAGTCCTCGCATGTGAGTTTGTTCTTACATGTTTGTTAATATTCAGTCTTATAATTTTATTATGTACATTTTTGAGTTATTTTTTGCTATTTTCATTTAGATATGTACACCATTGAGTTTCAAAAGAGAGGTTTGCCACATGCACATATATTACTATTCTTGCATCCTTCCAACAAATATCCAAGACCAGAAGACATTGACAAGATCATTAGTGCTGAAATTCCTGATCCTCATCAACATCCTAGGTTGTACAATTTGGTTAAGTCTCAAATGATTCATGGTCCTTGTGGTTTGGTAAATCCTAAATCACCTTGCATGAAAGACACAAAATGCTCCAAATATTATCCAAAGAAATTCCAAACTACAACAATTGTGGACCAAGATGGCTATCCAGTTTATAGAAGGAGAAATAATGGCCTAACTATTGAGAAAAACGGCGTGGTCTTTCATAGTGGGCATGTTGTTCCTCGTAACCCAAGTTTATTATTGAAGTACGAAGCACACATCAACATGGAATGGTGCAATCAAAGTACTTCTATCAAATACCTGTTCAAGTACATTAACAAAGGGTGCGATCGAATTTACTGTGATTCAAGGCCATGAGAATAGTACACGACCAGACAATAGAAACGTAGATGAAATCAAGCAATATTTGGATTGTCGTTACATTTCACCAGCTGAGGCATGTTGGAGGATATTTGCATATTCTATTCATGGAAGAAAGCCAATTGTAGAGAGAATGTTTTTTCACTTGGAAGGAGAGAACTCAGTTTACTACAGAGACTATGAGCAAGTTGGTGATGTTTTACTCAAACCAAGTGTTACTGAATCAATGTTTATAGCCTGGTTTGAGGCAAACAACACTTATGAAGAAGCAAGACATCTAACTTATGGCGACTTTGTTTCCAAGTTTGTTTATCATAAACGAAGTCGTAGTTGGAAGCCAAGGAAAAGAGGGTACACAATTGGTCGTCTATGTTGGGTTCCTCAATGCTCAGGTGAATTATTTTATTTGAGGATGATGCTAACGGTCAAAAAGGGCCTCCTTTGTTATAAAGACATAAGAAATGTTGATGGTGTACAACATAAGACATTTAGGAAAGCATGTTTTGCTATGGGTTTTCTTCAAGATGATAGAGAATTTATTGAGGAAATCAAAGAGTCATATGTATGGGGTTCTGGATTGTTTTTGCGTAAATTATTTGTTACTATGTTGTTATCATCATCCATGAATCGACCATCACATGTATGGAGAAAAACATGGAAGTATTTGTCTGATGGTATACTTTATGAACAAAGGATGTTGGCAAGAAATCAAGGTAACAATAGTTTTATTAAATTTTTTATTATTGTTTTTGTATTATAATACATTTTGAAATAACACCAATGGTTTCTAAATATTTATTAGATTTGACGTTACATGAGGAGGAGCTAAAACAGTTGACTTTGGTTGCTATTGAAACACTTCTACAAAATAACAACAAAAGTTTGCATGACTACAAGCCAATGCCGTATCCAAAAAATTATGTTGTTTCCTTTCTAGGAAATACGCTAATTTATGATGAGCGTTAATATGATTCGGTTGCTCAACAACAAATTTTTCTTGGGTTATACTCCTCTCTTACAGGTAAATACATTATTGTTTATTTTTTATGCAATTTCACTTTTATTAATAAAATTAACATGATATTTACAAAATGTAAATTCAACATATATATTATGCTATTATAACTATTTTTGTTTTGTTTTCTATTTTATGGAATGTAGATGAACAGCGATCCATTTTTGAAGAAATCATGGATGCTGTAGATAAGTAGAAAGGCGAAGTGTTTTTTTTATATGAATACGGTGGGACTAGGAAGACTTTTATGTGGAACACTTTATCAGCAGCCCTTAGGTCTAGGAAAAAAATTGTATTGTCGGTGGCTTCCAGTGGGATTGCAAGTTTGTTGTTACCTGGTGGGAGAACAACTCACTCTAGATTTAAGATTCCAATTCCTACTTTAGATACATCTATTTGCAATATAAATAAAAAGGATGATGTTGCTGAGCTACTAAAGATGACCAGTCTTATCATTTGGGATGAGGCTCCTATGGCTAACAGGTTTTGCATTGAGGCACTTGACAAATCATTAAAAGATATTATGAGTGATTCAACTAATGGTGTAGACAAGATATTTAGAGGTAAGGTTGTTGTTTTTGGTGGTGACTTCAGGCAAATTCTCCCTGTGGTACCAAGAGGTACTAGGTCTGATATTATCCATGCAACTATCAATGCCTCATATATTTGGGATCATTGTAAAGTCCTAAAGCTTACAAAGAACATGCGTTTGCAAAATGGTGAACCTACATCAACAACTGAAGACATTAGGGCATTTTCTGAGTGGATCTTAAAAATTGGAGATGGCACGATGTGCGAACCGAATGATGGTTATGCTGATATTTCTATTCCTGATGAGTTTTTAATTGCAAATTTTGATGATCCTATTAAAGCAATAGTAGAGGATACATACCCTAATTTGAATCATGAATATCTTGATGCCTCTTATCTCCAAAGTCGTGCAATTTTAGCTTATACAATTGAAGTCGTTGATGATATCAACCAATACATCACAAACATTCTTCCAGGTATTAATCATAAACTTTAACTTATTCAATTATCGTAATCATTTAAAGCAAACATGTTGGTATGATATGTATAGTAATTGTTTCATCTTGCTCTTATATACATGTTTGGTGATTAAATAAATTCTATTATATTTGTAGGAGAGGTTAAAGAATACTTTAGCAGTGATTCCATAGACAAATCTGATGCTACAAACGTTGATGCATATGAGCATGTTACGACTGAGTTTCTAAATGCTCTCAAAACTTCTAGATTGCCAAATCATTCTATCAAGTTGAAAGTGGGTGCTACTATCATGCTATTGCGTAACCTGGACCAATCTAAAGAATTGTGCAATGGAACCCGACTCACCGTTACCAGGCTTGCCAATCATGTCATTGAAGCCAAAATTATTTCTGGGAAGAATATAGGTAACATCATATATATTCCAAGAATTTCTCTATCACCTTCGCAATCACCGCGGCCATTTAAGTTGGTTAGAAGCCAATTTCCAATAATAGTTTCGTTTGCTATGACAATTAACAAATCACAAGGCCAATCACTAGACCATGTCGGGTTGTATTTACCAAGAGAAGTCTTTAGCCATGGTCAATTGTATGTCGCTATCTCAAGGGTTAAATCTAAAAAGGGTCTTAGGATTCTTATTCATGACAAAGAAAAAAAGGCCATGGTTACTACCACTAATGTTGTGTTCAAAGAAGTCTTCCAAAATATTTAATAGGTTAGACTTTTATATTTGAATGGTTCTATTTTGATGAAACTTAACCTTGCATTTCTTTCTTAATCATCCTATTTACATGGTTTATTTAATTTTCAGGTGCTCCCACGGAATTCATGATTTTAGAGGTTGGTTAGAATAGTTTTCAATGTGGTGAATGTTTCTACCGGTTTTTTTATATGTATTTGTTATTTTGCATCTACCAATTACAAAGCCCTAAACAATTATTGACTTGACTATGTAATATCACATTATGATTTTTTACCATTAATTAGGTTGTTTGATTTTTATTTATTATTTTTCATCTAACCTATAGAAAGTGCCTAAACATTTATGTAGTTTACTTTGTAATATCACATTATACTTTTTACTATTGTTAGTCTTAATTAATTGACATTTCTATAACATTTATTTTATTTTCATTTCATAAATTTATTTTACTTATTTTATACCATATACAACATCATCATTTTAATCTATATACTTATTTTTTATAATTAATTTACTCAATACAACACCATCAAAAAATTCACCCGTGCGGGAGCACGGGTCTCCGACTAGTTAAACATAAAAATAAAGAGAAGTAGAATATGCTACACTTACACGCTCTTCAAATTTATTGTTATTTGCTAGTTTAGTCAATATGATAAACTTACACGCTCTTCAAATTTAAAGAGGAGTGTTATTTTTTATTTGTTTTTAGTCAATATGTTGTGAGAAAAATAAGAATTGTGCATCACTCTATTTATTTTTTCTATTGCCTTGATATAGTGATATATAATAACTTGGAGTAATGTTATTCTTCCGCTCGTATTTTACATTAAATATTTACATTTAACATTATTTATTATATTTATATGATAAAAAATATATTTATGAACAATAATATATTATTATAATAATGTTTTTATAAAAAATTTATATTTTTATTAATAAAATAAAATAAAATAATAAAATATAAAAAATTGATTAATAAAATGATAAAATTGGTTAATAAACGTTTAGATATTAAAAATAATTTAGTAGTAAAATAAAATTGGTTAATATAAAATAAAAAGTTGGTTAATAAAGTATTGAAGTTGATTGATAAATATTCAGATGTCATAAATAATTTTTAGTAGTAAAATAAAATTGATTAATGAAGTGTAAAATGTTGATTAATGAAATTATGAAATTGGTTACTAAACATCCACATAATTTTTACTACTAAATTATTTTTAATATTTAGTCATTTATTGACCATCTTCAATATTTTATTATTCAACTTTACTTTCCTATTAAAAAATTATAATTTTTTTTTAAAATTATTATTACAATAATATATTACTGTTCATAAATATATATTTTTATTTACAAAACACTATTCACCGTATAAGTACAATGAATAGTGTTTGGTGTAAGTATTGGTGTAGGATTTGAGTGTAAGAATAACATTACTCAATAACTTGTTCAACATGCTGATTTTTATTATATGTACATTGTCGAAGAGGCCAGACTCAGGCCGAAAAATAATTATATGGTAGGCCACAAGTCAAGCTTAGGCTTTGCATTTTTTAGCAGACTATACTTAGGCTTGACAAAGCTTAACTCGGCTCAGCCTATTTCCACTTTTAGATACGGGTAAACCAAAGCTTGGTTAATGATCACAAAAATGTCTAAAACTCCCACAAATTAAAAATAAACTTATGCTAAATGTTTGAATTTAGAAATCCAACCAGATCCTTTAACTTTGATTTGGATTGGATTTGAGATCGGTCGTGATGAGATCTATTGAGGCGCGTATAAATTTCAATTTTCATAAGTTGTTAATCTAAATTTCAAAATCTAAATATATTTTTTAAGTAAGGATTAATTAAGAGAGTACTACAGATAGTCTAACTCGGATACAAAAACTCGAAACCAAGCACGAAAAAAGCGAAATTCCTAACCAACTGAGACTTAGGGTAAGTAGTGAGGGTCCTTGTAAAATTCATAAAAGTTACATTTGGTAAAAGAAATATGGCTTGAAAAAACTATAATCACGTCGATACTTTAGAGTTCCAAACAATGTCAGAAACATTGCTACCTTCTTTGTTGAACTCAATAGCATTTCTAGCCCTCCAAATACTCTAAATGACCATCATCCACACGATAGATTCATTATCCGATTTCACTTTCTTAAACTTACAAAAATGAAACCAAATTATAAAGCTTCTCTTGACCGAATCTTGAGGAGAAAGAGAGGCCCCAATCCAATTCGACATAATTTCACAAACCAAAATAGATATGTCACAACTCAAGAAAAAATGATACAAATTTTATGGACTAGTAGAACAAAACGCACATCAAAAATCAAAATTTGAATCTAAAATACCTCGTTGAGAAAGTTTTGATCCGATTGTGAAGACTTCTCCAACCAAAAGCTCAGATACGGTACGAAATCGAGGCTCTCTGCATCAAATGAAAAATGTTCTCACCAAAAGTTGTAGATACTATCGCGGGCAGCCGCTGTTGGACTAAGATTAACAACATGTATCCTCTCTTTGCCGAATATCCCTCGACCCGACTCGGATGCCAGCAGACCAAATCCGCAACCTCTGTATCTGGTAAGTGTTGATCCAGAGTTTCCAGCAAACCTTGAAACTTACCCTGAATGTTGCTATTCGATCCATGAATAAAACTATTTGGTTCTCATTGTGAAGAATCTCTCTAACAGCCTTGCGTCCAATACAACCTCATCATTTGAATCAAGGTTAACACAATTTTTTGTAGATGATTTTACAACATCAATAATGTGACCTTCAACCTCTTTTGTCCCTTGAGTAACTAGAACTAGACTGAAATTCTGGTATGAGATGTCGAATGTAATGTCACGACACTAATATCTTCTATGAACACAGCTAAACAAAATAGAGTTTAAAGAGTGCAGAAAAAATAAAAACACAGAGAATTGTTAACCCAATTCGGATTTAACCAACCTACGTCTGGGGGCTTCCAAGCCAGGGATGAAGTTCACTATCAACAGTATTAACTCGGCGTAAACCTTCCCTGTTTACGCTCCTTACTTAATCAAACTACCCAATGACCCTTCTACCTAAGATACCATATTTAGATATGAGAATCTCTGCTCACTCCCTAAGTCACACACTGTGACACTAAACAAAATTAGAACTGAAGACACTCTTCAAAGACACACAATCACACTCGCTTCAAAGCTTATGGTGATTGACAACTTACAACTCAAAGAAAAATGTCCTACTCAAGTAGAAATACGAGAGAGGCTCACAATGAACAATTAACAACCAAAATAATAAACAATCAATAATTAAAATCTAGACTTCTAAATCTGGAACGCCCAAGCTGCAAAATAAGGTTTGCAGCCTTTAAATAAAGTAACAATAACTAGGGTTTCTTTACTCATAAGTCTTCAGTGCCTCCTGTCTTTTCTCCATGAAAGCAGGATATTAAATCTCCAAATATATTGCTGAAGGCGTTCTCAAGCTTCCTTAGTCGAAACATACAACTAACAAGCTGACTTCCTAAAATTTTTGCACATTTGTCAGTTTCACATGTCAGGACATCTGCTGTAACATCTTCTACTTCAGTAAAATTCATGGCATTTTCTAAGTAGAATGTTTTACCAAAATTGTTGTCAATCCATAGAACCAACAAACTCCCCTTTTGCAAAATTTTGGCTAAAACATTATTTGGGGTACAAGCCATACAATTAAAACATCATCACAATTAAGATAGGCATTTAAGCACATAAATTAGAGCAGCACAGTAAAAGCAGCATCATATTCAAAATAGAGATAGAAGCAGATAAAGAACACGGATGTTCAAACATCAGTTAGAATATTCACAGATGCAACATTTTACTCCCCCTGCATATAGCACACATATATGCACAATTGACAAACCAAATTTTATCTCCCCCTGCACAACAACTTCTTCTCTTGTGGAAACACATAGTATCTTCAGAGATACACAAAAATCACACAAATAACACTTAACACATAGCAGTAAAGCTCCCCCTCAGCACAATCATCATATCAGCTGCACACACAAGTGGAATCACAAATATCTTCAATGTTTCTTTGGTCCACCCCAATCATTTGGAGCACCAGGACATTTACTCTCCCTTTTTAGCCATAATATATCAAAGTAAAGGAGAGCAATCAGTGATTGCTACGCATCTTCATGGATGTAGATGTCAATTTTTCCTCTTAAGACTTAAAACTAATTTGCGTCTAATGTCTTGGTGAAGATATCTTCTAGTTTTCTTTCAGTAGTTACGTGTTCCAGTGTAATCGTTTTATCTTCAACTAGGTCTCTAATAAAGTGGTGACTAATATCAATGTGTTTGGTTCTGCTGTGCTGAATAGGATTTTTGGTTATGTTGATAACAATTAAGTTGTCACAATATAATGTCATGATATCTTGTTTGATGTTGTATCCTGTCAGCATTTGTTTCATACAAACTAGTTGAGAGCAGCTACTTCCAGCAACTATGTATTCATCTTCAACAGTTGAAAGGGAAACACGGTTTTGTTTCTTGCTAAACCATGAGATGAGATTGTTTCCCAAGAAGAAGCATCCTCCAAATGTGCTTTTTCTGTCATCAGCACTTCCTGCCAAGTCAGCATCACAATATCCACTTAGGACATAATTTGATCCATGAGAGCACAACATGCCATAGTCAGATGTTCCATTGACATATTTTAGTATTCTCTTTACTTGATTGATATGAATTACTTTAGGTTCAACTTGATATTCGGCATAAACTCCAACAGTAAAGGAAATTTCTGGCCTGCTAGCTGTGAGGTATAATAGACTATCTATCATACTCCGATAGAGACTTTGATCAAAACTGACACCTGTTTCATCTTTAGATAATTTTAGGTGAGTAGGAGCAGGTGTTCTTTTGTGACTTGCATTCTCCATGCCAAATTTCTTGACAATATTCTTGGCATACTTGCTTTGAGATATGAATATGGAGCCTTCCATTTGTTTAACTTGTAGTCTAAGGAAGTAAGTTAATTCCCCAACAAGACTCATTTCAAATTTTGATTGCATTTATTTGACAAACTGTTAAACCATCTTATCAAACATTCCACCAAAGACAATGTCATCAACATAGATCTGAGCAATCATGAGACATCCTTCTTCGTCTTTGATGAATAGAGTTTTGTCTATGCCACCCTTCCTGTATCCATTTTCGACTAGGAAATCAGTCAAACTTTCATACCAAACTTTGGGAGCTTGCTTTAAGCCATATAGAGTTTTTCTCAATCTGTATACGTGGTTGGGAGTTGTGGGATCAACGAATCCTTTAGGTTGGTCCACATATATTTCCTCATTTAGGTATCCATTTAGGAAGACACTCTTCACATCCATTTGAAACAGTTTGAACTTCAGTATGCAAGTACCTCCTAATAGTACTATGATTAACTCAAGACGAGCTACTGGGGCAAAAGTTTCATCATAGTCTATTCCTTCTATTTGAGTGTATCCCTGAGCAACCAGTCTTGCCTTGTTTATGGTAATTACTCCTTCTTCATTAGACTTTGTCTTGTAAACCCACTTGGTGCCAATAACATTGATGCCTTCTGGTCATGGGACTAGATCCCAGACTTCATTCCTCTTGAATTGTTCTAGTTCTTCTTGCATGGCATTGATCCAGAATTCATCTTTCAGAGCTTCGTTGATGTTCTTAGGCTCAATTTTTTTAGACAAATCATGAGTTAGTGATAACTTCTCTTGATCTGATGGTGACTCCTTTGTTTGGATCTCCTTTGATGAGCTCTTTGGGATGGTCTTTTTAATTCTGATTGAGGCTCCTTTGTTGAATTGATCATCTGGAGGTTCTTCATTATTTTGAGGAGGATTCTCGTGCTCATTTGTGGCATAAACTGGAGTGTCTTCTAGGGATGTTTCGACATTGTCTTAGACATGAGTTTCCCCATTCCATCCTCTATCATCAATCACAACATTTATGGATTCCATCATGAGTTTTCTTCTGTTGTTGAAGATTCTATATGATCTGCTATTTGTGGAGTATCCAAGGAATATTCATTCATCACTTTTAGGATCCACCTTTCTCCTTTGTTCTCGATCAGCTAGTATATAGCATTTTCTTCCAAAGATGTGGAAGTATTTGGAAGTATGTTTTCTTCCCTTCCACATTTCATAAATGGTAGTTGATGTACCCTTTCTTAGAGTTACCTTGTTATGAATGTAGAATGCAGTGTTCATGGCTTCAGCCCAAAAGTGGTATGGTAATTTCTTAGCATGAATCATTGCTCTAGAAGAATCCTGTAATGTTTGATTTTTATGCTCTACAATCCCATTTTGTTGAGGAGTAATGGGAGATGAGAATTCATGACTGATTTCTTCAAAAGAACAGAACTCAACAAATTTGCTATTTTCAAATTCTTTTCCATGGTGACCTCTGATTCTAATCACATAGTTATCTTTTTCTCTTTGAATCCTCTGGCAAAGATCTTTGAAGACATCAAAGACTTCTCTTTTATCTCTGATGAAGTTTATCCAGGTATATCTGGAGTAATCATCCACCACCATATATGCATACTTCTTCACTCCAATACTTTCTACCTGCATTGGTCCCATTAGGTCCATGTGAATTAGTTTTAGGACTTTTGTTGTAGTGAGATGTTAGACCTTTTGATGTGACGTTTTGGTCTGATTTCCAATTTGGCATTCTCCACAAACTCTGCCTTCTTCAATATGTAGTTTAGGGATTACTCTCATTGCTTCCATAAAGATGATTCTCTTCATTCCTTTCAAGTGTAAGTGTCCCAACTTTTTATGCCATATTTTAACTTCATCTTCCTTGACTGGAGAGCACGTTGAGGATAAGCTTAAGTCTCCAGGTATCCATAAGTAGTAGTTATCTTTGGATCTCCCACCTTTCATCACTACTTCGCCTTTCTCATTTGTAACTATGCATTCGGATTTTATGAAGTTCACCTTAAAGCCTTGATCAGAGAGCTGGCTAATGCTTATCAGATTGGCTGTTAGGCCTTTGACAACTAATACATTCTTAAGATTTGGAATTCTTGGGCACTCCAGTTTTCCAATTCCTTCGATTTATCCTTTATCTCCATCTCCAAATGTTACAAAACTTGTAGAGTGGGATCTGATATCCACTAATAAGTTCTTAAGTCCAGTCATGTGTCTTGAGCATCCACTATCAAAATACCAGTCTTCTTTAGCTAAGGCTCTAAGAGATGTATGAGCTATGAAACTATTAATAACAGCCTTAGGCATCCACTGTTTCTTATTTCTTTTAGTTTGTGTGATTTGAGGGATCTTGGGTTGCAAATTAGACTTTGGATATCCATGTAACTTGTAGCAAAATGACTTTATATGACCAAATCGCCCACAGTAGTAACATCTCCAGTGTTGGTGTCTTCTTTTGGAGTGTCCAGTATTCCTTCTTCCCTGATGTTGAGACATTTGTTTCAACATTTGTGGTTTGGACGGAATATTATTCAGGTTTGAGTGGCATCCTCTTTTGATTATTTCATTATATCCCAATCCACTCATATCTTTTACATATCTTCCAGTCAATCGAATGTTGTCCAATGCATCTGTTCCGCTATTCAGCATTCTGACCGATTGGGTTAAGTTGGTTAGATCATACTTGAGTAGAGTTTATTCATGTTCCAACTTCGAGATGGTATTTAAGTACTTCTTCTTTTCTACTTTCAATTGAGTTATAAGTTTCGTTTGATTCTCCAGTTCTTGATGGATTTCATCATTTCTGACATAATCCTTTTTAAGAGAGGCAGTCTGATCATTAATAGCTTCGTCTCCCCTTTCATTTTCTACATCTAATTCACAAATCCTAGTTAAGGCTGTAAATTGCTTAGATGTATCTTCTTCAACTTCACTTCTAGAGTCTTCATCACACCATGTCACTGCTAGTCCCCTTGTTTTTCTCTTGAGATATGTAGGACATTCAGCTATGATATGACCATATCCTTCACATTATTGACACTTTGATTCCCTGTCTTGGTTGATTTGTCAGCAGGTCTTGTTTTTCTGCCAAAATCTTTTGACCTCCTGATGTCATGTGAGATGTTCCCGACATTTGGCCTTGAGTCATCTTCCATTTTCTTCAGAACCTTGTTGAGTTGTCTTCCAAGAAAGACAATAGTATTAGATAGTCCTTCTTCAGTGTCCAGGTCATATTCCTCGACCTTTTCTTCAGTGTTGGACATGAAGGTTATGCTCTTAGGCTTTTTGTATAACCTTTCATTAATAGCCAGCTCAAAAGTTTGGAGAAAACCAATTAGTTCACCCACTTTCATATTGTTGATTTCTCGAGCCTCTTTAATTGTTGTCACCTTCATGTCAAATCTCTTAGGAAGAGATCTAAGAATCTTTCTTACCAGCTTCTCTTCTAGTATCTTCTCTCCCAAGGCACTACAGGCATTAACGATCTCAAGAATATTCATGTGAAATTCTTGAATGCTTTCTTCTTCCTTCATTCTTAGATTTTCAAAGTTAGTGGTGAGTAGTTGAAGTCTTGACAACATAACTTTGGAGGTGCCTTCATGAGTAGTTCTAAGAATTTCCCAAGCATCTTTAGCTACTTCACATGTATTAATCAGTCTGAAGATGTTTCTATCCACTCCATTGAATATAGTATTTAATCCTTTTGAATTAGCAAGAGCTAGTTCATCAGCATCCTTTGACCAGTCTTCTTCAGGCTTTAACTCATCGGTAGGTTGATTATCAGCTCCAATAATGACAGGATGTGTCCATCCTTTCAAAATAGCTTTCCAAGCCTTGCTGTCCAAGGACTTTATATATGCTTCCATACAAGGCTTCCATAAGTCATAGTTAGAACCATCCAGAATGAGTGGTCTATTCATAAAAATAGCCTCCTTGTCCATGTTACCAGAAAGTATCTTCCCCAGATCTCACCCAGAGACAGAGCAGGATGCTTGCTCTGATACCAATTGAAATTCTGGTATCAAATATGAGATGCCAAATGTAATGTCACATTAATATCTGCTATGAACACAACTAAACAGAACAGAGTTTAAAGAGTGCATAAAACAATAAAATCACAAAGAGTTGTTAACCCAGTTCGATTCTAACCAACCTACGTCTGGGGGCTTCTAAGCCAGGGATGAAGTTCACTATCAGCAGTATTAATTCGGAGTAAATCTTCATTATTTACACTCCTCACTTAATCAAACTACCCAATGACCCTTCTACCTAAGATACCACACTTAAATATGAGAACCTCTGCTCACTCCCTAAGTCACACACTGTGACACTCAACAAAATCAAAACTGAAGATAATCTTCAAAGACGCACAATCACACTCGCTTCAAAGCTTATGGTGATTGACAACTTGCAACTCAAAGAAAAACGTCCTACTCAAGTAGAAATACGAGAGAGGCTCACAATGAACAATTAACAACCAAATGAATAAACAACCAATAATTAAAATCTAGACTTCTAAATCTGGAACGGACAAGCTGCAAGACAAGGTTTGCAGCCTTTAAATAGAGTAACAGTAACTAGGGTTGCTTTACTCACAAGTCTTCAGCGCCTCCTGTCTTTTCTCCATGAAAGCATGATATTAAATCTCCAAATATATTGCTGAAGACGTTCTCAAGCTTCCTTAGTCGAAGCATACAAATAACAAACAAACTGACTTCCTAAAAATTATGCACTTTTGTCAGTTTCACATGTCAGGACATCTGCTGTGACATCTGCTACTTCAGTAAACTTCATGGCATTTTCTGAGCAGAATGTTTTACCAAAATTGCTGCCAATCCATAGAACCAACATAAACCATTAACATGATGACATACCCGACTCATGGCATGAATGCTCATACACCTTCCACACCTATATTGTCCAACTCATCTTTAAAGTCTCCTTGAATGTCATAAACAAATTTGGATCACTCTCAGTAGCTTCACGAGTTATGTTTTTACATTCATCACTACATAAGTGTAGCGTCTTAAGATGAGACACCATACAAGAAATATCCTTGCTATTAGAGCAATAATGGAACTCACAGAATGGACAATGTAAACCTTCTATTTGAGTAAAAACCATTGGACAATGCAAAATTGTGCTTCTCCCCAACTTAATGCAAAATGATTATGGTTAAGAAATTTTAACAAATACCTTGTAGGAAGCAGCGAAAGAAATTTTTTCCATGGTTGCAATGGTATCCAATTCAACTCATTTGCAGTAGAAGGTGAAACTTATGAAGAAGAAACCAATGGTGAATCCCAATTAGAGAAGAACAATACATATAATGAAGTGAATTAAATAATCTAGAAGAGGGAAATCGTTAAGCTGAAAGGAAATTCTATTATGAACTACAGAATTCGAAACAATTTGGTAAGCCATTAAACAAGGCTTCTAAAATTCCAATTAGTAGAATGAACACGACACATAGTGTTTCTATTTTTTTCACCTCTATACTGTATTTCCTTTCATTATTTTTTATAGAATATCTCAATGCACCCCATGACATTCTAGCACACTGCACGAAAACACTATTAGGCCCCCAGGTTCCAGAGATATATCTTTTGACGCACCAAAATTTAGTTGAAACATAAATTACTCTGAAATATATATATATATATATATATATATATATATATATATATATATATATATATATATATATATATATATATATATATATATATATATATGTAACATCTTAGGAGGTATATTTCTATAAACTTGTGAGGAAGAAGCGAAAAATAGAATGGAAAAACAACAACTTGACAAAATGAAAATACCATTGATATTATAAAACCAACAACACATAAGGGATTTTAACATAGATCAAACATTACGCTTCTATATCCAGGTGGACGTTGTAATATCTTGATAATATCATCGACCAATCTCAAAACAGTCGTATCCAACTTAATCTAAACTTTTGATTCAAAATGGAAATAAGGTTCTCCACATAGCCCTTAAATGAGTAGCACTATTCAACTCATGGTTGCTGAACTCAAGCTCCCCTTCATTGTCAATGGATGGAAAGCGGTACTCGATCTTCACAATTTTGTGATTCTCATCATATGGTAAAAGCTTATGCAGTGTGTATTGCATATCTTTCAGAGGAGTGTACTTTGTGATCTTAAATTCTCTTGATGATGTATCATCGGTAAATTAAAGGATGCATATTTTTTTTGGGAAACTTCAAAATGTATATGTAAGACATCTTAACATATTAATATAATGTCTCTTAATGCGATATCCTTTGAAAATGCTTTTTTGAGATTTAAGAGTTGGTGAATTAGGAAAACGTTTTTCAATGTGTTCAAAAAATGATTGACTCCACATCATTGGCTTTTCACTTGATGTAGGCTTTACCTTCTTAGGTGCTCATTTTTTAGTGGTTAAGAGGATGGTTTCAAGTATGTAGTCTCCAAAAGTATAATCTTCCTCAGTTGCTCTTTGATGTGGAGTTTAGTATTTTCACCAACTTTCAAAAATATTTCTTGTATCGCTTCCCATTCAGTCAAGATGGAGATATCCAGTTTACATCAAAATCAAAATTAAAATTGAGCCTCTTCCAATAACTACATACTTCGTCCATTCATATCGAGCTATCAAGTTTCACCTTCTTAGATATAACACAAACACATGAGAGACCATAGATTCTCACAAATGTGCAACCACACTTTGATCTATCAGAACCTAAATTATTGGCTTATTTAGCTTCGTGAAAAATATAATTTAAGGTGGATCGAGATATGTTTCCGACCAACAGTGTTCCAACACTATAATACTATGACCAGATGATGTTTGTATCTTATTATGTTGGTTTTGTATCATTTGGTTCACAAAATCTCAATCCGCACATAAATCACCCTTGATATTTCCCAACCAATTCTTCAAACAAGCATGAGCAGACTCAACTTGGTTTGTTGTTGTATTTCTAAGGTGTCTAACCTTATCGGTTCAAGCACACACAATATTTTCCTTTACCTGGTCCAAAATTATACTTTCAACATATTTCAATAAAGTGTGATATTTCTTGCATACATTTCTGAAATGTATAACAACATCAACATAGCTATTTTGTAGAAGAATTTATTATAACATTCCATGAATTCATAATTTTCTCCACAATAACGTCTGGCTTGAACATTTTTCCATCATCGACCTCTATTTGTTTTGTCCCTACCACAATTTTAACCAGACTTCTCACATTCTTTATAATGTGATACCTACAAAGTAATCCATAAGAAGTGGGAGATACCTTTACAACCGAATTCATTAAAGCGGTGTCGCGGTTAGTAACAATGACTTTCGAAATTTCTTCTTGGGCCTTCAACATTGACTAACACACCTCTAAATCCCAAGAAACGTTGTCCTCTTTTCGCATTCTAAAAGTGCAAAACCGACAGAACATGTCATCTCAGTAGATGTAACACCAACAATTTTCAATAATGGAAGCCCATACTTGTTGTTAATATATGTTGAATCAATAATGAGAGTAATGGGAAACATGTTGAACAACTTTATGGAATCAAAATGAGTCCAAAATATATCTCTTACAGTTACTCCATCCTCGCATCTCTGATGTCTAGATACGTAATTGTTATCATCTAGAAGTTTCAAGAGGTGTTGCGTTCCAGTTCTATTTCCCCTAAGTGCTAATTTATATTAATAGCGCCTATTGTACACTAGCTTGATATTTGCGAAATTCCTGGGACTTTTACGCTTCAAGATTGCAAGTATGTTTTTGGGTTGCATCAAATTAAATGTCATGTCATAAACACATTCCTTATCTTTCAGCAAGAGGCGAGATGCAATTGGATGACCAACTATTTTGTTACATGAATTATGGTTATGTAAACCACATATCACATTAAATCTCCATTTATTATTTTCCAACTGATAACCTCACAACTTAAATGGATACTCATATTTCTTGAACTGGGGTCTTCTCATTTGAAATACCGAAGAAGATTCCCACTTCTTTCGCATGTCAATGTCACAAATTCACCTCTTCTATCCGAAACATTATCAAACCTTATGATCTCAATACCAGACCACAGTTTGGATGCCTATGTATGAATCCATTACATCATGTGATCACGAAATTCATACTCTTGGTCATTTTTAAAATGGTTCACAATATCTACCCGTTTCACTACTACATGTGAAGGGGTCCTAAGACAAAATAGATTTGGAGATAGCATCGAGATGAATCATACTTAATGAAAACAAAAACATAAAATACTAGGAAATATCCAAAACAAAAAACATATTGTTGGAAAATTAGCACAAACAGTTTCCAAAAATGTATATCCGAATAAGTTCATAGAGAATCCAAAAATAAAGTTCCGGTTACAACGTGAACTTTTTTTCTTTAAAACCATATTAATGTGAGCATTGAGCGTTGAAATGAATGAACTTTATCTTAAATTACAACTCCTTTAACTCCTTTTGATTTGATGAAACACAAGAGTGAAGATTTAGAATAAAAAACTTAATTGAGAATGAATGGATTTTTGGAGAGGGTTTAAGGAAAAAAATGAAAATGAACTCTGATCATGCAGGTGGTTGTTTTTAACAATTTTACATTTAATTTTTCCGTAGATGTATCTCCAGAATATTCTGACATACAAAGGTGACATCATTCCAAATTCTCGCTTAAATATACTAGATGTACATCTTCAGATTTCTCCACGTAATGATTAATTGACAATTTATTTTATCCATCTATTAGAGATGTATCTCCGGAAAAAATTATTTCAGTGTAGGATGGAACCAAATTTACTAGTTTGTCAATGAGATAAATAATGCGTCTGAAAATATATTTTCGTAATCAAAGAGACATTCTTAGATTTTCCCACAATGAGTATAATGGTACCCCTACAATTATACTCATACCCCAACATGAAAAAGTTTGGACCGAAATACCCTTATATAAATTGTTCATATTTTAAATTTTTTCACTTTTTTCTCACATTTCAGAAAAGCTCTTAGAACACCCAAAAATATATAAACCAGAACACATTTTTAAAGTCATCCGATTTACAAAAATACACACTAGAACACTTTTTAAAAAAGTTTCGGTAAAGAAATTATCATACTGGAACACTTTTTAAAAGTGTTATGGTAAAGAAATTCATATCGGAACACTTTTTGGAAGTGTTCTAGTTGGATATCTTTAAAAAATTCAAAAAAATGTCATTACCAAAACTTTTTTTAAAGTGTTTCGGTTTAGTATATTGTAAAAATCGGACATTTTTATAAAAGTGTTCTAGATAGAATTTATTTTACTAAATTAGTTTAGGCAAGAGTGATCTAAAGTAAATAGAGAACACTTTTAAACCGTTGGTGAAACTCATTTAGCAATTTTATTAAACCGGAACACTTTCAAAAAGTATTGTAGTGTCTTAATAATACACACAACCGTAACACTTTTAATAAGTGTTTGGTTAGATTATTTTTGTTAAAATATATCATTGTGTTCCGGTATCTTAATAATATACCCAACCGCATCACTTTCAATAAGTATTCTGGTATGATAACTTATTTTTTTTTAAAAATAGTTGTTACCTTTTGTTACGGTTTTGAACCGTTGCTAAAACTCCTTTAACAATTTTTTTAAAGCAAAACACTTTCAAAAAAATTTCCAATTTTTTAATAGTATATCCTATATGAACACTTTTAATGAGTGTTCTCATGATAATGTTTTTTAAAAGAAATAGTTTTGTTACTTTATGCTACAATTTTGAATTGTTGCTAAACTATGTTTAGATTTTTTTATTTTTTAAGGGTGCGAAATTCAATTTTTTTGATAAATTGTAAAAAGTAAAATGGTAAATTAGTTAAAAGGATTGAAAGGTAAAATTGACATTTTTGAAAAAAATGTAGAGGTATAAATCTAATTGTAGGGTACGAAATAAAATTCTCAAAAGTGTTTTAAGAATTTCTTTTTATGATCCAAACATTTTCTTAGGCTTAACTAAGGGCCGGATTGGGCTTGTTCATCTTTTGGACTCAATCATTGATTTTCATTGTACTTTGACCTTGGAGAATATTTCTTGCCACCCCCTATTTTATACCTGTCACTCTTTAAGTATGATACTTTTAACAAACTATCCTCGTAAAATACCGTATATTATGAAATATTTGGTATGTATCGAAAATTTTGTAAAAAATATCAAAAATTTTGTTGGATTTACGAATTTACCGTGCCTGATGCATTACTGAAAATTTGAAATATCCGGTATGTAGAAATAGTTAAAATCATACTGAAAATTTGAAATATCCGGTATGTAGAATCAGTTAAAATCATACTGAAAATTTGAAATATCTGGTACTAAATACCGAAAATTTCAAATTTCTGGTGTGTAGAATATATATCAGAAATTTGAAAAATCCGGTACTGGAAAAATATCGAAAATTAAAATTTCCGGTATAGTTTCAGTTCAAAAAATAGTCGAGAATTTGAAATTTTCGGTGTATGAAAAATAGCAGAAATTTGAAATTTTCGGTAATACTGGGACTTAATTTTTTATTTATTTTTAAACTTATAAACTTATACTTGGATAAAATACACGATAAAATAACGAACCGTCTTAATATATAAATAGAATAAATGTCATACATAGATGCATTACAAATAAACTACTGTCACTCCCTAGACAATTTTGTCCAATGTCTGAACCGACCGACATATGCTGATTCCCATCCTTTTGCAACATTAGAATAATTCTCCCTCCAACGCTTTGTGACGGGAGGCAGTGGATAACCGGGTTTCAATTTTATCAGAACTCAATGATTTTTGTTGACAAAACCAACAACAATGATTGTATGATGACTCATGTACAGGGGTGGAGCTATGAGAAGTGGGAAAAATATGGTGTTAAATCTCATGAAAAGAGAACAATACAACACTATATCTAGAAGCAATAGGATAACCGATATCTGGAATCGACATCCATTTGTCCTTACTCTTAGAACCCAAGTATTTCACGATTAATGAATTCCTAACATAAGAGACAGTATCGTATAACAAATTGGAAAACAATTCTTCGTGTTGATGAATTTAAGTATTCAACTGTCTCTGAACATCAAACATGCATCTTGCCCCCATCCTAATGCAATTGAAATACAACGGTAACCACAATTTCCATCAAGTTCAACATCAATAATGTCATCGATGTATGAATGACAGAAAGCAGGAAACTGTGACAAGTATATAACAAATATATAACACTTCATCTTCCATACCATAGAAGAAGCTGGAGCTGCCAATTCAGGACCACAAATATATAACACTTCATCTGCCATACCAGAAATTTCAGGTTTCAAGGAAATTTCCGAAAAAATATAAAATTTCTGATATTGGTTTTATACTTGAAATTTGGGAAATTTTCGATACGTGTGATAAATTTTCTAAAATATACCGGATTATTTAAATTTCTGGTAAATTGCATCGGAAATTTTGAAATTTCTAATAAATGATACTAAAAATATGTAAAATACAAAAAATTTCTGATATGCACCAAAAAGAGATACTGAAAATTTGTTCTGAGATATCGAAAATTTGTTTTTGATGATTTTGACAACAGTAATTTTTTTTAAAAGATAAATTTTCTAAATAAATAGTATCAAATATATTTTATATTTTAAGAATAATACAAATTGTGACTGGCAGATAAAAAATGGGGTGGCAATAAAATTCTCATATAAAATGGGGTGGCAATAAAAATTCTCTTGACCTTGTTACATAGGTTAATCTGTAATCATCAAAAGCTGATGTAATTTGCATATGCTAACTGATTATTCAACTGTTAACGGCGGCTGGGGGGAGAGAATTGTCATCAATTAAACACAAACAATAAATTAGCAATTAAAATTGTTAATGTTTTTAAGATGTTGCTAACTTGCTTCTTAAATTCATAAAGTAAAAAAAGTAAAAATTTGTAATTAAAAATATATATTTTGAATTTTAAAAAGTTGATACATTTTATCTTTAAAACATATTTTTATTTTTATATGTTAAGTACCTTAACTTGCATCTTAATCTTAGAGTGCACATTAGTATTTTTCATACTTCTAATAGAGATTTTACTTTATTTTTCTTATTCAATTTGATATATAAAATCACGAGTCTAACAACTATATGTAAGAACAAAAATGAAAAATAATCTTGGAAAATAAAAAAAGTTAAATATTTTTTTACTCATATCATTTAACTATAATCGATTGGCTCTATCATCCAATCAATTAAATCATCTCAAAAATCATAAATTCGAACGTCAAAGCTCTCCATAATGACTAGTTGAGTGAGACATAAATGCAACGACTAATTCACAACTTTTGAGGTTGCCAATCGATTGGCACATCTTTCTAATTGATTGGACAAAAGCTATATATAGAGGTAACATTCTTATTCTTCTCATCTCATCCTACTATCTCTTGCACATATTTTAGCTCTCTTAATCACTCATCATCTCCTCAAATGGATTAAAAAAGAGCATGATATCCCCGATTATCACCATCAAACTTCTCCAAAGATTTCTATAAAAAAGCTCAAGAGAACAATTTCAATTAGTACTATTTCGATAGAGAAGAGGATATCTCTCACTACTTGGATGAATAAATCTTCAAAGATTTTGCTTTCATGGAGGCCTTTAACTTTGTCGGGCTATAAAACTCTGTTTTTGAGAAACCTCAAGAGAGATACCCTGAGTTAGTAAAATTTATTTTACGTAAACCTCTCCTACAAAGATGTTATCATCAATTCTAAAGTCAAGAAACACCCAATCACTCTATCTCTTGAAGATTTTGAACAAGTTCGCAACCTATCATTCATCGAGCAAGCTTATGATCAATTTAATATTGACAATAATGAATTTGATTTTGATACTCATGCTCACACTCTCTTGATTGATTCTTCATCTAAAATACCATATCCTTTCACCATAATCCTTGTTCGGCCCGACTATAGGCTAATTCATTATACAATGAATCACGTCGTATTCCCAATAAAAAAATTGGAAAACTGAATGTCTTTGCAATCTAGTTTTTAGAAAACCAAATCTATAAAAAAATGGGTAGATGCCACATTCCATCACATGCTGAAAAGCAAAAAAATATTATCATTGTACCCTATGTCGAACTAATTAATTTTTTTCCTACACCGAATATGAATTTGGAGAAGAATAACCACAAGTTATGCTCACAATTTTTTCAAAAGGAATTGTAAACAAAATGAGATATGATATTCAAGGGAAAAAATTGTTCCACAACAACAAAGAAGAGCAAGACGTCAAAGAAGCAATAATCTTACTTTATCCTCCTCAAACACCCCCAATGACATCAATGAGGAGCAAGTGATAATGAATTCAAATATTAACAGGCTCATTTAATAACTAGAGAGAAGAAACCTAATTTCTCCAATAGTTTTAAGTGGGGCTTATGATAATGATATGAACTGGTTGCTTATTATTTGTTTAGTTTTCTCTAAACAATTAGGACATCATCTTAATGATATGTAACAACTATATATCTTTACTTACCATTTTGAACTCAATAATCGATTAATTTGAAGGCAACCAATCGATTGGAGCATGTTGCCAATCAATTGGCAAGTCATAAATGACCTTAGAAAATTTTCTTTTTTTGTGCCAACTATTTTGACATCAAGAAACATGATAATTTCATAGCTCACTTCTTACTCTCTCTCTCTCTAAAATATTTCTTTTACTTTTTCTCACTAAGTTTAGTCGTAACGCTTTTGAGAAAGCCATTTTGTAAGCGAGTAAGTTGTATTTCTGGAAGGGTAGATTTGTAAGTTCACCAAGGGAGTTTATTTTTATCTTGGTTGAACAATTCATCCATTTAGGGTTCAAACCTAAACACATAACAAACTTGGTTTTTGGGAGGGGGGATTTAGTTGTCAAATCACCTGGTTCAGTTATAAGGCTCAACCCATGTAAAAGTCTTCATCGGGTTTAATCTAAGCCCGATGTTAAAAAGCTTGGTAATGTTCAAAATAAATCTGATGTTAAAATCTCACACGTTATTGGTTAGCCCGGTATAAAACTAAAGTTAGGTTCGCGAGCAAAGTTTGGTGTTAAAATCCCCCCTCCCCCAGGTTCAAGATTAGCTTGTGTTAAATCTTAATTTGAAGCTTGAAGACTAACTACTCAAGATTTCTATTTGGAAAGAAGACTAACTATCTCTGTATTCATCATTTGGTTAGAAGTTAGACATAAACTTCATTTTCCTTGTATAGGGGGTTCGAGAGTTTAATCTACTAAAAGCTCTTTCAAGATCAACTCTTGGGGGACACAACTAAGTCTTTTTTACTAAACGTGTATAATCATGGTGTTTCTCTCTTTTCCCTTATCTCTTTAATTTTCGCAGTTTATTTTCTTCTACATATTTCAAACTCTGATTTTGATCCACAAAATTTTTCAAATCCAAACTTTTCTAAAACACACAATTCACCCTCTCTCTTGTGTGTGAAGTCACATGTCCAAAACAAACTTCTCTCTTAACATCAACAAATTCTAGAACACCTGACACCTGATGAGTATGATATGATATGCTGCTTAACTCCTTCTATCAAACAACTTCATCCTTACTCGAGAAGTATGTGTAGTTCTCTTAAAAAATAGAAACTCGAAAATTATGACTAATAGCATACTTAGGCGAGAAAATAAAAAAGAGGACACTACCAATAGATTCGATGAAGTTCCTTATGTAGATCCATGTTCCTCCAATTCTTGTTCAACAACTTGGTGTCTATAGATGAATGACTTTTCTTCCCGAGGCACATCGAGTTCAAGATTAATGGTTAGACTCCTCTTTTCCATAAACAGAGATGAACGAGGATCATCATCTACTCTGACCCTATTGGGAGAATCACATACCTCCGCATGATCCAAAATAGATCATTAGAGATTAGCCAACCTACCAAGGGGTCGGACAATCTAAAACACCCTAATGGCAGAAGCATTGGTGGCACCCACCATGAGAGGCACAAATCGAGGAGTCCTTATCATCTGATGCATTATTTATAAAATTTCATTTTCTCTACAAGCCAATAATGGATGGATTACAAAGTTAAACCCCAAAGAGTGTTCAATAAATAAGGACTTTCTACTTAAAACAAATGACATACCCAACCTCTTTTGAGCTAGTATTGACCAACAATTGTTTCTCTATGTACCACTTCCCTTATTTATTTGCAACCGCATCAGGAGAAACATAACCATCGACGTAGATCAAACTTCAAAGAAAGATACCAATTTTCGATTTAGAATTTTTTCACTTGAGATAGGTCATCCATCTTGTAAAAATAAGAACTAGAATCTAACAAGAAATTACACTGACGCCAGAACTTGGAGAACTTGTTTGAAGATCGTAGGTCGATCCAAGCTCTATGATACATATGTTGGCATAAGCCACTTTGTTGAGGGGAGTAACTAATAAGTACCTATCTTTGAAGTATTTCACACTCTCTAAGTAGACTCAAAACATCACAATGAACTCCTTGAGAGATATCAAGGAGGGAACCAATGTTGAATCAACATAGATACATTGAGTTTTAAAGAGAATGTAAGAAGAGTGACGTGGTCGACACATCCTTTTTGTATTCACACAATACTAGAAGAGTTTAACTCTATGTGATTAATATAACATGTGAAATAAGTGGGAACAAATAGCAATGCAATGAAAGTTAAGAGTCAAAGTCTATTATTCCTACTAAAATATGTCTGAAATAAGCCAAAAAAAGTAACTACAATCTCCTTCATCCAACCCTATGACCTTATTTTCCAGAAACCCTAATAAGGAAAGCAAGATTGAAAGAAATGGAAATCCAGGCTTTACCTTTAAAGAAGAAATTTTGGGAGCTCACACGTTGAATGAGGGATTGAACCTTAATTAAAGTGCCATCCACTAACAATTTCCAGTAATTAATGCAGGGATACTTTTAGTATACAAGAGTAAAGTGTGTCATTTTAGATATTCAAAATCTCTCTCACTCACACATTAATTCTGACTCCTCTCACTAACTTAGACATTGAAGTGCTAATCTTGTAGGTCATCTCTCTCTCTCTCTCCATTATATCGAAAGTATAAATTCACTATATCGCTACCTTACTTTTCATTTCTAATTCTTATATGAACACAAACTATAGTTTCTAAATTCTCCTATGAAGAACAATGCATATCGCTAACTAATCTACTTGTGAAACTCAATTATCTTCTATACAATTTCCAAAAAAGTTAATTTATATGAGTGTATCATCTTTTATACATCTCAACAACACACATTACTTCAAACCCAACCTCATATTTCATGAGAAATTAACTTGCCACTCCTAATATTATACTTGCCCCCCCCCCCCCCCCCATATTTCATTATTTCTAAAATACCCCTTTCACCATTTACTCTAAATTTTTTACTTTTGTAAAAAAAAAATTACTATTGGTCAAAAGAGTTAAAAATAGAAATTTATGGTACGCTAAGAAAATTTTTGGTGCCAATTTTGGTCGCTTACTGGAAATTCAATAAATTTTCGATTGCAATTAACCGTAAATTTCAAAAGTTCCGGTTGTGATTCACTGAAAATTTTAAAATTTCAATGTCAATTTTCAAAAGCCAGCACACGTACCGGAAGTTACGCAAATTTCCAGTAGAAAACGTTTACAGGAAATTTGAAATTTTTGGTATGTCTGCAGATGAAATTTTATAACTTTGCGGTCCTGAATCGGCATCTTCAGCTTCTTCTACGGATTCATGTACTGATCTTATCCAGTTCTTCATCATAGATACATGACGGTTCCTATTTAATTTATACATTTTAATTTGTTTTTATGTAAATTGATGAAGTTTAATAATTATATGTTATTGTAATTGTCAGATTTTTGAATCACGAGCTAAAGTTCTAGAATAGGCACATTCCATTGGTAAAAATCATGGTATTGTTGTTCTTACAATTCTATCTGATTTTGCTAATGGACTGCGAGTGAGGAAGGATAAAGTGATTATGGATTGTGACAATGGAGGAAATTACAAAAAGAAAAATGAATTTGGGAACCCTTCTTATGGAAACTATATTATGAAGGTAATATGCCCATTTAGACTAAGATATGTTCCAAGTGGTAATGGTTGGAAGGTGATGGTAAGATGCAGTATGTACAATCAAATACTAGAATCTCAAAGAGTTGTTCTATTCAGAGAAATTTCTTTCGAATGTTGTGGTGACTGACCGGGAACTTGCCAAAGAGGAGAGTTAAGAAAAGTAGAAAGGGTGAAAAAGTGATGTACATCGTGATCCTAGCAAGTGGGAATATGATGTAGCTTTGTAGGGGAGTCAGACTACAAAGATATTATGCACAAAACCAATTGGAAGTCAATCATCAACCATGCCGATTGATAAGCAAACTTCTACCAAATCTTCAAGAGCTGAGTTCTTGTCACAATATCCTGCTTTCTTTCATCCATACATTGATGACATAATTGATGTTGAGAATGATGGAAATTACGGTTTCCATTGGATTTCATATTTATTATGACGGGGAAAGATGCATGTTATTCGGTTCAGAAGCAGTTGGATAGTCAAGTTCATCAACACGCTGACTTGTTTTCCAAGTTATTCTATGACATTGTCTCTGTTGTAAGGACTTCGTTACAAGTAAAACACTTGGGTGTGCAGGATAGGGATAAATGGATATTGATTTTTAATATGGGTTACTCTATTGCTTCTAAATATTGAGTCATATTTGTTTCCATTTCCACGAGACTTAACATAATATTTCCTTACTTCTCATAGCTCCACCCCCGTACACGAGTCGACATATAATCATTGATGTTGGTTTTGAAAACAAAGATCATTGGGTTCAACTAAATTTGAAACTGGATTGTCCCCTACCTCTTGTCGCTGCTCGTTGGAGGGATACTTGTTCTAATGATGCAAAAGTATAGGAATCAACATACGCGGGTCGTCTCAAGCATCAAGAAGAATTGTCTAAGAAGTGATTGTAGTTTTTTTAATGTATATATGTATGACATTTATTCTATTTATATATTAAGTCGGTTTGCTATTTTGATGTGTATTTTATTCAAGTAAAAGTTCAAAAAAATTATAAAAAGTTCTAGTGTTATCGGAAATTTTAAATTTCCAGTTTTTTCAACACACTAGAAATTTCAACCGATTTTTCATGAGGATGAAATACACCAGAAATTTGAAATATCTAGTATTAGAAATTTCAATTTTCCGATTAAATTCATATGGCACGATAACAAATTGAAAATTCAACGAAATTTTCGATAATGCACCAAAATTTTTAAAATCCAATATATTTCAGAGAAAATTATATAAATGTGCCAAGATTGGGAGGATGTCGAGGATAGGATGTAAATTCCTCATATTTCATTTCACGAGTGTACCAAATACATCTAAATGTCAGAGTTAAACAATGCACAATCTAGAATGTTGCAACTCTTACCAATTGTTTCAAAAGACCAAGTGTCGCACCCCAAAATTTGCCCTCCTAACTTTAATTTATCTGACTTAGGTTTCACACTCACCTGCATATGATTCCATTAGGTCATTAGCATTGAACTGTCATTCATTCATCACATTTGCATCATTAGTCGTATTTAAGTTGACCAAATGTCAATTTAAATCAAAATTTGCATCATTTTGTAGTTGTAAAGTACCCGTTATTTTACTTCATGCATTTTTATC
This sequence comes from Vicia sativa, assembly GCA_021764765.1. Taxonomy (NCBI): domain Eukaryota; kingdom Viridiplantae; phylum Streptophyta; class Magnoliopsida; order Fabales; family Fabaceae; genus Vicia; species Vicia sativa. The sequence goes on along the minus strand of CM038794.1, from coordinate 237,763,336 downwards.
TCTCTACCTATTTCTTGCATCTTGTTAAGTTATTTATATGTCGATGATATTGATATTTGGATTTTATAAACAGATTGCTAAAAGCGATTTGACACTATACGGAAAATTAGAGGGGGAAATATTTCAAGTTTTCGCCTTTAACTCACTGCTTTATGAATCTATATGTCGCATAGATCATGAAAATGTACTCTCTCTAATTTTTTGATACACTTTTTAGTCTTGTTTTTAACCGTGAGCGTTTTAAAGTCGAGTATTCTTTGTTATAATTTTATTTCTATTGTAAACATTTTGATAATTTTTCTTTAATCTTTGAGACCCGTAGTTTATTTTAAAGTGCTCATTTCTTTTTTCTAATAAGTTATTGTCCAACAAAAATGTTTTCGGATAGATTAATTTTTTCTCTATTGGGCTTTTGGGCCCATTTAGTCATTAGGGACATTTTTGGCATTTGTAAAAATGGTGAAAACCCTATTTCTTTTTTATATATATTGTTGTCATACTGTTGAGTAAAAGAAAAAAAGGGTGACGAAAAAGAAAAAGAGAAGAAAGAGGCAGAGGCAGATCCGCTCATGTTCTTCATACTCTCTCCTTCACAACCCGTCCTCTTCATCCAATCTACACCTCATTTCCTTTGTCTCATTGTCATACCCCAATTTTTGACCTAATATACCACCTTACATTTGCATCATTGCATAACTAACAGTTCAGATAACATTAATCGGGTGTAGCCTTCACAGGTCAAAATTAGGGTTTCATCAGATTTTCATCTGATTCAAGAGGCAACCAACTAGGGTTTGAGTTTTACTCACCTCATTTGACCTATCTTGATCAAAATATCAACCTTCAATCCTCAGATATCCAATTTTTCTCATAGATCAATCGAGGATCGACCAATTAGGGTTTTGATCGAGCATGAGTATCCTCTGATTTTTTGAGCAAGAAATGACTTTTTTGGATAGAGATTGGTAATTATATCTTAGATACAACATCTTGACCTAATTTCTGGATTCAAAACATCACGAGTCACGGACTTCATCGATCGATTCTGGAACATCGATGAAAATTCATACGCACGGAAAAGTCAAACTTTGACTTTTGGTCAAATTTTTCAAAACAAAAATTTTTCCATCATCAAAATACTTCAAATGATCCATCATGATCATAAAAAATCAAAGAATTTGGAAAAGTCAACAAAAAGTCAAAAGTTTCAACACTTAGAAAAATTTCTAAGTGTTAAAATTTCTTATTTTTTCCAAACTTCATGCCATTTTTTCACCAAGTTCCATTTTGAATTGGAAAAAACTCAAAACATGAAAGTTGTAGCTCTTGAAACAAGATTTCCAAAATGTCCAAGAACTCTCAAATACATGGAGTCTAGATATACTTTTGAAATTGAAACATAAGGCTCCATGAACATGGTTTTTCAAGGTCAAAACTTCACATTTATAGGTCATTTTGTGATTTCTTCATCTAGAAGCAATGCCACCTTGCCAAATGAATTGTAGAACTGATAAATATCAGCTAGATGTGATTGAAAAAGATAAGATCAATTTGAAGATTTTCACACATGGTAAAAAGAGGAAGTTTCCTTTTTTCTTTTGAAAAGTCTTTCTTGCCCTTTAAGTTATCTTTGAATTTCCAAAAGCCATGTACTTGTGCCTAACATTTCAAAGATTTTGGCCTATAAATAGAGCATCATTTCAAGTTCAAACTACACCAAAGCAATGCAAAGTTATGCTTTCTCTCTTCTTCCTTCAAAATCAAGAAACATAGTTCAAAATAGAGAGATCATGCAATTTTGAAAAATTGTGAATGAACATAAGATCTTTGCTGTCTAACATGTTTTAATGTCAACATATAACTAGTTTGCAACTTAAAATCAAACTGAAAGCAAGTAAAAATCAGAATTGCATTTTCCATTTTTCAAACTTGCAAAACTGCCTAAGAGCTCAAATTCATGGTTTTGTTTGATTAACTTGTGTCGTAATCATTCAAACATCATCAGTATACCTCATAGGAATGATCCAAACCATTAACATCAAACTGTAACTCCATTAACCACGATTTCAAGTTTCATTTTAAGCTAGCTGCAGGTTGACTTGAGTAGAAGGATTGAAGCAAACTCAGGAAATCCAGATCATTTCTATAGCTTCCATATAGGCCGATGATGCTTCAGCAATCCTAAAACAAGCTCTGGAAACACTCAATCACCTTCTTCGATTTCAACTTGAACAGGTTAGAACTCGAACTTGGATATCATGATTCTTTGAACTTAAATGCAAAAACTCTTGGTCAATCTCTTTCTGCACCTAACACGATCATAAGCCCTCAAAAAAATTGAAAAATCATCAACTATGCATCATTTAATTTGGAATTTTAGTTTCTAGGGTTCTTCGTGACTCCAGAAAGTCAAACATGCTAGACCAAAAATAAATGCAATTAACAGTCATCATCGTATTCCTTGTTCAAAACCGAGCAATTTTCATGTTTACTTCATCTAATTTCATTGAGAAACGAAGATTATAGCATGGTTTGAAGAATCTGAAAATCAAAAATGAAGAACAAGCCTGCGCGGGTGTTCTTGAGTTTGAAATTTTAAATTTTCCAATATTTTGTTTACACGTGTTTTGGTTTACAAACACAAAAGCAAGCTTGTCCCAGTGGTTGCCAGCACGCCTTTAGTTCTCTTTGCCACGTATGCCACCCAATGGTCATGGGTTCAACTCTCCACAAGACCATTTTTTTTTCAAAACTTTCATATTTTTTCATGTTTTCTTCATAACTTCACAATTTATTTTAACCAATCAAAACTCCTCATTTTGAGGTGATTTTTTGGACACTTGTCAATAAATATATCTATTTTATGATAGTGCAAAAATTTTCAAAAAAAACTTTCATCTGATTATATTTTAATCGAGCCGAAAACGACGCTCCGAGCACTTTTCAAAACACCTTTAAAAGGTGAATTTTTCAAACTTTCGACTTTCGATTCTTTTCAAAACTTCTCATAAATGAACTTCATATTTCAAAACACTTTCAAAAATCATTTTTCAAAACTTTTCATCAAACTTACATCATTTTTACCATGATTGATCCGATTAAAACGATAAAACCAAATTCGTTTTCTCTCGAATTTCTCAATCGATCATGGGCCTCCCTCACGGTGTAAGTCCCATAACATTCTTTTATGTACATAATATTTCTTTGTACATATCAAACTTTCTTCAAATACATACAAATTTTTATCTGTACATAACACAAATACTTTTTATACTCAAGTACAGACAAACTCTGATCGTTTGTTTTCACTTCACTTGTGTATACACAAACAAAACAGTCTTTTATGTACATACATACTTTCCTTGTACATATCAAATTCTTTTCATACAAACTTTTATCTGTACATAACACAGATACTTTTTGTAAATACTTAAACACAGATAAACTTCGATCGTTTGTTTCTGTTTCATCTGTATATACACTAAATACCATTGGTATTGAAAGGAGCATTATTCCCTGTGAAACTGCTTTCAAACCAATGGGCCTCCCTTATGGTGTATGTCCCAACCCTCGTATGTACATCCATCTTTGTCTGTACATAAATACTCGTTCGTGTACATATTCACTTCCTTGTACACAATTCAAACTTGTAAATAATCAAGTTACGCTCGTTTCAAACGTCTGTTTCACAGACACTTGTTTATATTTCATAAACTTTTGTAAATAAACATCATGCATTGTTTATATTTCCTTCATAAACTCCTGTGAATACATATCACACACACACACACACACACACTTGTCTATACAACTGTCTAATTATAACATAACAATTAGTCTAACCAATAGGTTCCCCACAGTTGTAGCCTCCGCTTGGGCTTTATACAAGATAATTCATCCCCAGCATGAGTTTAGCCTCCTCTTAATGCAAAAAATCAAAGTTTTCATACTTAATGCAAAAAAGACTTCCTTGCCCTCTAAGGCAAGTTTGAATTACCAATGCCCAATTGCTTGCCTAACATTTCAGATACAATGGCCTATAAATAGAGGTACCAATTCAAGCTCAATGGACACTAAAACAATGCAAAATGATGCTTTCTCTTTACTTTCTTGAAAATCAAGCAATATAGTGCAAATTGAGAAACATAGCATTTTTGAAATTGAGCTAAAACCATGATGATCTTTGGTGTCCAACATGTTTCATAATCATTATTAAACTTGTTACAAACTTAAAATCAACTGAAATCAAGCTGAAAATCAGATTCCATTTTCATTTTTTTCAAAACTTCCAAACTGGCTTATGAATCAAATTGTTGGTTTAGCTTGATCAAACTGTGTTCTAATGACTCAAACAACATCACTATACATCCTGTATGTGATCCAAAACAAGAACAACAACCTGTAAATCCATTAACCTCGATTTCGAGTTTCCTTTTGAACTGACTGCAAGGTTGACTTGGTTGGAAGGATTGAGGCAAGTTCAAAGACAGCATACCATCCACACAGCTTCCATACATGCCGATGAAGGTGTAGCAATCCTCAAACAAGTTCTGGAAACACGTTTTGAGCTTCTTCGATTCTCATTTTTCCAGGTATGAACATGAACTGTGATATCATGATTCCTTGCATATTTTTGAAAAAAGCTCTTGGCCATTCTTTTTCTACACTAATAACGATCATTAACCCTAAAAAAAATCCAAGAATCATCAAACCTTCATCATTTAATTTGAGTTTTTCAGATTAGGGTTCTTGGTGTTCTTCGAAACCAAAAACGTTCTGGGTTTAAAATAAATGCAATTAACATACATATTCATGTTCGTTGTGCAAAACCGATCAAATTTGATTTTTACTTCACTTAATTTGGTTGAGAAACGAAGATTTTGGATTGAATTGGGTAAACTGAAGATCAAAACAAGAAACCCAGGATGCGCGCGTGTTCTTCATTTTCAAATATTTAAAAATTCCAATCCTTTTCTAACACGTGTTCTAGTCCACTAAACACAGAAACGCGTTTGGTCTAGTGGTTGTCTGCTTGCCTTTAAGTTCCTTTGCCACGCGTCCCACCTCATGGTCATGGGTTCAACACCCATCAGGACCATTCTTTTTACAAACTTTCCAAATTTTTTCATGTTTTTTATTAAACTTTCACAATTTTTTTGACCAATCAAAACTCCTTATTTTAAGGTGATTTTTTGGACACTTGTCAATAAATACATCTATTTTGTGATAGTGCAAAAATTTTCAGAAAAAACTTTCATCTGATTAAATTTTAATCGAGCCGAAAACGACGTTCTGAACACTTTTCAAACCTCCTTTTAAGGTGAATTTTTCAAGTTTTCGACTTCCGATTTTTTTCAAAACTTTTCATAAATAAACCTCACATTTCAAAATCATTTTTCAAAACATTTCATCAAACTTGCATCTTTTACCATGATCGATCCGATTTAAAACGATAAAACTGATTTCGTCTTCTCTCGAATTTCTCGATCGATCATGGGTCTCCCTTATGGTGTAAGTCCCAATCCTTTATGTACATATTTAGTTTTACTTGTACATACTCAAATTATCATTGTTAATATTCAAACGTAAACAAATTTCTTTCGTTTGTTTTCATTCGTTTGTCTATCTGTGAATCCATTGGTTCTAAAGGAAGAATTCTTACGAGTAAAATTTCTTTTTGACCAATGGGCCTCCATCATGGTGTAAGTCCCATAACATTCTTTTATGTACATAATATTTCTTTGTACATATCAAACTTTTATCAAACACTTTTACAAAGTTTCATCGTACATAATCTGATACTCCTTTTATACTCAAGTAGAGACAAACTTCGATCGTTTGTTTTCACATCACTTGTGTATACTCAAACAAAATAGTCTTTTGTGTACATATTTTCTTTGTACATACCAAATACTTTTCATACAAAATTTTCATCTATACATAACACAGATACCTTTTTACAAATATTCCAACACAGATAAACTTCGATCATTCGTTTCGTTTCATAGATAGACCAGAATACCATTGGTATTGAAAGGAGCTTTCTCCTGAATAAAACTTCTTTCAAATCAATGGGCCACCCTTATGGTGTAAGTCCCATCCCTCTTATGTACATCCATCTTTATCTGTACATAAAAACTCGTTCGTGTACATATTTACTTCCTTGTACACATTCAAACTTGTAAATAATCAAGTTACGCTCGTTTTAAACGTTCGTTTCACAGACACTTGTTTATATTGCATAAACTGTTGTAAATAAACATCATGCATTGTTTATATTTCCTTCATAAACTCTTGTGAATACATATCACACACACACACACACACACCTGTTTATACAATTTTCTAATCATAACATAACAATTAGACTAATCAATAGGTTCCCAGAGTAATAGCCTCCGCTTGGGCTTCATACAAGATAACTCATCCCCAGTTGAGTTTAGCCTCCGCTTGGGCTTTATATAAGACAATCCATCCCCAGCATGGGTCAGCCTCCGCTTGGGCTTCATACAAGATATTTTATCTCCAGTGAGTTTAGCCTTCTCTTGGGCTTTGTACAAAGAAACTCTCCCACGAGTTAGCCTCCGCTTAGGCTTCGTATAAGACAACACTCCCTGTTGAGTCACCTCCTCTTGGGCCGTTCAAAAGAACTCCTCATTGAGTTTAGCCTTCTCTTGGGCATCATACAATGAAAGAGACAGAAAATCTCTTAATAGCCTCCTATTGGGCTTCCAATACAAAGAATCACCCGCGCTAAGATAGAACCCTGAAAGGATGGTTTCCCGGTGAAATCACTTTCAAATTCCCCAGAGAGTAAAATTTCCCGGTGAAATTGCTCTTATTCAAGAAAAGGATGGTTTCTCGGTGAAATCCCTTTCAAGCCAAAGCCAGCCATACCCTATAGCTTCCTCTTGAGCTTCATACAAGGACCCTCGATGACCCTCGGAATGCCTCCTCTTGGGCTAACAATACAAGGACCCACGGGCTTCTTAAAAGCATCCCTTTAATCCAATCAATTTCTCCTCGAGATTTAGACATCTATCATCTCTATGGAAGAAGTATCTCATCTATCACATCACATACAGTCAAAACTTTTTCAAACTTTTTCATAAAGCTGTTTTCAAACAAAACATCTCTTAACGAAGTGGTAGCGCTTGTACACCCAAGCAAAACACCCAATACTTACAGTTAAAAGATTCAATCATCTTTTTCAAACATCTTTCTTAAACATGTAAGTGGTAACGCTTGTACACTCAAGCAAAACACCTAAATACTTACGATGAAAGATTTTAATCAGTCAAACTTTTCAAAAATGTATGTGATGAAATAGATTAGATACATTTTCATTAAGATGACATTTGTCTCTCTTACTAACATCCGTTGCTTTCCACTAGCATAAGTGGGAACTACGATTGCTCGACTTTCTCAACATCCTTTTGAGAATACGTAGGCACAAGGTCTCATCCTTGCCGAGCAAATTTCTATCTCTCTCGGACCAAACAAACCATAGAAACACAGATCCGAGCTACAAATGCTCGATTCCCACTAGGGGATATGTATCGAAGATCCACGGATCTTTGCGAGCACAATAATAACAAAACCTAGAATCCCTCATAATCTACTATTTCTTAAAATCCAAAGGAGAAACTTTCCCAATCATAGAAATAGCAATTAAAACAAACAAACATATCAAACATATTCATATATAAAGCTATAGATAACTATATATATTTAGGGTGCTCCATCTATTCCCTTTATATAACAATCCCCCTTACTCAGAATCTCCCCAATGCGTTGCGTCTAGTTTGCGCTAGTCGTTCACGCATACCAATATCAATTGAGGGTATTTGACTTTCCCTTTTTCATAATCATTAAATCATCTTTCTTGTGTTGAAAATAATAAAGCTTGATGCTCGCGGCATCTTTATAAACAAATTAAAAGATTTAAATCGTTGCGTGCCAGAGAATCCGAACTCACGTTCGCATCCTCTAGCGCATCACCTTTTAACGCGAATAGGAAAAATGGCGACTCTGCTGGGGAGAACGCTGAAACTTTGATTTTTCAAAAAGCGCGTTACTACGTCAGAGCACCAAGCTTTTTGTTTTCAAAAGAAAAGAAAGGGATAAGCTTTTATATTTTGCATATATCTGTTTTTTTTTACTGTGTGTTTCGCGATTTCACTTGATGGAAAGAAATCCTAACCCGGATTTAAGAAACATTTTTAAGATATAGGTGGAGATATTAATACGTGAGCAATTCAATGCTTTCGAAGTTAATATTTCCCGCGCAGTGGAGGTTGTCTTGAGGTTATTGTGTTTAGCAAGTAATTGCAAAAACGCTGTATTTTCGGGGGAACTTAAGAAGCTGAGTGGACTGTAGAACACATAAACCATCCTGGCCATTAGGATGTAGTTCAGAGATTATTCGGGTGTAAGCCTAGCGTAATTGTCATGCGATACTACGATCAGACGAGTTTCTCTTGAAAATATTATTGGACCATCGAGTAGTCAACAAATCCAATAATGTTTTGAAGGGGAGTGTTGAGCCTGTATTATCAGTAGAACCTGATTCACAGATGAATAAGCCCATAGAACTTAACCACGTTGATTCTTATCGTTGGCTTCATGCTCGTGACTTCGAACGCTTGATCGTGTGTATAACTATTAACCATGTTTGCCGCATTCATGCATTCATTCATTCATTCAAAAAACAAAAAAAACTTCATTTCTCTTTCCATTTCCAAAGAATTTAGAGATTTTTTTCTTTGTAAAATATTTTAGGTTAGAGTGATGGACGTCAGAGGAAGATTCACCAAAAGATACAGTTTTAGAATTCCTGATGTAGGAAAGTTAAAAGAGTTAGCATCCCTGGTAGAAGATCCCTCAGATTTCAGAAAACTCTATGGAACTCTTCTAACTCTTCTGAACGCTAACGTTGATGAAGGACTTCTCAAAACTTTCGTTCAGTTCTACGATCCATTTTATCGCTGTTTCACTTTCCCTGATTATCAGTTGATGCCTACTTTGGAAGAGTATGCGCATATCCTAGGAATCTCAGTATCGGACAAAGTGCCTTTCAATGGTTTGGAAGCCATTCCTAAGTCACAAGTCATTGCAACAATGACTCATTTAAAGAAATCTGAGATAGACAAAAACCTAACTACCAGAGGAAAACTCTTAGGATTAACCTCAAAGTTCCTAATGGAGAAGGCTCTCAAATTCTCGGAAGCTGGTAGTATGGTAGCCTTTGAAGCTATTTTAGCTTTACTCCTCTATGGATTGGTGTTGTTTCCCAACGTCCCAAATTTCGTTGATATCAACGCCATAAGGATCTTTCTGATTGGAAATCCCGTTCCCACCCTGCTTGGTGATACGTACGTCTCTATTCATCATAGGAATCGTCAAGGAGACGGAACTATCGTGTGTTACGTACCTCTGTTTTCAAATGGATTACCTCACACTTGCCTAAATCTCCTATCTTCGCGAAAACAAAGGCGAGTGGCATTGGTCCGAAGACTCATGTCTCTTACAAGCGGCGATATCCATTGGTATACTTTGGCAAACAATGAGATGGAAATCATTGAGAGTGTGGAGAATTTGCCAGCGTACCTCTCATCGATGCGAAAGGAGGAATCAACTATAACCCATTCCTAGCGAGGCGTCAGCTCGGATCATAAACTCGTAAACCTCTTGGATTTGGTGAAAGCTACTTCTACCATGAAGGGAGGATTCCCAAGGATTGAAGGCTAGGATGATTAAAGCTTGGCATCACATCCGAAAGAAAGGAAAAGGTAAGGCAAAGAATTGTGTAGCCATGAAACCTACACTTCTTGGGTAAAGAAAAGAGCAAAGGAATTCGAATGCCTTACGCTTATGAAGATCCCATGTTCTCAATCGCCTCCAAATCAACAAATTTTCCCGTCGAAGTGGGAGAATACCAAGAAGCCTTGACCAAGATAGGGTTTGAGAAGGAAGCTTTGGAAAACAAATTCCTTAAGGCTAACCTCGAGAATGAGAAGCTCAAGAAGCAAGTCAAAGATCATGAAAAGCGCTTTATTTCCGGATGAATGGCTCATGGAAAAGATGAGGAGATTCGCCGAAGCATGGCAATCAAGAAATTCATCAAAGAAAGAAAAGAAGATTTGATGAATAACAATCTTACTCCCAGCGAATGGAAAAGAGTCGAAGCTAAAGAAAAGCGAACTAAAAGCTCGCTATGGAAAGGAAATCACGAAGAAGCGCATCAAGCCTTTGGATCTTCATCGACGAAGACGTTTAATTAGTTCAATTTAGTTTGTAATTTTATTATTTATTTTATCATTTGTGTGAGCAATGCTCCAAAAAAAACAATTGTTGTAATCTTCTTTCAATAATCAATGAAATTTGTGTTTTCCATCCAAATATACGCCAAGAAATATCTCTTTTAGCATAAATTCTTTGGAAATTCCTTTTCTTTACAATCATATTCATGCATCATATCTTGCATTTAGGTCTATTGTCTAGATTCTCATTTTCCGTGGAATCATTTTTCGATAAAGCAGTTGTCAGTTGTCGCGTCTTAGAGTTTCATTGCGTCCGCAACTCGAGCGTCGATACTAGATCAAAAAGAAGAAAAGTAATGGAAATTTTGAACAAGAGAATCTGAACTTCAAATACGAATAACGCTACAAGAAGAAGTGGAAAGACTCACATCTTTGGTCAACTCACTTGCCACAGCGCAAAGTCAACAAGCAGCATCGAGCAGTCAAAACCAAACAGCAACTTCAGAGGATACTACTACTCAGTTTATTTGTCGACCAAGAGTTCACCTTTCATGCGAAAGGCTATCCATGGGAATGCCTTTCAACCCGGCATCGGAGTTCGCCAACCGACTTCTCAAACAATCTCGCTTGACATACCTACTTTGCAGCAAAACTCTGCTTCACAGCGTGGAATAACTTTTCCACAAGTAACAATGTCGGTTTCTCAACCGATCATGTTGAACTCAGCTTTCGTAGTGCACACTACCACAGACGAAGAAGTTCATCACACTCCAGGAAATAACACGAACGCTCGTGGTTCAATGGAGAATCTCCAAGAACAACTCCTTAAAATGCAGCTTGAGATAAAAACGATTCAAGGGAAAGAATTGTTTGGGAAAAGTGCCCAGGATCTTTGCTTAGTTCCTCGCGTAAAAATACCTGCGAAATTCAAAGTCCCTGACTTTGAAAAGTACAAAGGGAACTCTTGTCCTCAGAGTCATCTCACAATGTATGCTAGGAAAATGTCTACGTACAATGAGGATCATCAGCTGCTAATTCATTACTTCCAGGACAGTCTCACCGGTGCCGCACTGAAGTGGTACATGTGTTTAGACGAATATCCAAACATTCAACGACTTAGGTAAAGCCTTGTACAGCAATATAAGTTCAACTTGGATATGGCTCGATAGGGATCAACTTAGCTCCATGTCTCAAAAGGAAGAGAGACATTTAAGGAATATCTTGCACGATGGAGAAATTGCGCCCAAATTAACCCACCATTGGAAGAAAAGGAGATGACTAAGGTGTTCTTGAATACTCTAAACTCATTCTACTATGAGCGAATGATCGCTAGTGCTCCGAGATTTCAACGAAAAAATGGGAATGCGATTAGAAGAGGGTGTTCGAACCGGACGTCTAACCAAGGCGAGGATCTTCTAGTAATACCAAGAAAATTGGAACCGTTTTCCAAGGAAAAAGGAGCATGAAATGGTATCGAGAAACCACGTAAGAATGTCATCCAACAACGACGGTGTGCCATAGCACCCTCGTCAACATAACTCCAAACACGGAATTGCTCCACAATTTCAACAAAATCAACAAACTCAACGGCCTCGTCAGGCTCAGGGTTTCACAACCAAAACCGTACGCCTCGGGTCACTCAGTTCGAACCAATTCCCATGACGTACGCAGAACTTTACCCGGCGCTAATAGAAAGAAACCTGATACAGACAAGGTCACCACCTCCGGTTCCTGAGAAATTGCCATGGTGGTACAAAACTAACGTATCTTGCCCTTTCCACCAAGGGGCACCAGGCCATGACCTCGAAAATTGCATAGCATTAAAGGCAGAAGTACAAAAGTTAGTAAGGTCTAATCTTCTTTCCTTCAAGAATACGAGCCGAAGCGTGCAAGCCAATCCACTTCGATCCACGGTGGGCACTCGGTAACTTTGATATTGAGAAATACGAGGCAGTATCTCGTCACGTAAACGATCAAAGGAAACTTGGTGCATCTTCATGAAGCATCTGATTACCATGAGCACCTTCACTAAGCATGATACGCACTTGCGCGTTTGCTCCCAGAATATCCATGGATGTCCCACCATAAGAGCAGATATCCAGCATTTGTTAGACATTGGTGACCTACAAATTTACAGAAATAGAGACGACCATGACGTAAATACCGTAGGGCATTTTCCGCATGAGCTTTTAGTCTCGGATATCAACTCGGAAAATCCGAGTAAGCGTTGTGATCCCTTGTTTCAACATACCCGAGCATGTGGAGATCGCATACAATGGTTCCAGATTCCAACATCTCCTTTGGTAATTTGCCCACGGTCTGTTCCATACAGTTCTACCAAAGCAATTCCTTACCTGTCTGATTGCAACCACGATAGAAGATGGGAAGAAGAAACCCCGCCTACACTTCCACTAATATCAATATAGCGTCAGACGAGTAACGAGAAGTGGACGAGTTCATACTCGATACCACCAAAACCGCCTACAATTCCTTTGTTAAATAGAACCCGGTTAGCATATCTGCGAGAATCACCCGATTCCCATTGCTAACCCAAGCACAAATATTGGTTCTTGATGGAACCAACATCAACTCGACTTTGAAGAAATACTAAAGCGATCAAGAAAAGCGAGTATCGAGTCGTAGATCAACGATGCGAACTCCTTCAAAGATTTCAATCTTCTTTACTCCTCAACTCAAAGCTCACGAGAAGCCTTGATGAGAGTACTAGACCAGGCTTTTGTGGATCACGATGTGACTACAGACCAATTTGGAGGGATCGTCTCCAACATAACAGCCTGCAACAATCTGAGTTTTAGTGACGAAGAACTTCCGGAAGAAGGGAAAGATCACAACTTGGCCTTGCACATCTCAATGATTTGCCGTCGATTCCCGTCAATGTATTGGTGGATACGGGTTCGTCTTTAAATGTAATGCCAAAAACGACGCTCGCTCGTTTAGCTTACAAAGGAACGCCAATGAAGTTCAACGATATAGTAGTAAGAGCTTTCAATGGATCGAGAAAGTCAGTTATTGGGGAAGTTGATCTCCCGATGACAATTGGCCCTCACACTTTCAAAATTACTTTCCAAGTCATGGACGTACCAGCTGCATACAGTTGCTTGCTAGGAAGACCTTGGATCCACGATGCAGGAGCAATAACTTCTACTCTCCATCAAAAATTAAAATTCACAGTCAACGAAAAGTTGGTGACTATCAGCGGTGAACAAGCTTTACTTGTAAGTCATCTATCCAGTTTCTCCTTCATCACTGCCAATGACATTGAAGCGCCACATCTCCCAGAAAACCCGTTAGAAGATGAATCTACTAAAAACAGATCATCTATCTCTTCATATAGAGAGGCGGCACAAATGGTGAAAGACGGTAATGCCCAAGGATGGGGACAAGTAATTAAACCTGTCAACAACGGAACAAAAGCCGGACTCGGGTTCACACCTGTATTCTCTCAGAACGAACCAAAAAGAGGAAACACTTCCCCCAATCAAGGAAGTATTTCATAGTGGAGGTTTCTTAAACCCTGTTCCACAAGAAGTCAATGTTGTAACCATAGAAGAGGAGGAAGACAATCTATCCGAATCTGAAGAGTGGAGCACTTACTTGAATAACCCTGAATATGTGTCTCAGGAGGAATCATATGCACCGACTGATCAATTCAAAGACATGTCCTTGCAGCAACATGAAAACCCACCAGTCCCTGCTGAAATTTGGGATACCTTGGGAGAACCAAGTGGCAAATACGACTACATGGTGAAATACACTGCGCCAGAAAGCTCGAAAATCCGGATCGAAGATATCCAGCCTACAGGATGGGGTGATGACTTTAAATACCCTAGTCAACCAGAGGAGGAATACTCGTCTTCTCAAACTAATCAGCAGATCGAGATCCCAAATGAAGATCTCTGCTTCAACACTTCTGTGGAATTCACCAAACCAGATCCTGGTTATCACTACATCAACATGATCACTGAAGATCAAGAGTACGACTCGGGATACGATCTAGAAAGTGTTGCCGACAACGAGTCTCTTCACTCGGAAGACTGGAAGGAACATCCCCAGTATTCAACACAGAGATCAACAGGAAGTACAAATGCTATATCTCATACTTCCCGATCTGTTAATCAAGAAGATCGCTTTAGCAGCACAAAAGGCAAGGGCCATCACCCAGAGTCTTCAAAGCCTGCTCAGCCAGCGACCAAAGTCTACTCAAGGGTTAAACCAAGCGGAAAATTACCCGAGTACCTCGATTTCCCAAGGAGTTCGTCATTATTGGAAACCTGTTGAAGTTAGGACTAATGTTCATAGCTCTAAGTAGTTTATTTTTGCTTTTTGTTTTGAACTCTCGCTTCGCCCAAAGCGAAGAGATGTTTTATAGGGCTTTAGCTTTTAAATAAATTTCTCTTTGTCTTGCCCAAGACAAATGAGTTTGTATTTTAGGGCCCTGTTCATATTGTGAATCATAAATAAAACGCGTTGTTTTTGTTTCCACACTCTGTGTTTATTTTCATTTTTACCCTTTTCTGGAAATGATAATCCTAAAAAACACAGTAAAAAAATCTCTTCAAAAAAAAATCATAAAAAAAAACAAAATTAATCTGCGTACACTTTCACAAATTTTTTTTTTAATCCAAAATAAAATCAAAACATGCAGATTAAACAGATGGACAAATCCATTGAAAGCAATAACTCTACGCTCTCTCTCAACTTTGAAATCCCCTGTGAATTCGCTGAAAAAGAAGTTGAAAAAGAGATCCCAGATGAGATTTCTAGACTGCTAAAACACGAGAGTACCCACTCGGGGCATCGTACAAAGATAAGAAAACTCTAAGGAGGCTTTCCAGGAATTTCTTCCTCAATGAAGATATCCCATACAAAAGAAACTTCGACATGGTTCTGCTCAGATGCGTCGACAGACGAGAAGCAGACACAATCATCCATGAAGTACATGAAGGGTCCTTTGGAACCCATTCAAACGGGCATGCAATGTCTAGAAAAATCTTGAGAGCAGGATACTATTGGATAACGATGGAATCCGATTGCTGTAAACACGTCAAAAGATGTCACAAGTGCCAGATCTACGCAGATAAGATCCATGTGCCACCGACTCTACTCAACGTTCTCTCTTCTCCGTGGCCTTTCTCCATGTGGGGCATTGACATGATCGGGATGATTGAACCAAAAGCGTCCAACGGACATCGCTTCATTCTAGTGGCTATTGATTACTTCACTAAATGGGTCGAAGCAGCGTCTTACGCCAACGTCACAAGACAAGTGGTTGTGAGGTTCATCAAGAACAACCTCATTTGCCGATATGGAATTCCAAGTAAGACCATTACTGACAATGGATCAAACTTGAACAACAAAATGATGACAGAACTGAGTGAGGAATTCAAGATCGAGCATCATAACTCGTCTCCTTACCGGCCAAAGATGAACGGCGCCGTTGAAGCTACCAACAAGATCATTAAAAAGATTGTCTAGAAAATGGTCATCACTTACAAAGACGCGAAATCGCCATTTGCTGCATGGGTATCGTACCTCGATCGCACTTCAACAGGGCAACTCCTTTTCTCTAGTATACGGCATGGAAGCGGTGCTCCCGTAGAAGTTGAGATCCCATCAATGAGAGTTCTCATGGAAACAAAGCTATCGAGGCGAATGGTGTCAAAGCTGACCAAACTTAATAGAAGAAAAGCGCTGACCGCTGTCACGGACAACTCTATCAAAGAAGAATGAAAACTTTCGACAAAAGGTCCGACCTCGTGAAAAAACCTCGTGCTTAAAAGATTCTGTCTTTTCAAACAGATTCAGGGCAAATGGACTCCTAATTACGAAGGCCCATACATCGTCAAAGGCGGTGCTATGACTCTCACAACCATGGACGATGAACTCCCGTATCCTGTAAATCATCGTCAAAAAATACAAAAAACAAAAGCTAAAAGTCGAAAACTCAAAAGGCGTCTCGGTGGATTGAAAACACGAAAAGGCGATCCAGGCAAAATTAGAGACAATAAAGAAATTATCCTGATAGATTGAAAACCTGAAAAGGCGATCTAGGCAAAAACAAGGATACAAAAATGACAAAGTAACTGCAGTCAATCTGTATTTTGTCCACATGAAGAATCTTCCATCGACGGATCTTCAATCAACTTTTCTAAAGCAACAAGCACAGTTGGAATTCAAAGTTGTTAGGGATAGTAGCGGTTATTTGCTTTCAATATAGCCTTTTCCCAATAAATTATCATTTCCAACTTTTGTAAATAGTCCATGGAATCACGCCTTTGGCTGATTACCATTCTATCAATAAATTTGAGCCTTGTGCCTTTTGTTTGCAATTCCTACTTTATTCTGTTTTGCAAAATAACGCTTTTTATTGTGAAAATCACTTTTTGAAACTAAAATGTTTTAAATGAATTTTTTACTTCAAAAAAAAAAGTTTTTGAAACAAAAAGCAAAAATTTTCCTTTGAACTATGAACACGGAAAGAACTTCAACAGTTTCTCCATGAGTGCTTTGATCTCCGAAGGATAACACAACTGCTACAACAGTCTTCTCCTCAGCAGAAATCATCAAAGGACGGTATTCTTATTCCAAAAAAAAAAAGAATCCCCAACCAAGTTGCCAATGAAATGCCTTTCTCGGAAAGTTTAAAACATGCAACTCAAATTCTTCATTAGTGAACATCTACACCATTTGTTGCAATTTTCACCCAGTATTTGTTCGAACTATGACGCGGTCCTTTTCCCAAATACCTCTTTAGTGTCTTTGTCAAAGTATTGTTAGCATGCATATAACATTCATGACATTCATACATAATAGCATCATTCATTTCATTTTTTGCATCTCTCAAAATGGTTGCTTCCAAATCACTGGTATGAATCATACTTACTCATACGAGTACAAGTCTGTGCCCAGTAGAATATCTCCAAACAGAAAAGATACATTTTTCTTTTTTCCCAACGGAGTATTCCCAAACAGAAAGGATACGTCTTCCTTTTTCCCCGGCAAAGTCCCCAAGCAGAGAAATACATTTTCTTCTTTCTATCACATTCCCCAGCTGAGATTATCCCTCATTGGGAACAATGTCTTGATTAACTTCTTTCTTTCCAGTTCATTCCTGGATAGAACACCGTCTGTTATTCACAAAGCTGAGTACACATCAACCTCATTCCTTCAAAGATTTACCTTGTTATAGTTATCACTTCGCTGATAATTGGTAACATCTTCAGAATTCATGACCATAAACTATCACAGAGCTGATAATTGGTAATATCATTTCCACTTACCTTAAACATTGTCACAAGGCTGACAGAAGGTAATCTCTTTGTTTCCCAAAACGAAACAAATGTTCACATATTCTGTGAATCATTCTTTCCCCAGCAGGGACGTATTCACAAATTTCCCTTCACTGTGTCATTTCTTTGATATCATTTAGGGTAAAACTTTTTGCGATCATTTTGCATCATCCGCATTTTTTGGTATCTTAGGTCCAAATTTTGCGTATTCTGATATTTAAGTCTCTTTACACCTATCAAAACAAAGATATTCATATTCAACTCTCAAGTTAAAGAAACTTAAATAGGGGCATCTGTCATACCCCAAATTTTGACCTAATATACCACCTTACATTTGCATCATTGCACAACTAACAGTTCAAACAACATTAATCGGGTGTAGCATTCACAAGTCAAAATTAGGGTTTCATCAGATTTTCATCTGATTCAAGAGCTAACCAATTAGGGTTTGAGATTTTCTCACTCCATTTGATCTATCTTGATCAAATCATCAGCCTTCAATCCTCAGATATCCATTTTCCTCACTGATCAATCAAGGATCGACCAATTAAGGTTTTGGTCGAGCATAGACATTCTCTGATTTTTTTTGAGCAAGGAATGACTTTTTTGGATAGAGATTGGTCATTATATCTTAGATACAACATCTTGACCTAATTTCTGGATTCAAAACATCACAGAGGTTCACAGACTTCATCAGTCAATTTCAGAAACGTCTGATGAAATTTCATCTGCACAGAAAAGTCAAACTTTGACTTTTGGTCAAATTTTTCAAAACAAAACTTTTTCCATCATCAAAATACTTCACATGATCCATCATGATCATAAAAAATCAAAGAATTTGGAAAAGTCAACAAAAAGTCAAAAGTTTTCATACTTAGAAATTTTTCTAAGTGTTGAAATTTCTTATTTTTTTCAAACTTCAAGCCATTTTTTCACCTAGTTCCAATTTGAATTTGAAGAAACTCAAAACATGAAAGTTGTAGCTTGTGGAAAAATCTTTCCAAAATGTCCAAGAACTCTCAAATCCATGGAGTCTAGATACACTTTTGAAATTGAAACATAAGGCTCCATGACACTTGATTTTCAAAGTCAAAACATCAAGATTATAGGTCATTTTGCATTTTCCTCTTCTAGAACCTTTGCCACCTTGCCAAGAGAGGATAGAACTGATATAAATCAGTTGGATGTAATTATTATAGGATAGGATCAAGTTGAAATTAACCATGGTTAAAAGAAGGAAGCTTCCTTTTGCATTTAATGCAAAAAAGACTTCCTTGCCCTCTAAGGCAAGTTTGAATTACCAATGCCCAATTGCTTGCCTAACATTTCAGATACAATGGCCTATAAATAGAGGTACTAATTCAAGCTCAATGGACACCAAAACAATGCAAAATGATTCTTTCTCTTTACTTTCTTGAAAATCAAGCAATATAGTGCAAATTGAGAAACATAGCATTTTTGAAATTGAGCTAAAACCATGATGATCTTTGGTGTCCAACATGTTTCATAATCATTATTAAACTTGTTACAAACTTAAAATCAACTGAAATCAAGCTGAAAATCAGATTCCATTTTCATTTTTTTCAAAACTTCCAAACTGGCTTATGAATCAAATTGTTGGTTTAGCTTGATCAAACTGTGTTCTAATGACTCAAACAGCATCACTATACATCCTGTATGTGATCCAAAACAAGAACAACAACCTGTAAATCCATTAACCTCGATTTGAGTTTCCTTTTGAGACTGCAGTTGACTTGGTTGGAAGGATTGAGGCAAGTTCAAGCAAGCATACCATCCACACTTCCATACATGCCGATGAAGGTGTAGCAATCCTCAAACAAGTTCTGGAAACACGTTTTGAGCTTCTTCGATTCTCATTTTTCCAGGTATGAACATGAACTGTGATATCATGATTCCTTGCATATTTTTGAAAAAAGCTCTTGGCCATTCTTTTTCTGCACTAATAACGATCATTAACCCTAAAAAAAATCCAAGAATCATCAAACCTTCATCATTTAATTTGAGTTTTTCAGATTAGAGTTCTTGGTGTTCTTGAAACCAAAACGTTACGGGTTTAAAATAAATGCAATTAACATACATATTCATGTTCGTTGTGCAAAACCGATCAAATTTGATTTTTACTTCACTTAATTTGGTTGAGAAACGAAGATTTTGGATTGAATTGGGTAAACTGAAGATCAAAACAAGAAACCCAGGATGCGCGCGTGTTCTTCATTTTCAAATATTTAAAAATTCCAATCCTTTTCTAACACGTGTTCTAGTCCACTAAACACAGAAACGCGTTTGGTCTAGTGGTTGTCTGCTTGCCTTTAAGTTCCTTTGCCACGCGTCCCACCTCATGGTCATGGGTTCAACACCCATCAGGACCATTCTTTTTACAAACTTTCCAAATTTTTTCATGTTTTTTATTAAACTTTCACAATTTTTTTGACCAATCAAAACTCCTTATTTTAAGGTGATTTTTTGGACACTTGTCAATAAATACATCTATTTTGTGATAGTGCAAAAATTTTCAGAAAAAACTTTCATCTGATTAAATTTTAATCGAGCCGAAAACGACGTTCTGAACACTTTTCAAACCTCCTTTTAAGGTGAATTTTTCAAGTTTTCGACTTCCGATTTTTTTCAAAACTTTTCATAAATAAACCTCACATTTCAAAATCATTTTTCAAAACATTTCATCAAACTTGCATCTTTTACCATGATCGATCCGATTTAAAACGATAAAACTGATTTCGTCTTCTCTCGAATTTCTCGATCGATCATGGGTCTCCCTTATGGTGTAAGTCCCAATCCTTTATGTACATATTTAGTTTTACTTGTACATACTCAAATTATCATTGTTAATATTCAAACGTAAACAAATTTCTTTCGTTTGTTTTCATTCGTTTGTCTATACGCTGAATCCATTGGTTCTAAAGGAAGAATTCTTCTGAGTAAAATTTCTTTTTGACCAATGGGCCTCCATCATGGTGTAAGTCCCATAAAATTCTTTTATGTACATAATATTTCTTTGTACATATCAAACTTTTGTCAAACACTTTTTACAAAGTTTCATCTGTACATAATACAGATACTCCTTTTATACTCAAGTACAGACAAACTTCGATCGTTTGTTTTCACATCACTTGTGTATACTCAAACAAAATAGTCTTTTGTGTACATATTTTCTTTGTACATACCAAATACTTTTCATACAAAATTTTCATCTGTACATAACACAGATACCTTTTTACAAATATTCCAACACAGATAAACTTCGATCATTCGTTTCCGTTTCATCTGTATAGACCAACTGAATACCATTGGTATTGAAAGGAGCTTTCTCCTGAATAAAACTTCTTTCAAATCAATGGGCCACCCTTATGGTGTAAGTTCCATCCCTCTTATGTACATCCATCTTTATCTGTACATAAAAACTCATTCGTGTACATATTTACTTCCTTGTACACATTCAAACTTGTAAATAATCAAGTTACGCTCGTTTTAAACGTTCGTTTCACAGACACTTGTTTATATTGCATAAACTGTTGTAAATAAACATCATGCATTGTTTATATTTCCTTCATAAACTCTTGTGAATACATATCACACACACACACACACACACACACACACACCTGTTTATACAATTTTCTAATCATAACATAACAATTAGACTAATCAATAGGTTCCTAGAGTAATAGCCTCCGCTTGGGCTTCATACAAGATAACTCATCCCCAGTTGAGTTTAGCCTCCGCTTGGGCTTTATATAAGACAATCCATCCCCAGCATGGGTCAGCCTCCGCTTGGGCTTCATACAAGATATTTTATCTCCAGCAGAGTTTAGCCTTCTCTTGGGCTTTGTACAAAGAAACTCTCCCCACAGAGTTAGCCTCCGCTTAGGCTTCGTATAAGACAACACTCCCCTGTTGAGTCAGCCTCCTCTTGGGCTTCGTTCAAAAGAACTCCTCATTGAGTTTAGCCTTCTCTTGGGCATCATACAATGAAAGAGACAGAAAATCTCTTAATAGCCTCCTATTGGGCTTCCAATACAAAGAATCACCCGAGCTAAGATAGAACCACGAAGGATGGTTTCCGGTGAAATCACTTTCAAATTCCCAGTAAAATTTCCCGGTGAAATTGCTCTTATTCAGAAAAGGATGGTTTCTCGGTGAAATCCCTTTCAAGCCAAAGCCAGCCATACCCTATAGCTTCCTCTTGAGCTTCATACAAGGACCCTCGATGACCCTCGGAATGCCTCCTCTTGGGCTAACAATACAAGGACCCACGGGCTTCTTAAAAGCATCCCTTTAATCCAATCAATTTCTCCTCGAGATTTAGACATCTATCATCTCTATGGAAGAAGTATCTCATCTATCACATCACATACAGTCAAAAACTTTTTTCAAACTTTTTTCATAAACTGTTTTCAAACAAAAACATCTCTTAACGAGTAGTAGTAGCTTGTACACCCAAGCAAAACACCCAATACTTACGTTAAAAGATTCAATCATCTTTTCAAACATCTTTCTTAAACATGTAAGTGGTAACGCTTGTACACTCAAGCAAAACACCTAAATACTTACGATGAAAGATTTTAATCAGTCAAACTTTTCAAAAATGTATGTGATGAAATAGATTAGATACATTTTTCATTAAGATGACATTTGTCATCTCTTACTAACATCCGTTGCTTTCCACTAGCATAAGTGGGAACTACGATTGCTCGACTTTCTCAACATCCTTTTGAGAATACGTGAGGCACAAGGTCTCATCCTTGCCGAGCAAATTTCTATCTCTCTCGGACCAAACAAACCATAGAACCACAGATCCGAGCTACAAATGCTCCGATTCCCACTAGGGGATATGTATGCGAAGATCCACGGATCTTTGCGAGCACAATAATAACAAAACCTAGAATCCCTCATAATCTCATTTCTTAAAATCCAAAGGAGAAACTTTCCCAATCATAGAAATAGCAATTAAAACACACAAACATATCAAACATATTCATATATAAAGCTATAGATAACTATATATATTTAGGGTGCTCCATCTATTCCTTTATATAACAATCCCCTTACTCGAATCTCCCAATGCGTTGCGTCTAGTTTGCGCTAGTCGTTCGCATACCAATATCAACGAGGGTATTTCACTTTCCCTTTTTCATAATCATTAAATCATCTTTCTTGTGTTGAAAATAATAAAGCTTGATGCTCGCGGCATCTTTATAAACAAATCAAAAGATTTAAATCGTTGCGTGCCAGAGAATCCGAACTCACGTTCGCATCCTCTAGCGCGTCACCTTTTAACGCGAACACCTAGCTTCCCTCAATCCCTCACCGATTAAACTCCATTCCCCTAAACACTCTAACAGAAAACAACTCCACCACAATAGAAACAATCTCACTTTATCCATGCAAGATCTCCTCCTTTGATTCCTCAGAGCAAGTTAGTAAGACATATTGGACAAACGCTAACCGAGAAAACACGCTGTTTGCAGAAACTAATGCCATGGTATAAGAAAATGGACCAAGCTACCCTTTTCGAAGAAGATTACAAATATGTTAAGTTTTTGCAAACAAAAATCTCTCTCTACTCTCATTCGTCCATCCAATGCCTTTGCTGATCATACTCACATCCGCGTTCATCTATCTTCCGACTTCGACACTTTCGGTAAACATTCTCATCACCCTTAACTCATTTGTTTTGATTCAGTATTGATTGAAAAACGTTGCTAGTTTTATTGTTATTTGTTTTAGTTGTGAAATTTGTGATAAAAGTGATAGAAATTTGTGATTTGGAAAATACTGTTTATATAGAAAGTTATGCTGAAAAATCATATGATAAATCCTGTTAGTGTGACATTCTGATATGAGTTCTAACGTAATGTTGTCCATGTAAAAATGTCATGATGTTTTTTCTTTCAATCTGAGATTGTATGTTAATCTATTATCCTTGCTTGTGTCTGATTGAAGTTGTGATGATTGATTTCTAGTTAGTTTCGATGAAGGTTTAACGATAATACCGCATTTATTCGCGTGTAGATCTAACCGAGAAACTCTTGGGACACCGTGTTTTGTGTTATTATCATTTTAATTTTGATTGAAGTTTGTGATTGAATGATATTCGAGGTTAGTTTCGATGAAGGCAACGATAATGCCACGTTTATTCGCGTATAAATCTAACCGAGAGACTATTGAGGGCAATATGTTGTTTCCTTTGTGTGAATTTGAGTGAAAAAATCATTTTATCTTAAGTAGAATTGGTTGATCAGTGGCTGCCCATTTTTTTCTTAATTAATTGAATCTTAGGAAGCATTGTTAAGTTCATGTAGTGGCTACCTGAATTTGTTCGATTTAATCTTAGCTTGCTTTAGTGCCAATTCTCCATGTTTTGAACTTGAATCGAATAATAGCTTAAATAATAGATGTTTAATTCTCCATTTGCTCATGTATGTCATGCATTCATGCTAACTTTATTCAATTCTAATTCTTGAAGGATGAAAAACACAAGAAAGGGGGGTTTGAATTGGGGTTTTGAAATCAAATAAAATAGACACGATTATTTTTATCCTGGTTCGTTTGAACTCAAACTACTCCAGTCCACTCGTCAAGGTGATTTGCCTCTCTCAACGAGGTCTTAATCCACTAATAATAACTTGATTACAAACCACTAAGACCACTGCCTTAGTCTTCTCAATAACACCACAACTTGGTTTCTCAAGGAATTACAATTCACTAAAACAATTGTTTTAGTCTTCTCAAGAACACCACACCTTGGTTTCTCAAGGAGTTACAATTCACAGACAATTACAAAAAATGTGTTTAAAGATGCTTCTAGAAAGCTATATCACAACTGTGATTTTTACACAAGAATATTTCAGCGCTTATGAGCTAATGAACGATTTTGAATTTTCTTTTATTTCTGTGTGTGTTTATCTCTGTGTTCTATTTTGTTCTCTTCATAGATGAGTCCTTATATAGATGTTCATGGAAAGTATCCGTTGGAGACATCTTAAGCTGTATATGGAATGATGACAATTTGAGTTAATTTTTCTTTCTATAAAAGAGATATGCCGTTGGAAGTTAACCGTTGCTTCAAATCTTCATTTAATGAATGGCAACACTTCAGAGCATTTTAGTCAGAACATGGATATCAGAGTTTGTAGAGCGGTCTGGTGTTATTTAGAGTTTATCAGAACTTCGTTTAGAGCGTGAATCTTTTAACATCTTCTAACATGTCAGAGCTTCTGTATGTTCAGTTCAGAGTCTTCTTTTGACATTAGAACTTCTCTCCGATCAAAATCTTCTAATGCTATTAGAACTTCGCTTAGATCAGAGTCTTCTAACGGACATCAGAACTTCTGTTTTTCTTCTTTAATCAGAACTTCTGTTCTTCTTCTTTCGTCAGAACTTTTGTTCTTACTCTTTCATCAGAACTTCTGTTCTTCTTCTTTCATCGGAAATTATGGTCTTCTTCTTTCGGTAGAACTTCTGTTCTTCTTCTTTCATCAGAACTTCTGTTCTTCTTCTTTCGTCAGAATTTTTGTTCTTCTTCTTTCATCATAACTTCTGTTCTTATTCTTTCATCAGAACTTGTGTTCGATAAGATCAAAAACTTCTTTTCTTTTCAAGGTTAGAACTTTATCTGCATATTTTTAAACAACCTTAGAAGCCAACAATGTTTCATACAAAATATTTGTTTATTATTGTCAGAACATGATAGTCATCAATAGTACTTGTTATCATCAAAACATCTAAGATTGGTGTAGAACCAAACTATGTTCTAACAATCCATTGCTTACTAACCATGTTCTAATTTATTGCAATTTCATTTCATTTTATTTCTACCTCACACTTATGCTACTAACAAGTTTGTTATTTGTGGAGACATCCAAGAATTGTTCAAGCATTCACTTTCAATTAGCACATCTACACTTGCTCATAGCATTTTATTGTTGAATTTCTATTTAATATTTAGTAATATTTAGTAATGTATATACAAAATATTTAGTATTTTTATTCTTATATTTAGTATTGTAAATATATAATTATACTTATTACTCTCAATTTTATACCTTACTCAATTCATTTGTAAATAAATTCAAATTATACTATAGTAATCTTCATCGTGTTGCAATTTTGAACTTTGAATTTGATTCGACTTTCGAATGTGTATGAACACAAATATATCGTTTGACTTCTTAGAGTTGATTCCTACATGAATCTATTCTAAATTCAATTAATCTAATAAAGTGCAATGTTCAATAATCGATACTTGAGCTTTGTAAGCTTCTCCGCATTGGTTTGGTTTGTATCTCGTGTGATGTAGCGATCTTTATCTGATAATCATCTGATATGCCAAGCTTTATCCGATCTTGAAGTTTACTTGAAGCTCTTTTCTTGCACCGAGTGATGGAGTTTACTTGATTATTCGAATTAATTCGATTTTGCTGTATTGTTTGTTTATTTAGGCTCCTTATCGCCCTTCGATTTGATGTATCCCGATTCATAAATTTGTACCCCCATCCCCGCATGGTCTGTAATAGTTTAGGATTTTATTTCCTTGTGTGTTCTAATTATTGCTTAATTACGCGTTTGCCATCATATTAGAACACATAGCCTCCTCTTGGGCTCTTCATCAATGAATAGGTATACATACAAGTGCACACTCGCACACATTCATAGTTTGGTCTTGGGCTTTTCTACAGCGACAACTATCCGATCGATTGTTCCAATCGGTCATTTAGAATACTAGTGCCACGCTAGTCCCACTTTCTAGGAGCATACATATAGCCACCTTGTATGGTTTGGTTTCTCATACAATCGTACGTTTGGTTTCTTTAATTGGATCTAATTAAGCGAATTTTGTTTCGCGTCACCTTTTCTTAATAAAACTTTTTAGGTTGAAAAGCATGATCAGAATGGTTCTGTCCCTTCATCCGAGTACTCGGGGCGTTAGCTTATGGTTTGATGCTCGTCTCCCACATAAAAATAACTTCAACTCATCAAACTTGTCTTTTTCGCTCATACGCGATCATCGAAAACCCTTTCATAAAAGGAGTATGAGTTAGCCATTTCAAAAAGCGAATACACAAGACTTAGCTCTCATACGAGCAAAACAAGTCAAGGTTCAAGAGTTTGAAATGTCTAACACATCATTCTTCTAAAATCAACCAACAAACTTAAACATTTTCGAGAAGAACTACGGAATTTTGACTTTCCCATTGCACGAGGGAATACATAGGCACAAGGTTTTGAAGCCGCGACAAACTCAAAATAATAATGAACAAACCCCTTTCTTCTTTCTTATTTCTCAATCATAACTTAGAAATTAGCGAATATACACACAAACACTTAGAACTAAACGGGTCCCATCGAGTACGATGGATGTGAGGGGGTGCTAATATCTTCCCCTTGCATAACCGGCTCCCCGAATTCACATCTTTTGGTCTCGCAGACCGCCTTATCCGTCATTCGTGGGTTTTATCTATATTTTCCCGTTCTTTTTAGAACAAATAAAATTAGGTGGCGACTTCAATATTTTAAAATAACCGATGAAAAAACCAGTCATCACACCAAGTCGCACACATTTAACCAAAATTTTGCAACCTATTTTTTGGAATTTCTTTCCCCACCTAGTGGGGTTCTTCGTCACCCTTGGTGAAATACCAAAAATACTCACAACTTCGTAAGTTAACTTACGAATTCTCCCAAATAAGGTGAATTCGTAAGTTAATTACGAAATAATTCACGATTTTAAAAAAATAAGGTGAATTCGTAAGTTAATTGACAAATTCGCGCAATATCCCAAATTTATTAAGATTAAAATAAAATTTATATTTCACTATTTAATTAAAAAATTTATTATTAAATTTATTGTTTAATTTCATATCATAAATTTACTTTAATAATTTAATTATAAATTTAAGTTATTTTTTATTAATAATAATTCAATTTAATTATATTATTAGAAATATATTATACAATTAATGTATATCAAGTAAATCAAGGTAAAAAATCAATTGTATCTCATAATTAAAAAATTCTTATGAGATATATTACATTTCACTATTATAATTTAAAAATTAATTATTACATTTATTCTTTTAATTCATATCATAAATTTACTTTAATAATTTTTAATTATAAATTTAAATTATTTTTTATTAATAATAATTCAATTTAATTATATTAATAAAAATATATTATACAATTAATGCATATCACGTAAATCAAGGCAAAAAATCAATTGTATCTCTTCATATAGAAATTGATATAAATAATATTAATAGATTTTCATTATAGACCAAATTTGATATTGATATTGATATTGATATTGATTGTTTTAATAGATTTTATTATTATAGGTCAAATATAAGTTAAACTTTAATGCATATATTTTTCTATTTTTTTTGTACGTGAAATCGTGTGTGTGTATATATATCACTCAGAAAGACCACTTCGTAAGTTAACTTACGAAAAATATTTTTAATTTTTCAAAAGTGTTGGAGAAACCCACCTAGTGAGTGAAGAAATTCCCCTATTTTTTAGGTCCCAACTTAGATCTCATTGACATACATTTCAATTTCATTTTGAAGGGGGAAAGGATGTTAGATAACTACCTAGTTAGGTCTTTACTACTTTGTATTTAGTTTTCATGTTTTTACTAATTTAGCCTTGTCTCATGTAGAATAGGGTAAATACTCTCAATTATTATTAGAGAAAGAATTTAATAAAAACAAGGACATTATGCACTTGATCTTTACTCTTCTTTTTCCACTTTTCCCTTGATAAACATTGCTAATCATTCATATCAATGTTCATCCCTATTTCTAAATGAATCACCATGAATTCATCCATTTTTACAGCTCATGATCATTGCACATCTAACCTCACTGGAAAATGAATAAGAAAGTTCCTTACCTGATCATAAAAAGGTTTACACAATAAATCATTACAAACAATGAGAAAATAAATCATTGCACATCTAAATGCTAACTAACTTACCAAGAAGCTGTGACTAATCTATACTACAAGAACACATGCTTAAAGCTTTAAGGATAAGTCAAGGTGCTTCACCTCTTCTTGATTACTCTTCAAATTCAAACGAGTTCCTGGATTCACCATGTCCTCTTCAACCCCTTTGAATCTACCTACACTGCCATGTGATGATAATCCCGTTTCCTTGAAAGTTCCCAAAGCTAACTTTCCTATACCATGTTGTTGATTCATAATAAGTGGTCTTGACCAACCATTATATCCATAATAAGTGCTTCCAAACCCATTGGATGAAAAGTTATGAAAAGGCTTCTGAATCATAGAATGAGCCTTAATTCCAAGTGGTCTAAAAGTATTACTACCATGGCGTGGTAATATGTTTGCATAACGTTCGTGGAGATGATTCTGAAAAATTGAGGTTGTTCCTGTTGGTGACAGCATCATGTGTGTTCCTATAAACTTGTGTCCTCTTTTGGCAATAGATCTCTCCCTCTTGTGAGCGTTTTGGTGTCCTCCTAGTGCTTGTGAACTATAGAATTTTTTCTTGCAATAGTTACAAGAGAAAAACCGTGACTCTAAATCTGATTCAGAGCCACGGTTGTAATTACTTGATATAGCTTTGGAAGAATCATCTGTGGTGACTAGATTGGACTCTGAACTTCCCCCAACATCACAATAGTTGTTAGGAACATTCAGATTCAATAAAATATCTAGCTTTACCTGCTTTTCTTCTTTGTAAGTGTTGTGTTTCTCAATTTCTTGTGGATTCTGCAGTGGTTCGTGACTTTGTGTTTCCATTGCATGAAGTTTAATTTGGTAATTCTTGTAACTACCTATAAATGGGAAAAAAGGGCTTTATAAAAGTTTGACACATGAGGTATTCTTTTTTAATAATAAGGCTAGTTTATGGATTCCTTACCACAATTATCAGGTATCTTAGAGAGCATCCCGACTACAAATACATATATGATTTTATTATATATGTATTATTTGATATATTTCAAGGCATAGTATTTGTGAAGAAACAGACACCAATATATTTTTTGACCGAGTCATAGAATGAGAGATCAATACTTAGGCTATGTATAATAGAGGTGTTGAAAAAATAAAATCCAATAATTGAATGTTTGTAATGAAGTGTTGAATGAGGTGTTGAAAGTGAGGTGAATTAACTAGAGTTGAAAACATTCAACATGTTAAATGAGGAGAAAGTGGGGTCCCATAAAATACTTTGTAAAATTTTATTACTTGTTATGAATGTTTAAATTTTTAGTGTATTCTGAATGACAGTGGAATATAGTGTTGAATTTTATTAAACAAAATTATTATAGTTAGTAAAAATTAGATGTGTATTGAATTATTACGTGGAAAAAAAATGATGTGGAGTATAAAAAATGAAAAAGAAGAATGTTGAATAATGAAACCATTATACATTAGACCAATAAATGCTCTGACCTATGGTTAGGTAGAAGGGAAATATATTTTTATGAACTTGATTGAAGTTTTTCCACTAATGAAACTTAAATATAGAGGTTTTATGAGGGGACAGACATTCCTCAACATTATTCCAAAGAAAGTGGTCAAACTAGAGAAAACATATTTTCAGAATCAATGTGCTTCCTAGCACCATAGACACTGGATCTTTTATAGAGTTTAAAAATTGTTCATAAAAATATTATGTCTCTTTAATCAATGAATATAATTTTTAAGAAGATTGATTTTACCATCTAAAAAAATAGCATAGCAGTTTGTTGTTTGTTTGTATTTTATTCTTATAATTTTTATTATACATATAAAAAATAATATAATATTAATTATAATTTTTTTCAATTATATCTTACCATTAATACTTTTATATATTTTTTATAAGTTGCGTGAAACAAACAAGGAAGTTTCTAGGAAAATTGAATTGAAGAAAATTTATTTTATATAGGTACTTACTTTTGATTTTGATTCAAAATTTTATGGCTGACCATGTGGCTGGCTGGATAGACAAGACTCATGCCATGGTAATACTGGCCCACAAAATAAAGATGTAGTCTTTTTTCGGTTTGGCAATTGGCTAAGTAAATGATATTTATACACAAACACATGAGTTGGATGGTTTTGAGTGTTTCCATTATCAACATCAACAATTTAAGTGAGGCTTTGTTCATGCATGTTTTCATGTAGAGACAGACATATATATTGTGGAATCAAATCATGCTAGTCTTGGAATTGAGCACTAACGTACTGTTTGGTGTTGGCTTTTGGGCATCTAAAGAGGACCATATACCAAGTGATGTGTCATATCATATAGGAGACAAATTTCCAAACATTGTGATTTGTCATGTAGATGAACATCAAAGTTATCAATAACAAACAAACTTCCTTTGTACTTGAAAGTCTATAATTCAGGACACTGTGTCCCCCATTTGTTGTTCAGCTTTCTCTTTGAATCTTATATTTTTCTGTATCTATAAGGCTTCTTTTTTAAAGAGAAAAAATGTCTGTACAGATAAGGATTCTTTTGTTAATAACTAATTTAAAACGTTTTTTTTTTAATGTTGAAATCTGCTTGTACGTAGATATATATTAAAATTACTTTCTATCAAATAAAACAAAAAGAGATATAAATTAAATTATAGAACTTTAACAAATTATTAAAAAAATAGTAATGTGAATGCTATTTCATTCTAAATATCTCAACAATATTATAACCAATTGTCTAGTAAAACTAATTGTTGTGCATTTAAATCTTAAATAAGAAAAAAAATATTTTGGTATGGACATATTTTTTAATTTGGGCTTGTTAAGGTTTTCTTATGAGTTTCTTTTCTTTGTGGTACACCTTATTAAATGGTTTGCCTTAACACATGAAAGGAACCATTTTAGAGAGCACGAGGTCCATGTTATTTGGAGTTGAATTAACAAAGAGTTTCTGAGGTAAAGCTATTGCTACAACAACGTATTTGATTAATAGATATTTGTAGTGTTATATTTGCAAATAGTATTGTCTAGGACAATAACTTCTGGTCGTTCTAGGAAAAGGCAACGACATGAGGACGTCTGAAGGAAGGTATCGTCTCGCCCTTAAGTTTTTCTTGCCTCATGAAAAATGAAATATGGGATAAGACGTGTCTTGGATAAAGAGAATGTCATAGCCATTATTGATTCATATCTCCCTTGAGGACAAGGATTCAATTGTCCACCTTTTGACTAGGTGTGCAATGAACTTTCCTAAAAAAACTAGGTATCAAGAACTCCTATAAATACATTATCCCTCAAGGTAATGAGGGAGATTCTCAATTCATACATATTTATTACTACTCAGAGAGCATTTCACTTATAGTAATCTTAACCTCACTATTAACTAAGTTACTTCAGTCCGTCCCGCAAGGTGATTTGCCTTATCCACAAGTACTTAATCCACTATAATCAATCGATTACAGACAACCACAACAAGTATGATTAACCTTGTTGACAACTCCAACAATCCTGTCGATCCTTATTTCCAATCCACGATGACCGCAACCAAAGTCTTCTTGAGAATCCTAACTCACTAAGTCTCTTAAGGAACCTATCAGCAACCGTTAATTTACAAAGGTGTGTATACAAAGATGTTTCTTACAATAAGATTACATAATTTTTAATTACAACAACACACAAGACTTGATAGCAAGATATGAACACAAGCTCCTTGCTAAAAATACAAAACTATACAAAGAATATCTCAAAAGAGTTTATGTAGCGCTTTAGCGTAGTTTTGTAGAACAATGAGTGTTAAGTTCCAATTCTTCCAAGTCCTCCTTTTATAGTTGTAAAAGAGTTTCGTTGGAGGGTAGAATAGGAAACATAAAATAAGTTGTTTTGTCCCCAACGACCATGGTGGAAATGGTAGACAACAAGTACAAATATAAATGTCCTTACATAAACCTAGAAGAGCATAAGTCATAATGTACTTTGTACATTTATATTCACCATCTCACGCAAGTCAGTCTTGATATTTATCTTCTATTTATTCAAAGGCTTATGATGTATGTTGATGAAGCATGTTGTAGAAGGATCAAAACTTGAATCTTCTTAGCCTAAGTCTTTGGAGTCTCCAGAAACTGTCCTGCAAAACCTTGTCTAATGAGTCTTCAACACTTGGTCTTCAGAAGTAATGTCTTCATATCTTTAGAAATTGTTCAGCAGAACCTTATCTTCATAATCTTCAGAACTTAGGACAATAGAAGAAAAGATTTAGAACGTCTCCAAAGCTTCTTTACAAATTAACGGTCATAAGATCTTGTACTAATGTTCCTTAAAACAGTTGCATGAGAAGAATTCTTGAATCTTAAATTAACTTGTAACATGTTGCACCCCAAAATTTCCCCTCTTCATTTTACCTTATATGGCTTATATTTCATCATTTACACTCATGCATTTTATGATAGGATCAAGGTATTTTGGTTCTCTAAGTTATTTTCTAGGGTGCAAATATTGATTGTGTTGACAAAAATTGCAAGGGAGGGTCTCTCATACCTCAAGACATTTCATTTGTCTCCTTGTTAACAAAGTATTGAAGATTACAAGTGCTTGGAAGTAAAACACCCCCCTCTTATTCATTTGATTAAATTATGGATTTTGGTCAATTGAAAGGGTTGAGGCTCATATGGGCCAAATTCTTGAGGAATCATCTTCTCTTCATCATGTGAAACATCTTTGTTCAAAGAATATCTCAATTGGTCCAGTTGATTTGAGGTTTTGGAGCTTGATCATTATCTCCTAGCATAGAAACCCAAAACTAAGGTTTTGGATTTAATCGAGAATTCTCTGACTTTTTAGTTAAAAGTTGATTACATGTTTCTATACATGTCCATGAGCACCTATGATTGAAGGATTGATCATCAACTTGAATTGGAAGAGGTTCAATTGATCAAAAGGGGCAAAATGGTCATTTTGACTAAAAGTCAACCAGAGCCAATGTTGATTAAGTGAACTTTTGGTCAACCATCAAATTCAAATATCCTAATTTCATATTTCATGATCAATTTTGCCATAAAATCAAGAGAAATGGTTGAAATGAAGATAACTTGTCCAATAAGCTATTTGAACTTTTGAAATTTTCCTAAGTGTTCATCATGTAGAACTTGAAGCATGCATAACTTTCTCAATTTTTATTGAAAATATGAAAACTTTATATAGTTGGAAACAGGAGGAAATTTTCTACAACTTTGTCCTTGTTTAAAAATATCCAAAAAGTGCTTATTTTAAGAGTTATTGAGCTTGAAAGTTTCTTGACACTTTTTGAGATTTTCACTTAAAACCTATCAACTTCATGGCAATTTTTTAGGTTCAATTTAGACTCAAATTAAAATTTTCAAAAAAGAAAGTTGGAGTTTGGATCCTTATCTTCAATTTTGATTCAAGGAACTTTTCAATTGGTTGAGTGCGGAGTTTGAAAATACTTTTATAAGATAGATCATAATTTAAGCTTCCCAACGGTCTAAACGATAATGAAATCGGAGTTACGGTTGCAAAGGTATGACCAAAACAGTTTTCAAAGGTATTTTTCATTTTCTTGTACAATATGTGTTGACGCATAAGCCCATGTGCCGACTCATAGCTTAAAATTCCCAATTTTTCAAACAGTATGTATCGACGCATAAGTCGTATGTGTCGCCTCATAGCTTAAAATTCCCAATTTTTCAAACAGCTTGTATTGACGCATGAGTCGTATGTGTCGGCTCATAGCTTAAAATTCTCAATTTGTCAAACAGCTTGCATTAACTCATAACTACTTGTATCGATGCACACTGAATTAAAACTTCTGTTTTAAAACTCAGCACAATATGTATCGATATATAGCCTCTTGTATCGACGCATAATGCATGAAAATGCCTAAATATCAGTTTTCAGCAACCCAATTCTATGTGTAACTTTGATTTAAAGTCCCAAATCCCATACATCTCAATCCCAACACCCCAACAGTCCATAACAACACATCATGGTTAATTGCACACAATTTGTTCATCAATTTTCATGGAATAACAAGCATCAATTTAGGATTTCAACAAAAAAAACAAAACACCAAATAAGGCAAATCTATAACCCTATCCCACATATCATCCATCATGTATTCCGTTATAGAATTAGAACCCCACCCTTACCTCATTGATGGCTGCTCTAAGCTTTGCTCTTGCCTCCTCTCCAAAACCCTAGCCTCTTTCTCTTCTCCTCTCTATTTCTATTCTTTGTCTTTCTTTCTCTTCTCTTCTACTCTTAAAACAACTCTTTTCCTTTCTCTTATAATCCAACTAGTAATAATAATAATAATAATATCTTACTACCTATCATAATGGGCCTAACAAATAACACCTCCTCATTACTTTGCAATACCACAAATAAAGCCCAACTCGATTAATAAAATAGTCCATTATTAATAATAATAATAATATTTCTAATATTATTTCTTACACGTAATCAACTTTATTAATTCTCTGACTAACCGAATAAAATCCGACTTCAACTTAATAATCCAAATACGTTTCCCAAAATAATACTGATAAATTCGATTGATTTCTTGAACTTCGAGTAAATCCAATAATTAAATCCTTAAATAATCTAATTAACCAATTAATTAAATTTGGGCGTTACAACTCTCCCCTACTTAGGATATTTTCATCCTCGAAAATTCGCCCAACACAACTATCCTTAATATCGCTTCCTCATTCAACCCTCTTATCCTCAAGTTTCGCTTAACGACAATTCGACCATTACTTTTCTGATATAATTGTATCTCAACACAACCTGAATCCAATACACGTACAACATTACCGCTACTAACTTACCAACCATTTTGGTAATATCTTGAAACAACACCTTGTAACATACCAACAACCTTCGCTTGCTCATACTTGACTTATACAACATCGCGTTATTATCGTCGCAACATAATCAACACTAAAACACATACACATTTCTCATTCCATATCCGAGGTCACTCATCCGTGGAATACCAATAACTCTATTAATCTCGTCGTATCACTCTCATATTGACATTGACATAGTCCACTTGATCAACTTCATCATATCATAGAGTATTACTCATCATCTACGGTAACCAACAACAATATCATACAACCGAACAAAATTCTATAATGCCAACTTAATAATAATAGTTCGACCACCAACCATACAATCCATCTTAATTCATCGTCCTTATTAGAGTTCCTATCCACTTATAAGGTTCACAGCTTCAACCAAAACTCAGACTCTCTCCACATGCATCAATCTTTCACTTCGCAACGTTAGCTCGCACATAAACCATCTATCCCGAATTGTTCAACGTTTATCGACTTTTCCATGGGTACATCCCTGTTAATTCTCATCAATTTGAAAGAAACTATCTTCACGACATAACATCCACTACTAATTGCACTATTGAGATAACAATTCCAGTCTACATCCTCCAATACGATCTGGTCTACTATTAGCAAGGGATTAAGGGTGATCAGTTCTTCAATTTGTCAATAGATATCCGACAATCATAATAGATTATAAACCATCGTTACTAACCATAATAATGTTCTTTTACAACTTATACTCAAGCATCATACTCCAAAGGGCATCATCATTCCAATCACTAAGGGGTAACAATCAACTTCTAAAATTTTTGCAAAAATCACTCAGTACGCGTCGCAAACTATCCTTAGCGCCACTATCCTTGCAGAAAAATATTGTTCGCACCGCGTCCACATGTTGGCGCCGCGAACTGAATAGAACAGAAAGGTTTGATGCGTGAACAACATTCCCCCAACACCGTTAACACCAGACTTCCATTCGATTCCATCTCAGATCGAAAACCAACTATTGCAGCTTATGACAATGATTACCACAAGGTTATTCAACTTAGCATCACGACGAAATCATTCAACATTCTATAACAACTTATTCATCATCACAAAATCCGCCGACACTGTATACAACAATCTTTTACTCTATCATCGTTCCAACATCGACATCCCACGCAAGGCTACATCAACTGACAACTTCACAGTCCACCAGCAACGCTAAAACATCGCAACTTTCTAAGTTTCATTTGATAAGAGTTTACCTTCAGAAACATCAGGAATTTTTATTCTATTTGTATACCAACAATCGCTACATTAATCCTCATCTTTCAAAAAAATAAACACCAACAACGTCTGATCAAGCTCCAGCAAGACCTTCCAACTTGATCCGAAAACAAAATCATGTCACCTCGGGAAAACAACACAACCTAAAAAATACTTGCATCGTCGCCACTAGTAACATACGACACCAACATCTCACAATTGAAGCACATCCGAGAAACAAAGCTTCTCCCCCACTTATCTTCAAACCCACTCCTGCAACAAGCGATCAGAAAAGAAACAAGTACTGACAGTGTTTCACACACTTAATGCGTATAGAGGAATAAACAAAATTAGACAACACTGGTCGGACAGACCGACCTGCTCTGATACCACTATTGTAACACCCCAAATTCTACCCGAGAAATATAAAGAAAATCAGAGTATTTTTAATTTTTTTATACAACGCATAGGATGCCACGTTTCAACGTTAACAACACAAACATATCAGATACATAACACCGTTATTATCAGGAGATCACATAACTCATGCTTTAGCTTTTAAAACAAAACAACCTTTTCTTTAATATGCAGCGGAATCATTAACTTAACCATATTTATTCAACAATATGACTTAGTTTTTAACAACATAATTAGAATAACAAGAGTCAATAGTGCAAACGACATAAACTAAACATCCCCCTGAATGCTACATATCAGATCAACTAAACCGACTTGGACTAACAACAACTAAATTCTTCAATCTCGAATATCTGCATGTTACCAGTATAAAGGCAACGACGAAACAAATGAAAGGGTGGGATATCTAACCAAAACACCATTTGTTATCTTCAACCATTTCGCTCTAGTCGGTATTCATATAATCTACATAATCCAATTTAATTTAATAAAACCATACCACCATATTGTCACTTCATTAATAAACTCCCTATCAATCTTAATCACTTACCTTAGTTGATTCCAATGGCATACAACGACAACATAAACCAACCCGTAGAACGATAAATTAACCATCAACATTGACCATCAAGCCTTTAATAACAACAACGTTCGACAACAACAACTTTCAACAACAACTACGTACAACAACAAGAATACCCAGTTCAACAATTACCCAATATTACACACAGAAAACCACATTGATTCCTTAAAAGTTCACCTACTATGTTTGAAAATACTTTTATAAGATAGATCATAATTTTATCTCTCCAACGGTTCAAACGACAATGAAATCGGAGTTACGGTTGCAAAGATATGACCAAAACAGTTTTCAAAGGTATTTTTCATTTTCTTGTACAGTATGTGTCGACGCATAAGCCCATGTGTCGGCTCATACTTTAAAATTTTCAATTTTTTAAATAGTATGTATCGACGCATAAGTCGTATATGTTGGCTCATAGCTTAAAATTCCCAATTTTTCAAACAGCTTGTATCGACGCGTAAGTCGTATGTGTCGCCTCATAGCTTAAAATTCCCAATTTTTCAAACAGCTTGCATTGACTCATAACTACTTGTATCGATGCAAACTGAATTAAAACTTCTATTTTAAAACTCAACACAGTATGTACCGATACATAGCCTCTTGTATCGACGCATAATGCATGAAAATGCCTAAATATCAGTTTTCAGCAACCCAATTCTATGTGTAACTTGATTTAAAGTCCCAAATCCCATACATCTAAATCCCAACACCCCAACAGTCCATAACAACACATCATGGTTAATTGCACACAATTTGTTCATCAATTTTCATGGAATAACAAGCATCAATTTAGGATTTCAACAAAAACAACAAAACACCAAATAAGTCAAATCTATAACCCTATCCCATATATCATCCATCATATATTCTGTTATATAATTAGAACCCCACCCTTACCTCATTGATGGAAGCTCTAAGCTTTGCTCTTGCCTCTTCTCCAAAATCCTAGCCTCTTTCTCTTCTCCTCTCTATTTCTATTCTCTGTCTTTCTTTCTCTTCTCTTCTACTCTTAAAACAACTTCTTTCCTTTCTCTTATAATCCCACTAGTAATAATAATAATAATAATATTATTATCTTACTACCTATCATAATTGGCCTAACAAATAACACCTCCTCATTACTTTGCGATACCACAAATAAAGCCCAACTCGATTAATAAAATAGCCCATTATTAATAATAATAATAATATTTCTAATATTATTTCTTACACGTAATCAACTTTATTAATTCTCCGACTAACCGAATAAAATCCGACTTCAACTTAATAATCCAAATACGTTTCCCAAAATAATACCGATAAATCCGATTGATTTCTTGAACTTCAATTAAATCCAATAATTAAATCCTTAAATAATCTAATTAACCAATTAATTAAATTCGGGAGTTACATTTTACCCTTGCACCCCTTTAGGGTATCCTGTCTTGTTGCCTTTTGAATACAATGGTCATGTCCCTAGAACGTAAGGATACCATTAGCAAATACGCTTACGAATAACATTATCATAGTCCCTTCGATACAAAGATCATAGTCCCTCGATGACCCTCGATGTTGCCTACGAATATATGATCCCGTCCCTCGGTTGTTGCCTACGAATAAGTGATGATCGTCCCTACGAAATTGCTAAAGTATCCATACAAGTTGCCTTCTATGACCATACAATGACCCTTCGATTGTTCCTTCACATCCAAACGAATAAAGTTACCTACCAAATAATGGTATGGATAGCCTTATTCTAAAAGAGAAGGAAAAATAACATGGAAACTACCATTCTGAGACAGAAAGATATAAAAATGGCTTATTTATTCATTTGACAAACTGTGTTTATATATACAGTTGTAGTACATATGAGATCCTAGAATTATGCTAGGACTAATGACAATAATGAACATATATGGAAGGAATTGGTCATGACAGCTATACACATGCTGTGACAGAATCATAGCAAATAAAGTCATGATACTAAAATATGGAAACTATATAATGCCAGTGATATTGAGATCAATATGAAGTTATTAGAATCATAACTTTCTTTAACTCCCCTTCTCAAACTGATGGTGACATAGTCACCCCAAGTTTGTCTCTCATCATGTTGAACCTTGTGTGTGTGAGAGGTTTGGTTAAGCAATCCGTAATTTGATTGCGTAGGATATTGTGACTTGATCTTGAAGTACTTGATCACGTATGTAGTGGACATCTATTTCAATATGTTTGGATCGAGCATGCATCACTGGATTGGATGCTAGTGCCTTGGCACTCAAGTTATCACACCATAAAACTGGTTTCCTGGGCATAGGAAGTTTTAGCTCACCTAATAGCGATCTAATCCAAGCTACTTGGCTAGGTCAGCTCGTATTCGACTCAAGATTGACCTTGACACCACTCTTTGTTTTCTCGAGGCCCACGAGATTAATGTCTCACCAAGGAACACACACTGTCCTGCCATGGATTTCCTATCATCTATGCTAGTAGCCCAATCTGCATCAGAGAATCCAACAATATCAAGATCAGTTGAGGGCTTGATATGAAGACATAAATTTGTTGTTCCATGGAGATATCTTAATATCCTTTTTATTCCTTGCCAATGATCTATGGTTGGGGAACCCATAAATTGGCTGAGTTTGTTGACCGAGAACGCTATGTCTGGCCTAGTATTGATTAGGTACTGTAGTGCACCTATTGCTTGTCTGTATAGTGTAGGGTTGGCCATAGGTTCTCCTTCAGCAGTTAGTTGTTTCCCTGTTGTCATTGGTGTGGGGCAGGATGAGGCTTTTTCCATATTAAACCTTTTGAGCAAGTCTCTAATGTACTTTGTTTGTTTCAGGTACATTCCACCAGTATCTCTGTGTACTTCAATTCCCAGGAAGTAGTGTAGAGGACCTAGGTCTTTAAGAGAGAAAACAATGTTTAGTTGAGTGATGAAGATCTCTAAGAACCTTTTGTTGCTCCCTGTTACTATTATGTCATCAACATATATGAGGAGAAGTGTGATATGGTCGGTTCCTCTAAGGACAAACAATGATAAATCACTCTTGGTGTTTTGAAATCCCCATTTTAGTAGAGTATCCTTCAACCTGTCAAACCATGCCCTTGGGGCTTGCTTCAGGCCATAGATTGCCTTGGTTAATTTGCATATGTGATAAGGTTTGGTTGAGTCTATATATCCTTCTGGTTGATGCATAAACACAGTTTCTTTGAGATTTCCATTCAAGAATGCATTGTTTATGTCCAATTGCCTAACTTCCCAATTTAAATGTACTGCAATGGATAGGACAATTCTTACAGTGCTGGATTTGATCACTGGACTGAAGGTCTCATCATAGTCCAGACCTGCAGTTTGTTGAAAACCTTTGGCAACCAGTCTTGCTTTTCTTCTTTCAATTGAGCCATCTGCCTTGTACTTGGTTTTAAAAACCCACTTTGAGTCTATGATATTATTCTGCCCCTGAAATGGTACCAGTGTCCAAGTGTGATTTGTTGTTAGAGCTTTAAATTCTGCATCCATGGCTTCTTTCCACCTTGGTCTGACTTGTGCTTCATTTACATTTTCTGGTTCCTTATCCTCTTTGTGTGTCTCTGACAGTCCTATATAAGGTAGTTTGGGCTTGTAAATCCCTGCCTTGCTCCTAGTACGTATCTGCTGGACATGTTGATTATCCTCTAATGTATCCTCTACTAGGTCTGTGTCCTGTATTGGGCCTGTTGTTGCTGGTGTTTCATTTGTATGAGAAGTTGCCTCATCTGCAGTGACAGAGATCTCACTGAGGACTGGTTGAACTAGATCTTCTTCCTGGTGGTTCACATCATTGTTAGTTGGTTCAATTGTGTGACTTGTAGTGGTACCTGTAGGTAAAGGGGGAAGAACAATAGGGACACTTTCAGTTGGAGTTTTTAATGGATTCCTTGTGTCAAGAAAGCCATCATAAAATGGAAAGTGATTCTCATTGAAGACAACATGTCTTGAGACAAAAATTCTTCCATGAGAATTGAGACACTTATATCCCTTGTGAGAGTTGTTATATCCCAAGAACACACACCTAGTGGTGTGGAATTGAAGTTTGTGTTGATTGTATGGTTTGAGGCAAGGGTAGCATGCACAACCGAAAGGCTTCAAGGCATCATAGTCAGGTTCCTTTCCGAGCAATAATGAATATGGACTTT
This sequence comes from Vicia sativa, assembly GCA_021764765.1. NCBI lineage: Eukaryota > Viridiplantae > Streptophyta > Magnoliopsida > Fabales > Fabaceae > Vicia > Vicia sativa. Next base: position 237,721,515 of record CM038794.1, on the reverse strand, counting down.
TATTTGGGTTAACTGATGAGGGCAATCTGTTGATAAGAAAAACTGAGGTCGAGAAAGCTTCCCACCAGTAGTGTAAGGGAATTTTGGCCTGTGCTAGTAGTGTGAGTCCTAGTTCAGCCACATGTCGATGTTTTCTTTCTGCTCTACCATTCTACTGAGAGGTATATGGACATGACATTCTAAATTGGATTTCTGACTCTATGGCTATTTTCTGAACTGGTTTATACTCACCTCCACCATCACATTGGAGAATTTTTATTTCCCTGCTAAACTGATTTTCAACCATGTTTTTGAATTGAGTGAAAGCATGTACTATTTCTGATTTTTGTTTTAAGGGAAAAATCCAAGTGAATCTGCTGAAATCATCAATAAAGTGAACATAGTACTTGAAATTAGATGGAGATAAAATTGGGGCTGGACCCCATACATCACTATGAATTAAATCTAAAGGTTCCTTAGCATGAGAAAAGGATGATGTAAATGGTAACAAGTGAAGTTTTCCAAATTGACAAGCTTCACAGAATGAAAAGTGATCATTTGATGATGTCTTCACATTGCAGTTCTTCAACACCTTTTCCAGGACTTTATTGCTGGGATGTCCAAGCTTTCTATGCCAATTCTCCTTTACTGACATATAGGTACATGGGTCTTTATTGACTTGGGAGTTGGCACTTGAAAGTTGATATAATCCATCTTTAACTTTCCCTTTTAGTAATGCATTCCCTGTCATTTTGTCCTTCACATAGCAATAGTTTGCATCAAATTCAACAATAGCATTATTGTCTGCAGTTAGTTTAGATATACTTAACAGGTTTTTGGTTATTTCAGGGACATACAAGACATTATGCAGGTTGAGTTTATTTAATTCAGTCGAGCCTGAGCCCAATATTCTCAACATGTTACCATTCCCAACTAGCAGAGAATTCTTACCATTGCTTTCACTGAGATCTTGGAGTTTCTCATTTTGATGAGTCACATGATTGCTAGCTCCACTGTCGAAATACCATTCATAGTCCTGACCGTGGTAAGGTGAAGCTATGAAAGCACTGTGATTTTCTTGCTTGTTATTCTCAGCATAGTGATTTGAGCCTGTGTATGATTTGTCAAAACGGTAAAAACATTGCACTGCAGTGTGACCTATCTTGTTACATACCTGGCATGTTGGTTTAGATCTACCTCTTCCTCTACCTCCTCTGAAGTTAGAGCCTCTCCAGTTGCCTCGTGTCCCAGATTTGTTGCTTCTGAAATGGGTTTGGCTTGCAAGGTTTGCTGTAGCATTCATTGAGAGATTACTGAAATTGTTTAGTTGTTCCATTCTGTTTTCAAATGCCAATAGTTGGGCTTGTAGATCAACCCAAGTAAGGTCGATTTGATCAGATAATTTGACCACCACAGGATTATAATCAGCATCCAGACCATTCAGTGTCTAAATTATCAGGTCCGAGCTGGAGATTGGTGATCCTGCCAGCTTTAATTTGTCAGAGAGGTTCTTCATTTTGAGAAGATATTGATCCATCTTCATTTCTCCTTTGCGAGTGTTATGAAATTCTGATTTGAGGTAGATTGTTCTTGATTTTGTGTGAGCACCTGCTAGGCCTCGGGCTTCATCCCAAAGTTCCTTAGAGGTTTCACAATGCAGCAACTGTGTTGCAATGTCAATGGCCATTGAATTTCTTAGCCATCCTAGGAGAGCTTGATCATGTGCAATCCACTCTTCATAGTCAGGATTGCTTTTCTTAGTTTTGTCATCTGTGGAGATGAACTGTTCAGACATTCTTTGGTTCCTAGAATGTAACCATCAAGTTTGCAACCTCTAATCAATGGAAGAACTAGTGACTTCCATAGGAGGTAGTTATCTCTATCTAGCTTGACAGAGACAGTTGTAGGTAGGTCATTTTTGTGATTTGTGTTAGCAGCGGATGACATGATTGGATCGAGAGCCTTCAAGCTTAAGTGCTCTGATGCCAAGACAGAAAGATATAAAAATGGCTTATTTATTCATTTGACAAACTGTGTTTATATATACAGTTGTAGTACATATGAGATCCTAGAATTATGCTAGGACTAATGACAATAATGAACATATATGGAAGGAATTGGTCATGACAGCTATACACATGCTGTGACAGAATCATAGCAAATAAAGTCATGATACTAAAATATGGAAACTATATAATGCCAGTGATATTGAGATCAATATGAAGTTATTAGAATCATAACTTTCTTTAACTTTCTGAGTAGGTAAATAAGACTCTATTGGTTGCTCCAATCAAATACTTTTCACACCTCACACTTTTCAAAACTATCTTTCAAAAACACTTTGTATTCATTCCAGCGAGAATCATTATAAAGTTTAACATTTTCCAAACAAACATTTCCGAACACTTTGTATACATTCCAACGAGAATCATTATGAAGTCAAAGCGAAATGTCTTTCAAAATACTTTTCAAACTACACAAACACAGAAAGCAATTTTTCAAAAGTGAGCTAAGCAACTAAGAGCCCGTAGATAACTACGGATGAAAAGGGTGTTAATACCTTCCCTTTTCATAATTGCCTTCCGTACTTAGAATCTAATGAAGGTCGTTTCCTGTTCTTTTCACCTTCCCTTTATTGGATAAAAGAAAAGTCGGTAGCAACTCTTGCTATCCGCAACATTTGCGATAAAACGCAAAACAAACAAGTTAGTTCTCCCACCGTGTTATAACGAGTTTGTGTGTCTTAAGCAATCTTGACTGCAAGTGTATAGTCCTATTGCGTGTAGATTTAAAGATTATCGAATCCCAAGAGACTACGTAAATCTAAGGCTAATGATGTAGTTGATTTGGGTTTGAGGGAACTTAAGTAAACTACGGTCTAACTTAAATTCCATGGGAGATACTGGTATGTAATGGTCGGACTTCAGGGATTTAGTAACTTATTGACACAACTCGGGTTGTTAAAACTGCTTTCAGTAGAAATTATCGGTTTGAAAGCCCTCTTCTCACAGTCTCGTGTTTATTGATTCAAATCCTATAATTAAACCTAAGTGAGAACTCTCGCTGTATCATTTAAAGTTTAAAATCAGTTTTTGAAAACAAATAAAAACTAATTAACTTAAAAGCGCTCTCGCTGTATTTTAAGTTAATGTACAATAACCATTGTCCAGTTATTATCTCAAACTCTCATTTTATTGATCCTAACTTCTATCTGTATTTTACTCTCGTAACAAAACAACTTAGTTATTAAAAATGAAAATTGAAACCGAAAAATTATTTTTAAAAGAGTTGCTTCAATTGGTATTACTAAATCCCGTCGGTTATGTGACCCTACATACCGGTAATAATAATTTATCCAAGCATATTATAAATCTCATAAACACAACAACAAAAAGCAAACATATTAAATAATACATATCTAGGCATAGCAGACAAATTAATATTAATAAATCAATTAAATCGATTAGAATAAAGCTGAAAATAAAAATACAAAATTAATCTAGAAGTACCAAGTTGTCTCTCACAAGTCGGTGAGATCTGCCCGCAAAGTGCTCCGAATAATAAATTGCAACAAGGAATTAAAAATCTTGGTTCTAACGTAAGGTTAGAAGTAGCAAAAGTACACAACAGTTTTCGATGTGAAAACTATTGTGAGAAAATATTTTACTGCCTAAAACTAAAGTGAACGAGAAAATAAATTGGCTGAGAAAATTGCTGGCTAAAACTAGTAATTGAAAAAGGAAACTGGAAATTAAAGTACGGCGGAGAGAAATAAAATTGAAACGGAAGTGAGAAAAATAGAGAAAAAAGAGAGAGCCAAAATCAAGCTATTTGACCTGTATTTATAGATTGAGCGCTTTGCTGAGAAGTAGGAACGTTAGCGTGACACTCGTTCCTCTCCTAGATTGCTGCTTGAAAAAATATAGTCGTGGCGGTCGCTAGGGTTTTGCGTAACGGTCGACATGGCTGGGGACTAAGAGAACTTCGCCTTGTAGGTCGTGACGATCGTTAGAGATTGTGAGAAGCGGGTTGGGCTTGTGTCCTTGTTCCATTTCTTTTCTTCATGCCTTCACCTCTCATTTTGCTATCACACCCCATGCTATTCGTTTAACTCTTTTTATGGTTTTAAGCTCGATTCTTTCTCATTTTTGCGACTTTCTTCATACATGCCTTGTAAATAGTAAATACCTGAAAACATAGAAAATATCGGCATAATACGAATAAAAAGTATCTTAATTAAAATAAAATAAGGACATAATTCATGTAAATTGAGTCAAATATACGATACATTTTTGGGTTATCAATAATATTAATCCATCTTCCTTTCTTCAATCTGCAGACACTTTTCCTCATCATCCCTTGAGAGATTCTGTATTTCCTCATCAGTCAAAATATCATTCGTTGTACCATTATTATGCTCGTCTCTAATAGAATTTTGTTGAAAAATAATTACAAGTGTGAGTAGTGTAGAGAAGTCCTACATTAGATAGGAACATAGAGGTTTTGGGTGAGTACTGAAAAACCGGCCGAAAAATCAAAGGATATAACTATATATCAATGAAGTCGCCATCGAACGTTTTTTATCCCGCCAAGAGGGAAAGGTAAACATCGAGTAAACCTGAAACGGAGAAGTCACGGTCTTGCGACCGAGAGATCGGGTAAGGAAGTCTGTTACACGAGGGGAATGAATTAGCACCCCACACGTCCATAGTACTCTACGGTGTCGTCTTTTACTTTCTATCTAATGGGTGTAAAGGTCTAAATATATTTGTATATGGTATAATGCATGCAAAAAGAAAAGAAGAATAAATAAATAAAGAAAAGAATAAAAGAAAAAGAAAACACGGGGAAAAGAATGAAATATTTACAAAGGTTGATCGATCAAGCCCCGCAACAGGATGCCTACGTATTCCCTCGTGCAATGGAAAATTCAGAGCGCTGTAGTTTGGCTCACTTGTTTTGGTTGGTTTGTGTTTTTTAGATTAGTAGACGAAACAGCAAACGATGATGAAACACCTCCATGATGACGAAACATCAGCTACATACGGGATGACGAAACATCAGAAGACGAGATGACGAGACATCAGCAAACGGGATGACAAAACATCAGAAGCAGGACGATGAAGCATCAGAAGATGAGATGACGAAACATCAGAAGATGGGATGACGAAACATCAGCAGGAGGACGACGAAACACCCTAAAACTAATTGGTTTGTATCTTTTACTTTAGAAAAAGTTTCATATTATTAGAGTGTTTTAATGCACTTGACAAAACAAGATTTTAATTTTAAGGATGCAAAAGGATAAAGGGAAAATGTATAAAGGAGACTAACCTATTTCTAATCCTAATATTATCATACAAAGTTGATCCTAAGTTTAGGGTATAAACAAAGAGAAGAATCTACCTAAACTTATCATGCATGGATGCCTAACTCAATATCTAAACTTGATAACTAACCTAATCGAATAAACCTAAGGGGAATATATATAATCAATCATCTTGGTTAGAAAACCAAGTGAGAAGAGGGGTAGAATCAAGCAAAGTGCTTTGGCAAAAGCACACAAACTAAGCACCAACAAGTGCTGAGATAAAGAAAAGAAGAAGAAGAAGAAGATGAGGTGGAATCAAATGAATGATGTTCATACAAAGTGTCATGTGAAGTGAGGTCAGTAGACACAACATTCATTTATAAAGTTTATATAAACCTTTGACAAACATCAAACATCGCTATAAGCATACACATGCAAAGTTAATTCACAAACTAGGTCGAAATTAGTCCTAAAAGCATACGAAAAGCTAATTGTGCGAAGTGTTAGACTTTGATGAAATTAATGGACAATTAAAGAGTAAAATGACATAAACGTCAGTAGCTAACATGTTAATGTTTCATTTACATCATACAAATAAATCACAAAGATTCAAGAACAAAAAAATACCAAAAGTGCGTCAACATGCAACAATCGTGTGTAGTGAAGTGAATCTAAGTGTGTGAGACTTATAATATGAAAAAAGGTGTCAACATGAAGTGATTAAAGTATCAAAATCATATGAAAGACTTAATAACCAAATCATAAAGAAAATGTCACAAAGATGCAATTACAACATTAGTGTGAAAACTAGTCGAAATTTTTAACCTAGGAAGCGTTTACAAGTTAAAAGAAGCCATAAAAAGGCAAATATGAAAAGAGATGAACCAAGAAATACCAAGATACACAAATTTCAGTAGCAAATACATTATTTCATCAATAAGATCATTCAAACATGCATTCTAAGGATTCACAAACAAAACACTTAAGGAAAATGCATTCAGTTCATACAAGTGCGGGCAAACGCGCGCGCGCGTGTGTGTGTGTGTGTGTGTGTGTGTGTGTGCGCTTAAGCATACTTGTGCTAAGTGTCACATGATGGTTGGATCAGAAGCAACACATAATGAATAAATACTCATGCTATACACTATCAAGTTACAAGATATTCAAAATTGCACATATACAATACTAACACACAAAAAACTAGTCAAAAACTTGACCTAGAATGCAACTAGAAGTCGAACGAAGCATGGTAATGCATAAAGGAAAAGGAGTAAACATTATAGCATAAAAATACATGGAAGTAAGTAGCTATAATAGTAATAATACATTATCATTATATACATAATCATCATGAAGATCCACAAATAAAGTAAACTAAGAGAGCCTAAGTACGCATCTAGAAGTGTGTAGTGAAATGTACATAAATATGCAATTGTGAATATGCCTAGTGGTGTCATATTTTAGTGAAGTTAGTGATGAAAACATAGATATTACATTCATGTTAGACACAAACAAATTATAATCACCTCAAAAGAAAATCTACACAAGACTTAATACAAGAAAAACTAGTCAAGAATTTGGCCTGACATGCGTCTAAGAGTCAAATGAAGCATGGCATTGCATAGATGAAGAGGCATGAACATTTAGAAGATGGAAAAGAATGAAGGTCAGTGGTTATCATGGTAGAGATGCACTCATGTCATATACATAATCATCATAATTTTTTCATAGGCAACTTCCAAAAAGAAAACATGAATGTGCATCCTTAAAATGTGTGATTGCATGTGTGCATATGTGTATTCAAGCATGCTTGTGTCAAGTGTCATATACAAGTGAGGTCAGTGATGAGAACATAAATATGGTGTTCATACAAATCACAAAACAATTATCATACATCACAATCATTCATAGCACAAAAGCTAGCAAAGGAAAACATCGATTTTAAACCCTAGAGTTAACTTTAAGTAAGCGTACAAATTAACGAGTCAAATATGGTGAAGAGGCAAGGTGAGAAAGTAATGTGACATACAAGGTCAGTAGCTTAAGACCTAATTAAACCATAAACAAAAGCATTTCAAACAAGGTAAAGGGATTGCATACAAAAGTACATCGAATTAGGATTTGAAAACACCAAAACTAGTCAAATATGGCACTTGATAAAGATTAAACAAAGTAGTTTTAATTATAATTAAAAAACCATGTGTGACTTGTGTTATAAGTTTAACTCAAAATATGATTCATGAGCAACCAAATATAGAAGATGAAACTTCAATACACAAACAAATCACCTATTTGATGAACAACATCATCTAAAGTAAAATACCAACTATCTCAAATCAAACGACATTGATTAAGATCATGTAGGAAGGGAATGACGTCTTGTATGTCATAGAGTGATGATGGAACCCTCACAAGATGCTTGTTATGAGCCTCAAAGTAATGTCAATTGAAATGACATACCTCAAACATCATGAACCTATAATCCCTTAAGGTATTGTCAAGTTAAGAATTAGAAAAGAAAGAAGATTTAGCTCTTTTAAGTCATCATGATGATCTTACAATCGAATGTAAGTTAATGAATCAAAGAGAATAGTATTAATGATCATATAATGTACAAAGTCAGAATTAAAGATCAAGAATTCAATTAGAGTTGGATCACTAATGTCATGAAAGATACACATGATACAAATGTTACAACCATGGCCACAAGGTGATGACATCTTAGCAACAAAACTAACATGAGTTGTGCAAGTTAGGTATCTTAAATGAATCAATCAAATTGGAATAAAAACCCTAAACACACCATGAGGATAAGATAAAGAAATGAGAAGTAAATTCCCAAAGGATTGCATGAATGCATTCCTCATATCTCACAATTCATGCAAAAGAACTCAAAATGAAACACCTTCAAATTAAAGGATCAAGATGATCCAATGAGGTCAAATGCCTCTCAAGTATTTAGATGACCATCTTTGAGGTTATCATACCCCTAAGCATCAATTAGAATCACAAATTGCACAAGAACATGGCTTAAGAATCAAAGCATCAACAAATTAGGGTTTTGGAAACCATACAAACTTTATGCTCAAGGTGGAAACCAAATGATCAACATGTAATTTTCAATAAATGAAAACATGTTTACATATCATTAGAGAATCCAAATGATCATCACACACTCAAAGATTGACCTTAAATTATGTCCATAAGTTTCAAATTGAAACTTGACTCAATTACACTAGGCCAAAGGACGTGCTCACTTTGAAATTCCATAAAAAAAATAGAAAGATAAGATATAAATCTAACAAAAATGAATTAATGAGCTCAAATCTCTTACAAGTCAGAGACATATCCTTGCTCAATTCAAAAGTCCATGGAAGGATCAAAATAAAATTCAAAAATCAACACTAGTTCAAAATTAAACTTATATGACCAATAAACAAGAAAAATTTGTATAAAATACAAAAATCAGAAATAAAAATCTACAAAAATTAGAAACAGTAACCTAACATCCCAAATGAGATCAAGACTATTTTTGTTATTTTTATTTCCAAAGGTAAAAAGGTGAAAAAAATAAAAATGCAAAGTGTGAGATATAATTCAAGTGTTTAATGCAAAAATTCATTTAATTATGCAAATATGAAAGATTCATGAAATAAAATTCAGAAATACAAGATGCATGAATTGAATAATCTAAAATATTTTTTTTTACATTTTTTGTATGAATAAAAATATTTTAAATAATTATGATTATGCATGAAATGCAATATAATGCATAAACTTATTTAATTATGAAAATTTGAAAGATTCATGAAATAAAATTCAAAAATGCAAGATGCATGGATTGAATGATCTAAAATATTTTTTATGCATTTTCTGTATGAATAAAAATATTTTAAATAGTTATGATTATGCATGAAATGCAATATAATGCATAAATTTATTTAATTATGCAAATATGAAAGATTCATGAAATAAAATTCAGAAATGCAAGATGTATGGATTGAATGATCTAAAATATTTTTTATGCATTTTTTGTATGAATAAAAATATTTTAAATAATTATGATTATGCATGAAATGCAATATAATGCATGAATTTATTTAATTATACAAAAATAAAAAAATTATAAAATAAAAATCACGTACTCAACTTGAACCAATTAAAGGGTTCAGAATATTTTTTGTGGAATTTTTTATCATAGGAAAGTATTTTTTATGATTTTTTAATTAAAACAAATAATTAATTTTAAAATTTATTTAACCAATCAAAACATTTTGAAAATTTCAGAAAAAATTCCACAAAATACTAGAGGTTGACAAGAGTCTATGATATTTTTTTAATAATTTTTGGACAATTTTTTGAATGCAAAATAAAATAACTAAAGATGCTAAATATAAATAAATTCAAATAGAAGCAAAAATTAAAACAAGCCAATCAGAGCTCGCCACATTATCATCTTCTACCTCTGCCTAAAGCCCTAAACGCGTGAAAACACAGTGCCATGCATCTGACTTCTAAACCCTATAACTTCCTCATTTCTTAACTAAATCAAGCGATTCAAAGCTCTATTTAAAGATCGCATAGCAAGCTATCACACACAACTTATAGAATTCAAAATAGTTAGCCGTGCATCAAGAAATCAGAGTGAGAAAACCATGAAAATCACCCAAATACGAATTTCCAGAACATCATGCTATGCAAAACACTTCAAAAACAAATGCAAATATACATCAAACCTATTGTTTGGCCAGCTAACCACGCATAGATAAGCTCTTATTCATCAATGGCAGGCTAGGAAAAAAGATTTAAAGTTTGGAAGTTACCTCTTGATTTGGAAAATAAATCCAAATATTCCTCTGAAATCGAAGAGAAAACTCCACTGCTTTACTCTTGAGACTTCAATGAGGTGATAATAAGAAGGAGAATCCCTCTGAAATGCAAGCTGAAGAAGCTTCAAGGAGAGGAAAAACTTGAGATGCAGAGCTCGATTTTAGATCTAGAAAAACGAGAGAGAGAGAGAGAGAGAGAGAGAGAGAGAGAAGAAAATGTGAGGCCTCATGCTTATATAGAGAGGTTATTTTCAGGGGTACATCAGTCCTTTTTCTCCACAACTCCGTTAGAGCGGAATTTTAATTTATAAAATCAGTGTGGTGAGTCAGCTTTGCATTTTGTTCTCAAGTTGGCCTCCTGTTGCTGCGTTTTAATGAGTTGTGAGGGTTGTGTGAAGAGGAAGCACATGGGTTACTTCTCAAACTTACCAAATATGGCAAAGAAAATAAATTTCGTGCATGGCAAGTGTGTATGGAATGCTCACTTTGCTTGGCCTTTTTATGGAAAAGAAATGAGCTGGTAAGTGTATGCCTTCGATTCCTATCCCGAGCTTGCTTGGAAATGACTTGAAAAGCACACAAACATGGAAACATCTTCTGTATGCACAGCCTGTGGATCACTCTGTTCAAGCTTAAATTTCTCATTAATGGCTCATGCGAATTCTGGCTTTCAAAGGCCTATCAAGAGTTCTTGTAATGAAGATTACAATGAGCTTTGATTCATTGAAAATGGAGTTGAAATGAGTGAGATATGACTGCCAGAAGTTGAGCACAAACTGAAATTTGGTCATGCAAGCACGCACGCATCTCAGCATGCAAGGAATCTGCTTTGAAGCCTCCACTTGTGGTCCTTGTAATTTTCTCAATACTAAACCAAATGATGTGATTCAAAGTTCATTTAGAAGCTCTCATGGCATACTTCAAGATGCACGAAACCAAACTCTTAAATTCCATATGAATAAAAAGATATCAACTCCAAGATTTTGCCCACCAACTTTTCGTCGAAAATACGCGCGAGGGAAGCAAGGAATATGCAAGCCTGCCCAGCCTAAGCCAAAACTTGTACATGAAACTCCTAACTCAAATATCTCTCAAATGGTGCATTTTTTGAGAAATTTTACACATTGGAAAACTTGTAGAATTTTTCCCAAGCTTTCCAAAAATGTATGGTATGCAACCATTGAATAAAAATTGAGAAAGTTTTGACATGTCAAAGTTCTATAGGGTGGACACTTAGAAAAAATTTTAACTTTAAATAACTTCAAGAACAAGTTAACCCTAATTTCTTCAATTTTCTTGGTTCAAAGGTGGATTTGATCATGAAACATGAAAATGTGATATTTGACTTGATGGTTGACCAAAAGTCCACTTGGTCAACTCATGACTTTGACTGATTTTGACCAAAATGACCATTTTACCCCTTGTGATCAATTGACTTGCTTTTACTCAAAATTGAGCCTCAATATTTCAACCATGGATGTCCAATAACATATAGAAACAAGTGGAATCAAATTTGGGTGAAAAATCTGGAGAAATCTTGATTATATCCAAAACCCTAATTTTGCACCTTGTATTAGGAGATAGCCAATCAAGCTTCAAAACCTCAAATCTTCTGAATGTATTGAGTAATTATCTGAACCATGATAACTCAAATGATAATAGGAAGGTGATACTTCAAGAATTGACTTATCCAAACTTCAAACTTCACAATGGGCCAAAACCCTAATTTCATCAGATGAATGACACAGCTGAATTCCTCATCAATTCTTTGCAAAACTTCAACTCTTGAGGAATCAATGACACAAATGGGATGTCTTGAGATATAATACATCATTGTGACTTGAAAGATCCAAAGATATGAGAGCCTGAGATTCCCTCAGAACAGAATGCTAACACAATCAACCTCCTTAGCTTGTAGAGGACTTGAGAACCCAAAGAACTTTAATCTTATCATAATGTATGAATGCAATGCAATATGATGTTTATGATGAAACATAAGCCTAAATTAAGAGGGTAAATTTTGGGGTGCAACAAGTACGTGGTGTGTTTCTCACAAATATGTGTTACTCATAAGAAAAAGGTCCCAATTGTAAGATGCTCCCTCGTGTTGACCTCCCTAATATCCCTAACAAATTTCCCATTATTGAATACTTATAGGACTTTCTAGGTGTAGGAATTTATTGGTCATTCTTCTCCATTGCAATCACATCCTCGTGCACAAAATGCATGCTCGAGCCTTGCTTGAAATTTTGATCACCACCTTTGACTTTTTTAGAGCTAGGCTCTAAAAGATCTTGTTCATCTTGCGAGATTCCATATTTTTTTAACTACAAACCCTAGTAGAGAATTTCCAGCCATGCAAACTCTCTCGTGCTCTCGTTATTGTCTTTCGATTTGATTGTCGTGCCAAATTCTTTATTTGGTTATACGAATTCAAAGTTTAAGTAGTTGTATGCACTACGTTGTTAATTGTTGTAATAATTTAGTCGTCATCTGCTGCCAATTATGTAACATGTCCTTCAAAAACAAGATAGATCATCAATTTTAAATGTAAAAAATATGTCAGGGGACCAAAACTATTTGAATCGTGGATCCGATAAAATTGAAACGCGAAAGTTAAAAATTAAACCTATAATTTATTTAGTCCTCATCTATATAAAGTATTAGAGTATCATTATAACTAGGATTTGGACTTAGATGATACACGAAACATTAATTATCTCACATCTCAAAGCTAAATTTACGGTTATTTTCTAAAGGTTGTAGTTGGAGCTTTTAGTAGACACGTGTTTCATTTGGAATATATATATATATATATATATATATATGTGTGTGTGTGTGTGTGTCAAATATATTGTTTATTAAATGAATCTAAAAAGTAATACTTTTCTTATAAATAGGATCAGAGGGAGTACCATTTTTTTAAAATAAGCGAATATAGATTAAACTAAAAAGGAGGACACGAACCAAAATCCAGTGCAACAAAAAGTTTTAAAAAAAACCAAATGGGTGATACAAATCAACCATTAAAAGGTAGAGAAAACAAAATCCTAATCAGAACAAACAATCTCGCACCACTTGCACAATCCAAGGAACCCACGTAGGGGATCGAAACTGAGTTGCAAAAAAATGTGCATACTACCTGAACCTGCAAGACTGAGATATTAGAAAATGGATGGTAAAATTTACCACGAACACGGTAACAAATTCATATACCAACAATTCACTTCAATAACAAAAAGCAAAACTAAGTCCATTTCTAGTCAATCTGTCTTGTTCAATAACGTAGAATTGAGGTCGATCAAATCAACCCAAAATCTCTGGTGGATGCAAAATTGTTCAGAGTTGAACTTGTAGAATGCAACAGATTAGAGAACAAACTTGTATCATACCCACATATCCATATCGATCCTTAATTCACAAACCACCGTGAATAGTAAATCTGAAAACAGATCTACAACTCCGAAAAGGTCAACGGAAACAAACATATGTGTTTGTGGCCGAGGACCCAAACCCATTACAGAAGAACCACCGTCCATCGATTATAGCTTATCACTATATGAAAACATCAAGCTTCTGCCATGAACCGAGAACAATCGACCACCCCATAAGAGGTTAAATGGTGGTGAAGCCGCTAGGAACGCGCTCACCACCATCATCACGCTGCTTGATGGAGGATTGATGGGTTAGATTTGTGGAGGTTGGATGTGAAGAAGAGAAATTGAGTGGTTGTCAAAAAGAGAGAGAGAGAGAGAGAGAGAGAGAGAGAGAGAGAGAGAGAGAGTGTTTCCAAACCCTTAGCACCCAATAAATAAGGTAGGAAGGGATGATCCATTCAACATGAATTATTGTTTTAAAAGACACATGCCATTACACTATAAGAAAAAGGACATAGGCCATTTATTTTAGCTTTTTAAAAAAATATATTGTAAAATTTATTTATTTAATTTTTTACCATTTTATGAAAAACTTTAAATAAAAAATTAATTTAAATAGTTAGGTTTAAAAAATTATTTTAGATATTTCATCATTTTGATATAATTTTTTTGAATATCAAAAATTTAAGAAATCATTTAAATTTAAAACTATTTCAAATAGTTTTTGATAAAAATCAATTTTAAAATATATTTTTTCTAAATTCTGATTTTGACTATGTTGTGATCTTCAATAATATATATTAATATATATATTTATGTTATAAGATGTCAAAAATAATATTTTAATTTATAAAAATAGATTAAAAAATTTATAATATTTTAAAGAAAAATATTTTTATAAAAGTTATTTTGAAAATTATAAAATTAGTGATTTTGATATATCATAAAACTTGTTCAAAGAAAAAATATTAATTTTTGTTGTTGTTTCTATTAGGGTGTGTTTGTTTCAAGTTATCAAATTACATTCTTGAAATCATATTTCTTTGAATCATATTCCTTGGATTAAGATTCCAACATATATGTATGGATAAAAATAAACTTTCCTAGAAATGATTACAAATTTATTTAATTTAAAAATTATGAAAAATAAAAATAGTAATAACTTATGAGTGGAAGTGGGAAGTTAGTGATAGTTAGATTTATCTCCATGGAAATGTTGAATTCTCACTCTTTAACTATGGAAATAAAAAAAAAAAAAACATGAGTAAATAAGAATCCTTGAAATAAAATATCTTTTAGAATAATTTTCTTAAACTTAAATCAAACACGAGAATGTAGTATTTCTATTACCATTGTTCTGGACTGGCCCAACATCTGGCACACAGCCATTGAGGCTCAATCCAATATAGATTCGAAGGTTCATCTGTCCATAGCGGGAAGGATTCCCTGTGCACGTTAGGGCCACGTGGCCAACTGTTACTTAACCATCATCTGTCATCCGAGAAAACTGGGTCAAACACCCTGCGTTTCCCACAACGTAACCGTCAGCTGCCCTCCGTGAATATCGGGTCAAGCACCCCACATATCACGGAGCGACAGACCAGGGAGGAGGCCGCGTGCTGGACTCCTTGCTCACGCAAGCCTTGACAGTCTGTTAGTGGACTTGGATCAACTACCCACTAACTGGACCTTGGCCCAGCGTCGGGGGTCTATAAATATCCTTTCATTCGAGAGAGTCAGATAACACATTCATTCTCTCCTTCTGCTTGCTTGCTCTCTCTCTTGTCCATTCTTACTTTAACATCGGAGTATCTTGCAGATATCCTCCAATCTCCTTCAGTCACTGTTGCAGCCTAAACCGTGACGAACTTTCTGATCAGGTACGATCAACCGTATTCCTTAAAATATTTTTTACTACCTCAAAACAAACACACCATTACCATTAGTGTGTTAGTATTAAAAAAATGTAAGTGCATTAGTAATATCTTGAATCATTGCTACATTAGTGAAATGATTAAGAATATATCCACCTAAGCTACTAAAGATATTGCATTTTGCGGTTGGTCCATGCCTAGCTAGTTTTACTCAATTTATTATTGGTTCTATTTATTTGACCATGAGTTTCTCTTTCTATTTGCCAAGTCAAAAGTATATTTCTCTCAGCCAATATAATGATACAGTTTTCTAGCTTGCCCTTGTTCCTATTAATGTGGAATGCAATAAAAATACAGTAATAGCAGTAGTAGTAGTTTTTTCATGCAATGTCTATTAAATAAAATGTTAAAAACGTGACCTATTATTTAAGCGAGCGTGTTTTTTTTTTTGTTTTTTTATAACTTTTCAGTATGTCATGGGAGTTTTATTTTATGGAACCAAAAACAACTGTTATTTTAGAGTTTTTTATAATATTGTTTGCTACCGTTCATCATAATTTAGTGAGGGTTATTTTTTCAGGGGTCAACAACCCCGCTAATTTGTTTTATAAGTAAAAAAAGCTCTTGCTCATGTGAGAGATGTGGACAACACCGAATAATAATGGTTAGTTAATAGTTCAGGTCGACCATATTATGCCCAACTTAAATAAGAAGATTTAATTATGAGATTTAATTTGTAGTACCTATTCAATCTATAAAATGACATGTAGGATCTCGTAAAAATTTAGATATTTGATCGTAGCTACTAGTCTGTTATCATTCGTTTGAATTTGATCGAAAGATCTCTGTATCTCACATTAAATTAGACGAAAACAACTTTAATAGTCTATTATATATAAGTCTAGCGACACGTTGTTTTAGGTATTATATCACTCTCACTCTCAAATTACTTTTCTACTACTTCATATTGACTCTAGCATTAGAGTGTTAACCCTGTAGGTTATCCCCTCTCATCCACATAAGAAGCTTTGCCACTGCACTAGAAGAGTTAATTCCTTCTGGATTATGTATTTCTCTTCCCACCTCGAAACAATGACTTTGTTTGGGGGAAACTATTTTTTATTCTTACATATTTCTACATCAAATTCATCTAATTCTAAAAGTTGAGTCTCATCAACAACGGTCTTGTGTGATTAACGATGATGATCTCTGATCTAGCTACAAGAGTCACCTCACACACGTCTACATCAAGATCACCAACAAGCCTCATCATTTTCCCCATTGGCGGAGGATCATCTGAATCAAATATGGATAAGAAACCTACAGTTGAAAATTCCTTAAGAACATTGGTAGCTGAAGGGAAACCGAAGAAAGAAAGACCCATCCTAGGTTCTGAGATAGGAAAAAGTTGGATGGAATCTCTAACACAAGACTTCCATTAATGGTGGTGACCACCGCGGCTAGCCAAACTATTTCAAGAATTCTTATTAATGACGAAAGTTTGTGTGACACTTTGTACGCTAACACCTATTTGAAACTAGGGTCAAGTAAAGAAGACCTAGAACCATACGAAGGTATGAGCCTCTAGGCGTTTAATGACTTTGTCACTCACCTCTGCTCTACTAAAATTTCCAATTTCATTTGGATAAGGAATAGTCAAGAAGATAATGAATTTATGCTTCTTGGTAATCCATTGAAAAAATGTTTACAATTGCATTCTAGGAAGACATTTCCTCCTAGTGTTGGACACAATGGTGTCCACTGTCCACCTAAAGGTGAAATATCATAACTTTTTTAGTGAACCAGTTGTGGTTCCAACTGATTTGAAGAGGGCCCACTTGATACACGAGACGATCCTAAAAAACCATTAGGCAACCACCATCACTCCTCGAAATAAGGTATCCAAAATATCTACCTTCACCATCAACACAATTGACCTCAATGTACGCAAAGTAAAGACTGTAAGGATGGTTCCAGACGAAAACTTTGAGAAATCAAGAGTCCAAGTGATGAAATTTAGGTATTATGAGGGGGTCTAAAATATCTTTTAGAAGAGGTAAAGAGAATTTCGCTAACTTTACAAGAGTGTTGTGTATTTAACCATTTAATTTTATTAAAAAAAATTTGTCCAAGTCTAAAAGAAACTATTTTTTTATTATTAAAAAAAAATTATCAATGTGATAACATTTTTAATTTCTTTTGACATTAATATGGTCATTATCATATTTTAAAGAATAAACTAATAACATTTATTTTATATTGCATGTCTTGTATTCATGTGAGTACACAATCTCACGATTAAATTATAAAATTGATAATAACCTCATAATATTATGAATCCTATTTTCATAATGAGTTAGCCCTATAGTAATTAAAATAAATATTAATTAGGTTCGATCGATTTGGTTTTTGTGGAATCCAAAATAAACATCTGAGTCCGGCCGAAACAACCATATATAACATAAATTAAGCAATTAAATTAACCTGATACTCGAATCGATTTAATCCATTTACACAAAAAAAAAAAAAAAATAGACCGATCTCTTTATCAAACAGTTCAAATTTATTCACTCCTACTCATATAGTGATTTTAGAAATAATTGTGATTAATGTCAAATAATTTGTATGCACTCATTGCTATAATTGATTAAGAGTATAAATACTCGGATTATTCAAGACTTGCTCATAAAAGCTCTCCACAACCACAATATGTAAGAATCAAATTTATATATATTTTTATCACGAGGGTTAGTCATATGGAATCAAATTCTTAACTGTTGAATTATGTGGTACAAGTCAGTTTACATACTATCAAAGTGGTAGCCCCCATCTGAAAGGATCATGAGTGAATTTAAGAATAAAATAGTAATTAAAAATAAGTTCAAGATTCCACTTTAGCATACGTATTATTAGTGCATGGAACCATATCTCTTTTAAAGATTTCTCTGTCTTTAGTTCAAACTATTTGACATCCAATAGCTCCCAAAAAGAATACCACAATGTTTGATGCATCATCGCCACTTTCTCTTAAGAAAAAATATCTTTGGGATATCCATATCAAAGTACTGAAAAGATGCCCACTTTAATGCACCATTCTCTTCTCTTCTTCTAGTCATTCATACAATTCAAATCAAATTATTGTTGGGGTTTAAAGTGATTTCTCTCACTAACATAGGCAAATGATGACAAAATGTCGCAACAAATCAAAACATGTCGTGAACTTGATGATCACGCACTTGAGTTATAGACTACAAGTTTGCAAATAATAGCGTACGTAGTTTCTTAGAAAATCTTGAATATCATAAGTTCAAGGCATTATTAGATGTGTGCGTAAAAATAAAAATGATTCCAGTGTATAATTAAACTCAGATATTAAAAGCTTTTCTCACTTTTTTAATGGTAACATAATATGATATAAAAGATTAAAGTCCAAAAAAACAAAATACAAAGAGAAATGTTGGAACAAAGAATTTTTAAAAAAGATAATTTTGTGAAGAAGAATAATAACGGAATTGAGAAGGAGAAAGAGAATGTTTGTCTAAAACTGTAGATGAAATTCTCATTGATTGTATATGTATTTACAAAGGGAAATCTCATTATATAGATATCTTTCCCAGACCCAAAAGATAAACTAAACTAAAGCCCAAAACATGTAGAGGCTCAGAAGATTTCGACAATCTTCATCAACAAGTTATATTCGACACACTACAACCAGTTCGACACAATACCTACAACTACTTCGGCAGAGTCAAACAAAGAAGAATTATATTATCTAACACACCCCATAATTCATGTTCTCGAGACTTCTCATCCCAGTGCTTCTCTTTAACTCTTCGAATCTAACTTTCTTCAAAGGCTTGGTGAAAATGTCGGCTAGTTGTACTTCTATTCTGCAATGCTTAATTTCCAGCTTCCCTTTGTTGACTTGATCTCTCAAAAAATGATACCTTCTTTCTATGTGCTTACTTCGACCGTGACACACATGATGATTTGCTAGATTAATTACAGATTTGTTGTCGACAAATAGCTTTATCTTCTTAGGCTCCATTATCTTGAGTTATTCAAATAACATTTCGATCCATGCTGCTTGACAGGCAGCATATGATGCAGCTACATATTCAGCTTCGCAAGATGACAATGCCATAATATTTTGTTTCTTCGAACTCCAGGAGATTAGAGCACCTTCGATCATGAAAGTGTAGCATGCAATGCTTTTCTTTTCGTCTTGATCTCCACTGAAATCTGAATTAGTGTATCCATGAACTTTGAGACTTAGTTTCCTTGATGTATCTCAGCACCCTCTTAACTGTGATGAGATAACATTCTTGAGGTTTCTCCATAAATTTGCTCAACAGTCCTACGCTTTGGAATATATCTGGTCTTGTATTGCAAAGATATCTTAATGATCCAATGTTTTGTTTGTACAATATCGAATTTACAAACTCATCATTTGACTCCTTCTTCAGCTTTGCTCCAGTTTCTAATGGAGTGACAACTTCATTACAGTTTCTCATGTTGAATCTCTTCAGAATATCTTGAGCATACTTAGTCTGATGCAAAAATACTCCTTCTTCAGTATTTTTGAATTCCATCCCTAAGAAATAGGTGAGATTCCCTAAGTCGGACATTTTGAATTCTTGCATTAGCTTTGACTTTACCTTCATTATCTCAGCTTAGTTGGCTCCAGTAATGAGTAAGTCATCTACATAAAGGCATAAAATGACTCGACTGACACTGTTGACATCATTTGTATACACTCCATGTTTAGATACACGCTTTATGAAACCTGCTTTGATCAAGAAGCTATCTATTCTTTTATTCCAATCTCGAGGAGCTTGCTTCAAACCATAGAGAGCCTTCCTTAATTTGTGCACCTTCGGCTCTTGCCTTTTGACGTCGAATCCTGGCGGTTGAGTAACATAGACTTCTTCTTCCAATGGACCATTCAGGAATACAGACTTTACATCCAACTGATGCATCTTTCATCCCCTGTATGTTATTGTCGAAACAACTATTTGAATTATTTCCAGTCTAGAAACCGGTGCATATACTTCGTCGAAGTCGATGCCAGGCTTTTGTAGAAAGCCTCTAGCCACCAATCTTGCTTTATACTTCCCTATCTCGCCATTTGGCCTCCGTTTCACTTTGTATATCCACTTTACATCTATAGGCTTCTTATTCGTTCTTTCGATAAGTTCCCAGGTCTTATTCTTCTCAATGGCTCTGAGTTCTTCTTTCATGGATTCAGACCAATTCGAATTACTCGTGGCTTCATTCAAATTTATTGGTTATGCTTCAGCCATGATCATGGATTCTTCGAGTAAATCACCATCAGCATCAACTGCTTGATTTGGAAATCTTGCATACCCAACTAGCCTTGTTGATTCAATTCTTGTTCTTGTCGATCTCCTTTCATTTTGTTCAGGTGGTTCTTCATTTCGACTAGTTGAAGTTTACCTTGTTCACTTCGACTATTTGAGGGCTCATCTTGTGGATCTTCTTCGAATTCAGTTATAACTGTGTCTGATTCTTATGTTGAACTTTGACCCTAGTCCCATCCTTTGCTTTTGTTGACACGAACATCTCTGCGGATTACTAGTTTATCTTCGATTGGCGAATACAACTTATATGCACCAGTCGAATGATAACCTATTAGAACCATTACTTCACTTCGATCATCCAGTTTACTTCTCAATTATTCAGGTACATGCCTGAAGCACATTGATCCAAAAACTCTAAGATGACTCACACTTGGCTTTGACCCTGTCCAAACCTCATAAGGTGTTCTTCCTACTATCTTCTTTGTTGGACACCTATTTAGAATGTATATTGTTGTCGAAGCCGCTTCAACCCAAAATCTCTTAGGCATATCTTTAACTTTCAACATACTTCTCGTCATGTTCAATATACTTCTATTTTTTCTTTCAATTGTGCCATTGTGCTGAGGTGTATAGGGTGCAATAATCTCATGTTCTATACCTTTCTCATTGCAAAATCTGGAAAATTCAGCAGACGTATATTCACCACCACCATTAGTTCTTAACTTCTTCAATTTGCAGCCACTTTGTTTTTCAGCATGCACCTTGAACTTCTTGAACTGTGTGAATACCTCACTTTTCCTTTCAATGATATAAATCCATATATGTCTGGTGAGTTCATCAACAAAAGTAAGTAAATACTTGTTGCCTCCATTTGACTTCACTTTAAATGGTCCAGACACATCAGAGTGAACTAGTTCCAATTTGCAATTGAATTCTATGGGCAAGTCATGTCTGAATGCCTTCCCTGCCTACTTAGCTTTACACCATTCCTCACATACTTTCTTTAGTTCCTTCACATGAGGCAAACCAAACACCATCCTATTTTGATTGAGCATGCATAAACTCCTGAAGTTTAGATGTCCATACCTGTGGTGCCATAGTCAGTTCTTATCTTCTTCCATAGTTGAAGCAAGACACTTATGATATGATGTGTTGAGTTCGACCTTAAACGTTTTATTTTCTGCCAATGGTTCTTTCATTATTAGTCTTCCATTAGCCCTATAGACTTTCATCTGATTCTTTTCAAGCGTCATTTTGAAGCCTTTTGCAAGTAATTGACCTACACTTATCAAGTTATTTGTCATAGAAGGTACATACAATACCCCAGTGATAGTGGATTTTCCACCATTCTTTCTAATAATCGAGATGTCTCCTTTGCCTCCATAATTGATGTGTCTTCCATCAGAAAATTTTATTACCTTTTTTACTAACTCATCTAACTTGGTGAACCAATCTTTATTGCCAGTCATATGGTTGCTACATCCTGAATCCAGATACCACATGTTGGTTTTCTCAATGTTCGGCTGAGAGTTCACCATCATCAGCACATCATCTGGGTCATTGTCTCCTGCTCGTGCATATTGTGCTTCATCACTTTCTTTCGCTCTGGTTGCTTTCTTTCTTCGACAGTCTCGAGCATAGTGTCCAAAGCCTTGACAATTGTAACATTACACCTCTTTCGTGTAGACTTTCCTCCCAGAGTACTTGTTGCCCACACCTTTCTTGCTCGAATCAGCATTCTTGCTTGACTTCTCATCACCTGCAAGATGTTTTCGCTACTTCGACTTTTCAGCTTTCTTGCTGAATCTTGATTGCAATGCTTGTTCAGCCACCTTTTCTCTTTCTGAGTTTCTCTTCTTCAACCTCATCTCATGAGCTTCCAATGAAGCTTGAAGTTCTTCCAACTTCATCTCAGACAGAGTCTTGGCTTCTTCAATTGTCACCACTATGTAGTCGAAATCTACAGTCAAAGATCTCAGTACCTTCTTTATTTTTTGAAAATCTGTGCCCGTTTCACCACATGCCTTCATCTGGTTATTCAGCTTCATAATCCTTGAGAAGTATCCAGAGATTGATTCATCATTTTTCATGTGCATCATCTCATATTGCTTCCTCAGCGTCTGCAACTTCACCTTTTTCAATTTCTCGCCTCCACCATACAAGTTATTTAACTTGTCCCACGCATCTTTTGCCGATTCTTCTTCAATTATCTTCTCAAATACATCAGAGTCTACACACTGATGAATCAAGAACAATGCTTTACAATCTTTCTTCCTTTAATCTTTGTGCGCAGATTTTTGGGCATCCGTCGTGTTTGCTTCCAGCTCCTGTACACCTTCATTCAAGATTTCAACAACATCTTGAAATTTGAAAATGACCTTCATTTGTGCAACCCATCGTTGATAGTTCTCCCCTTTGAACACTGGTAGATTCGTTGGAATCTGCGAGGACGTTGTTGTTTCGTTCGCCATTAGATTCTCTCTAAATCGCAACCGAGCTCCCTGATACCAATTTGTTGGAACAAAGGATTTTCAAGAAAGATAGTTTTATGAAGAAGAAGAATAATGAGATTGAGAATGAGAAAGAGAATGTTTGTCTAAAATTGTATATGAAATTCTCATTGATTGTATATGTATTTAAAAAGGGAAATTTCCTATATAGACACCTTTCACAGGCTCAAAAGATGAACTAAACTAAAGCCCAAAACATGTAGAGGCCCAGAAGATTTCGACAATCTTCACCAACAAGTTATATTCGACACACTACAATCAGTTCGACACAATACCTACAACTACTTCGACAGAGTCAAACAAACAAGAATTATACTATCTAACAAGAAAGTCACAAGAGGTACCTAAACAAGAAAGCAGCATGAAAATACCACAAACAACAACACCAACAAAACAAAGAAAAATACACTAAAAAAAACTAAAACCAACTAGCACTACAAGAAAAAAGGAAGGTTGCGACGATTGTTTTTTGGGTAATGGCAGTTCAAACCGCCACACAACCTGGATCGCGATGGTTTCTGTTCCGCTGCATAACTATATGTCGCCACTATGAACTACGACAGTTATAAAAACTGCCACCCGTACTTCACTACAGTTATAGAACTACCTTAAATTTTAATCATTTTCAATGTTTATTGTGACAATTTCAAATTGTCATGAGTTTGATATTGTGGTTGTTATAACCGTCACAAACTATTTTATAAATTCTAGCGACATATCTTGTAAATTTATAGTGACACTAATCATTTAACTTTTTAGTTTAACAATGGTATTAAGCTATTATTAATTAACATTTTTTATTTGTTTTTAATAATATTTTTTTACTAATAACTTTTTATATTTATTTCTTTAAATTATTATTTTATTTTGGTAATATTTATTTATTCTTTTTCTTTAACATTTATTTTATTTTCTATAGCTTTCTAACAAAATGATATTGCAATCACAAATTTAAAATTTCAATTAAACATCATAATATATCAAGAAAAAGTGTGAGTTCCTTAATCATAACACAAGAAAAAGTATGAGTTCTTTAATCATAATACAAGAAAAGTACTAGATACATATTCGTTCTTAATAATAAGCATCATAATACAAAAAACTAAAATTATTAAAGCTTAATCTCTAATTAGATCTTTTTGATGTTCCATTATCATTAACTCAATAGCTAGACTTAGAAGAATGTATATGATCTTTGGGTGATTCTAAGTATGATCCCTGGAAAAATTAAAATAATAATCATTTTTCATTAACTTTTTAAGCATGATTTACAATATTTAAAAATTCACTAAGAGTGTACGAATCTAAAGAATATACATGTCTTCCACTAGAATTATGCATTTGCTTTAAGAGTGTAATCTCCTCTTTCCTAGAATTGTCCATTTGCTTTAAGAGGGTGGTTGCATAAAATCGTCGCAAGAACCACCGTAATATATATAAGAGGGTGTCTTTCAATGAACCGTCACAACCTATGTATCATAAAATGATATTTTTCTTGTAGTGTAGCTAAGAAAATCATTAGAGAAAAACTACACCAACTACACAGTAGCACGACTTCCAAACAACCCGAAACTAAATCTCAGACCGTCGATCCACCAAAAACAGAATGAGAGTTACTAGAAGCAACACCAGTCACATAGAATTAAAGATTTAAAGTCAAGAATCTTGACCCATTATTAGGTCAGACACATGATATGATTTTGAAGCAAATCATTGAAGGATAAAAGTTTAACTAAGACTAATGATGGAGTCAACTCCAAGCCAAAAAATACATTTATCCTCAACTCTTTCCCATTAGATGATACAATGGTGAAAAGCTTATCATTAAAAATCAACCAAATAGGTCACACCATAACATGGAAAATCAGAGTAATCCTACCCCTTAAGTTAGTCCTAGGATGCAATTAGAGAAGAAACTCAAATACAAGACAAAGATCCATAGGTAGAGCTAAATGCTCACCTAACCATCCGAAAATCCCATAACAAACACTAGAAACCAGATTACATGTCACAAACAAATGAGATACTAACTCTATATGATCCCCACAAAAAGTACATAGTGTTGGAAGGAAATCCACAATGCAAACACCACAATATCTCCCAAATATCAAATTCAACTTAGAGATGGTCAACTAAAACACACCAAACAACACAACACAACTTTAGCATGGAAGAACTCTGTTAGGTAGGAGTAAAAAACCATAGGACCCGTAACCCACTTAATATCTCCACTATAATAAACAATGGGTAAATGCAAAGTTCTATCTAACACTATTTAGAGGAATACATAAACATCATCAAGATCTACAATCAAATTTGAAATACAACACGAATCAAGAGAGACAAAACAACTCAAAAACACCAAGAAATTCTCACCTTGGACTCGACATACGAACTTAGAAAGCTCAAAATCCAATATCCCCCATTCATTATGAACTTCTATGAGTCATGAACACTGTGACAAAATTTGAGAACAATCCGACTGTTGGATTGTGCAAAAGCTTTGATTTTATGGGATTGATATGTATTGAAATGGGGCTGCAAGATTTTCACTCTTCTATATACTTATCTTTTTGTAGTTTCTCACACAATGAATAATTGACCTAATTCTATTTGTTAGAAAATAACAAAGGCTTACACATACATGGACCACTAACCCACATCCATTTGGGTCACTCCAAATAAGAGGGATAGTCCAACAAACTCCCCTGACCAACTAGTTGGAGGGCAACTTTAATCCGGATATCGTATGAAAAAACTTAAACTTTCTCCTAGGAAACAACTTCTTTAACATATTTGAACCATTGTCAACGGTGTGAATCTTCTAAAGTACCATCAACTTGGATTCTAAAGCATCATGAATCCAATTATAACGAACATCAATATGTTCCGACCTCGAGTGAAAGGAGGAATTATTCGATAAGTGAATGGCACTTTGACTATCACTAAAAAGACACGCTTTTCATGTTTCGCACCAAGTTCCATTGCAAATTTATTCAAACATAACAACTCTTTTGAAGCTTACATGATGGCTATAAACTCTACTTCAGTAGTAGAGAGCGAAACACACTTTTGCAAATATGATTTTCAAGCCATGACTCCCCCAACAAAAGTCATCATATACATCGAAGTGGATTTTTGATCATCTAAACTTCCGACTAGATTCAAATTTGTATATCTAAACAACATAGTCTTCTTGCATCCCAAGGTTAGCTTTAAATTTGATGAGCCACACAAATATCTCATCACCACTTCACGGCCTCCCAATGATATTTTCCCAAATTTGAGAGATAATAATTCACCATTCCCACGACATGAGCAATATCTGATATTATACAAATCATACCATACATCATACTACCAATGATCAATGAATATGAAATGTTCTTCATACTCAACTTGCCTTCATCCATAGATGGACATAGTTTATGACTAAGCTTGAAATGCGAAGCAAGTGGAATGCTCACCACTTTAGCCTTATCCATACTAAAACTCCGAAGGATTTTCTCCACATACATTTCTTATGACAAATACAACTTCTACTCATTTCGATCTCGAACAATTTTAATACAAAGAATTTTCTAAGCCTATCCTAAATCCTTCATAGCCAAAGATTCACTCAAAGTGTTCTTGAACTCTTTCATTCTTGAAATATTATTTACTACAATTAGCATATCATCCACATAAAGAAAAAGCAAATGAAATCACCTTTGGAAAAATTTTGAAAAATACACAATGGTCGGCCTTGGTCATCTTGTATCCATGATCATCATCCCTGAGTCGAAAGTTTGATACCATTGGTGATGTGCTTGTTTCAAACCATAAATACTTTTTACCAATTTGTAAACATAGTCTTATTTTCCCTCCTCTAATAATCCATTCAGTTGCTCTATGTAAATTTCTTCATGTAGATCACCCTGAAGGAAATTCGTCTTTAAACCAATTTGCTTTACTTCCAAATCAAGACTTGTGGCTAGCCCAAGAACACTCGAATAGATTGCATCTTCACAACCAGAGCAAAAATATCTCTAGATTCAACACCTTTTATATGTTTAAAACATTTGACCATCAAGTGAGCCTTGTATCTTCTTAGAGAAGTACACTCATCTTGCCTAATCTGATAAACCCATCTATCCTTCAATAATCTCTTACCTTTTGGAAGCTTCACTAACTCAAAGTTATTATTCTCACAAAGTGATTTCATTTCATTATCCATGGAATTCATCCTCCCATTTTTGTTCTTATCCTCCAAAAATTCTTTAAAGTTTTTGCGTTCTCCACCATCGGTAAGAAAAACATACTCGTTCGAGGGGTATCGAACGAAAGGCCTTTTATTTCTTCGACTTCTCATCCAATTTTGAGCTCCCAAACTTTGGAATATGTATATAAGTCATGCACCCAAACACTTGAAGATGGTCGTAGGAAACATCTTTACCACTCTAAACACGATTTGG
This sequence comes from Vicia sativa, assembly GCA_021764765.1. NCBI lineage: Eukaryota > Viridiplantae > Streptophyta > Magnoliopsida > Fabales > Fabaceae > Vicia > Vicia sativa. The sequence continues at coordinate 237,693,860 of CM038794.1, read as the reverse complement.
AACATCAAACTTCAACGGAACACATGGAGTGAAGTTTAAAAGATGCACAATCGTGCTTAATGCTTCTCCCTAAAAGTATTTTGGCAACTTTGATCGAGAAAGTAAAAACCCCACCCTTTCCATCAAAGATCTATTCATTATTTTGGCTAACCCATTCAATTATGATGTCTTTGGAGGAGACTTTTAATTATGTATACCTTGATCTTGATAGTTCTTTTCTAAAGGTCCAGCATACTCTCCCCCTTTATCGGTTCAGATACACTTGGATTTTTCTTTGTTTCTCCTTTAACAGGTGCTTGAAACTACTTGAAGGCATCTTACACTTGATCTTTCATTTTCAAGGTATAAGCCCATGTTTTCCGAGAACAATCATCAACGAAAGTCACAAAGTGATATACACCACCAAGTGATCATGTCTTCATCGGACCACACACATCAGAATGTACTAAATCCAACACTTACAGTTTCCCCTTTGGTTCAGTTAACATAAAGGAAACTCTCATTTGCTTACATGCTAAACAGTGCAAACATTTTCTCAACTTTTTATTGGAGACACCATACAACACATTCTTCTTTGCCAAAATGTTCAAACCTTTTTCAGTCATATGATCCAAACGCTTGTGTCATAATTCGGATGGGCTATCATTGTCACAAGTGTTGATGTAGCACTTTGAAAACCGAAGTTGGACGATATACATGTTTGAATTCCTTTTTTATTTAATAACCACCACTGAGACTTTCTTGAACTTTCATTCATTTCTCGAAAAAGAATTATTATATTCTTCATTATTTAAATTTCCAATGGATAAAAGATTGAATCGAAGTACTGGATGTGTTTCACGCCTTTGAGAACTGGAGTAGTGGCATTCCTAGTTTCGACACAAATATATCATACTCCAGTGACATTAGCTTGCCCATCATTTCCGATACAAACAACCCCAAAGTCATTGATCTCGTAAGTTGAAAAAAGATCACGTCTCGAGGTTGTATGAGTATAAGCATCAATATCAACCACCCAATCCATCTTATTATATGATAGATTGACATTCTCTACACAATTATCACACAAAAAATTAACAATGGCAACATCATTATTCTTACCTTCCTTTTTGACGTTGTTGTAGCTCTTCTTCTTGTTTTCCCTTTTCAACTTTTGGAAATACCTTTTTATGTGTCCCTTTTCACCGTAATTATGACACTCAACTTTAGATAATCTACTATGGCCTCTTCACAATTTATCATGTGATGTCCCATGATCACTTGAACCTCTACTATGTTTTCTCCCCTTCGATTTGGTAACCAACACCTTAGAATTTGAAGTAGAACCTTGCGATTTATTCCTCAACTCCACATTCAACATGCTACTTTTATCCAAGTCCATTGATATGATACCATTCGGAGTAGAGTTGGATAAGGATGTCCTAAAATTATCCCAAGAATTAGGCAAAGTACCAAGAAGCCACAAACCTTGAATTTTATCATCAAAAGTAAGATTCATCACCAAAAATTGATTTAGAATATCTTGGAAAGTTTTCAAGTGATCGACCATTGGTGAGCTATCAATATATCTTAATGACATCAATTTCTTAAACAATAAAAACTTATTGTTCCCCATATTTATTGCATACAACTCCTCAAGCTTGGTCCAAATAGAGGGAACATGAGTCACCGAGCTCACATGATTCAAAACACTATCATCCACCCATTGATAAATATAACCACAAACTTGTTTATGCAACAAATTTTGTTCTTTACTTTATAATTGGAGCCATTCAAACTCAACATCCTTAATGTGTCCGTCTTCATCGTTACATAAATCAAACCACAACTCTAGATACTAATTATTGGGAGGAAATCTGTAATGCAATAGAATAATCCAACACCGCAATATCTCCCAAATATCAAATCCAACTTAGAGACAATCAATAAAAATACACCAAACAACACAACACAATTTTAGCATGGAAAAACCTCATTTAACGAGGTGTAAAAAACCACGGGACCCATAGGCCACTTAATATCTCCACTATAATCAACTACGGGTACAAGAAAGTTTCTCTCTAAAACTAGTTAGAGGAATACATAAACATCATTAATATCCACAATCAATCTCAAAATAAAATAAGAATCAAGAGAGATAAAACAACCCAAAAACACTAAGAAATTTACACATCAAAGATGGACTCGACAAACCAAATTAGAAAGATCAAAACCCAATCTCTACCATTCAGAATGTATTCCTGTGAGTCATGAACACTGTGACAAAATTTCAGGACAATCCAATCGATTGAATTATGTGTGAACTAGGGCTGATCTGTGGTGAAATAGGGATGCGGGATTTTCACTCTTCTATCTACTTTTATTGTTTCTCATACAATAATAATTGACCTAATTCTCTTTGTTAGATAATCATAAAGACTTACATGTACATGGATAATAAATTCTTGGTTCATAAAAAATATCACATCATTTCATGGCATTTATCTTACTTAATTGACAACATTATAACATATAAACCTCAACTATTGACTAAAAGTGTTATTGTGAAACTTTTATTGGTTTGGATGTCTTTTGTGCCGGTTTTGGCTCTTAAAGAAAAATCAGAAAACAGGTACTTCGCTAAGCGAAAGTTACAGCAAAAATTTCGCCTAGCGAAGTGGAGGCAAAAGTAAATAAACAGATTTCACCAGCAGCGAGGAGCAGCGAAGCATTTCGCTAAGCGAATCGGGCTTTCACTTAGCGAAACAGGGCGGCCAAGAGAAGATATTTTGGAAAGTCTTAAGGCTGAAGAAAGAAACTTCGCTAAGAGAACCACACTTCGCTTAGCAAACTTTGGCAGTATCAAGTAGACAAGTTGATTTGAAAACTTAGCTAAAAAGCAAAGACTTCGCTTAGCAAAGTATAGTTCTCTTAGCGAACTCAGGCGGCCAGAATAGTTATAAATAGGACATCAACTCAATTTAGTAGGGACATTCAATTTTTAATCTTGTAATACATTATAGAATTGTAACAGAAGTAGTAGTAGAGAAGGTTTTAGGTATAAGGGCTAGATACGCATCAAGAGTCGGGAAATTGTCATTGATGTCGTTTCAACTCAAATCTTCCATTGTGCTTCAAGCTAACATGAGTATATAAATCCCTTTCTTATTGGGATTGGTCGTAGTTCACTGAAACAATATGTATTTACTTTGATCATGGCTTTATATGCAATTTATGTTTGAATTATTATTGTTGATACCTTTGTTTTACCATTTATTTAATGGATTAAATCGATATTGACAAATACGGTTCTATTCTCGATCCAATATACCAACTATCAAATTCTAACTTCTAGACATAGAGTTAGGTTTAATATTCACTAAGTATTGAATCGTAATACTACCGTATTGTTTAATAGGCTGAGAAATCATCAATTAAACCATAAGGTAGAATTCTCATCAAAAGTTTAGACATAAACTTTGTTTTTGAGCAATACGTGATGATAATGAAACATGCTTAAATTGTGTATAACTGATATAAGATTTACATATTGAATTAGTGGATGAAAACCAATTCCCAATAAGTCTATTCCTCTGAATCTTATCTTTCGTTATTTTTCGCATTTTATTTTTTTGTCACTTATAAACAAAACAAATCTTGAAACTTATGTTTAGAGTTATGGAAATTGTTGAACATTTTTTATATTGCTCCAATCCATGCAGATCCGATAAAAACAATACTTTCATTTGATAATACCCAATATCAATAGGCTACAAATACACGTCCATTTGGGCCAATTCAAATAGGATGGATAGCCCAACACATAGAGTCTCGCCAAGATCGGTAATAACATTCTTGTTAAATAGATTTTCTCTAGAAGGGTATCTATCTTGCAAAAATTTCCAAGAGAATACCTACACCTTATAGGAGTCTCAATTACCCGTAAACAACAATAATATTTGAGAACGCTGATAGAATATATATTTATATTTGTGTATAACTCACACATCGATTATAATATGTAATGAAACTTTGAGAGTGAATTTATGAAAATGATGGAAACCCTTTAGAAATTGAGAGGAAAACAATATATAGAAAGAGGCTTAAGTCATGTTTGGAATTTGGAAATAGAGAAAATGGTTTTTGGAGCCAAATTTCCCTCTTTTCTCACCACAAGTTGGGTTGTGCGGCTTTTTCATCATATTTTCATGTTCGATTTGAGAAGCAAGCCATAAAACTTAACCTTCTAATCATAATTCAAACTCGAGCTTTGATGAAAATTTGTAGATGACACAATTTGTGATATCGTTCCACGAGAATCGTATCAAAATATTGAAAATTGAGAAAGTTGTGATTTTTGCAATATTTGAGAAACAGTTGACCAGAAATCCGCTTCACCATATAATTTTCAGGGTATTTGCATTTTCAGAGATATTCCTTACAAAATTGGCTCCCGACCTAAACATATGAAATGAAGAGGATGTCAAGGAGATTCTTATGCCCAAAGACCCACTAAAAAATGTTGAACCACGATAAAGTTACGAATTTTTGAACTTGAACTGTGAAATGCTGACTTTCGGTCTAAACTGTCTCAAATCAACTGAAAGACTTGATTTTCTCTACAATCGAAGGCATGTTTGAACCTATGGGAGCTTGGAATGATAAAGACTTTATTAATCAGTGATTGATTAGCTTGGAGAAACGGTTTGGGTCCATTTCAAATCTGAAAACCCTGAGTTCGTGTTTCACCGTATTGCTTGATGAACAACCATCTTTTGTAGCTCAACGAGACTTATGAGACAAATGCCTTGATCCCATGATGATAGAACCAATTATATGAATGCATGAGTATGTTAGATAAAAAATAAGCCAATTGGTGTTTAAAATAAAGAGGGTAAATTTTGGGGTGCAGCAGACTTATATCAACATGTTTTCACTAAATAGTAGCAAAATCAAAAATTGAATAAAACAAGTACTTCATAATCATGTTATATTTCACAGAGTCGGAACATTAGTTATGAATAAATCATTTAAATACAACAAAACCTTTTTTCATTTCGTTTGTTACTTGACAACCTATCGTTTGATAATTCTGCTGCATTTCGATTTTTAGCTCAATACTGAACCATTTACAAACAAACTCTCTTTTGGTAGTACTTTTCAAAAAAAATACAAAAATAGACAATAACACTTAATCATGAAAATAATTTAATTCAATCGGTAAAGGGTGTTCGCGGTAAAAAGTGACGAACGATGGAATCGAATCAGAATTCAAATCTCAGGCTCAAAACGATTTACTCTTTTGATTTTTTTTGTTGTAAAAGATGTCGTGAGCACCAAGCTTTATTTTTTCCAAAGAAGAAAAGAAGATGGAAAAGGGGAAAGCTGAATTACCCTAAAATATGATATGTACTGCGACTAGCGTGAACTAGACGTAACGCATTGAGGAGAGACCAGGGTAAGGGGGTTGGTTATATAAAGGGAAGGTATTAGCACCCTATATATCTATAGTTTTCTATAGGAACTTTTTTATGCATAATTTGTATGTTTGTGTGTTTTATTTACTACTCTATTTCGGGAAAGTTTCTCCTTCGGGATTTAAGAAAGTTAGTTTAGACAGGAACCTAAGTTTTGTTATTATTATGCTCGCAAAGATCATTGGGATCCTCTGCATACATATCCCCTAATGGGAATCAGAGCATCTGTAGCTCGGTTCTAAGGGAACTAAGTTTTGTTTGGTTTGAGGGAGAAAGAAGTATGCTCGTCAAGGATGAGACCTTATGCCTACGTATTCTCAAAGGGAGGTTGAGAAAGTCAGAGCAATTGTAGTTCCCACTTATTCTAGTGGAAGCAAAGGGTGTTATTAAGAGACAAAGACAAATGTCATCTTAGTGAAAAATGTATCTAATCTATTTCATCACATACATTTTTGAAAGGTTGACTGATTAAATTTTTCATTGTAAGTATTAGGTGTTTTGCTTGAGTGTACGTTACCACTTACAAGTTAAGAAAGATGTTTGAAAAATGTTTGAATATTTCATTGTAAGCATTGGGCGTTTTGTTTGAGTGTACAAGCATTGCCACTTACAAGTAAAAGATGTTTTGTTTGAAAAAAGTGTTTGAAAAAGTGTTTGTTTTGAAGGAAAAGTTTGATTTGTATGTGATGTTATAGATGAGATACTTCTTCCATAGAGATGATACATGTCTAAATATCTATGAGAAATTGATTATTGATAGGGGATGCTTTTAGGAATCCCATGGGTCCTTGTATTGTAAGCCCAAGAGGAGGCATTCCGAAGGTTATCGAGGGTCCTTGTATTGTGAGCCTAAGAGGAGGCATTTCGAGGGACATCGAGGGTCCTTGTACGAAGCCCAAGAAAAAGCTATAGGGTATGTTTGGCTTGGCTTTAAGAGTGATTTCATCGGGAAACCATCCTCTTAGGATTCAAGAGTGATTTCACTGGGAAATCATACTCTTACGGTTCTATCCTAGCGAAGGTGATTCTTTGTATTGGAAGCCCAATAGGAGGCTGTTAGATATTTCCATGTCTCTTTCTTGTATGATGCCCAAGAGAAGGCTAAACTCAATGAGGGAGTTCTTTTGTACGAAGCCCAGGAGGAGGCTAACTCAGCAGGGGAGCTGTTGTCTTGTATGAAGCCCAAGCGGAGGCTAACTCAACAATTGAGATATTTTGTACAAAGCCCAAGAGGAGGCTATGGGGAACCTAGTTGTTATACTAGGTGTAATGACATAAATAAACATGAACAAGTATATATGACAAAGTGTGTGTGTGCATTCACAGGAGTTTATGAAGGAAATATATAAACAAATGTATAAAACAAGCAATTAAATCTAGTGTAAATTGGATATATACAAATGATGTGTGAAAATATAAACAAGTGTTTAAAACAAGCGGATAAACTAGTATACTTGGATATATACAAAGGAGTTGGGACTTACACCTTAAGGGAGGCCCATTGGTTTCAGAGCAGTTTCACCGGGAATAATGCTCCTCTTAATACCAATGGAATTGGTGTATAAACAGGCGGATGAAAACAAATGAACGAAGTTTGTTATACTTGAATTTTGCAAGCATGATTTAATATGTACAAGGAAATTGAATATGTACACAAAAGGGTGGATATGTACAAGGAAATGAATATGCACATAAAAGAGTTTAGGACTTACACTGTGAGGGAGGCCCATGATCAATTTGATTTTTGAAGAAATTCGAGGAAAAACCTAGTTCGGTTTGTATTTTCAAATCGAATCGATCATGGAAAAGAGGTGCGTAATTCAATTGAAATGTTTTTGAAGCCTAATATGATTAAATTCTGAGAAAACCAGATGAACCCTAATTCTAAGAATTAATCATGGAATCGTGTATGGACCATAATTTGAGCAATTGGTTGAGGGTTTATGAACAGTGTAGGTGCAAAAACAAAATAGCCAAGAAATTTTTAAACTGGAAGGCAGGAATCACAAAGTTCAAAGTAAAGAAACTTACCTCTTATGAGCAGAAATTGAATCCTTGTTTAGAGTGTTTCCAGTTGCATTTTGATGATTGTTATAGCTCCCCTGGACCTCAAGGAACGTGTGGATGTGCTTAGCTTGGATTGAAACCTTCTGGAACATCCTACCCAAGTCCAACTGCAGCTTGAGCAAGTTGAGTATGGAGGTGATGAATCTGTAGTTACATAAGTGGTTTGATGGTATGGATCACTTCTATATGGTATATAGGTGATGTTTGAATGATTGGAAAGTGAAGAGCACGAGTGAAATGGAACTTTGGATGTTAAGGCTCAAAATTCCATGTTTATGGAGTTTGGAGATAATTATGAGTTTGGCTAGTTTTTGGGCTAGCTTCAGTATTCTAACAACTTTCTAATTATGTTTAGAAAGTATTTGAAGCCTAAGATTTCTCAGAAATTGCAAGGCTTGGAGTTTTGCAATTTCTCCAACTTAGAAACTTGAAACTTAAGAAACAAGAAAGAAAGAAGGAAAGCTTGGTTTATGATACTTTGGTGTGATTTGAAGTGAAGTAGAGACCTCTATTTATAGGCCAAGAATTCTGAATGGCAAGGGCAAGGATTGGCTTGAAAATTAACAACTTGCCTTAAAGGGTAAGAAAGGAAATTTTGCATTTAATGCACATGGTTAACTTCTTTAACCATGGTTAAAAATAATCAAGTGATCTTATCCTCTTATAATCCTAGATCATCAGATATTTCCTCCTTGAATCCTATCTATTTCGGTTCAAGGCTTCTAGAAGAAGGAATTTGCAAAAAAAAATGACCTATAAACTTGAAAAAATGACCTAAAATCATGGTTATGAACCATTTTGTTTCAATTCCAAAACCCTGGCTACACAAAATGTTTTTCCAAGTTCTTGGACATTTTGAAAAGATTATAAAAAGATATACAACTTTCATGTTTTGAGTTTTTCTTTAATCAAAATGGATCTAGGTGAAAAATGGTCATCAAAGTGATGAAAAATCATGTTTTTAACACTTGAAATTTTTTCTAAGTGTTAGAAAAATTTCAAATCTTGACTTTTTGTTGGCTTTTTCACACATTTTGATTTTTTATGATCATGATGGATAATTTGAAATTATTTGATGATTGAAAAAATTTGGATTTGAAAAAGTTGACCAAAAAGTCAAAGTTTGACTTTTCTAAATAGTTGAATTTTCATCAAATGATTCAGATTTTCTCTAATGATCAATCATGGTATTTGGAATGTTTTGAACCAAGAAATTAGGTCAAGATGTTGCATTGATGATTTTAAGATCAATATCCAAGCAATTGGGTCATTCATTGAGCAAAAAGTCAATGATACACCATCCTCGATCAAAACCCTAATTGGTCGATTCAAGATATATCTCGAGGAAATGATTGGAATTTGAAGATCAAATGTTGATGATTGATGAAGATAGATCATTTGAGGTGAGAGGAGACTTAAACCCTAATTTGATCACATCTTGAACAGATGAAAATTTTGATAAAAACCCTAATTTGGCCAAGGAGCACACACATGATCTATCTTGTGCTGGAATTGTTAGTGATGCAATGATGCATATGTGGTGATATGAAATGGTATCTTAGGTTAAAAATTGGGGTATGACAAAGGGTATTAGGTACTTTGATTATTTATGCATTCCACCTCTTCATAAAACCCTTGATCATTCTCAGGCAATAAAATAGGGAGTTTCTTATTACACCTCAAGCTCAAAAGAAAGATCATATGCAATTTCTAAAATGCCCCTATGAAATCAGAAGTATATTTCTGGTGCACACGTTTTTTGTTAAAAATGATTGAAGACATAAAGTATATTTTTGGTTGTTAACCGACAATATATTTTCGATTTTAATACTGCCAATAGCAAGAAAAATTTAGGCAGAGAAATGTCATTTTATCTCTTGTTTCGCATTAAATACAAAAACCTGTACAATTCATACAACGAAGAACATTGGAACAAATATATATATATTACTACACATCACAAAAATTGTTTGTGGTCGATAAAGGGATAATCCATAAGCATAATCCAAATACAATAATAAAAAACTAGAACCAAAATACAAATACATAATCAAATACTATTGGGTATGGTGGATGATGAGTCATCCTGTCACCCTCGAGACATTCCTCCACTGCCTCATGTACTGCAGATCTCCTGGAGCATCTGCCATTATGGCATCTAGAACACCTCTAACATCGGATCTATCAGGAAACAAACCTCTATCAATGTCATCCCATGCAATCTCTGTGATATAATGGAACCTAGGCAACACGTTGGTGGCATGATCGTCCCTAGCCTTCTCCTCCTCTAGGTATCCTGATGAACTGGCCTCGGTGGGTTCCTTGGAGTATCTTGTACCATTTATGGATGAGACACCCAGAAGAACCATATCATGTAATCGTACTTGTTGCTCCAGTCGTTTGGTGATATGGTACTCCTGGCCTCATTAAGAACAAGATGATTCTCAAAATCATCAAACAAAGCATCCATATCTCTTTATTTCACTATCAGAGGAGCAGATATAGTAGAATCCTGGGGAATGGTCTGGGTGAATCCGAATTAACGCATCACCTGCTTAGGCATATAATCAATTGTCTTGTGAATCCCGCATGCCAATCAACTTTTAAACAACACAACCTCGTGAAGTGGTATCATCTCAAGGTGGTTGATGTATGAAAAGAAGTGTATGTCCTCATGCACTAGCTGCTCAATGTACACTTGAAACGAATTTTTCGCCTGGTTCCCTCTGAGTGGGTTGTATGCGCAGGCACACGGATTATCTTTAATATAACCCTTAGAAAGTGACCAATCTGAGATACGGGAGAAGTGTTGTAGGATCCATCCCTGAAATAAAATAAAAAAATTAAATAGTTAATTCCAGAATCATAATAATTAACAAAAATCCACCAAGACCAAGAAGTTATACCATCATGAGTGACATATTGTTGGTCATCTGCCTCGTATTCCACTTAATTCCTTCATCCAACTTTGTATACAAGTAAACCTGACAAGCAGCCCCCCAGTTCCTCTGGAGGATTGTCTCAAAATTATCAAACTACCATAGGTACATGATATCAATGTAAGTGGCACTAGTGTCTACAAAAATTTGTGTGCCAACAAGATACAACATGTATGCTTTCATGGAAAACCTCCGGTGAATGGTAACCTGCTCGGGATTACCAGCAGCCTCGCGTGCACGCCTAATCTCATCTATGAACACATACCCAAATAACTATACCTGACGTGGCAACCATGGGTTTTATCAATCTTAGCCATGGCACTCTCAGGGGTAACTTCCAACTTTTCAACCAACATATCCAATGCCTCCTCTTTATTAATCCTCTCATGATCCAAGAATGTCCCTCTGATCGTAATATGCAGCAGACAGAAGGCATCGTTGAGTGTGATCGTCATCTGACCATGTGGTAGATGAAATGACGATGTCTCATGGTGCCACCTCTCAACGAACGCGTTAATCATACCCCAGTTGACATTGTTGTATCCACACAGGGCCAAATCTTTCAACCTTGTAAGTAATAAAAGCTCATCAAACCATGGCTCAACAGGGGTACAAGTCTAGTGATCTTCCACCTATGGTTTATGACCTTGAGCATATCATGTTTCTACATAAATATTTTTCTGTCCTAGATATATCTAGCAACATGGTCAAGGTAAAAAGGAAATAGAGATAAATCAGACAACCCTCCTCCAAAATCCTGAGGCGCCACAGGTGCAGCCTATGCTGGTTGTGCCACGGGTGCAGGCTCATGTGCCTCCCCATGTGCCTGGGATAATTGAGGAGTCGTCTTAAGTGTCGTCTAGGATTGAGTCTCTAATGGAGGCTATGGTTAGGCCTCTGGTGTCGCTTGAGAACCAGACGTCTCTCCTTCCTCAAATACACTTAGTGGAAAAGTGCGTCTACGGGAGGACGGGGGCGGAGACGAATGAACTGGAGAATCTCGCCTTCTGCGAGAGGACGACGTAGTAGGAGTAGAAGCATGAATACTAGAGGACGAAGTTGTATAAGATGCATCCGGTATGGCCTGGACAGATGTAGGGGGAAGTTGGGTTGCCTGACTTCTTTCTCTTGGCATAGAGGCGTGATGTGCAACCTTGTCGAGCCTTATTCGAGAAGGTCTCTTAGTCATTGCTCTTGTAGAAGTACGAAAAAATGTTAACTTAAGGATCAATGTTCAAAACAAAGTTGAAAATAGATACAGACTAAAATCGGAAATGTAATTACGGTTTTGTTCTTGCTAAAACTGAAAATGCATTTTTGGTTCCTACTCCGATTACAGAGCTACGTTAATGGCTTCCATGAACCCCAAATGAGCTCACAAAAACTCGTTGATCATGAAAATGACATTGCCACCTTTCTAATTATTTATAATATTGATAACAAACTACAAAATCTCAATTTCTCACCTAAATCACACATTTGAGTGAATTTTACATAAACTCTAATAAGTTCAAAAACAACTTACCTGATTGATTATGGTTGATTTTCCTTGATAGATTCTGGTTGGATGTTTGAGAGAATGATGCTTGTTGATTTCTAACAACTTGGGTTGCAAACGTGGTTGGTTTGGTGTAAATGAGATTGAGAGAGTTTTGGTGTGTTTTGTATTTTGTGTTTTGAAAGTGGAACTGTAATGAGAGGGGAAGAGACAACGTTCCTTTTAGTTACTCCACAAACGGGAAATATATTTACGGTTCTAAACCGTAGTTATATTTCTGATTAGTATCCAACTCTTCCAACGTAATTTATGTCTAATATGGTACAAATTTAAAATATATTTTTGATTTTTAAAGATATTTTTTAAATTTCACGTAGTCCACTAAAAGTATGGGTGGAATAAGAAATTCCCATAAAATAGGAGTGAAATGCATAATTCTTCGTCCAGCCTCAATGTCCTCCCCCAGTCAGCTTTGTCACCACTTTTTGTTGGGCACACACAAAGCTCGACCAGCGAGACCAGCGAGACCAGCGAGCACTCTGCATCAGTATAGACTCCTGATGTGTTTTCTTTTATTTATGGTATCAAAATTAATCAAGATTCAACACAAAATGCATCATTAATTCAAATAAAGTGGGTTGAGTGTGTTATGTACTTGGTACAAAATGAACAACACAATCAATCCCTATTTTGCATGGAGTTGTTAGTGTAACAATTACAAAAGTAAAATATAATTTTAACAAACCAGAGTAAATAAAAATGAAAGCATAAGGAAATCATAGTTTTAAATCCGGAGTGGTTTGAAGTTTAATGCATCTAAATTGTGATCCTCGAGGTATTCTCCATCTCCTTCCTCTCCATCTCTGTATTCATTATTGTTCCATCTACCAGCAAGATTTCCCTGCCTCATAACATGATGTTGTGTTGAAGGTGGCATTGTCAGATAATTTCTTGTACTGTTTCAGCAATACATTGATAGCGTATAAAGTCATCATATAGTGTACAATTAAGGCGTCACTAGTAGTAGTTTAGAATATCTGCTTCAAATTCCTAAGTTAATCTAGTTATTAATGATGGAAATATCATAGAAAGTTTTGAAATAGATTGAATAGTTGTTCAAATCCTATCTAGTCAGCCCAACACATATCGAGGTCTAAGACAAATTTAAAAATAAAGATTTTTTTAATTAATAAATATTTTTTAATTAAAATTTTATTTTATAAATATTTTAAATGCAAAATATTTATTAAATTATTCTAATTTTTTCATTTTAATATATTTTTTAATCAATTATAAAATTAATTCATTTAGTTATTTATTGTTGTGACATTTTTTATATTAAAATAAAATTTAATTAACTTCAACTTCTTTAAAAAAAACTATTTTGATAGAAGTAGTAGTTATAAAAGTAATATTTAAGTAATGAGAAAAAGGAATATGCACTAATTTTACACTATCAATCAATCACAGCTATGTTAAATGAAAGTCACATTTAAAATTTAAAAATATTTAAATAATTTAATAATTTGTTGACATTAGTGTAAAATTATTTTACACTGTCAATACATATCTATTATACTCATAAATAATATAGATTAAAAAATTACATCTCTTTATTAAATTAATATAATAAATAGTGTTTATTTTCTAATTATATTATTTTTTTCTAAAATTAAATAGTAATATATTCTTAAGGATGAATAAATAATATTACAACTTTATATTTACACCTATAAAGTAGAGACAAAACAAGAGTGCTAATAGGATGGCCCATATTTATTAGATAACTAAAATTACAGTAAAATAGTAATTGAATAAAAATAAAACATTTACTACAAGTCACATATGCATAGTATAGAGATATGTAAGCATGTTTTGCTATTAGTTTGAAAAGAAACGTAGAGAAAACAGGTGAGAATTAACACTAATTGATAAAAAAAGTGAGTGATGATGAACCAAATGAGCTCATAATGACCGAAGAGATATTCCCTTTCTCTCGTAAAAAATGTTGCATTTTTTTAATATTTTAAAATAATTGTCTCTTTAAAATATCAATGTAATATTTATTATCTTTTTTTAATACTATCTTTATTACAACACGTGTGTATTCGTACTCTCTTATTTTATATTATATTTTTTTCTTCTATATATAATGATTAAGAATATTTTACTATAAATATATAATTTTATCATTAAAATCAACTCATTTAATTATTTTTTTAAGAACCGTGTATTGACACTTTTATGAGATGAGGGAGTATTCAACTTTGGGATTATGTTGTAAAGGAGGAAGGTCGACCATATCTGAGCTTTTTGGGTGAGGTTGGAATGTTTTAATTGGAATGGGTTACCTACTTGATCTGTTTCATATACCCTATTTTTTACGCACATGTTAACAACAAACATATTATAGTTCCAATAGGTTTTTTTAACTTCGCTTGAAAATACATTTGTTTCGGTTGGAGAAGCTATGATATTGTTTTCCCTTCCCCTAGGATGTTATAGAGAATACTTCGTCATCGTCTACTGTATAGAATTGACATTCGTGTTCTCACTCATTCAGGGGGTGTTTGGTCCGAATCGATTTTAAGACAAAAAATTATTCAAACAATACAATATTATTCGAAAATTTTGTAAAAAATAAAAATTCATGCAGTTAAACATGTTTAATTATAATACGTTAAAAAGTCTTAATTAAAAAGATGAATCCAAAAAGAATTTAGAATTACTAAATGTATTTCTTCTTTGTAATATTTTTATTGAGTGCAAGTGATTTGTTATTTACTTTGTATGAGATTAATAAAAATTATTTATTTTTTATTTAATATGAAATTGATAAAAATAAATGATTTTGATATAGTTTATCTTAATACATGTTGTTGTAATTGTATTATAGAAAGACATAAAGTAATTTTTGTAATTGTATTATAGAAAGACATAAAAGTAATTTTAGTGATTGTCAAAATAAATTAAAAAATAAGTTTGTACTATATATCTTATTTATAATTGTTAGTTTCATATGAGTATGTGATATTTAGTTTAATAAAACTAAAATGATTGAAAATAATATATAAGATTATTTTAAAAATTATATATTAAAAATAAAATTTTCAAAACAAAATTGATTTTTTTGGTAAAAAAACAAAATTATTTTAATGATGAACTTTCATAAATAATTGAAGTTATAAAACTAATAACTGTATAAAAAAAAAATAAAGATAATGATAATACTTATTAATTAAATTTAAAAGTTTTAATTAGTATTTAATGGTGAGAATAATAAGAGTTTTAATAAAGTAGTGAATATAAATAAAATTATAGAATGTTATGGAAAGGAAATACGATAGGATGAATATGGCCTTTTTATATCTTTTTAAGTAATTTATTCTAAATCCTACAACTAATTAATTATAAAAGTTGATTAGAGTCAATACAATTGTCTCTTTTTGAAAAATATTTTTTTCTCAAAGTAAATATGGTCTTTTGATTTGTAAATTAATAGAATATTAATAATAATTACTTCTCATATTTATAAAACATAAATACTTTATATTACCTTTTAATATTGTTAGTTATTTTGAATATATAATTATTTTTTATGCATATTTTGACTAATTTTTCATTTTATTAAAATTTATTACTATTTATGTAAAATGTATTGTTTAAAAATATTAAATTACACTGATATTGATGTGTAATCTTTAAAAAAATTCATACAATTTATATCAATCAATAATTTAAATAATTTATTTAAAGCATTATAACTAATTAATTTAATGTGTAACGTTTTTATATTACTAGAGTTAATTATAACTAAATCATTTTAAAGAATTATAACTAATTCAATTTAAATCATTATTACTAATAATTTTATGTGTAACGTTTTTAAAATTTTAAAATAATTAATCTTATTTACTATTATACTTATACATACCAATAATTTATCACTATTGAGTATAATTTTTATAGTAAATTATATTGAAACAGTACCTCATTAAATATTTTTATTGTGTAAAGTATAATTTGTGATGTTGTTCATAATCACAAATTTTTTTAACATTTTCAGTTTCTTCTAATATGAAAACTTTTATTTAATATAAATAGGTTATACCTATCAGCCAACTCATATATAAATGAGATCTACTTTTTATTTAGTATTGATATTTCGATTACTTTTCCTGAACTCTTATTTATGTTTTAAATATTTTTTAATTTATGTTTCAGATTAATGACTCAACTTAATCTATCCTATCAATTATTTAAATATTTCATCTATGGTATTTTGTAATAATTTGTTTTAACCATCAATATAATATTTCTTTATCTACTTTTATAATTTTCTCTTCTTATTATCATTTCTTTGAATATAATTATTTTTGTTATGTGAATGAAAAGAAGAGGATAAACAAAACTCCTATTATTTTTACTTTTGCATCTTTATTATTGAAAATCATGGGGAAAAAAACAGCTCGTGTAAGTATATTTTTAACATTAATTTATTTTTACTTTTGCATCTTTATTATTGAAAATCATGGAAAAAAACAGCTCGTGTAAGTATATTTTTAACATTAATCTTCGAGAAAAATGTGTATTTGAGTTAAATTTATTTCTTTAATTATTAGGGATCTCTTCAATAAAAAAATGGCATTGTGAAAAAAATCTAATAATACAAGAAATATCTCATTTGTCAATACTTATTGAGAATAAGGTATATGTGATTCACTTGAAATCATGAGAATGATAAAAAATGAATTTTTTTAATATTAAAATATGTATCTAATTGATTTTAAAATGTTATAAAATTATTATTTAAAAAAATGTTGATAAAATAATAAGCTCTCTATTATTTTAGAAATCAATTACATATTTTAATTTTTTATCCACACATCTATTAAAATATCTAAGCTAGAGTTTCGAAAAAAATATTTTATTTTATTGTAACTTTAATTGAGATTACGTTTTTTATTTTTCACATTTTCATGTAGAAAGACTTGATTAAATTGATAGTATGATCGCACATATTGAGTTAAGGTGCACAATTAATATTAAAGTGCATAATTTAAAAATTATATTACATGTTATAAAAACTATTAAAATAATTTGTAAGGAATTATATTCGATCATAATATATAATTATTATTTTCATTGAAATATAATAAATTAATGATGAGAATATAATATATGAAAAAAGTAAAATCAGAATAATAAAAATAATTAAAAAAGAAATTTAATAAATGAGAAAAAATATTTTTATACGATCATGCCTTAATATCATCAATTTTTATTTATATTTTCTCAAAAACGAAAAAATTTATATAAATATATTATAATAAAATTCGTGCAGCACACAAGTTATATACATACCCTCAAAATAGTATAAATTAAATTTTTATAAATTTTTATATAAATAAAGGTCTAGATAATCTGTCTATTTAAGTAGATATAATATAAACATGTGTAATTTAATTTCACACATTATTTACTAAAAAGTAGTTTTTTTTTTAATTTATTGTCTTTTGCATTAAAAAATTAATATAATAATTTCAAACATAATCTAAATGACATATAAAATAATTTTATATGCAATAAAAAATTAAATATCAAATATTACAAAAAAATATAATTTTATGTCATATATATTCGTGCGAAGCACGGGTCGGCGATCTAGTATATTAAAAGTTAATATTACAAAGTGAGAGTGATCGATTATGGTTGAAATAATAAAAATAGTGAATTTCTTAATGCATCCCATGGGGTGAAATTAAACCCTATGCATTCTCGAAAATGCCCCTTTAAAACTGGAAGTATACTTTCGGTGCGCACCATTTTCTGAAATATTAAAGTTAAAACTGGAATTATATATCCAGCTCCATATCGGAAGTATACTTCTGATTCTGGACATGACAGTTAACAGAAAAATAAAACTAAAACAATAAGCAATTTAACAAACTATTCAATTTATAAATCGAATAAAAGACCTACAATTTATAAATCGAATAATAGCCCAAAAATGTTAAACAAAAGGCATTTCATAATAATGGTATCCAAAATACAAATTTGATACAATAAAAATCAAAAAAACTAAAGTCAAAATACAATTAACCTAAATTACTGGATATGGTGGATAATGAGTCGGCATGTCAGCCTCGAGATGCCCCTTTATTGTCTCCTGTATAACAGGGCATCCTCAGCCTTCGCCATGATGGCCTCCAAAACTCCTCTGATATCGGATCCGTCAAGAAACAGCCCTCTGTCAATTTTATCCCTAGCAAGCTCCTTGATACGGCGGCACCTAGGCAGCACGCCCTGGGCATGATCCCTCCTCGCCTGCTCCTCCTCTAGGATCTCCTGATGAACCGGACTGGATGAGTTCCCTGGAGCATCTTGTATCATGTATGGATGAGACACCCTGAAGAACCACAACATGTAACCGTATGCGTAACTCCAGTCGTCTGGAGCCACAGTACTCATGGTCTCCTCAGGTACAAGATGATTCTCAAAATTATCAAACAGCTCATCCATCTCCCTCTTCTTCACTGTCGGGTGAGCATATATAGTAGGATGCCAAGGAACGGTCTGGGTGAACCTGAACTAACGCATAACCCGCTCAGGCATATAAGGAGCAGTCTTTTGAGTCCCGCGGGCCAACCAACCTATAAATAGAGAAACCTCATCAAACTATATCGTCTCGCGGTGGTCGGCGTAGGCACGGAAGTGAATGTCCTCATGCACTATCCGGTCCAGGTAAACTCGAACGGCAGTGTCGCCTGGTTCCCTCTAAGATACCTGTATGCACAAGCACGCGACATCTCCTCAGTATAACCCTCAGCAAGTGACCATCCAGAAATTTGGGGGAGTGTTGTAGGATCCATCCCTGAAATAACAAAATTAAACCAGCTAGTTTCAGAATCAGAGTGAATAAGTTAATTAAAAAGGCTTCCAAAAGAAATAATTTATACCGTCAAGAGAGACATGTTGTCGGTGATCTACCTCGTCATCCACTTAGTCCCCTTATCCAACTTGGTATACAAGTAAACCAAGCAGACAGCCCCCCAGTTCCACCCACTGATCGCCTCAAAATCACCAAAGTACTTAAGGTACATGATGTCAATGTAAGTGGCATTGGTGTCCACAAACATTTGGGTGCCAATAAGATACAAGAGGTATTCTCTCATGGCATACCCCCTATGAAGGGTAACCTACTCAGGATCACCATCAGCAGTAGTAGCACACGCGACGTCATCTGCAAAAACCTCCACCAACCAGCTATATCTCACGTGGCAACCATGTGTCTTATCAACCTCCTTCAGGGCCTTATCCAAGGTAACTCCCACCCTCTCAACCAACAAAGTAATCGCCTCGTCTTTCTCCAACTTCTGGTGATCCGGAAACTTCCCTATGATTAGAAGGTGAAGCAGACACGCGGCATCATCGAGTGTGATCGTCATCTCGCCATATGGTAGATGAAACGAAGACGTCTCATGGTGCCACCTCTCTACAAAAGCGTTGATCATCCCCTAGTTGACCAAGCTATATCCATAGAGGGTCAAATCTTTCAACCCTGTAAGGCGTAGAAGATCATCAAATTGTGGCTCGGGAGGGAGACTAAGCCTGCTGATCTTCCTCCCGTGGCTTATGATCTTCAGTGTATTGCAATCCTGCAAGAAAAAAATTCATTGTTAGAATTCATAATAATATTCATAACATATTAATAATTGTAATATAAATATAAATTTCATACCTCTTCATCCCATATATGGCTAGCCACATGGGTCGGATAAAGAGGGAGCAAATATAAGTCAGAAGGTCCCCTTCCAAAGACCTGAGGGACCTAGGGTGTCGCCAGTATCTCTGGTGCCTCTGGTGGCACCGGTGCCTCGGATATCTCTGGTGCCTCTGGTGCCACCGGTACCTCGGGAGTGTTGCAGCTGTAAAGCGACAAGCAAAAAGTAAAGTATTTATTTTTACCGGGTGATATATACCGGTTAGGTTATATCGTGTCGTGTTCACAGAGATTGGTTATTGATTCGTCGTTCGACAAATTCTATCGTTAATGAGTTTGGGATTAAATGAGTTAAAAATAAAAGACAAAAAATAAATGAACAAAAAGTATAAAGGATAGACAGCTTATCCGAAACGAACGCACACTACCCATCACAGACTAAAATCTACCGTCCAGTTATACTCGGCCTACGATACTCGTCCGTGTCATCACATACCTCTCACAACCTAAGCTATTTCTAACCCCAAATTGAGAATTCAACCGTGTCATATCCATACCCATCTCTGGCATACTTCACCAATACAGAGGCATTAAGATCAGATACCCTAAGTGAATGTCAGCTCTAAACTCATTCCTAGCATTCAGAAACTAACAGATAATCATCCTAGGTAAGAACCTAAGCGATTTATCTCTAGCAAAGCTCAAATCCCTAACATAGAGTAAAAACCTAAGAAAATCACCAACACAGATTTGTAAAGCAAACTTTATACAACGTCAAGGGCGAAAAATATACATGAGTTAGAGTAGATATACATACATAACCAAAAAATAGAGAAATACAAAGAGAAGAGAAGAGATAAACCACTCATTTACATCAATTTGTCAATGCCTATCGAAGAGCAAGCCACCTCCAATCATCCATAAGCAAGACCCTAGTGTTGTTTTCTAAGCTAATCTATCAAAAATGAAGGTTGATGGAAATGAGGATCAAAATCCACCCCAAAACCATACCCTAAAAATGGATTTTATAAACCACATCTCAGACGTCTGCGCTCAGCGGCGTGAGCGCGCTCAGCGTCATCCTAAATTAACACGTTACATCGACCTAACACCGCTCAACAGTGAGGGCGCGCTCAGCGGACTCTACTTCCTAATTCCTCTCTGCCGCAACAGTAACAAAGCAAGAAGCGTGCTTCAAACCCCGCTCTGCGGCCTCACCGCGCTGAGCGACCTCCACTGAACAGAATTCTCAAAAATGGACTTTTAGTCATCACAAACGCATCCGGAGCCGTGTCTTCGACACTTTATTCCTCGATGCTCCAAATGTGCAACAAATACCTGAAAAAATACATTAAAACTAGTCAAACTGTATAATATGTACATAAAACACAATAAAACATATTTACAACAAAAAGCGGGGTTATTCAACAATTATTAACAAACAAATACAGATAAGTGCCACAAAACATATATACAAAATAATTACATTTTGGCACTTATCAACTCTCTCCAACTTGACACATTGTTTGTCCTCAAACAAAGTCAAGTAACCCAAAGAAACAAAGAATGATAATCAAATAATCACGAATCAACAAGTTTTTAAAACGGAAAACAAATGTATGGTTCAAATGAAAATGTACACGCAAAATACATACTTACCACCATACTACAACAACAACAACATATAAACGAAACAAATCCTAAGTACAAAAATCATGCAAAACATTCTAAAACAAAACAAACTCAATCATGAATCACACCTAGCAAAAATTCATCAGTAGATGAAGAACACACAAAGGTGGGGGATAAAAAAAGCACTCCTCCACAATCTTGCAAACAATAGACTAAATTATGCATTCATCCCAAAAACGTATTGAAAATACAAATGCAAGAATCACAAGGAATTTTCAAGGTTGTAATGTGGCTTGGTTAACAAACAAGTGATAAGTCCTAAAGCTAATCGAAACAAACACTTGCCTAAACCTAAGGGAGTGATCAACTCACAAAGTTCCAAACAATACAATTCCAATCAAACTTCTTCTTCATCACAAATTGTCAAACCAAAACACCTTACTTATTAACACAACATTATTCATACTCTTTTTGTTTTTCTTTTTCTAAGCTTTTTTCTTTTTTTTCTTTCTTTTTCTAATCTTTCTTTTTCTCTTTTTTTTTCTTTTCCTTTTTCTTTTTCTTTTCTCTTAACCTCATATCAATCACAATATAAGTACATAAAGATTCTTCTCCCCAACTTGAATCCAACCAACATCATTATGTGAATACTCCCTACTTTCTAAGGCAAGGTAAAAATTTATACAACAACATATAGTTGAGGGTTCAAGAAACAAAGAAATCAACATCCATACAAAAAAGGTGAATTAACACTCATAGACAAGCATCAAGTTCAAATAAACATGGATATTGATAAAAGCTCAAAGGGGCAAACAAAGGTTCACACACTCACAAGGTGAATTGAATATTTGACCAAGGTAGTTATGCTCAAAATGAAACAAAATGCCTTGATCCTTTTCATGCATTCATACAATCAACACAAAACAAAAGATTAAGCATAATAAAGTCTAGTTAAAACAAGAATTGTGGCCTCAAAAATATGTAAACAATGGAAAGCTTCCTCACATTTATGGATAAAAAGGGAACTAAAGTGATTCAATTCATGAGCAAGTAATGCAAAAAGAATGAAGGGCATGATAATTATACAAATGATAAATTTCCTAAACATGTTATGCTATAGAAAGCGATAAACGAGTACCTGGCGTGAACTGTGATACGGTGAACTGACTTTGTAGGATTTTTGTATCCAAATGTGCGGATAGCAAGAGTCGCCACCGACTTTTATTTTTATCCAATTAAGGGAAGGTAAAAGTACAGAAAAAGACCTTCGTTAGATTCTGAGTTCGGGAGAATGGTTATGAAAAGGGAAGGTATTAGCACCCATTTCCATCCGTAGTTATCTACGGGCTCTTAGTTGCTCTAGATCACTTTTTAAAATTGCTTTCTGTGTGTTTGACAAAGATGTTTTGAAAAAAGGCATTTCGCTTTGACTTTGTAATGACTCATGTAGGAGTGTATACAAAGTGTTCGGAAATGTTTTTGTTGTTTTGAAAAGAATTTGAACTTTGAAAAAAGTGTGTGGTGTGAAAAGCATTTGATAGAGCAAGCAACTAAAAGACTTATTTACCCACTCAGAATTGGTCGTTTTGTTGTACTTCTACGTTCCTTTAGAATAGTGCTAGCCATACCATTAGTTGGTAGGTAGCTCCATTCGTTGGATGTAAGCGGGACATTCGAAGGGACATCGGATGGTCATAGAAAGCAACTTGTAGGAAGTATCCTAGCACATTCGAAGGGACTATCATCATGAGACAGGGTAAACAATGGAAGCTCCCTTCGACATCAAGCCGATCAAAAGCAGTCTTCGGTAGGATATTCAGAGCAGAACCGGTGTCAATCAAAACATGAGACAGGGTAGTACCCTTGCATTCAACAGAGATGTGCAAGGCTTTGTTATGTTTCTTTCCGTGAGTCAAATCGAGAAGCCTAGGCCGTTGTTGGCGTAGCAATACAAACTTCGAACTGATCAGTGGTAGTGTCTTGCGGCACATGAGCTTTCTTCAGAAACTTTACCAAGGCATTAGCATGAGCCTCGGAGCACAAAAGCAAAGCGAGCATGGATATCTTGGACGGAGTCTGTCCTAACTGCTCCACAACATTGTAATCACTCTTCTTGATGATCTTGAATTTCCTCCATTTCTTGTTTGGAGGTGTCTTGATAACTTCCTTTGGTACTCGGTTGAGCAGGATGAGTTCGGTTCTTTCCTCTAGTGGGATATTGGTTGAGTAGACGGAACGCGAGTGGAGTCGCAGTGTCTTTGGAGGAGAGATATCCGAGAGAATACCCTTCCGGTTCGGTCACCATCGATCCGGATGTTGTCGATGTCGAATAAGCTCCAATGGTAAAATCTTCAATTGTCGAGGATCTTGCTTGACGCCATGATAGTAAACATCACTCCATAGTTCCAAGGGATAGCCTTGTCGAGGAATATGGCAGGGTCTTGGAGAAGTGATAATGAGAGGCGCCACTTTAGGCACAGGATCGCAGAGGAAATCCTTATTGTGTTAACATCGGCATAATCTTCGAAATCGTCACCCCATCCGTCGCCTTAACATCTTCAATAGGAATCTTGTAACTATCGTGATGTACTTCACCATGTAATCATACTTTCCACTTGGCTGCCCAAGGTATCCCACACAGATGGTACAGCGTTCGTATTGTCAATCTTCAACTTAGACATTTCTTCACGCCGCACGGTGGTTTCGAAATAGTATCTCACGGTTATCCATCATGCATCGAACACGTCTTCTCAACCAAGCACAACCATCGGATGGGCACCAAGTACATCCGGATTGACACCGGATTGTAATAAATTCTTCTTAATCAGGAATGGTCAAGTCATCTATGTTGAAAACATAAGTATCGTCACCAACAGATTGGAACTCTTGTCATGGTTAGACATAGGCGCATTGATCACATTGAGTCTCAACAGAGGATCAAACTCAATCGCTTAGCTTCAATCATATCTTGAATCTTGTTCTTGAGCCCAACAATTGTCGTTGTGCCTGGGTTGGAATGGTAAGCACACTTAGCATTAGGATTGTATTTCGGAGAGGAAGTGTTGACATTTTGAGGAGGATCCTCAATGTTATCGACCCGCTCAACATGTGTTGCAAGGCTTGCGACAATGGCATGTTGATCTTAAACGCCTTCGTGGCGCTCGCTACGCGTTGTCTCGCCGAGGTTGTCTGGTGTAGGATTGGAGATCACAACGCCCCCATTGAGCGGTCGGTCTTGGCTCGGCTTTTCGACCATACACATTAGTTTCTTTCTTACCACCAAAAGATCTCTTCGCGTTTGAAGATGTCTCCGAATCTTCCCACTCTTGATACCACCTCAATATGCTCGTCAAGTATCACTCGGTGAATCCGGTGAAGAGTTTCAATCGATGATTGAAGAACGGCTGTCGGTGTTCCATAAACATATCAACCAACTCCCTATTGGACAAGGGTGGTTGAACTCACCGCTAAATCTCTCCATTTCTGAGCATACTCTTTGAACTTCTCGTCACGACCCATAGACATGCTTTGTAGTTGCATGTGAGTGGGTGTCAATTCAGCATTGTACTCATACTGTTTGTAGAAGGCATCAGCCAAATCACTCAAAGTACGGATACGGTCATTCTCTAGCTGATAGTACCATTCCAACTGGGTTCCGGACAAACTCTCTTGAAAATAGTGCATCCACACTTTCATCATCGGTGGGATTGATCTTCTGGACATAGGACTTCAAATGCAGCTTTGGGAAAGACATGCCATCATACTTAGCAAAAGTAGGAACTTTGAACTTGGGAGGAATCACAACACTGGGAACAAGACTCAGATCATCAAAGTTCAGCCCGGACATCTTCAGGTTTTCCACAGCATTCAGACGATCTTCAAGTTGCTTGTACTTGTCATCTTCCTCAGAGTACCGGCCATTATCATAGTCTTTCTCAAGCTCAGGCTGACTGCCTTCGTCCTCACCCTTGTTACTTTGCTCGTCTTCCTTCTTGAAACTTCCTTCTGAGAGCTCAATTCGGCTGACCACCTTAGGACCACCTTTGTAGCGTCTACCCATGTTGAGGAGACCAACAACCTTCTTCTTCTTGTTGATGAGCTTCTTCAAATCTTCTTGGCCTTGGACCAAGTAAACATTCTTTGGCCAGAGCCGAGATCTTTGATCTGCTCAAGAGCCATTTCTGCTAAAATAAATAGCGAGCAAATGAGAAAACCAATCTCCAATGTATCTGTGATGCAATGTTATGCTATGCTATGCAATGTTTATGCGAATGCAATGCAATGTTTTCAAGGACCTTAGAGATTTAAATTTGTTAAACAAGCAATGAACAAACATTTATTAGTACTCTCTTTATTATTCTTTTTCTTTTTAAGTACAAGAGATAGTTCAAAGCAATAAAAGAAAACATAAACATCCTTATGCTCTAAGTCTCCCATGGGCGCTTCCTCTTGGTGCCGATGTAGGCATTGATGCTTCGCTCCTCATGAAGTAGCTTGGTCAACTCTAGCACTTTCTTCTCGCTTGCATAACACTGAGTTTCAAAGGTATCCCTCTCTTCTTTTAGTTGAATCCAGGATCTCTTCAAGTCTTCAAAATCAGTAGGCATGTCAGGATGGAGAACAGCATAGGGTACGTCACCTATAGCAACAGTTCCATAATTCGGTAAAACAGGCGTGAATGACATCATGAGGTTTTGAGCTCGAGCTCGCACCCATTTGAGGTAAGGTTCCCAAGGAATGGAGTTCGGGTGCCCCAAAGTCTTGGTATCAGTCTTCTTTACCATGCCCCAAGCATGTATGAACCTTCGCAATCGAGATCGTGATTGTAGTCGAACACAACATCTTGGAGAAGCATATCATGTGGACCATCTCTTCGAGCAAAACCAAACTGACGTAGAGCTAAAGAAGGGTTGTAAGTGATACCTCCCCTTATACCAAGTAGTGGTACATTAGGGAATTCTCCATAACGCTCAATGAATGTGAAGTCCTTTTGAGAGAAAAGATTCCAACGGATATCGGAATGAGAGAGTGACATCAATCTTTGAGACCATCTCAATCTTTGTTCATTCTTCAAAACTGATGGAGGAAGGTGCGAAATAAACCACCTTGAAAGTAACGGTATACAACACATGAGAGTTCCTTGTCGCTTAGTAGTACGAGTGTGGAGAGAATGTAGGATGTCTCCAAGTAAGGTAGGCAATGGATTGCGGGTAAGGAACAACTTGATGGCATTGATATCGATGAATTGATCCGAGTTAGGAAATAGAACCAAACCATAAATTAGCAAGGCCACAATGTTTTCAAATGCATGGAAACTCATAACTTTGAGGAATTCTCGGGCTTTCTTAATTAAGAACTTGGAAAGTAAACCCTTAACTCCACTTCTAGTTTCCCAATTGGCTTCAATGTCTGAGCGCTTAAGATGTAAGGCGGATGCGATGTCTTCGTACTTAGGAACCTTTTCTAGACCGGTGAATGGCATTTGGTCAAGAATAGGTATCCCAAGTAGCTTAGAGAACTCTTCCAAGGTAGGAACCAACTGATAATCTGGAAATGTAAAGCAATGGTGTTTCGGATCAAAGAACTGGAATAGGACATGCATCATATCTTCTTCAAAACCGGAGATAACCAAATCAAGCAGATAACCATGTCTTTTGATGAACTGAGCATGGTCGGGAATTTCTGAAACCAATTCTTTGAGTTGAGAAGGGATACCCATGAAGTTGATTCGGATAGTCTTTCTAGAAGCCATAATCCCTACAAAACAGAGCAAAGATAAATCCCTAGGTCCTTGAAATAGTTAGAAATGATATGCAATGCGAATGATGTCATGATGTCATGTTTAGCACACACAAACAATTCACACAATGAGCCTAGGGTGAAGGCTTGCATGAGGTATAGGTGATTACCCCACCAAAAGTTTGAGTTGGTTCATCCTGTCCTATAATAGTAACCGGGTTCTAGGAATCTCATATCATAGATCTTTCTCGTAGGCGCTTATTTCAATACGACGGCCAAGTGGTCGATCGAAAATGTCCCAAAAGTCTAATCTCAATGAGCGTAGCATCGAGTATCAACCAACCTCGGTCTACACCAAAGCCGGCCATCTCACTACCTTCTAATGGCCAAGATGGGTCAATTAAGGTTCTAAAAGTTTAGTTAGCGCTTGATGACACCACGCAGAAGCCAAATACTATCTTCAACTTGGGAATGAAGAGTATCGGGACAACCAAAGTGTCACGCTAACGTAGCCATCATGTTGACCGAGTTATACGTCTAGCGGTCGCGATGATCTAATGCCACTTACCTAAAAGGAAACCGGATCCGGTGTAGGATCCCCAACAATATAATACCCAAGCAACCCTTAAAGATAAAGCATACAAGTCAAACAAAAAGCAATAAAGGTTATCTAGAAATCCCGAGGCAATTCTCTTTTGGGTGATTTCAAGAGTCGCCAGCCTCGTGATACGGTGAACCGACTTTGTAGGATTTTGTATCCAAATGTGCGGATAGCAAGAGTCGCCACCGACTTTTATTTTTATCCAATTAAGGGAAGGTAAAAGTACAAAAAAGACCTTCGTTAGATTCGAGTTCGGAGAATGGTTATGAAAAGGGAAGGTATTAGCACCCTTTCCATCCGTAGTTATCTACGGCTCTTAGTTGCTCTAGATCACTTTTTAAAATTGCTTTCTGTGTGTTTGACAAAGATGTTTTGAAAAAAGGCATTTCGCTTTGACTTTGTAATGACTCATGTAGGAGTGTATACAAAGTGTTCGGAAATGTTTTTGTTGTTTTGAAAAGAATTTGAACTTTGAAAAAGTGTGTGGTGTGAAAAGCATTTGATAGAGCAAGCAACTAAAGACTTATTTACCCACCGAATTGGTCGTTTTGTTGTACTTCTACGTTCCTTTAGAATAGTGCTAGCCATACCATTAGTTGGTAGGTAGCTCCATTCGTTGGATGTAAGCGGGACATTCGAAGGGACATCGGATGGTCATAGAAAGCAACTTGTAGGAAGTATCCTAGCACATTCGAAGGGACTATCATCATTTTTCGTAGGCGACAATCGAGGGTCAAGATCATGTATTCGGAGGCGACATCGTGGGTCTTATGATCTTTGTATCGAAGGGACTATGATGATTTGTTTGGAAGGCAACGGTGCTAGAATACCTCTACGTTCGAGGGACATGACCATTTTGAATTTGAAAGGCATCGAGAGAGAATTACCCTAAGGGGTGCATGTGTGAAAGAAGTGTGTCAATTTCAGAATATGTTATCTTGAAGTTAGTGGGCTATGTCCAATTATTATCTTGCCATACACGCCTAATTACTAGCAATTGATAAGGTGCGGAAAGTAAAATGCGGAATGTAAAAGCGGAAATGTAAAGGTGCGGGAAGATAAACCTACGCTATTACAAGGCTTTGGGGCAGATACATAATTTAAAATGCGGAAAATAAAGTCCTAAATTAAACTATTACAACCCATGAGCAATTACATTATTGGAAAAATAGAATGATAAAATGATAAAGAGAAAATCGTCGAATCGGATCAACCTTTACAAAAAGAAGAAATCGGAAAATGCAATATGAATCGAACAAGAGAAAAAATGTTAGAAAAATGCAAGTTTTAATGTGGGAAAATTAATACATGCTGGAAATAAGATAAATAATCTAAAATAATTTTTTTGGATTTTTTAGATGCATTTTGGTAATTAAAAACTAATTTACAATGATTTAAATGCTAAAATAAAAATAAAAATAAATATGCATGCAAAAATGTATTTTTAAATTTATTAAATTAAATAAAGATTTTCAAAGTATAAATGCAAAAAGAAAATATTTTTTTGATAATTTTTAAATGCAGAAATAAAATATGAAAAGAAATTAAAATTGAATAGAAATATTAAAATATATTGAAAAACATGAAAATATGCAAAAGTTGAGAAAAGAAGCAAAACTGGTGCCCATAGGGATCGAACTCAGGACATGGGAGAGTATCCAGGAATAGTGAGCGCCTTAACCAACTGAGCCACGTTGCGTTTGTGTTTTGAAACGGAACGAATGGAAAATAACACGCCGCTTTCCCATTGCCACGATCTCGCCATCCACCATCTTCTTCGTTTTGAATTTTCAAAATTCTGCGTCGGCCATGGCTCGACGCTAAGTCCCTGGCAAATGTCAAAAATGCAGCATACATAATATAAATTATATCTAAGACCATGGATCGATTCCTTGAAGCATTCTGAATGCAACGGTATAGGTCTTATCGTCCAATTTTATGTATTTCGTGAAACCCTAAATCGGTCACATAAACCCTAATCATGGTGAAACACGATTCCGGCCATAGAAATTCAATTGGCTTGCCCAGAAAGTTTGCAAACTTGATTCTAAACACAAACAAACAACCAAAACAAGTTAATAATGCATGAATATGAGAAATCGAAATTTGAAAATTCAAGAACAAACCAAACACGGATTGCTTGATTCTTGATGTTTTTGCAAAGTAAAGGTCGATTCGCTCGAGGTATCAAGGAACCTGGACACCTCAAAACGATTGAGAATGGTGGAAGTAGGATTCCACTTGCTTGAGAGGCACGGTTTTTCACTTTGAGAATAGGGTTTCGAGCCAATTTTTCGTCCCTTTGCAATTGGTATGCATCAAGTATATATCCGGATGGATTTGGGATTGATTTGGGAAAGAATTGATCAATATTCAATGGAAATCAATTTTGATTTTTCCAAAATCAAATTTTCAAAATTTGATTAATTCTCAATCCAATCTTGCCAAATTTGATTTAATTTCAAAATTGCTGGCATTGGTGAGTTACTTGAGTCCCAAGAAAAGAATAAAATCAATCTTTCAATTAATTCGATTTTATGATTTATTTTAAAATTTAATTTGTATTTAAATGAATAAATTCAAAATTAAATAGAAAAATAAATCAAAATTCATGGCATTGGGCTTGGATATTCCTAATTGTATGAGGAATAAGTTAGGATGAAGAAAAGTAGGCCCATTTGCAAAAGATTTGATTTTTGAAGTATCTCTCTTTGTGCATTCTTTCAAAATTGCCCAACTTGTGAATGGTGTATCTTGCTCAATTTTCCACATTTTTGAGTGTTCTTGGACTTTTTGGAAAGCTCTAAGAGTCCTCTAAACAATGTCTTTGGTTTCACCTCAATTGGAGTTACCATGCTCAATATATCTTCAAAACAAAAGTTGACTTTTGTTGACTTTGAAAATGACCGTAATGTTTTGAGCTATACCTCTCAAATGAAGCATTTTTTGGACATTCTTGTGAGACATGAAGTTGTAGAGAATTGAATTTCCTTCAAAACAAGAGGTGGTGGAAAAATTTCTGAGAAAGCATGAGAAAGTTATGATCAGTCAAAGTTCTGTTGACTTTTCACCTAGAAACCCTAATTTAGAAAGTTTGACCTTTGAGCAAATCTTGAGTTTTCTTGATGAATCATGATCAACCCTTGATCAAATGATGAATGCAACTTCAAAATGAGGATGTTGACCAAAAAATATGAAGTTTGACTGTATGTTGACCACAGTTGACTTTTTGTCCAATACAACTGATTTTCAACCATCTGAGCAATTGTCTGAGGAAACTTGACTTGTGAGGCTTGAAACTTGACATGGAGAATCTTTGAAGCATATGAGGAGGCATGAAGACCATTGGAGATGTTGGGAATCCATCTTGACTTGAGATATACCAAACCCTAGTTTGGGTTGATTGTCTAGGAGAGAGTTTGTCTGATCAACTCTTTAGGAATCCTTGAGTAGGGGTGTATGAAATCTCTTGAATAGATGGAGGGCTAATTTTGGGGTATGACATGGACCAACTTTGAAAACTATCATTATCATACATCCGCGAGTTGAAACAATCAAACTCGAAAAATCACAAAATGAAACCTCAAGCTACCGGACCAAAATTTGAGTCCAAACAATAACAAAAGAGTTAGAAAAATAATACTAATTTATTCAATTCAAAAAGCCTTGGTGGAAGTGGGGAAAAGGAAAGCCAAGTGAAATTTTAAAAAAATTCATTGGCTCTGCACAGCAGAGCACGCTAAGCGGCCTGGAGCGCGCTACACCAGTTGCAGAAAAATACAGCAACATGTGCAACTTCTATGCAAGCTCCACTTCACCTACAAAATCTCATTTACACAACTAAACATTATTTACAAAACATACACGCTTCCATAAGTTAAAACACTACAAACTTGTGGAAAAACAACAAATTGACATAACAAATCAAAAACAAATAACAATACACAAACTTGGTGAAATAAATTAGTAAGTTGAAAAGTGAAGATTTGAAATTAAGAGCAAGTCCTATTTCAACTTGTTAAACCACAAGCCACCACACACATAAACAAACATTCTTGTTTTACGTCATAAGCTCGACGCCTTTATTGTGCGAGCACTAGTAACCTCCCCTCGTCATGCCATGGTATTGTCACACCGTACAAATCTAAAGAAAGTGTCCTAACAACCACGCAACAAACGTTACGAATACGAGACAACTTACAACAATACGTGAAAACAAGGTAAAATACACATATGTACAAGTATGGAAAGTAAACACACAAAATGTACAAGTAATAATATACAAGTTCATATACAAAGTCTATACAACATATACATTAATTAAAAAACTCAAAAACAACGGAATTATCGCAATATAGAAACAATAAAACCAATCCTCGACAACGGCGCCATTTTGTTGCAGCGGTAAAGCGACAAGCAAAAAGTAAAGTATCTATTTTTACCGGGTGATATATATTGGTTAGGTTATATCGTATCGTGTCCACAGAGTTTGGTTATTGATTCGTCGTTCGACAAATTCTACCGTTAATGAGTTTGGGATTAAATGAGTTGAAAATAAAAGACAAAAAATAAATGAACAAAAAGTATAAAGGATAGACAGCTTGTCCGAAACGAATGCACACTACCCATCACAGACTAAAATATATCGTCCAGTTATACTCGGCCTACGATACTCGTCTGTGTCATCAAATACCTCTCACAACCTAAGCTATTTCTAACCCAAATTGATAATTCAACCTTGTCACCTCCATACCTATCTCGGGCATACTTCACCAACACAGGGGCATTAAGATCAGATACCCTAAGTGAATGTCATCTCTAAACCCATTCATCGCATTTAGAAACTAACAGATAATCATCCTAGGTAAGAATCTAAGCGATCTATCTCTAGCAAAGCTCAAATTCCTAACATAGAGTAAAAACCTAAGACAATCACCAACACAGATTTGTAAATCAAACTTTATACAATGCCAAGGGCGAAAAATATACATGAGTTAGAGTAGATATACATACATAACCAAAAAATAGAGAAATACAAAGAGAAGAGAAGAGATAAACCACTCATTTACATCAATTTGTCAATGCCTATCGAAGAGCAAGCCACCTCCAATCATCCATAAGCAAGACCCTAGTGTTGTTTTCTAAGCTAATCTATCAAAAATGAAGGTTGATGGAAATGAGGATCAAAATCCACCCCAAAACCATACCCTAAAAATGGCAAAAATGGAGTTTATAAAACACATCTCAGACGTCCGCGCTCATCGACGTGAGCACGCTCAACGGCCTCTACTTCCTAATTCCTCTCTGCCGTAACAGTAACAAAGCAAGCAGCGCGCTTTAAACCCCGCTCAGCGGCCTCACTACGCACGCTGAACGGCCTCCACTGAACATGATTCTCAAAAATGGACTTTTATTCTTCACAAACGCATCTAGAGCCGTGTCTTCGACACTTTATTCCTCGATGCTCCAAATATGCAACATATACCTGCAAAAATACATTAAAATTAGTCAAACAGTATAATATGTACACAAAACACAATAAAACATATTTACAACAAAAAGCAGGGTTATTCAACAATTATTAACAAACAAGAACGGATAAGTGCCACAAAACTTATATACAAAATAACTACATTTTGGCACTTATCAGGGAGCTGGGGTGTAGCAATGGGTCTCATCTCAGATGACCCCGCCTGTGAAGCAGATGAGGATCCCGTCTCAAAAAACCGCGGTGGTGAGGACGGTGAGGATGTGCGTCTGCGATGGGAGGAAGATGTAGAAGGGGTAGAATCGAAACCAGTAGAATGTGCATCCGACATAGTCTGTCCGAATGTCGAAGGAGCCTGTGTTGCCTGACTCCTCTTTCTCTGCACATAAGCATGTTGTGCAACTCGACCATGCCTCAAACGTGACAGTCTCTCAAACATATCTCCTGTAGAAGTAAGAACGAAACATTAGCATATGGTTTACAGTGGAAAAAAGGCAAAAAAAAATGCTGACAGAAAATTGGAAGTATAGTTCTGATTTTGTTCTTACCCAAAATCAGAGATAAACCTCTGGTTTCTTCTGCAAAATAGAGTTACATATCAGATTACCCCAAATGCGTCTAAAAACATGCATTGATCGTCAAAAATAGTTTACAACTAGTGTTCTAATGACTCCTAATGATATAAACTACAAAAAAACTACACATTTAAAGCCCTATTTCACTAATTTCAATAGAAATTACATAAATTCTAAAAATTTCTTAAATCACTTACATGATTAATTGAAGATGGTTGTTGCTTGTTTAATTTCGTTAGTTGTTGTATTTATCCAATGCTTGATGGTTTGTGTTGATTGTTTGAGAAAAAATTTGATTTTGAGATAAAGGGTTGAAATGAGTGATTGAGAGAGTATTTGTTTGTTTTTTAAAAAATTGTTGTTATGGGGAGGGGAAGAGGTCCTAGCGCCCTTTAAGTGCGTTCAGGTATCGAAAATGTACTTACGGTTTGGAACCGAAGATATACTTCTGGTTTACACCAAATTCTTTTAAGCGTGATTTATATGATATAGGGTGTGAGCGTGAAGTATATTTCCGGTTTCTAGGAGCATTATTAGAAATTCACTTTGTGCGCTAGAAGAGTATGGTGTGGAATAAAAAATTCACTAAAAATAAATAAATTATACCAAGCTAATAAATATCATTAAAAAAATTATTATCATCTAATAATAAATTCACGTAACATATCATACTAATAAAAAGTAAATATGTATAAAAATATATGTATGCGGTTCGGTTTGGTTTGGATCAATTTTGAAAAATTAATTTGAAATCCGATCTGAACCGGTCGATTTTCACAAAATGACATCCAAACACATCTAATAAATTTTAGTTTTTTGCGATTTTTGATTTTTTGAATCGATTTTCGATTTTATATTTGGCTTGGTTTGGATTTGAAATGCGAATGCATGGACTTTTTCTCAGCCAGAATGTTGATGGAATTTGAGAAAAATTAGTCGTTCAGGCATACATGCATGTTATGTTTTTTATGTTAGCATATGATTTATCAACATGCATTGAGGGTTTCATCATAAATTGTATATATGACATTATAATTCACTATTACTTATATTTGAGGATATGATAAAGTAAAAGAATGAATAACTCAACATACCTTGATTATGCACTTAAATTAAAAATGAAGAGTGGATGGACTTGATACTGTTATTTCTTTTGCAAGGAGAGTTCAATTTCTTTTTCAAAAATATAAAGAAACAAAATGACTTCAACTTAGACCAAGACTTTTGAACAACAAACAATGCAAATCTGAGTGTTTTGAGAGAGTGTGCTTGTGTGAGACTGCTATAACACACTATTTCAACCTCGATTTCTCTTTGGTTTGACGAGAAATCTTGAATGGGGCACGTTGGGTGAGGCTGTGCAAAGTGCGCCCAATGACCAGCCTTGAATTTATGGTCAAAAAAAATTCTAGTGTCAATTGTGAATTTTTAAAATTAAAATTAAAACTAATAGATTAACTAGGAAAAACTCTAAATAGATTGGTTTTACTCTCAACAAGAGTTCTTTTAACGTCATTAGCTTGACGATTGACGGTATTACGTAATATCAATTATCTTATAATAAGTATCACGATCTTTGATTTTAACATTTATTTCAATTTTATCAATATACTAGTAAGAAACTCGTGCTATCGCACGGGTCCCGTCATGATTCACATTACATGTCTACCAAATTATTTTTGTAAAGTTTGAATTCATTCTCCAATCGGTTAACATTCTTATAGTTATAAATATAGGTTAATAATATATACATATTTTTAAGCATTGATTTGTACATATAATAAATCGTACATTCGATTTTCTAACTTCAATTATATAAAACAATAGCAACATAAAATTTTTAAAAGATGGACATTAAAATAACCGTCTACAGTTGTTTTCTCATAGATATGTTCACATCTACCCGTGAATCCATAAGAGTTAACAAATCAGTTGAATCCAAATGAGTTAATTCTAAAAAAATTACATCCTACAAGTATGACAGCTTCTCGTTACATTTCAATTTTAAAACCTTCTTATAAGATCATATTTATAAATTTTACATAGTTTATTAATTTTTGACAGTACCCCGTCAAAAATTAATAAACTATGTAAATATGTAACTTATTCTAACTATACAAAAGATTAATTACTTCCAATATATGTAGCTTATTCTCATTTATACATGTCTACTAAATCATTATTTGTAAAGTTTGAATTCATTCTTCAATCGGTTAACATCATTATAGTTATAAATATAAACTAATAATATATACAAATTTTTAAATATTGATTTGTATTTATAATAAATCGTACATTTGATTCTATAACTTCAATTATATAAAACAACAGTAAAAGAAATATCTAAAAGATTGATATTAAAATGAATACTCTACAGTTGATATTTCATAAATACGCGTGAATCCAGATGAGTTAACAAACCCAGTACAGTTGATATCTCATAAATACGTTCACATTTACCCGTGAATTCAGTTGAGTTAACAAACACATTACAGTTGATATCTCATATACGTTTACATCTACCCGTGAATCCGGATGAATTAACAAACTCAGTATGAATCCAAAAAATTATATCCTACAATGTATGACAGCTTTTTGTTACATTTCAATTTTAAAATCTTCTTATTAGATCATATTTACAAATTTTACATACTTTATTAATTTTTGACAGTACCCGTCAAAAATTAATAAACTATGTAAATATGTAGCTTATTCTAACTATACAAAATATTTGTTAATTCATTTATAACAAGATATATAACTTATTCTCATTTATACAAAATATTTATTAATTTATACTTCATAAGTCTAAAATAATTACTAAGTTTTAATTGATTTTTTCTTTATTAACCTTTCTATAAAAATCTAAATAATTTTAAAATATATTTTATTTTAAATAAGGAACTAACTAATTACAAAATAATTTTTATTCTTATGTTTTTAAAATGATAAATTAAATATTTAAGTTTGAAAAAAAAAGTTATAATTTATAATAAGAAGGATATTCGTGATTTTTACCGATACTTTAGTCTTATGTTTAATATTTATTAAAAATACATGATATTTTTAAATATTTTTTTAGTCCTTATTTATTATATTTACAATTTTTACAAATCTACAATGTAGGACAACTACTCTCTCAAATTTCAGTTGTAAATAAATATCTACACTTCATGGTATCTTGAAATACAATATGTAGTTAATTAAATTTAGTTAGAATAAAAAGATATTTGTGTTTATAGTATAATATGAATCTTTCTCATTTATAGATCTTTTAACATTAATGATTAAATATTTATTTCACCGATCTAAATTGACTTAAAAAAATTAAAACTCAACTTTGATATTGAAATAAAATTAAGAAATAAATAATAATTATGAAGAATTATTTAGTTTTTAATTCAATAATAATGATTTCACTCGATAATAAAATTTCATAAAACCTATTATTGTAATTTTTATTTAATTGCCTTTAATATTTAAGAAAATCAAAAATTTGAATTTAAAGCTTAAAAAAATTGGATCCCATATCTGTATTAAAAACAACTTTTCATGTTAAAAATATTTTAACTTATTCATGATAACAAAAATTATATTAATATTTGAATTTATAAAATTAATTATTTTAGTAATTTATAAGTTTAAAAAAATTACAAATATCTCTATTGATTTTGTTTTGTTTTTATTAACCTTTTTTAAAAATCTAAATAATTATAAAATATTTTATTTCAATTAAAAACTCTAAATTTTAATTTAAAATAAATAAATAATTAAAAAACAAATTAGTAGTATTAAACACCTAAAAATCAAAACAGGAAATAAACATATCACATTAAGTTAAAAGGACGCCTCATAATTTAATATTTATTAATGTAGATATAAGTAGGCAAATAAAAAATTAAATCTAAGAATATCAAAAAAAATTAATGTAATATTAAATAATAATTTAACCTTTAATATAAACTATGAAATACAAAATCTGCATATATGTGTTATTTTCTTCCTCCCTCGTTCGTCTTATATTGGCCAACATTTTCAGAAATAGTAAATAAATATCTCAAAATTCATAAATTTGTTGCATAAATCATTGTGTGTAGACACAAGAAACTGTTTTAGAATATAATTCTTATGGTAAACAAAATAAATTTCATAAATCATTGTGTGTAGATACAGAAACTGTTTCAGAATATAATTCTTATGGTAAACAAAATAAATTTCGTAAATCATTGTGTGTTTACAGAATATAATTCTTATGGTAAACAAAATATTGGGTTACGTATTGGTTACTATGAAATATAAAATATTATGAACAAAATTGAACGAATCATTATTTTCCTTAATAAACTATGAAATACAAAATATTATGTTTTGAAATACAAAATATCAGTTGGTTTTTCTTTTCTTCCAATTTTTTTAGCATAGCTGACTTTGTAACTTTTCCATCCACATCTGCAATTGGACAGCATTTTAGGAAGGCTTGCAGACGCATATTTTCTATCTTGGTCCTCAGCTTCATCCATTTCTTGTATCTAAGTAAATCACCAAATAAAACATCACAGACACTCTCTATAGGTATGCATTTTCTTCCTTCATTGTCTCCTGTCTAAGTTGGGCCTGCCCTCGTAGGCACAAAAGTAAATTAGTCTCATGTAAAAATTGAAACCAAACGCATTCCCAATTAAAATCCTAAAATTGCAGTAGACAATTTCAGATTAAATTCACTCCTAAAGTAACAAAACAGAATTTTAAGAATTTCACGTTTAGAAACAGAAGCATATGGTATCAACTACATCAGCGAAACTATTGCACACCTTTTCCAATCTCTAGAGCATAACAACAATACTTTGAGCTTCACAACTGAACCAATTTCAACCATTTGCAATTTTAAAAATACAATTGTAAAACTCTCTGCACGAACCCTGAACCATCGAAAGACAAACAAAAATATAAAATTTCAATAATCAATTCTCAGAAAAATTTGAAATAATAAGTTAAATTGGGATTGAATTTTAAAGGGTTTGGGTTTACCCAGAGATTATGAAGAAGTGTGAAGGGTTGGAATGGATTAGAAGTCAGGGGAATCAAAGAGAGGCCCATCGATTTATGTAAGCATTCAAAATTAGGGTTTATGAGAAATTGTACAAAAGAGTTAGTTGATAATAGATTTTGGTATTCCAACCCACTGGATGAACCTATGTACATAGTTAATTATTGTGTTAATTTGAATTTCAAATTTGAAATGTAGATTTAGTTGTGTTAATGCCATAGAATAAAATCAATGAAAATATTAATTAGTGTGTGAATTTAAAAAATTAAAAAATGGCAGAAAAAATAATAGAGTGACACATCAGTCGTAATAAATGTCAAATGAATATGGTGATAGGAGTGTTACGAAAAGACTTAAATGCCCTTGGTTTAAGACTAAATTAAGATTTTGCTAATTAGGTCATTAGTGTAAATTAATTGTACTTAGATTTTTATAAGTAGATAATAGACATGAGCATCCTTACCGTTTTCATGAATAGGTATCCCTAAAATGAGAGGAGTTTTTTTGTCTGCTTTGATATACAGTACTCCCTCTGTTTCAAAATGAGTGTCGTTTAAGGTTTTTGCACACAGATTATGGAATATAATAATATTGTCACAAATATTGCACTTTTACTAAATTAATCCTATAAATGTATTAGTAATAGTATAAAGTGTAATAATTAAAGCATATAGTTGAAAAAATAGCAATCATTTCTACATTGAAAAGTGAGAATGACATTCATTTTGAAACAGATGGAGTACCATGAAGTCTACAGGGAGTTAGAACTAATCAGTTTGTATTAGTACATCTTTGACAACTTCCACTAGTGTCCTGTTGTTTTGTCTGTCATCTGCAATGTTGATGCAATTGAATCTATCTGCATATACAAAAGGTGTGAGAAACACGAGAAGGAAGATTTGAATTGGGTTTCTCAAATTAAAATTTCTTGAAACTCAAACACCAACTATCGCTACCTTGGAAAATACCGGCGTAAATAGAGTCGCCATTGAACGTTATTTATCCTAAAGAAGTGAAAGAAAAACTCTAAATAGATTGGTTTTACTCCCAACAAAAATTCTTTTAACGTCGATAGCTTGACGATTTATAGTGTTACGTAATATCAATTACCTTATAACAAGTATCACGATCTTTGATTTTGAAATTCACTTCACTTTTATCAATATACATGAGCATCCTTGAAGTTTTCATGAATGGTAGCCCTAAGATGAGATGAGTTTTTAGTCTACTTTGATAAACGGTATCATGAAGTCTACAGGGAATGAGAACTTATCAATTTGTATTAGTACATCTTTGACAACTTCCATTGGTGTCCTATATGTTTTGTCTGCCATCTACAATGTTGATGTAATTGGATCTATTTGCATATACTGAAGGTGCAAGAAACACAAGAAGGATGATTTGAATTGGATTTCTCAAAATAAAATTTCTTGAAACTCAAACACCAACTATCGCTACCGCGAAAAATATCGACGCAAACAGAGTCGCCATCGAACGTTATTTATCCCATAGAAGGAAAATAAAAACATCGAGAAAACCTAAGAAATGGAAAGAGTATGGTCTTGTGATCAAGAGAAGGATACATAAGTCAATTACCCAAGGGGATGTATTATCACCCCTCATGTATGTTGTACTCAACAAGATCCACTCTATTTGTTCTAATCAAAGGGTGTGTTATATCTAAAACTTATTTGCTAAAGGAATGTATGAGAAACGGATTAAGGGAAAAACAAAAAAAAATTATTATTGTACTCACTTAAGTTTTACAACTCAACACTACTACAAAACAGAGACGGATCTAAGTAGAGTAAATTGGGGGCAATTGACCCCACATGATTAATTTTAATTTTGATAAATTATTGAATGTTTTATTTTTTGACTCCAATCAAAATAAAATAATGCCCTCACATTTCACCCCTCACAGATGGCACAAGGTCAACTCATCACTATATTTTATGATGCAGCCTGTAGTAAATAAACTATTTTGTTTTAGACAAATACTATAGTATATATTAATACTATTTTTCATTATTTGTTAGTGTACATTTAATTTTCTTCGAAAATTTTAGTTTATCTTTGAAAACTGTGAAAAATATATTGAACATCTAATAAAAAGTAGTTATAATAATATATTTGAAAGTTGTATACAATTACCATTTAAGTAAAAGAAAAAATATATGATGGCGTTAGAAATGGTAAAAAAAATTCACTTTTAAATATAAAAACAACATAAAGGTAATTATAATTTTTAGATGTTAAGTTTTTAGTTTTTTTTATATACAATGATATAAAGGTAAAATATATTTTTTGGTCTCTTAAGTTTAACCAGACCACGTTAGTCCTTTCTGTTCATATTTTTGAAATGACGTCAATTTTTATTTAGACGGCGTCTGATGTGATACTTTGTCATGCGTGGCACGTGACTTAGCACACATTCATCTTCAAGGTCATTAAATATATAGAAAAATTCTAAAAAACTTTTTGAAACTAGGATTCAAACATAGGTTCACTTAATTGATAGACAAATATCAAACCACTACACTATTTTACACTGTTTGTATGGCTTATACAATGGTTTGGTTTCATTGTCTAAATGTTTTTCTCACTGCACACTATTTCAATCATTCTCTCAAGAATCTTCTACATCTAATTATTTTTCAATGCAAGAAATCAATCAACTCAAAGAGACTACAAACTAAAGAGTTTGTTTATATGAACAAGACCTCAGAAACAATGACTAAATATAATCTGGTTATTAATATAGTAATTTGCAGGAGTAGTTAGAAAGTTTGGAACCA
Source organism: Vicia sativa (assembly GCA_021764765.1). Taxonomy (NCBI): domain Eukaryota; kingdom Viridiplantae; phylum Streptophyta; class Magnoliopsida; order Fabales; family Fabaceae; genus Vicia; species Vicia sativa. The sequence continues at coordinate 237,652,297 of CM038794.1, read as the reverse complement.
GGTGAAAAAGGGTTGCATAGTGGAAGAGGACAGTAGAATAAAGAAAATAAATTAACACAAATTAACTAATTAAATATATATTAACAACCTTCTTTTTTCGGGGTATTAACAAACTTCTTAAAAACACAATATTCAACATTTTTTCCAATTAAACTATTATCCTATTCAATGATAAATTTATATTTTTAAATTTCATAATTTGTACCCTGAAGAATAATGAATTATATTGCATTCCAAGCTAAACAAAATTGTATAATTCATCGGTCTCATTTGTTGATTTGATCTCGCATCCATAGGAAGCTATTTACAAATTCTATCTATATCCATCGAAAACAACTTCTATATGAACTGTTTGTTGGAAATCCACCAAAACCTATGATTAATTTCTACCAATATTGATCAACAAGATTAATATCACCACACAATGATAATGAACAATTAAAGAAAGAAGAAGAAAGAATTATTTTCTGCAGAGTTTCTCTCTGTCCACAAACTGTGGAAAACTTTATTATTCACTTTGCAACTGCAAACTTCTGTGAATACAACTTGATTACAAAATTAGGAGTTTCTCCCTCTATTTATAGATTTAGGTTAGCTTGTTCCCTAAGCTAAGACCCAAAAATATAAAAGCCCAAAATATCTATTTGGACCTAAATCAAATCTAATATATTCTAGATTTAAATCAAAACTAAATCTAAATCTAAAACAAACTTATTCTGTCGAATCTGGGTGGCAAGTTCTTCGACTGGGTCGGCTTCCCTTCGACACACACACAGTTTCGACACATATGACTTACTTTCAACACACCACCTAATTCATTGTGTCTAAACTATCTACATTCATCATTGCTCTTAGTCTTCGAAATACTTCGACCTGCACACCCTTCATCATAATGTCTGCAATCTGATTCTCAGTTCTGCAGTGTTCCAAATTCATCTTCTCATCATCTACCTGCTCTCGAAGATAGTGGAACCTCATTTCAATGTGCTTGCTTTAACCATGAGCTATCGGGTTTTTCTCCAGGTTGATAGCTGACATATTGTCGATCTTTATGGTAATTGCTCCATGATTCTTACCTGTGATTTCTTCGACCAAGTTTCTCATCCAAGTTGCTTGACATGCACAAAGAGAAGCAATTATGTATTCTGCTTCGCATGATGATAATGCCACAACTAGTTCCTTTCTCGAACTCCAAAAAACTATCGTACCACCTAACATAAACACATTGCCTGCTGCAGATTTTCGATCTTCAGCATCACTACACCAGCTCAAATATGTATACCCCACTAACTTGCATTCTTTTCTTTTATCAGTTGCAGGAAACAAAATGCCATAGTCGAGAGTTCCTTTCAAATACCTCAATATCCTCTTTGTTGCTGCTAGGTGAGATACCTTTGGCTTTTGCATGAATCTACTTACCATACCAACATTGTATGCTAAGTCAAGCCTAGTACGACAAAGGTATCTTAAGGACCCAATAAGTCTTCTATATTGGGTTGGGTCGACATCATCTTCTTCAAGGTCTTTCGACAGTTGCAGTATTGTTTCTGCAGGTGTCGAAGTCGAACTGCATTCTTCCATTTCAAACCTCTTGAGAATTTCTCCTGCATATCTTCTTTGATGCATCATCAAACCTCTACTAGTCTTGTAGAATTCGATTCCAAGGAAATATGAAATATCACCCAGATCAGACATTTTGAACTCCTTGTTGAGATCTCCTTTGAAGTCTTCGATCTCCTTCTTACAGCTACTTGTGATTAACAAATCATCGACATAGGGACATAGTATAAGAAATTCACTTCTTCTTCTTACATATACTTCATGTTCAGTTGTGCACTTCACAAATTTCTTCTCCCTCAGAAAGCTATCAATCTTCTTATTCCAAGCTCGTGGAGCTTGCTTCAGTCCATACAGGGCTTTACGAAGTCTGTACACCTTTCTCTCTTCGTTATGTTTCTCCAAACCCAACTGGTTGTTTAACATAAACTTCTTCGTCTAAGGGTTCATTCAGGAATGCACACTTTACGTCCATCTGACATATGTTCCAACAGTTTATTTATGCTAAACCGACAACCAACCTGATTGTTTCGATCCTAGCCACAGGTGCAAAAACTTCATCGAAGTCAATTCCTACCTTCTGGAGAAATCCTTTCGCCACTAGCCTTGCTTTGTGTCGAGTTACTTCCCCTTTAGGATTCAGCTTCACTTTGTATACCCACTTGACATCAATTTCCTTCTTGCCTTGAGGCAATTCGACAAGTGACCAAGTGTTGTTGTCTTCGATGGACTTCACTTCTTCGTTCATCGCTTTCACCTACTTCGAATCTTTCAATGCTTCAGCTGCATTGACAGGTTTGACATCTACATAGAAAGCATAATGTATCAGTTCACCTTCGTTATCAACCACATTATCTGATGTAACCATACAATCTTGCAACCTTGCAGGCATGCGTCTTTCTCTCTGAGGTCTGCTTGTACTTGTGCTGTGTTGATCCACAACTGCTAGTTCCTCTTGTCAAACTTCTCTTTCGACTTGAGTTTCTAGTTCTTCAAGTAAAATCTTACCTGAATCTTTCTTGACATTTCGACTCCAATCCCACTCTTTAAGCTCATCTATGATCACGTCCCTATTGATCACAGTCTGATTGTTCACTAGGTCGAACAACTTCTAACCTCATGTCGAATGATATCCTACTAGAATCATTTGGCTCGACTTGTCATCAAGTTTTCTTCTCAACTGATTTGGCATGTGTCTATGTGCAATAGATCCAAATACCTTCAGATGACTCAAGCTACGCTTTACACCAGACCAACATTCTTCTGGAGTAATTCCTTCCAGCTTCTTTGTCGGGCATCTGTTTAAAATATATGTTGCAGTCGACACAGCTTTACCCCAAAACTCTTTATGTAAATTCTTGCCTTTCAACATACTTCGAACCATATTCATGATGGTTTGATTCTTTCTTTCTGCAGTCTCATTCTACTGTGGAGTATAGGGTGACACCACCTCATGCACAATCCCTTCTTTTTCACATAACCTGTCGAAATCTTTCGACACATACTCTCCACCACCATCAGTTCTCAAAATTTTGAGCTTTTGACTGCTTTGTCTTTCGACCATAGATTTAAACTTGGAAAATACCTCGATCACTTCACTTTTCTTCTTGATTAGGTAAGTCCATAGTTTTCGACTGAAATCATCTATGAACGTAACAAAGTATTTATTACCTCCAAGTGAATCCACCTGGATTGACCCACATACATCAGAGTATATGATTTCGAGAACAGCCTTCGACTTGCTTCCTGCATCCTTGCTGAAGCTATTCTTGTGTTGATTCGCTTGCACACATTCTTCACACACTTCATTTGGAATGTCGATTTCTGGTAATCCTAAAACCATATTCTTCCTCTTTAAATCTCTGATGTCTTTGAAGTTGAGATGGCCTAGTCGATAATTCCATATCCATTCATTTTTGCTTGTTGTAGTCAAAAGGCACTTGTGCTCCATCACATTGAGTTAAATCTTGAAGGTTCTATTCTGAGACATAAGAGCCTTCAAGATTAACCTTCCATTCGTGTCAACGACTCTCATCATCTTGTCTTCGACAGTCACCTTGTAGTTCTTTTCTACCAACTTCCCTATGCTAAGCAAGTTGCTCTTCATCCTTGGAATGTATAACACATTCGAAATTACTGCTCTTTTGCCATCTTTCCTCATGATCATAACATCTTAAATACCTTTAGCTGCTAGAGTATTGTCATTTCCAAATTTCACCATGTTCTTCATTGAGAGCTTTAGATTAACAAACCAATCTTTCCTTCTAGACATATGTGATGAGAATCCTGAATCCAAGTACCATTGATCCTTGAATTTTTCTTCATCTCTTGTTGTGACCATCAACGTCATCTCTTCTTCTTCAAACTTAGTGAACTTTGCATCACTTTCTTTTGCCTTTCGCTTCTTTGGACAATCACTCGAATAGTGACCATACTTTTGACAATTGTAACATTGAATGTGACTCTTGTCAGACTTTCGACCACCACCTCTTCCTCTATTTGCAACACCGCGTCTTTGGTTGCCTTAGTATGGTCTTCTCTGATTCGACATGTTTCCTTTGTTCTGGTTTCTTCTACCAGTCGAATTGTTGTATCCACCTCTACCTCTGTCGAACCACTTTCCTTTGCCTTTGGTTTCTTTTGCTGAAATTGCCTGCAAAACTACATCACTCTTTGTCTTGCCTGCAGCTCTTTCATTCATCCTTTGTTCATGAGATTCAAGCATCCCTTAAAGTTCTTCCTTTGTTAATTTTGAAAAATCTTTCCCTTCTTCGATAGCCATCCCCACGTGGTCGAACTTGGGAGCCAGAGATCTCAAAATATTTGAAACAATAACTCTTGTTGTTAATGTTTCTCCACATATCTTGATTTGATTCGCTAGTTTTGCAACCCTAGTGAAGAAATCAGATATGCTTTCATTGTCTTTCATATGAAGCAATTCATATGTTCTCTTATGAGTTTGTAACCTCACCTCTTTCACCTTTTATTAGTGTTTGCAGGGCTAAAATTGATTATTGTGGTTTGTTCATGATTGTGCAAGGCTGGTGCAACAAAGAACATGAGTAATGCTTATAATATGAACATGAAGCTTTGGTGCAGATTTTCAAGAAGCATAGAATGAAGTTTGGACATGGTATGGTTAGTGTTCTAGACTGGGCCTGCACTCAATCTGTCATCGAGAAATGCCCATCCCAACCGTTGCGAGGAAGGCCCACTACAGTGGCCCAAATTGCTATGATCGTTAGGGAACATCCTCGCACATTCCCATCAATGAAATCTTCTCCACGGTCCCACTGGGAAATGTCTCCCTATACGTGCTTGTTGGGGATGTCTCCTCACACACGCATGTAGGGGAACATCCTCTATACTTTCCGGTCGGGTATGTGCCCTCCATGTATCCATCGGCCAATGTCTTCTCCTTGTGCTTGTCGAGAATGTATCCACCACACCGTTGGAATGTGGCCAACGTTCCTCAGAATATTACAAGGTTATTCTACTTCCCAAAAATACTAGGTATTCATCATCCGAGAATCATGGGGCAGTGGAACCAGGATTAAGGCCATGAACTGGTCTCATCTACCCAAGTAGGTCCTGGAAATATCCATTGTGGGCTTGGGCATCCGACCCAAATGGGGACCTTGTCCCAACACTTGGTGCTATAAATATCCTTTTTCACTAGAAAGTCAGATACTTATTCTTTACGCTTAAACTCTCTACTATCACTTTCGCTCTGAACCTCATTTTGGCATCAAAATGTCTTGTAGGTACCTCTAGCCACTTCTCCTTCAACCACAGTCATGTTTAAGTGTTGCAGGCCACTAACGATCCATTCTGGTCAGGTACGATCAGTGGCGTTGTTTGTGGGAACGCTTTGCTTCCATGTCTTCTTCTAACTCAAGACCAAAGCAAACTCGTTTCAACCTTCCAGTCATCATGGCCAGCCAACACAACAACGAGAACATCAACGACACTATTTTCGCCAATTGCAGGAACACCAATAACAATCACTACTACAAATAATGCTTCTAACATCGGACGTGAAAAGCGTTGTACCTCGGCAACAGAAGCGAGGTAAATAAGGTCGTCATGAAAAGTCTCAAGTTAAAACCCTAGTTTTCAAAACTCGAGGTGTATAGTTATATGCACATGGGTTTGAACCCTAGGAGCCGCACTTTTATTATTTTCAAAATTATCGTATCATTTATCTCAATGTCTACAAAAAAATTGAGGGGTTAATAAAAAAATTAAAATTGTTATATTGTTTACCTATAATATTACATAGAAAGTAAAGATAAAATTCAAACTCCCTAGGGTGGTTCAATATAAAAATCAAATTCCCTAGGGTGGACAAGATAAAAAATGAATTCCCTCAAGATGTAGATTTTGATCTTCGCATTATTGAATCTTGGGGAATATTTTCTGTTAGATCTTACATGCAATTATTTCTGATGGAAAAAAAGGTAAGGTAATTAATATTTAAGAAAACAAAAATCAAGGAATCAAATAATGAACAAATACTTAAGAAAACAAACCTTGAACCCAGATGATTTTATGCTCTTGCAATCCATTGTAGATAACTTTTCCAAGCGTCATTAGGTTTCAAGTGCTTCATATATTTCATTTAGGTTACATTTCCAATAACGTAAGAGAACTTATATAATAGATGTCTATTAAGTTTTACGTAAATCACTAAAAGTCGGATTCTTGAGCGTTGATAACATGTAAATGGACGACATAGATTTGTTTAAGGCCGTTGAAAATAGTGAAAAATAACACTTAACTATCATCTCGGTTTTGGAATAATGTATTGGCTTGCTAAACTAAAACAATGTTGTCTTTGAAGAAAAACTCATCCTAAGGTGTTTCTATGTCTTCTTCTTCTGTAAAGTCATGATCTGGACCATTATGTGGGTGTGATGGTCATATGGTTTCGTACCAATGCAATAAGAGACAAATTAAAGGAAGGCTTTTTCTGAGACGTCCATTTTGGAGGAGTGAATAAACATATAATTTATTCACATGGTATGAAAACATGGTGGAAACAAAGATGAGAGCATTATGAAGTCAGAGTTAGAAGTTATGGGCTATTTTAAGATTATATGTGAAGATTCTAAACAAGAAGAACAAGAATCTAAAGAACAAATTGAAATCAGAGAAATTTTATAGAAATTTGAAGATGTTATGTTTTAATATCTCCTTTATGTTTAATGTTTACTTTGTTATGAAATGTAATTGATAAAGTGGGATTTGAATTGCATTGTTAATATTATGTAAAAACTGTAGATGCAATGAAATCTATGTATTGACCTTGTTTGTTAATGAAATATTGGTTTCAGAATTAAATATCCTCTCGATTTGGAATAAAATTGAGGGTTTATATTAACTAACCTCTCGGTTTTGGAATAAAACCGAGGGATTAGATTAATTTTTTAAATGGTTACATTGTTTACCTAGAATATTAAAAATACAGCATATCTAGGTCCCATACAAGAAAATATTCCTCTTTAGAAATTCTGAGCACTCAAATGATAATAACGTTAAAGACAATGAAGATTAAAGGAAACAAATGATTTATCCAAGTTCACCTTAACAAGGTTAATCCTCCACCCCGTCAAGGATGATTTCTCTTAAACCAAGGACTTAATCTATTATAACCAAACTGATTACAAGTGCACGGACAACCTCCGGTGATTAACAAACAATGACACATTCAGTGATCTAATTTAACAGATATAACATTCATTGATGCAATAGAATATGATCACTTAAGATCTCCTTTCAAGATTTCCATACAATGGTTTGCTCAGTGATCCAAGTTAATGGATATAACAACTATTGACCCAATAGAATTCGATCACTTAAGATCTCCTATCAGGATTTCCCACAATGACCGCAACCACTCTCTTCTTGAGATCAGACCTTCACTTAGTCTCTCAAGGAACCTTACAATGATTTGTTCAGTGATCTGATTTAACAAATACAACAATCATTTACCAAATAGAATTTGATCACTTAAGATCTTCTATCAAGATTTCCCATAATGACTGCAACTATTATCTTCTTGAGATCCGACCTTCACTTAGTCTCTCAAGGAACCTTACAATGATCTGCTCAGTGATCCGATTTAACGAATATAATAATCATTGACCCAATAGAATCCAATCACTTAAGATCTCCTATCAATATTTTCCACAATGACCGCAACCACTATTTTCTTGAGAACATGCCATCACTTAGTCTCTCAAGGAATAAATCAACAATGGTTAATAGGGTTTCTATTTAAATTATTGCTTCTTCTAAGAAGTTTACACATAATATTAAGCATTTATTGTTTAATACAGTTTAGAGAAATAATTCTTGTTTTAAAACAATTTACATGAAGACATTAGAAATATTACACAATATGATCAACAACTCTTGTTTACATTACAAAGTTCTAACAAGATGTAATTGGTCATAAGTTGAGTAACATCTTGTAGTGTTCTTCTTCTTCATCTTCTTGTTGAGCAAGTTACGAGAAACAACACATTCCTTCTTTTGAGATCTACCAAGATGTATGTGATGATAGTTTGTATAACATCTTTTAGTCTTCTTCTTCATCTTTCTTTTCTCTCATTTTTGTGTAGTGGTCTTCAGCATGTTTAGCATTGCAGCTTTGACATCTTCAGAATCCATGACTTTTCAGCTTGATGACCAAGAGAACTTCACTCCAAATTTGTGATCTTCTTTTATAGCCTTGAGAGAGAGAGAGAGAGAGAGACGTTGTCAGGATAGAAAAGTCTTTTTCCTAGATCAACGGTTAGTTATTCATCAGATAGAATAAGGTGTAAGAGTTTAGACAATGTAAAATAATATTTTCCATATCTTGTCACATTTCAATGATAGCTATCCACCTTTTCTCTGGATAATGTTTTTCTAATAAGCTTGTAAACAGAGATATGTTAAGTAAAGAAAGATAGTTGTAAATCCAACTATTTATTTCCAATGGTCGCAATAAGAGTGGTTGACAATACAGTAAGAAAAGGTTATCCTTACGCCACCCTATGTGGTAGAGGTCACATAAAACTTCTTTTATCATTTGTACAACATCACACATTAACCATTTTGAACTTCTTCTTATCATCAGAGGCTTCAAATAACTTGAATGTTGAAGCTTATTGTAGAAGAATTACTCTTAAGTCTTAGAACCTAAGTCTTAGAGTCTTCAGAACTTTTCTTATCAGAACCTCGTCTTCACATTCTTCAACACTTGGTTGTATGAACTTGTTTTTCTCCAGATCATCAAAACTTGTTCAGCAGAACCTCGTCTTCGTAATCTTCAAAACTTGTAACACACAGAAGTAAAGCTTTAGAAGGCCTCCAAAGCTTAACCATAAAGTCATGGTCAGAACCTCGTGTACTAACGTTCCTAAGAACTGTTTCATAAGACGAATTCCATAATCTTGACTTCAATTGTAACATGTAACCACATGTTTTCTTCTAGTAGCATCTATGTTCATAACCTAATGACGTCACATGCCTTGATACTAGACTTAGAACATTACAACAGCAACTACATACTAGAACGAAACCATTAGAGTATACAATTGTTCTTTATGATATCATGTAAAGTTATCATCAAAATCTTAAGCTGAGATGTAGAAACACTGCTTGTTCTTACAGTTGTTCTATCATTATCATTGCATCCAAGATTGATTATTGCTATCATTATCATTGCCTTCACTAGCGTAGAAAATGTGTTTCAATACATCCAACTTCTAATAAAGTGTCTATTGCAAATATTGGAAACTGTTTTTTCAGCACTTGTAATCCATCAGTAACGACGAATATATCCCAGTTGTTCAAAACCTTCAACAACAACATCAAGACCATTGTTTAAGATGGATTGCAAAAGCTAAAAAAATGTTTTGCTGGGTTAGAAGAACATTTTTTTTCAATTTTGCAATCCATCCTAAAAAAATGGTGGGCCTGCTACAAATAAGATAGCATTATGGTTAAATATGTTCAACGAGTGTTTTTATAGTAAAAATCAGATTATTTATCCCTCAGTTTATTGAAGAAACCGAAGGATTAGGTCATTTATTTTACACTTTTTACTAGTAGAAACATAAAATGCAATAGATGGAATAATCAGCATGTGTCTAGAATGGTATGTTACCTCGACTTTCTAAATAAATGAGAGATCAAGTTGTTTTTTGTTTTTTAAAATAAATATATGGGAAGCCTTGGTATAAAACCTCAATTTTTTCCTAGATGACGTGAAAGCTTCGTCATGAAAAGCGTTAATTGTTGTAGTAAATGGAATAGTCAATCACAGGCAGTGTAATCCCAAAGACGGGCTCACCACCTCTTAATCATCTCACCTCGCGCCCGTCAATGCTGAATAATGCTTTGAGAGTCCACGACTTATCAGGAAATTCCCATCCATGCCAATGTTAACTTGACCATGGTGGCCCTGTTCGCAGCTATCAACCAGGCCAACCTCACGATCTTCCAGCAAAACGAGCGCATTGGAATGTTGGAGAAGAGTCGACGATCCCGCTCTCACACAAGAAGACGTCATGGACACGAATCTCACAACCCATCCCTACAACGACGATATGACCATCCACGTCCTCCCCTACAGACACACTCAATGAATGAGTCTCAGAGCCCCACACCGCGACCAACGGGACGCCGCCCTTGGCTGGAGAGGCTGCAGCCCACGATCGTCAAGAAACACGGTCAGACTTCTCCACTAAAGGAACTACGATCCCCCATTGCTTTGGTGTTTGTTTGATGTTGTTGATCGTATGCTTGTTTGATTCACATGTTCCCTTAGGTTTTCTTAGTCCAACTTAACCTTTAATTAAAATTGAATTTAGATAGACATTAGGCTTCTATCCAAGCATAACAACATGAATAATGTTTCTCTCTCATCATTTCCTTAGGATCATTGATGCATGATAACACTTAGGTTATAAGTTTCCCTTGACAACTCAACCTTTATTCCACTTTGTATGAAAATAATTAGGATTAATTCTCTCTTTATATTTTGTTTCTTTCTTTTTCATTACATCATCTTAAAACAAAAACTCATTTTTTATCAAACTTAAAACACTTAACAAATAAAGATGTGAATTATATGTCATTGAGCCTTAAGTAATGGAAAAGGATTAGGCGGTGAATTCCCAAACTTGTTCTTCTTTCATTCATATGCTTTAGTATGATTCAACTCACAAACCATTTCCAAATTTAAAGGTGGGGAATTAGATATGTCCCCCTGCATTAGGAGTGATTTACTATTATCCCTAACAAAACACTTCAACAAATCCAAACTCTTTTGCCTCTTGGCTTTTCTCTTTAGCCTTTTCAAAAAGAGTGTGTCATTTTTGTTTTAGCGCAACACATGCTTTCCTATTGCTAGAACATGAGCGTTAACATTGTTCACTAAAAAACACCCAACTAACCAACATTTAGAAGCACTACTATAAAACGTGGAAACAACAACGTCATAGTCACCATGGTTCTTCCCTACACCGTGGTGACATCTCTAAAATAAGGCGCTACTATATTATTATTACTTTGATTAAAAATTAATTGTATATAACAACAGTTGTGAACCCAACCGTGGTGATACCATCAAGCTTTCATGGGTTCGAACCTCAACGCCTTCATACATATAATTCCTTTAATGTTAAAGTGTGCCTTTATGAGTCTCGCAATTGTATATATCACCATGGTTGGTGTTTCCAATCGTTGTAAGTATATTTATATATAAGTGTATTAACAAGCTCTCTATAACATTAGCTTCATATCTTTCACAGCAAAACCCTAGAACCCATTTTTCTCGTCGTCTTCATTATTTGAATTCCTATTCTAGCCGTCAATCTTGTTCTTCTTACATAAAGGTACTATTCTTTAACCTTATTCTCTCATTTTCTTGTATGTTGGTGTTATGTTTCACATGGTTTTCTGTAATTTACTTCTTATTAGATAGTTTTTTTTTTTTCTGGTTATATGTTGTTCTACATTGTTGTTTCATGTTGTGTTGGTGACAAATATTCATGTTGCATTATTGTTCTTTTCTGATAATATGCATGGTGTTTGTAGGACTTTAGAAACAACAACAACAAACTTTATCTAGTTTAAGAAGCGTATATTATGAGTGGATAAGATATATATGATTTGTGTAGCAGTGTAGAAAATTACAAGAAGTATGAAGTCATTATGGAAACTTCATCCACCTTGCATTTCTTCTTCATTGATTCACAAATAAGATAAACCTCATATGGTGATGATGGTGGTGGTAGAAAGAGTATACTATGGGTTGATAAGGTACATATGGTTTGTGTATCAATAAAAAAGAATACAAGAAGTATGAAGTTATTGTGGAAACTTCACCCACCTTGTATTTCTTTTTCATTGCTTCACAAATTAGATGGACTTCATAGTTCCGTGATTATTTTGAATAAAAGGTGTGTTCTTATTTTATTAAAATGTATGTATGTTGTTCTTTAAATTCTTATATAGATTGATATAGTTTATTACATACTATGTATATTGTTTGTTTCACTAACCTTTTAATGAAAATGTTGAAAGAAAATTACGATATAAAAATGCAGCGGAAATTCAATTTTCCTTTATCGATCCTTACGAATGATCATGTTCAGTGATAAAATATGTTACCTCTTGTGGCAATTTTGATCTTTGATGCTGTGATCACGAACGTTGATGAAGAGCAACGTCTCTACTCAGTCCACACGAACAGATTGCTCTCGTCACAGTGTTAGCTAAGGATGCCAATTTGCACTCGTTAATGGGGATCCCCGCGGGGATTCCCCATTTGGGGCCCTAAAGATGGGGAGTTTTCCCCCCGTGGGGACAGGGAATAAATTTCCCCCGAAGCACTTTGGGGATGGGGATGACGAACATGTCCCCTGCTCCGTGGAGTCCTCGCCCTGCACTAGAATTATTGAATATCGCTAATTAATATATAGTTTAACATTTCTATGTAGGTTTATTTATCATTTCAAATAACTTGTTAGTAAAAGAGAGAGTGATCTAAATGACTATTTTAATTTTTTTAAGTTTGAAACCTTTGTGTTCATGAATCTCAAGATTAAATATTGTTAAAATAATATACTTATCATAGATGATTAGTTTACTAACTTATTGTCGTTAGTTTTTGAATTTTTCTATTAAATTAGTTAAAAATAATAAGTAAAATTCATGTTTATAGATATTCACAAAAACCGCGGGGATCCCTGGGGATGGGGATGAGGGACAACCCCGTGGCAGGGCCCAACGGAGATGGAGAATAAATTCGAGGACAGGGATTAAGCTGGGAATGTATCTCGCGCCCCCCATTGATATTCCTAGTGTTAGCTGCTCACGAACGGAAGCTTTGAGTGAGCGAAAATATGGCTAGGGTTTCAAGACCGAATTTTCGTCAAGTGTAATGCTTCAGCATAAGGGTTCTATTTATAAAACCACGGGTGTGGGTTGCAAGCTAAAATCCCAATAAAGGCTATAAGCTCAAAGCCCAAATAAGCATATGAGTATCATTCCTTATGATGTACCGCATATCACTTAATCGCGTGGTACCTTACCACATTTCTTGTTCCACTTAAGTGCATTGTACCTTGTGGTGTTCTTCATTTACTCTATCTTTCATTTATTTATCCTTATGTGTGTGACCCTGTAGGTTTCCGCGATTTTGGCAATTATATTAAATCACATTTAACATAATAAACATTGAGTGGTATCTAGCAACACATCACTACTACCCAAGTCACGAAAATATCACGTGATTTGATAAAACCTTTCCATGATAATGCTTGTGTGTATAATTACCCTTTTGCCCTTATGTCTATATTTAACACAAGGCATACACCGTGTCACCCTTGTCCAGTTCAATATTGGGCCCTCTGACATTTATCCAGTTACGCAGAATGGGCAAATTCCATCTAGGTCACTCATGTCCCTCTGCATGCTTTGTGAAGTACCCATCAACTGTCTTTATGGTCATCCAGTTACGGATAACGTTTGATCAACAATAAATCACTTGACTCCACATCTAGGGTCCATAGTGGTTTCAGGTCGAAGGGTGGTATACACCACTTATCATCATTAGAATAACTTATGACACTTTGCATAATATTCTATGTAGTATTCTCATAGCAGGTCAATCCAGTATAAATATTACTCCTGATATTTATACTTGATAACTCCTTATCCATGATCCATGAGATATGATCATCAGTCTGTCTACATAATAATCTCAATGATTTAATGTTATCCCACTTCACATTAAAGCTCGATTACGGATACTATAAGAATAGTGTCCTTACGTTTAATGGAATCTCATGATTAAGTCATACTTAATATTTCATTAAACAGACTAACTATTCTAGGGAATTTATTATTTTTGAAAAGCAAACATAGTAAAGAAATGCCTTTTATTATTAATAAATAATTCGATACAAGTACCAAAATGTATTGGCCTCTAGGGCTTACACCAACAAATGCAACCATTTAAATTGACATAGAAACTATAATATGAATATCAAGATGTATTTGAAAACCAACTTCAACACATCATTGTATTTCGAATTGCAGCGTCTCATTCATCATATTTTATGTTCTTTAACACATAAAAAATGGTTCAATGAGCGGATTCCTATAATACATCGATATCTATTATTCTACTTTACCTCGTCGTCCTCACTTATCATCGTGGTTATTAAGATCATGATTGTTATGATGATAAGTCATCATAACAAACATGATCTTAATAATCACGATGATAAGTGATGACGACAAGGTAAAGTAGAATAATAGATATTGATGCATTGGATGAATCCGACCGTTGAACCATATATGTGTTAAAGAACATAAATGTGTTGAATGAGACGCATGCAATTCTGAATACAATGGTGTGTTGAAGTTGGTTTTCAAGAATAGTTTAATTTTAAGATTATATAAGTTTATACTAATTTTAATGATTGTATTTATTTAATTAGGTGAATGGTAAAACAAGCAATATACATTTTATATAATAAATTATGGTTATGTTCCATGACGATTTTGTTTAATAACCGTGTTCAAATGTAATTCATTTGATGTTGGGTTTCGAACCCAGTACTTAATGTATGACAACGGTTAATTAAAATAATCGTCGTTATATCACGCAAGATTACAAGTATACAACAATGCCTGGTCCTGCGTGATTATATGTATTTACCAACCATTGTTAAATGGGTTTTCCGTAGTAGTGAAGAACTATGGAGTTCTGATTTTTTTTCATTGCACTATGAGGATATGTAGGCTATGGATTACGAAACCTGGGCGAACTCAATAATAAAAATCCTTTTATTTTCCCTAATAATTCATTCATGTATTCCATTAGTAAGTAATATTTAGATAGAGACACTCTTAGAAACAAACAAGAAAAGTGGATCCCGTTGAGTATAACGGATGTGAGGTGTGTTAATACCTTCCCCTTGCATAATTGACTTTTGTACCCTTCCCTTGGTTGCGAGACCATCTTATCCTTCCTCTTTGGGGTTTTCTCAATGTTTCCACTTCCCTCTTGGGATAAATAAGTTTTGATGGCGACTTTTTCTGTGTATTTTTTTACCGATTGAGAAACTATCATAATCGCCAAACATGAATAGTTTTACTAGGTTGTAATCATTCATCTTGTTTGGCAACCTCACACCCCTAACGCAATGTTTCCATAGTTCTATATACTCCTCACAAGTAGAGGTATCTACCATGTTATCATTCCCATATATATCTTTAATAATCACCATCTTTGGAGAAAGGGAGAATGATGAGAATGAAGAAGATTTTATACTTGTAAGTGAAGCATGAAGATGATGTTGAGATTTCGAATGATTAAGCACAAACTTGCAATGAGAAAATAGGAAAATTGAATGTATCTTGAAAAGGAAATGGTTTGACTTATCTTCTTGTAGGGGTGAAAACCTAGGTCCCTTAGCCCATTATTGTCCAAATATAGGTATGTGACAATAGTTAGGAAATGGGCTTATCTGCATCTTAGTTCACACATATACAATAAGATCGAGAGTTCTCAACAAACTTACCTTTTTGTGACAATCCCATCATGAGAGAACATTTAATGCTTCATGTGTTTCCTCAAGTAACACACAAGGGATTCATACCAAGCTTCACTTGAGGGACTCACCCCAAGTGGCACTTGAGAGACATGTCATAAACTTCCTTTAAGGTAAACACAATAGGACTCGTTATCTCAAGTTTCATAGGGACCATAATGAGTTAACAAGTTAATCAATTCACCCTTCACAAGCTTCGCGCTTGAGGGAACCTGAATCAATATAACTTAGTTGGGATAGGAAAGACACATCCCAAAGATCTTGAGAATCTCACGCAATATGCAGACGAAATCGAGCGGGTGTTTACTTGAGTCACCCATTCATAGTTGTGGTCCACCCTGCTAAAATATTGTTATTGTCACTTACCCATTTCATCTGTACGCTGGAGGTCAACGGTAATAGGAGATTAACAATTTGACCACATCATAGAGGAAGAAACCACCCCTTAAATAAAGAAATAAGGCAAAATACTCATTTTGGTCCCTTAATTATACCTTTGGGTTCACATTGGTCCCTTAACTTTATTTCATGTCATTTTGATCCCTTAACTTTCAAAACGTTTCATTTTAGTCTTTTTTGTCTAATTAGCGACAGATTTAGCGACCAATTTCAAAGTTTTTTCGTCGCTAATTAGACAAAAAAGACTAAAATGAAACTTTTTGAGAGTTGAGGGACCAAAATGACACGAAAAAAAGTTAAGGAACCAATGTGAACCCAATGGTATAGTTAAGAGACCAAAATGAGTATTTTGCCAAGAAATAAATTGTTCCTCCTTATTCCACATGCTCTTCAAGAGGTTGAGAAAGGTTTATTTCCTTCATTCGATCTGGCCCACAAAGATGACTATTTCAACCCCTAGGGTTGACAAGATCATTCATTATCAGACAACTGCTATAAAATCATTTCTTTGCAATCGCACACACATACAGGCTCATTCCTCGTTGTGTTTTTACAAGTATACTTTCTATCTCAAATCATCTTTGAACGATATTGACCTAATATTAAATAGAAAATGGTCTTTTTTAGTAACATTTTATGTTGAACTATCATCTTTATGTACTAAAAAATTATTGTTAGGTGATTTGGATGAACAGAGTAGTGAAAGAAGGTGAGATAGCTGGAAAAATAAGGTAAAAGGGTTGAAAGACGGTGAAAAATAAAAATCAAGGGTCATTTATAAAAGAAGAATGACCTTCATATATCGAGTAAACATCCATAGAGTCCTAACTATCATTATTATGTCATAACATCAAAGGCCTTAATAACATCCTTGCAAACAAACAAACAACCAAGATTATTGGGTCATTCCCAAGGCAAATTTAATAATTTTACTACATTAACTGCATTACTAATCCCAAAGTTTAATTGTTAACCCTAAGCAAGTTTCCACTAACTTCCTACAAAACACCATGAACAAGAATAAAACCCGAATATACATATCAATTAACATGTCATTTGATGTCACCTTCGAATATGCATCAATCACTTTGCCCTTCCATTGTCTTGTACTTGAAGGACTAGAGATGTCACATATTCGAACACACACAAATGCAATCATATGTCTTTATGATTACTAATTGTAATATTCTTACTTAATCACTTCTCCTTTATATTCCTTATGCATGAGGGACTATGAACGAGAATGTTCTCACTTAATCACTCCGCTCTTACAGGTTTTGTGCTTGAGGGATTGTGAACTAAAATATCTTTGGTTAGACCCAACTACTAAGCCTGAATCTTAAACGTCACACTAAATATCTAAATAATAAGTGGCAAGATCACGTGAACCTGCTCACGTCATGAGAGAACATGTTAAACCACGTTTTTAAGTGAGTTAAACGAAACTATCCCAATAAATAATTAAAGAACTTGTGGTCCTGGAGATTGACTTTGTCTCCTACATAAAAGGAATGATTCACCACAATCTTTTCATTAGTGGATCAAAATTCAAAGATGTACAGTCGAGTTTGTAGACATTATAACGAATCTTTTCACTAACTCTTCCTCAATTAAACGACCTCATCTATAAATATTCGTTACACAGCTAAATAGATTCATTGACTTTTACCAATATTAGAATCTATAACGCAAATGAAATTTTCATTATTATACTCACATCAAGGACTTGCAAAAAAAAATAATAAATCAAATGGTAAAAATTTAATTTAAAAAAAAAAAGGAGAGAGGATAAAGTTGACATTTTGTATAGCTTATATACTCATCATGTATATCATGACGTAAATTCTTCCAATTTATAAGCATAAGCCCATGTGGCACATGGTGGCCCAGCTTGTCACTTGGACTCAATACTCCATTAATTTGAGTCTTACATTAATAATCCCATTTCAGCGCGTATCTTTCACGCGCCGTTATTTCCTTATGATCATGACCGTCCACTCCTTCTCAGATTCCAATCCAGCTTGTACTACTTCATCCACTCCACTTTTTGGATTATCGCAGATTCCTCTCTCTCTCTCTCACCAACCCCAATTTCCCCCCTCCAATTATTATTCATTCATTCATCTTCAATACAAAACAACTTCCTTTCATTATCACACTATTACATAAGCTTCGTTTCTGTTCCATTTCATCACTCAGAGAGTACCAAAAACCATGGTAATGGATGATTCCACTGATCTCTTTCCCATCGGAATGCGTGTTCTTGCCGTCGACGACGACCCCACTTGCCTCAAAGTCTTGGAAACTCTCCTCCGAAGATGTGACTACCATGGTAGATTTGGATCTGCTCCTTTTTATGCTTAAAATTTATTCTTTTTCATCTTTATGCACTGTTTTTTTATCAATTCTAATGTATGGGGTTATGGGTATGCTTAATTTGTTGTTTTAGTTTATAAAGTTTATATTTTTAATTCCAAAAAATGTTTTTTTTTTGTTGATATTAGCATTTGGACTAAAAAAGAAGATGAAGAGTCATATGATTTTAGGGTCAACGGTTGTGAAAAAGCCATAATTTGATTGTGGGTTTTTGATTTATGCTTTTCATAAAATTCTTATGATGGGTTGTAGAAACACTTGATACGGTATAATGATGATGATGATACTTATGTTATTTATGATTGGGGATTTTGTAGTAACCACAACTAGTCAAGCTATAATGGCATTGAATATGCTGAGAGAAAACAAAGACAAGTTTGACTTGGTTATCAGTGATGTGCATATGCCAGACATGGATGGATTTAAGCTGCTTGAACTTGTGGGACTTGAGATGGACCTTCCTGTCATAAGTAAGTCGGGATCTGTTATCGTTTTGGCTCGTGTTTAATGGTTGTTGATATAGTTATTACAGTAATCGATGACTTTTTTGGTGTTATAAAATGTTTGGTTTCAGTGTTGTCTGCATATGGTGATACGAAGCTGGTGATGAAGGGGATTTCTCATGGTGCTTGTGATTATCTGCTGAAACCTGTGAGATTAGAGGAGTTGAAGAATATTTGGCAGCATGTGATTAGGAAGAAGAAATCTGATTCCAAGGGGAAAAACAAAACCAGCAAGCCAGACAACGGTAATTCTGATAGTGGTAGCGGGCTGAGATCAGCGGGAACTGAGAATTCAGATGAAAATGGAAGGCTGGCTAAGAAAAGGAAGGATCAGGATGAAGATGAAGATGAGGATAAAGAGAATGGTAACGATAATGAAGACCCGTCAGCTCAGAAGAAGCCCCGAGTTGTTTGGTCTGTGGAGCTGCACCGCAAGTTTGTTGCTGCTGTAAATCACCTAGGCATTGACAGTATGTTTTATTGTTCTTTATTCTGCCTACAATTCATGATTCATGATTCATGAAGTTTTCTATTATTGAATTTGAGTCCGAGCCTCATGATTCATGATATTATTGTTTCACTGGCAGAGGCTGTACCCAAAAAAATTCTTGATATGATG
Organism: Vicia sativa; assembly: GCA_021764765.1. Lineage (NCBI taxonomy): Eukaryota > Viridiplantae > Streptophyta > Magnoliopsida > Fabales > Fabaceae > Vicia > Vicia sativa. The sequence continues at coordinate 237,632,723 of CM038794.1, read as the reverse complement.
AATGTCGAAAATATTACAAGGGAGAACGTGGCTAGCCATCTCCAGGCATTTTTCTAGTTCTTTACTCTTTAGTTTAAATTGTTTAATATAAGTTAAACCATTTCTTTCACTAAATGTTTCATGTTTATGAAATGGCTGCAGAAGTATAGACTTTATCTGAAAAGAATTAGCTGTGTGGCAAACCAACAAGCTAGTATGGCGGCGGCCTTAGGGAGTGCGGATCAATCGTATTTGAGAATGGGTGGTTCTGGACATTTTCACAATAATGCTTTCAGATCTTTTTCACCTAGTGGGATCATTAGTAATCTCAACACTCCGTCTGGTCTGAATGGACACGGATTTTCTCCATCCGGACTACTTCAGTTAGGCCAATCACAAAATTTAAACAATTCTTCAAATGATCAATTTAAATTCCAGCCGGCCATAACACCTGTTAATCAGAATATTCTTCAGGGTATGCCAATGTCTATAGGGTATGATCACTTGCAAAACAGCAAGGGTGCTATATCTCTTCAAAACATGAATACTGATGTAAAACCAACTTTTCCTATCCCAAGTCAATTCCCGGATCAAAGACCTAGAGTAACTACCTCTAGTTTTCATCCTCCGAACCTTGGTATCTCAAACAATCCCTTGATGTCAGAAACACGCCCTGAAGGAAAACGAGGTATAGGAATAGGATATGAAAGTTCATCATCTTCTTCATTAGCCTCTCAACATTCGGATTTTTCTTTCAGTATGCTGGATCAAGGTCGTCGAAGTGATAATTGGTCAAGTGCTGTGCAGTTATCCGGGATCCAGACAAATTCTTTTCCGTCAAGTGAATGTTTTAGACAAACATCTATTCCTCCTTCAGATAACATAGCTTCTTTGCCGTTGCAAGGGGTATATCCTGGTGGTCAAACCCATTGTTCATTGGCAGATATGGTCTCCCAAGGAGGGATTTTTACTAATCCACCTGAGTATATAAACGGCAATTTACCATTTCAAGGATGGGAAGACCATAATCAGGATGCTCCTTACCACTCAAATGTTCTCCCTCCAGTTAACGGTGCTATTGTTCCCCCAGGCCAAACAACAACGAACTCAACCTTGCACAGAAGCATGGACACTAAGTTTTGTGATTCCATACAAATGAAGCATGCTGGATTCGCTGAATGCTCCTCATCAAGACAACCTCGAGCGAATATCGTAAGCCAGCAGCAATTTTCTAATAATCTCGGTTCACTGGAATACTTGGCGAGTTCAATGATGGAACAGGTAATATCATTTGTGAAATATAACGATTGTGTTTCCATAGATGTTGCTATATGACTTCTTTAACATATTGAGGACAACCAAGTCCCACATGCTTAATGTCTTTAAGTTACATCAATGCAAGTTATCAAAACAGCTTATAGCTTACATGAAAGCAGTTTGATTTTATTTTATCATTTGTTATAAAAATAGTTTATAGATAAGTACTTATATGATAAGCGCTTAGTAAACAGTCATTCAGTACAACTTTACACGTATTTGAAACCATGTTCATGACATGCAGGAGCAAGATAAGATGAAATTATTGGGTGGAGACTTCATATGCGATAATAACTACTCTGGTGGAGTATCTTTGTGACACGAGTTATGGTACTCCATTCAGCATCATTTCATGTCATCATCTTCGATAAATTTTAGAGTGATAATGTCCCCTTTTATGTACTATTAAACCAGTTTTGTCCTAGTTTTATTTCAGTGGAGTTTAGCTTTTTCTTTCAAGATTCAAGTTCTCTAGAATTCTGCATCATGTGCTTTTAAATAAGAAGTTAATGAGAAATATAAAGTGTATTAGTATTCAATTTCTCATTAGTTTAATCTTTAAGAAATGGATCTTGATGAAGTAGCTTCTATCAGTTTCTTATTAGTATTTGACAACTGTTGATGTGATTAAGATTGTATACAAAATATGGTTAATGATTTCCCTGCTGTCAGTATGATAGATTAACGTGCCTGAATCATCATTGGCTTAGGACAGTTAGATTGCTCAATAATGAGCACGAAATAATTCTACGGACGAGTTAATGTTAACCAAAAAAACAGCATGCAATTTTACTTTACAGAAGTACTGTTACAGTACAGCATTAGAGAGAAGTTATCATGAAATTGCGATAATTGATAAATATATTTTTCTATTACTTTTACTATATAAGTAATGTTATTAATACCATCAAACTATGGAATCAAGTTACTCCCCATTTTCTCTTTCTCCATTTTTATAGTTACCAAAGTTTTAGAGATATAAATGCAATAATGTGACAAATGATGAGTCATTTATTTTTTATGCATTATAAATATCTTCAAAACTATAATAATGGAGAGGAGAAATGGAAGGAAAAAAATAGAGAGGATCTTAACTCTAAACTATGCATCACATGATCTACTAAAAAAGGGTTGAAGAGATCACTGGATCACTTGCAAGAGGTAGATGAGAGAACAGTTCACCATATAGTTGGAATCACAATGTTGATAAAAATAGAGTAATTGAATGCTGATATAAAAGTATAATTAAGGGGGTGAATATTCGTCAACATTGATTGAGATACCCAAAAATCCAATAATCAATTACACATGTTTTAACTGCCAAAAATACATCTTGTAATCGGTTACAAAAACGCAGTAATCAATTACAGTTCTTGAATTATTGATTTTTTTTACAACACTATCTTAATTCAAGTGCTCTAAATCTTTCATGTTAGTGTTTTTCTTCAATATCACACTTCAATTGTGTTTTCAAGGTAAGCAAATTGACCAAAATATAATATCTATAATTTTACTTTTAACAAAAAATTTATAAAAAAAAATAGTGATTGAATTATGGTTAAAGAATAAACGGCGATAGAAAAGTAAAAAAAAATCCTAATTGGATAGAAAAGTGGTTAGTTGAACAGTAGAATTATTGAGCTGAAATATAAAATAAATAAATAAAAACTTAAATATAAAATGGCAGATATAATTTATATAAAATGTAAAAGGTTTTGTTTAAAGAAAACTTTATATATATATATATATATATATATATATATATATATATATATATATATATATATATATATATATATATATATATATATATATATATATATATATATATATATATATATATATATATATATATATATATAATAAATATAAATATCGTTAAATCGATATCCATATTTATCATTAATTGAATATTTAATGAGGAGATTTTTTAACCGTGTACTAACTAGAGCTGGCAAAACGGATTGGATTAATTGGGTCGGTCCGAAAACCCGTCAAAAAATACGGACTTGAACAAAAAATTTAGAGCTCGTTTATCATCCGAGCTCTTAAACCTGACCCATTAAAAGCCCAATGTTAACCGGACTAGCCCGACCGGGTTCTGGGTAGTCCGCTTATTTAACTTTTTTCTATTTTTTTATAAAAACTATAATACATTATACAATTAATGTCCATATTATTTTTTAATAAAAATATAAATGTCCATTTTATAATACATTTTACTACTAATATTCATTTTAATAAAAAAATTATAATATATTATACAATTAATGTCCATTTTATAATACATTATATTACTAATACCATAACTTAAATCTTGATTATTTAATTAAAATAATTTAGTTTTATGATATCTTATTTTAGATTTTATGAATATAATTGATTTATACTTTTTAGTGATCAATAGCCATATATATTTTAGTTTTTTAGTTTATAGTCTGTAAATTAATTAATTTATTTATTTATTTAAAAAAATGTTTTTTTATTAAGATATAAATATTAAATATTATCCAAGCCGGATCAAATAACCGAAGCGCGTGAAGTGCCGAACTTGAACAATCAAATTGTAGTCCGTTTAATTTCGGGCTTTTAGACCCGGCGCACCAAAGGCTTGAACCCGTCACGGGTCAGTCCAAAGCGGGTCGGATAGCCCATTTTACCAGTTCTAGCACCAACACACTTACAATTTATTCGTTTTCTAAAATTCAACTTATTTTAAAACAATTTTTCTGAAAATGCAGTTTGTAATATAAATTCGTTTTCTAAAATTCAACTTATTTTAAAACAATTTTTCTGAAAATGCAGTTTGTAATATAAACCAAAAATACACTTCTAATTTTTTTAAAGCTACTTACACAATGAAAGTGCACACATGGTCTATAGGAAAAAAAAATTGTTGTAGTATAGGAAAAATCTCAAAACAAATGGTGGAATTACTTACCATAAATATATTTCCAATTTTCTGTGTTGAACACAAACATTTGTGTGTATTGGACATTTTTGAAATTACATAGGATTTTTTAACTTTATAGTGGGTTAAGAAGCCCCCTTTAACTATCTATTTATTTTATCTGTGCACATGTCTATTAAACTACCCTCCCCATGTTCGTGGCAGATTATTTTTGTTGCCATCCCTATTCATAATTAGTATATGATAAATTGATGATCATAAAAAAGAAAGCGGGTGCTACACATGAAAATTAAACAGTGCAGTAAATAGTCCTAAAACATCACAAATTCTATCAATCATCTGCTCGCACTTGAATATAACATTAGTAATCAAGGCTAAGGTGCTACAGTGTAGTGAAGTATACAATTGACCATACTCAATTCTTAAAAAACAAAAGACCCTTCTCTTTAGGACTCTTGCAAGGGGTTTCACTTGAACTCCTTTTTAAAAGCTACACGTGTGCTTTTTAACCTACTTCACTTTTGAGGAGTTAGAAAATGTCGATTGAGATTCATATGATACAATACATCATACATAGTACAACAAATAATAATTGCGTTTACTCATCCAATACAACGACTCCAGCATCAGAATTCTCATTCAACTCAGCATGACTATCATCCATCTCAGTATTACTTTCCTTGTTCTCATTTACGAGGCTTGAGCAGCTTTCTTTTATAGGATCACATTCGATTACCATGTCTTGAGTCTTGTCATCTGCTGAAGAATTACGTTTGCAGTCATTTTGAGGGGTAGCCTCTGATTTGTTGTCTGAATTTAATATTGGAGTTTCTGCTACTGTGGGTGTTAGGATTCTGTTGATATTTTCACTCATGGTTTCTAGTGGCTGCAACTTCTTCCATGGATTGACCTCTGTCGGTTCTTCTGTCATTGAAGATTGAGAGAAATACACGGGGTTTTCCTCAACTACCTTGCACATCTGCTAATACAGAGGAATGATTATTAACACATACTCGGGTAGAATGCTAATTTTCCATCACATCTCCTTTTATTGAACAAGATGATGAATAAATCTTCAATAAGCAGAGCTCATGAAGCGTACAACGATGCATTAATAATTTACCTCGTTGTATAGTCGAACTAACTCCAATCGATTTGGATCACTATCACAAGCAACTGAAACATCTTCTGGAGCTGCAAAATGGAAGCGTGACAAGTTTTATGGTACTTTCTTTACCCGTTTTCAAAGGATCTGTTTCGGCAATAATAAAAGGGGGAAAGAGCACAAAGAGAACAGAAATGCAGACATTGACACAATAAATGGAGAGGTTCTTGTATAATCAGGGGAATAATTTTGCACCCGACAACAGTCCAGATTTTGGTTTGGATTTAGGCTTGACAGCCCAGATTCAAAATCTGTGTCATGCCAAGTTCTAATTGTCTAGGTGAAATTCTCTTGGGAGTATGCAAGACTTCTTAAATTATCTGATTGCAAACTAGGCAACTGCTGTTGTCTAATCTAGAAACAAAAGTATCTGATGAGCAATGATAGAAGTCATACCTATCGTTTCTACTTGTGGCAAATGATTAACCATTTTGGTATTAGTATCCACTGATTTATAACTTGGAACACTGGTAGACTTGAGTTCACTTTTAAGTTCTTCATTGGTTACTTCGCCAGCTTTTGGATCACCCTAAAAACAAAATTCATGAGGAATAAATGTCAGTCCACAAGTTAATCAAGCACAACCTTTCAGACAAAAGCATTGTAATATTGTATGATGTGCTTCTGTAAAATATATACATGATGAAAACGCAAGCAATCGTAACTATGGCTAAGGATATGAACCCATACAGAAAGATCATTCCTATCTATTTCTTGCATTTCCCAATAAATTTCATTTCTCACCTTACTTACGTATAAGGGGGGGGGGGGATGTATAATAACCATGTTTGTTTTGCCTCATCTCTCATTGTCAGTATAAAACTAAATCATAGCACTCAAACTATAAGCAGTTAATTGATTGAAAATACCTAACAAGCAAACTCATGATAAAGCTATGATTGACTTCTGACAAAATGTTGATACACTTACAAAGTATTCTTTCTGGTACTCAGCATTGAGCCCCTTTTCCAAAAGAAGAACCCTCTTCTTTACAAACTCAACCTGTCTTCTTTGCATGTCTCTAAAATGATATATCATGGACGAGTCTTGATATAGCTGTGGTTGATTCCTAGCATCGCTTGAACCCTGTGCACCATCAGCTGCTATGTCACTTCCACCATTTTCCCTAGATTCATTGCTGGGTATTTCTGCATTTGCCAAATTCGCACCATTTTGTACATGAGAGCCAACTTGTCCTGGTCCTGGTAAATTTATAATGGGAAGATTCAACTCCTGGCAGATGATCTCCTGAATCTTCAGATCCTTATCATCTACAATAGCTTGCCACCTTCCATACCCATGCCTTGCATAGCAAAGAATTGTGTTAAAAGAATGCATCAACAAATAATCCACAAGTTACAAAATATACATAACTGGTTATCACAAATCTGATACAAACATCCAAAACATAGTTAGATATGTATAATATAGACTCTAGCTTTTTAAGTTTTCATATTTAGTTAATGAAAAAGAAAAAGCCTAAAAATCATGCAGTTGGAAGATAATTTTGTTGCATTGTTCAAGAAAACAGAAGATAATTATCAAAATTCATACTTCAACACAGCACGCAGTAGCAAAAGATCATGCTCCTCCTTCCACTTCCTTACACCCTTCAAACCCGGATAGCGTAATAAGATGTCATCTGAAAAGAGTGGAGTACGAGGGTATTCCGATGCAAACCTCACCTGTAAGTTCACATCCCAAGAGCAAGAAACACTTCAATCAGCTATACGAAATCCAACATCAAAAATAACAGAGGTTACTCAGTAAACTACTCAAGTGGTTAGGCAAGCCATTTGTTGGCTACTAAACAATCATTTTTACAACAGTGTTTACCCAGAATTTCTTTCTGAGACTTCTTCCAAACTTTGATGTTGCACCAAGACCAAGGAGACGCAGAGGATTCAGAACGATTTAATAATAGCAGTGTGGTCAATGGTGGATGGCCATGGCGGAAAGCCAAAATCCCTCCATACCATCCGCTTTGCGGCGCCGTTATAGCGGAAAAATCTACAATATCGGCTGATATTTACCATTGCGGCTAGCCTAAAAAACGCCGTGTATATCCGCTATAGCGGCTATGACGCCGCTATTTGATAACACTGAATAATAGAGACCATAACAAGCAGATAAAAACAGAAAATTCACCCGGGGCTTACTTTGTCCCTCAACAAGAGCAGGACTGCAATCCTAACAAGTACATCTTGGATTCGGAGTCCTTCTTTTGGAACACCATCTACATGTAAATTAAAAATTAAAAACAACTAAGAAGCTAAAAGATTAAAAAGAGGAAAATGAGAGAAGATACAGTAGCAATTAGGATCTGCCACCTGTGAATGTAGAAGAATCAGTTATATCTTCAGCAATGTGAGACAAGAAAAGGGTTCCATAACTGTGAAAATATAGATACATATCAATCAAACTCACTCACAAAGAATGGTTTTAAGGTATGATACAAAACTATAAGATAATAAGTAAAATGACTAAAGTAAACAAAGTTTATATACACACATGTGTGCACGTTATTATGCAATAATGATTATTGTATTATAGAACATCTTAGAATTGTGGTCAACACAACCTACAAAATTGGCTTGTAAGGTGAGGATTACCCCTACTTATAAACATGCGCTCAGGCCACATATTATTCGATGTGCCCTCAACATATGTTTATAAGTAGGTGGGGGCAATCCTCGCGTTACAAGTTGGTTTATTTATGTTGAGAATTACATGAGTTATAAGCCTAAATGCACGGGTATTGTAATGTTTTAGGCTCCTTGACAGCTGTACAACTCAGTCAGTCAGTTGCGCTGTTGTATCCGACTTTACCCTTTCCCTAGATTTTGCCCCAATATACACATTTTGTTGCCAAGCTAGATACTTGGGATTATAAATGTTTTCAGTTTCCCTTTTCTCTCTACTTTCACCATCTAAGAAGAATGCACGGCACAGCAGCATGGCTATCATCAAATCCTATTCCCTTTCCTCCCAGAGAAAACCAAATCAATAAATTTCAGCAAACATGTGTTTCAAATAAATAGTTAAAATTATATAAAGCATCACAAATATGGAAACAGATTAAAGAAAAATCAAGTCTATACTCTTTGATTTCTTCATATGTCTTCTGTTTCATGCGGGAAGTAAACTCCTTCCAATCAAAATCACCAACCCCAAACCTGTAATATAACACAGTAAGATAAACAGCAGATATTGCACAGCAAAGCCCTTTCTTCAACTCAATACATAAAGATAAAATAGAAAATAACCTCATTAAAATTTGCACAAAGGCAGCCCTCTGATTTTGATTAAAACCAAGTACTCTGAATGCTTTTCCTTCACCTTCCATCAGAGGAAGTGGCTCTGTGTTATCCGCTGCTAATAAATTTGAAGGAATATTTACATCACAGTCAAGGCCATATAATCTAGGCTAGATCCATCAGGTCGCAAACAAAAAATCAAAATTATTAAATAACTACATACTGCGTGCTTTTTTCTTATACGGCCTTCTACTAGAAGTAGTTCCAGTGGAATTTGAATCACCGTCAGTAAGCTCTGCTTCATAATTGTCGTCTTCGTCGGAGCTTACATCTTCCAGACCAGCAAGGTCATCCTCCTCAACGGAAACCATCTGCGAAATCAGGAAATAATAGATATTACCTTAACAAAAACACATTGAAAAGTTATGAAAGAGCAACCTCAAGAGAAGAAAAAAAACTCCCAAATTGTATAAACACCCCACCCCTGATATGCGCAAAAAAAGAACTTACAAGTACTAAAATCCTAGATTTCAATATGTAGTTAATAATTATACAAATTATTAGCATGTCATATTTTGATAGGAAAGGAACAAGTTCCTTATTCCATATATAAAAAGGTAGTGAGCGAAATTAGACTAAACAAACTATGAATTTTCACTGTTGAATATAATCTACCATAAACTCATAAACGACAGCATAAGCCAATAATCTTTTCTTGCAACTTGACACAGGAAAATGGTACAAAAACATCATCACATACCAACTTGCGGTTTCGCTTTCCTTTGCCCAAAGCATTAAACTCCTCAACTTTATGCTCTTGAAACTTGTCCTTTAACAACTCTTCCCAATAATGTGTTCTTTCTGAACTGTTCACCGTTTCCATTGCTCTTTTTTGGGCTGCCTCCTCTGCTGCAGCTTCTGCTGCAGCCTCAGCCTCATCAACATACTCAAAATTTGCAACCTATATCATATAAATCACTCGGTCAATCAAAAAGCATAAAAAAAAATTAAAAGAAACAGACCATGATATAAGCACAGTAAAGTAAAATAGTCTTGACCAGTGAAATGCCATAGCAATGCTTTCACAAAAGAAATTTATCCAAAAAGTATATGTGACAATTGAACTTTTTAAGCAGTGTTAGAATATTAGAAAATAAGTATGTTTTATATTATATTATGGTATCTTAGAGTATCTCTTAAGATTATTTTTTGTATTACTTATTATTTGACTTGTTCTTAGTTATGATTGAGACTGCATCCCCCTATAAATAGGGATTAATATTTAGTCTTTTGTATCAACTCATTATTCAATTAATTTGTATTCTATTGAAACCCCTAGCCTACTTTTGTTCTTTCTTTGTTCTCATATTCTTCCTAATTCATATTGTTAACATGGTATTAGAGCCTACTTCGATCCCCGTTGAACTTTGAGCTGTCTCGTTACAATTTTTGCTGCTGAATTCCCAAAAGTTTGGATATGTAACAAAAGTTTTATTTTTCAATGTGATTCTTCTTCAGTGTGTAGATTTTGAGTTACGGTGAGTTTGTGATTTTCCAGCGCTACATTGCTACTCGGTTCAACAACAAAAAAAAAAACCAAAGTTGAGTGCGTTTTTTCTCATCACCGCTACATTGCTACTCTGTTCAACAACAAAAATAAAAACCAAAGTTGAGTGCGTTTTTTCTCATCACCGATAAACAACAAAAAGCGAGATCCCTTATCTCGCTATTGCAAGATTGTTTGATTAAAAAAGGTTAACAAATTTATTATTGGTTACTACTATATTTGGCTTGTCATATTGGGTTTTGCTGATTTTCTCAATGTGGTTCAACATTTTTCACTGGTTTAGATTGAAGTTCTGATATCCCTGGATGATTGTTTTAGCATTCTCAAGATTCTCCAAAAGATAAATGTTAAGGTTTAATTATGTCATATGTTCTCATTCAAAGGGTATGTGTCTAACAAACTTAAAAAGTTTATATGTAAGCTTTAGCTAGGGTGTTCGAATATTAGAAAGTACTTCTAGTATCTTAGATATTATATTATAGTATCTTAGAGAATCTCTTGGGATTAGATTAGATTTTATATTGCCTATTACTATGATTTGTTCTTGATTTTTGATTTAGTCTATGTATTCCTATAAATAAGGATTAATATTTAGTCTTTAGTTTCAAGTCATTATTCAATAATTTGTATGCTAACCCTAGCCTCCTTTTGTTCTTTCTCTTTTCTCATGTTCACCATAAATTCATATGTCCATTCTCTTTGGTTTGCAACATGTGCACACATGTATGTATGGCTATAAAATGACAAAAATCAACAGCACCTCGACTCAACAAACCAGAATGTGGATACATCAAATAAGAATAAACATTAATGGCACAAAAATGTGTATGCATGATTATATGATAAACCAACCTTAAAGGCCTTCAGAAATCCATCTTCCTCTTCATCATCCAAAGTAGTATCTTCATCAACAACTTGGTCACGGTCCAGCAACCTATTGTAAAAAAAATATGTCAGATTAAATTCTCAAGCATATTCATATTTCATGTTTTTAGAGTGTTTGATTACCTATCAATAGCAGCTGCATCATAATGGATTTGACGGGATTTTCCTGCTTCATCATTCTCATCTGCAAATAACTCCTTTGAGCCATACCGTATAATGTCATCCAGCTCTTCCTAAGCACAATTGACAGTCAAAGCTACCATCAAATCTCTAAGCAATACTATGCTCAATTTGTTAGTGAATACTTGATACTCCTAATCCACATTTGGCTTTAATATTTTAGAAAATATCAATCTCTTTCAAAAATAGCATATGCACCCCAGACTCAATAACTACAAACAAAATAAATAAGATTTTGCAACTTGGACATATCAGAAATTTTTTTAAAGGGATTGGACCAAGAGGAATCTAATTTGTTTATTCATTTATACTGTAGTTTCCAATTTTGAAGTATGCGATTGTTCTATATTCTAAGGACACTTTTAAGTGAGGTGTTTGGTGTGTTCGAAGGCCTGGTGTTTTCCTCATCCTGTTTCTGGAGTGCAGTAAATAGTTGCACTTAAGAATCGACTTAAATGAAAAATGGAGTGCTTTACTTAGCTAATGTACATTTATCTTCACCTGGCTTCTTTTATCACCTTTTTTAGGAGCATATGATATGCCTTATCCTAATTTATGAAGTTTTTCCTTTTACTAATATTAATAAAAATTGTCAACCCCGAACACAAATGAATTACAAATTTACAACTATTGGAAGTTAAAGATATTCTCCAAAACCTGTTGAGAGAATGGAGGCAACAAATTAAAGATCCAAATAGAATTATAAGTGAGGTGATGCCAACCAATCTCTTCTCTATGTCAGGCCTTATAAATTTATATGACTACTACTTTGAGGAGAGTTGTAAGGGGTAACAGGGGATTTGGACTGCATAAGACTGTAACAACTTTGTCTATGCCAATGCACAAGAAGTGTGGGAAAAGGAACAAACCGGTTATGTGTAAGAATTAAAGGGGATGAAAGGATCTCGCAGATGAAGGCAAGAATAGAGTAAGCTGAAAAGGTCTTATGTGGGATTGAATATTCTATTCTTCTACACAATTCCCTGTATTTTGTTTCCTTTTTCCCACCATTTTGTCTTTACAGAGGGGTGCTTCTGCTAGTAAGGAACTTGATCTCCATACTTCTAGTCTTGGTTGGAAATAAAATAAATTTGTTTATATATTCCAGCACAAATATGTATGAAGTGTAAATCACCAAGTTAGCTATATTCTGATAGGGTAGCATAAACAAGGAAATGAACAGTGAATACCATTGGCAACAATGACAACAGAACAAAAATGAAAAAGGAATTATTTCTGATAATCCTATGTCCAATAAAAAACTGCTAGAAAATATCCATTTGCCTCCTGGTTTCTTTAATCCTATTAGTACTTCAAAAAACTGAAGAAAAGATGATGAGGTATCTCCCAACAAATCATCAATAATGTGGTCTTAACAATGAAACTGCTAACTTCTACCAGCTTTCACAACATAAACCTTCACTTTAGAAAAAGTAAGTGTTTACCTGGTTGATATTTTGAGCCTTTAACCTTCCTACAACAAGGTGTTCTAACACCATTTTCTTCTTAGTCATTTGCATCATCCTTTCTTCAATTGTTCCTCTTGTTACAAGCCTATAAATCAACACCTGCAACACCAAAACAATGATAACCTTCAAAGCCAACCAACAACAATAATCATCAACTTCATATCAATAAAAAACACAAACCTTGTTAGTTTGTCCAAGTCGATGAGCTCTAGCCATTGCTTGTAAGTCAGCATGAGGATTCCAGTCACTACAGAATGGCATTGATCAAATAAAAAATTGAATTAAATTAGACAGAAAATAGTATTAAAATAAAAGCTTAATCTTACAACTTATGGATTGTCCGCAGAAGAAAAGAACTATAATGACTTAATGAGGATCCCCCATTGTTTAACTACAAAACAGTTGAAATGTTTAACTACGAAACAGCCAAAATGTCTAACTATAAAACAGCTAAAACGTTCGTGAGAATACACATGAATATGATTCTGAATGCTAAGAGATTAACCTCGGCCTAATAAATAATAAATAGCAATAGGATTATATGGGGTAAAACCCTAAGCCCCGCATTAATTAAAGATAAGGCCTGATTAGAGTTAATAAAGAGAGCACCACTCACCTTACAAGTTGTTTTTGTAAGGAATCAGGATGAGTTAAGCCCAATATAAAAACCGAATTGGTATCAAAGCCTCCGATTCGGGCCAACTACCATTTATATCCTTCACCATCAAGCCAAAAAGTGATGGGTGTGAGTGAGGGGGTGTATTGGGAAAAATCCAAGTCCCATAGAGATTAAAGACAAGGCCTGATTAGAGTTTATAAAGAGAGACGTCTCTCACCTTTTAAGTCCAGTTTTATACGGATGAGTTAGGATCAATATAAAAACTTAATAGATTATAAATTTATAAACAAGGCATCCCTTGATTATAGGGATAGAACAAATATCCTATATCTATCTAATTGACGATTACAGTCGGAATATATATTGGAAAAAACTCAGCTCCTACATTAGTAAGCAATATGGCCTAAATAGAACTTATACAGACAATCATCACCTTGTCAAAGTGACAGACCCCCAAAACAACTGAGAAGAATCAAAATGAAACATGTCGTGAGGCATTTAAAGTAGCAGACGGTGGGGTGTAGCCTTCACGCGCGACGACAGGGCTGAACTACAATTTGCGTAAGTATACATTTGATGGCTGAGAAAATCTTGCGGAAGAGATCCTATTCCCTTAAGTTACATTTCTTTGCAGGATGCCAGGACTTCAAAGTACACGTGTGATCACATCTTTCAAAATTTACCAACAAGTATTTAACTACAAAGTTCAAGCCACCCAACCAATCTTACATGCGAAATATTAAAAATCAAGACAACCTGATTGATATCTCTGATCAAAGTCCCCCTGAAACTTTCTAAACACATCAATCCCCCATGCTTATAAGCTAGCTAGAAGCCAGCAAGAAACCCTCAACCTTGACATACTTAAGTAAGACACAAGTCTCTAAATAATAAGTAGATTTTAAGGTAACTTAGTCACACATCTCACGTGCATAACAAATAAAACCGAGAAAGTAAAACAACACACAATATCAATAAATAAGTCAAAAGAAGTTCTCCACACAACAATCAGTCATGATATATAATTGAATAATGACAGCGAAAATCCAGACACCAAGAAATTACTATACCATTTATTTCCATTTGTCTTGCCAGTAAAAAAAACTTAGGAGTTGTACTGTGATAGCTGGGAACATATTTTAGATCCCAAAAAAAAGAAATAACTTAATACCACGCTAAACTCTGGATATATGTTTCCGCTATATTATTTTTCTAGATGAAAAAGAACAATAATTTCACCTGTCATATATAACAACTGTGTCAGCAGTTGCAAGGTTTATCCCCAAACCCCCAGCTCTGGTAGAAAGAAGAAAGCAAAATCTTGAAGAATTTTTGGCATTAAAACGATCAATCCGTATTTGTCTTTCAGCTCCACCAACCTTGCCATCTATCCTTTCGTACTGCCATTTCTGTTTATTTTTTTAACAACCAGGAGAAAGAATAGTAAATAAAACAGAATGTATATCAAACTGAAACAATCAATTTCAAAATTTTGGTTAATAAAAACAGAACCTCATATGAATACCTTGTAAGAGCAATAATCCTCAAGCAAATCAAGCATGTGCTGAAATTGGGTGTATATAAGAACTCTATGTCCTTGCTCTTTAAGCTTCACCATCATCTTGTCCAGCAAGTGCAACTTCCCTGATGATTCCAACAATTGTCTGTCACATACAAAATAAAAGGAATTGTGTTAATGAAAAGTAGACCACTACCATGGTAGTCAAAATAGTGAGTCAACTTAAGAAATTGGCTGAGTTTACGAGTCCAAGTGTACAAAACTGATAGACTGACTGTTGAACCCAATCTTTACATAACTCGGACAAACTTTTTTTAAGAAGCAAAATATATTTAAAACTCTTTCGCCACCTTCTTTCTCTTCCCCGTTTTTGTGTTTTGTTGTATGTCCCCAACAGACTAAAACTATATTAGTGGAAGTGATAAAGACTTGAACTTTGAAGAATCCTATTGAGTAGAACATTTATTTGAATTTTGATGTTTATTTTCTTTGGCTTTTATTGGTATTAACTTTTATGCATTGCTTTAGACCAATGGATTTTTATTGTTTGTTACGAATATTAATCAATTTAGCATAATAATTTAATTTGGGTTCTGCTACTATCTTGGATTGATAATTCAACTGTGTTACTTTTCAAACTTTGTGATAGTTATTTGCAGCTGCTGACTGAGTCACAAAATGTCTGAGAGTGGTGGAAATCAGACGGAATTAGCTCTTGTTTTTTGAAATGTTTTTGCTTTAGGAAATTGGGTTATAATGGAGTTATGTATGGTTTGATCATTTTTATGATCATTTGTATTAGTGTGATTATATTCTAAATATCTATGTAATTATAAGTTTTTTAATATTAACTCTTACATTAGATACACTCGTAAGTCGCAACCCTTACTAGTTTACGGATCAAAGTTTATCAAAGCTCTAGCAGTTTACCTAAATTATTGACTTTGACAACCTTTACCATAATAATGCCTTTTAACATGATAATCAAATTTGCATAGAAAAAAAAACATGATAATCAAATATTTCATTTGTTACAACTAATAATGGCTAACAAAATTCAATAGGAAAACCAGAAAAAAAATTTAGCCCCGGGCAAAGGACCTAGTTTTTTTACAAGCCAAGTAACAAAAACAATGTCAGTCCAAAAACTGTCATAGTAGCTTACTTGAATGCTTCTTTTGGATCGTCAATATCTGGCTCAACTCCTTCTAACATGTAAGCATGACAACAGAGCTTACGCAGTTCCATTACAACATTAATCAGAGAAATCTGATTTAAAAATATAAAACACAATATTACTAATAATATTAAGATAATTTGGATTTAAACTTATGATGCTGAGATTAAGAATAAACTAAAATGCTCATTTCACTGAGGCATAAATCTTGCCTGTGCACCGCCACGGCGAGTTAATATCTGATAATTACGGGTCAAAATTGCCTTATAATATTCTTTCTGTTTGCTGCTCAAATCAACTCGTAGAATAAGTTCCTTTTTAGGAGGTAGTTCCTTCATGACATCTTTCTTCACTCCTGCAGATAATTAAAAAAAAAAATGAAACTGTTATCCAGCAATACTCATTCTCTAACCAAATATTTTGTTTATACCATAATCATTTAGTATGAAGCCACAGAAAGCACTTTTGCAATATACATTAAGTCAAAAGTTAAAATCACCCAATGAAATAATTGAAAATTTACTTAGCCCCGAACACCAGCATAAAATTATGCCAAATATTGTCGAGAGATTAATGGACCAATTCTAATAAGGATCATTCAAATAAGTCACTGCCGTCATTTTCCTTCGGGTTGAGAAATTGAAAATAAACTATGTCCTACAACTTCTCCAAGGAATAGATCCTACCATTTCTCTCCATAATTATTGCAGAGTCAAAACTTCAACATGAACGAGATTAATGTTGTAAATTATCTGTAAATAATAGCATATATTTGACTTCTTTATTGTCGGATTATCACTTATTGGGTAACCTTAAAGCTTGTTTAGCAGTGTTATAAAAATTGAGTCCATGCAAGATCGGGAGGGGTTTGACAAATCATAACTCAAGGATCATAGATTGGTTAGTAAGATCCTACTAATAGGAAGAAAAAAAGTATACTTATATATATAGTTATAAACACATGCAAAAAATGTCATGGATGAAGAAAATCACCTTTAAGTCATAACATTAAACTAAGTTTATAATAACCACAATTCAAAAATGCATATGTTCACAACCACAAATTCATAAGTTCATACCCATAAACATAAATCAATAAGTTCAAAAATAAATCAAAAAGTGGAAGAAAGAAAGAAAGACAAAGCTAAGCTCAACACAGTTGTAGAATTGTGGGGTCGCTAACACTTGTTTACGTTGAGCTTGCCAGTCCTGTTAGTTTCAAGGGGGTTTCCTACTCTATATCAGAACCTTCGTCTTATGGGTATTCTATCTTGTGTTTGTAAGATCTATTACGCTCTTTCTCTCGCTGTGACTAAAAATAATTTTACTCAGATCCTTGAAAGATTCCGGAACTAGGTTTGGGGATACTTGGATTATTGACTCTAATGCTACCTATGTAGCACCAACACCTCTATAAATAGGCGTGCCCGTGTCCATGTCCGTGTCAGACACTTGCACCGACACTTGTAATCACCTTTAAATTATTCATTTATTTAAATTATTACCGGTGTCGCCATGTCAGTGTTGAAACCGTATTTGATGTGTCCGTGCTTCATTATGCTACTGTCATATGATCCCCTATCCCTATTTTTGTTCATCTATCTTGCTTTAACCTGTAAATGATCTTATGCCCATCAACCAAGCACATTAGGGTGAAAAAAGTAACTTTACAGTTTCCTTTCATTAAAAGTAATCCCCTCAACCAACCAAGCACAAAGCATTTTATAAAATCTCCCCTCATCCCTTCGCCCAACCAAGCACAAAGCATTTTACAGACCTCCCTTCCCTTCTCTCCATTGAATCAAGCAGATAGTTGTTGAAAAGTTTTAGTATTTATTATTTTTGGATAGCAATTGATTCTGTTTTTATTTCGTTTTATTTGTATTTTAGTATCGCACTCCTTGATTTAAGGGGTTGACTATGTGTACTCTCCAATAAAAGTAGAACCCTTTCATTAGAATAAAATAATTCAGAGTTCCCATACTGTTTACTAGTTATTCGAGATTGTAATGCATACTTCTCAGAAGATGTGGTGCCAGCATTTTATGAAGCCGTGAAATCTGTTCCTCTTGATTGATATCCTTGAATTCTTCTTGGAATTCCTCTAAACTTCCAAACTGACAGAAGTCAAATATAAAGCCAATAAGATACTTGAAATAATGATGAGAAAATTATCTAGTAATGTAAAATCATGGTTTATCTCATAGAGCATTCCTCACACTAACCTTTCCAGCATCAAGGAAATGCATAAGCATAAAAAGTTCATCCAGGTTGTTCTGTAATGCATAGGACAAGCTATCATTAGTACATTTCTCATCTCCCAACAGATAAATTCAATATATGCAGCAATTCTTTAATTAAAAGTGTGTTTATTATTAGGTGTGAAGTGTAACATAAAAATTAGCAAATATGAAAATACTAAATTTAAATTAGAAATTTAAAAGATACAACTGTTGTATTTAGATGAGACTGATGAGTAGAGTTGTAGATCCATATTTGAAACAATAAACTAATAAAAACGCAGAACCGTTCAAATTCGTTGCTACTACACATGCAGATATGCAGACCATAACTTCACAAGTGAGACTTGCACAGTATATATTCAATCTTCATTTGATATCATTATCTAACTTAAATTATTCTTTTAGCAATGACTAATGCTAAGAAAAGGTTGAGCTTTTAAATGATAGAGGAATTGACTTTCAGTTAACCTAATTAGTTTAATTGTTGATTGATAAATGAAGGTGGGTCTCGTTGTGCATCCTAAAAAAAGCTGAATCTTTTGAGAGCTTCGCCTTCATATATATTTACTCTTTGCTAAGTGCATTCACCTTATACTAGTAGTGACATAACGATGGTAAGATAGTATGCATGCAAAACTACTTTAGCTTAACTAATTTACATACATTATATATATATATATATATATATATATATATATATATATATATATATATATATATATATATATATATGTGACAATATCCCAGTTAACCCAACAACAAATCTTGATGGGCATTCATGGTTAAAATCAAGGTAAAAAAAGACCAGTTGGATAAATTAAAAACATAAATACACGCTTTAATGTCTTATTACAGACATTTATGGGTCATTTAAAATCAGAGATGCACCAAAATTGTATGACCCAAATTTAGAAGAAAAAAAAAATGGAACTCTTGGAATTAGTATTCACAATCCGCAACACAATCTGTCAAGACAACAATCAGCCAGCAAACACAATCAACAAAACAAAATTACAGTTCAATTAACCAATAATACAGAATCAGAACATGATTTTGCACTAAACCACTATGACATATATTGAAAGTGAACCTGAAGAGGAGTTCCGGTCAGGAGAACACGATGTCTGGTAATATATTGCTTCAAAGAAGAAAATAATTTTGAATCCTTATTTTTGAGGCGGTGACCTTCATCAACTATCTACATATACAAGTAGATGTAGATTATCAGCATAATGGAAAAACCAGAAATGTGAATAGAATTGATAGTAACTGGAAAGCTAATATTGTTCGTCTATTAATATAACTGTAAGCATGTCTTACCATGCACTCCCATTTTATAGGTTTTAATGATGTTGTGTCCAAGTTGATCATCTCATATGATGTCAAAAGGACATCAAACTTTATTCTGTCATGCTTACTTTCGCTAACTATCTGACCAGATTTCTTTTTCTTTAAGCTCTTCATTTTCTTGGGAAAGTAAAATTCATATTCTCTGATAACACTACGAGCTTGGGCAGATCCAACATACATAATCTGCAAAAATGAACATACAATTAAAAGAGTAACTACCAAAATGAAATATTACTAACATTCCTCATATACATACAACATTCATCTGAGGGGCCCATGTTGCAAATTCACGTTCCCAGTTTCGCAGCGTTGAAAGTGGAGCAACCACCAGATGTGGGTGTTTAGAGACACCCTCTTCAAAAAGGGATGCTAAGAAAGCAATACTCTGAATAGTTTTTCCTGCAGGTGTAAAACTAAGTCAATATGGTGCAATAATGTAATTCTCTAGAAACTCCAAACTAGTAGTTGGTTTAACCACGGTAGGTTATTAGTGCCTCATAACCGAGCAGAACGCTGAGTCGTGGTTCAACCAGTTTTTTTTTGTATATTTATTTATTAGGCATCCCGCTCAGCCATAGTTGAACCAATTGAACATGATCCATAGGTCTCACCGGTTTGATCTCCAGTCCAACTATGACAATTTTGGCATAAAGTATCAACTCAATATGGTTGGTTCTGCTTTTAAGGATGCTTTGATTGAATAGTTAATCAATAAGCCCAAATTGTTGGTTGAGATATGCCTTTTTCCTGGGAATGGAATATCCTACCATCCCCTAGAAAGTTTACCTGCCCAAAACCCAAGGAATAAATAGATAAAGAATAAGAGAGAGAAATCAGAACTATGTACCAAGTCCCATCTCATCAGCAAGTATAACATGTGTTTGCTTGGACCAAGAGAATCGTAAAAAGTTCAAGCCTTCAAGCTGATATGGGTGTAGAGAACCTTCAGCAACGTGAAAATTAAATCAGGCAATCTAGATCATCCAAATCTGAAAAGGATGAGCATAAAACAAAACAAAAAAATACCTCCTGAAAGAAACTTGGGGCTATGTTCATACTGTTGAAATTCTTTCTGCTGTTTCTTCAATTCAGGGTCATCATTAACACGGCTTTTTTGCTTAATGGAAGCGAGTTTGCTTGATCTAGAACGAAATCTATTGAATCTTTCTATTTCCGGCTGAAATGCTGAGATATCAGACTCAGATTCCCAATAACATTCGTCATATGTAAGCTCTTTCCACTTCACAAAATATTCCCTCTCATCGCTGTCACCCCTGTTGCATTCATAAAACGAATTCCATGAAATGCGTGCATTTGTCAAAATTGTTACTGGAAAAATTAGCACAAACAGATTAAGAAAGCTTTCTAAGCCATTGGAACAAAATATGATTGATCACAATATGAGGGGAGAAGACGAGAAGAAAAGCAGAGCTAAACACACACACACAGCATGAGAGGACAAACTTACAACATGTTAGTCTTATTTATACCTTTTAATAAATTTTATAAATGGTAAACTTCATCAATCCAATCAAGTCTAGAGATTCCCTATTCAAAAATTATGATAGTTCACAACAACCTTTATCCAGTTTAATATACAATAGCAACAATATGTTGTTTAAAATATGTAAGTATATGATTAATATACAATGGGGTTGAATGGTAAGGGCATATCACAAGCATAAATGAGGGCCTAAAGTGGGTACTTTACAACTCAATCAAAGAAACTTCATTGTTACAACAAGAACAAACCACACTGAGTTGATAGTTTATACCACTCCATTTTAAAGTACATTGTTATTTAGAATATTGAATACTTCACACCACTCCATTTTTATTATTGACAAATTTTAAAAAATCCAGTTGAATTGAAAGATCTAATGAAATGGCTCAAGTCTACAATTTCATACAGTTTGAAAATTGTTTAATACTTCATTATACAACTCCATTTTAATGAACAATGTGTTAGAATTTAAAACGTAAGTAAACATCCATTATTAGACTGCTTACCTAAAAATGTCTTGGTTAGCTGTATTTTAGAATGTGTTTATCAATATAATATCACATCATTGACCGGTTGAACTGCTAAGTTTTGTATTTCCCAAAATATTATCAAATGGTGCAAGTGTCCAATGCTTACACCTGATGTCAACCTAAAGACTAAAGTCAAGAAGGATAGTTTTGCCCTGACCTAAGACTCCTACACTACCCAAAATCCTGAGAAACATTTCATCACTCAAATGCTGGCATTTTCAAAATATTCCAATTCAAGAATTTATCCAGATAACAGGAACTGAATCATCTTATTTTATTTTGCATGCAGGGAAGAAGGAAAATAAATCGCCAGACAGTTGAACCTGCAAGCAATTATTCGATCAACTGTAGTCCATTCAGGACGGATGGCAACAAAGTCGTCATCTGAAGTATTGGCGGATGACATTTGACGGTGGAAGTTGTTCACTTTGGTCTTCAGACGAGGATGACTCTTAAAAGCTTTCAGAAACTCTTTCTCTGGCACCCTGAAGGGAAGAAAAAAAAAGTTGCAGGTAAATTGAAAATACCCAAAATAATAAAAAGATTTAGACAATAAAATTTAAATAAAATATAAAGTCAATTCAAAAGAAAAAAACAATGAAAATGATAATGTTGAAAACTAAACCAAGGTGAAACATAAGTAGTTGGAAAAAATGAGGATTAGAGGATGGTTCTTAAAAGCTTTCAGAAACTTTTCTCTGGCCCCCTAAAGGGAAAAAGGAAAGTTGCAGGTAAATTGAAAATACCTAAAATAGAATAAAAAAATTTAGACAATCAAATTTAAATAAAAAGTAAAGTCAATTCAAAAGTAAAAAAAAATAATAATAATGAAAATGATAATGATAATGTTGAAAAATAAGAACAAAAGTGAAACATAAGGATGAGTTCCAACAAATTTACCATGCACAGTGCAGATAAGATAGTCCCTTCCACTTAACAAGGTATTGTTTAACAAAAATTTGCTTTGACCCAGATTTTGTGGTGTCAACATCACCATCGCCCTCGCCATCACCATCACAGTCTTGAGTAGGGCGCATCTCACAGTCTAATATCTTATCAATATCGGTAAGGGGGCTAACCTGAAAATATATCAAAATTTTAAAATATAGCTGCCACTCAAGCAAAAGCATTTATATGTATTGTTTTAAAAACATAACACTCACACATTCGGGGCACCTCCAGTTGTCGGGAGCAGGACCTTTAAGTGGTGGAAGTAAGCACCTAGAATGGTAAGTATAGGTGCATGTTTCACAACTCAGGAGACCTTCACTTTCACCACAGGCTTGACATAAATCCTCTTTCTATTTAAAAAGACAGAAAGATCAAAAAATGAAGGAAAAATGAGCACAAAAAATTTACTGGTATAGAGCAAGGACACCAAATATATGCAAGGATGCCAACTACATCAAACAATGTCACATGGTTTATTCCATATATGTCTTGGGTCCCATACAAGTTGGCTCTCAGGGAAATTTGTTATGGTGGTTTTTTGGATCTGCTTATTTACATTGTTTATAAGGTACAGGGGCCAGGAATCTCCCGTGTGATAAATTTCATTGGTTTACCAAATAAAACTGCCATTATACAAGGGAAAAATGCATAACAATATGTGCGTAACAAAAATAACTCTATTATCTAGGATACTTTTCATCATAGAAACATAACAATAATTCATAATAAACAAGAAAAATATATCATCAAGTAAACAAGGTTTGCCAGTGTCCTCTAGCATCCAACAAAGAAACTTCTGGATTCTTAAATAGCTATTACTACCAGATTACTAAAAAGAAGCTAAGAAGACTGTTCCATGCCATATCTCGGAATGGGTTAAATTTACACAGTAAAACATGCTGGGAACGGTGAAATCAGAAGCACACATGGGGCAAAGGCAATAAGCTAGAAAGAAGCAGAACCTCTTTCCAATTGAGGCATTGCCCCATCAATGAGGCAGACGCATCTAGCTCCTTCAGCACAATATTGATAACTGTTAAAACCAAACAGCCTAGGCAATTAACTAGCTAACGGTAATGTTAAAAGTGGTAAAATCTTTAGAATAATAGAAGAGACTTTTGGACTCCTCTGAGATTTGAAGAAAAAAATTGAGAAACATTTAACATTTTTTGAAAGAAGGATTTGTATAGAATGATAAATAAATGATTATCATCAATATTTTTTTAATTTTCAGAATATTATAACAACATAGGTTATAATTGGAGATTTTAACTAAGTCCTCAAAAACCCTCCTCCAATACAATTTTTAGTTCCCCTAAACTAGGAGATTTTTGTATTATGAATAAAATTAAACTCTCTCAACCTAAATCCCTCAATTATTTTCTCTAAATGTCTATAAACGGGAAGAGTTCAAAGCCTCAAAAAGTATACGAGTTATTTGTGTCACACAAAAATTGTAATTATCCGTCACCATATATGGAACACTGAGCAATGCAATGAACACAAATACCTAAGCAAGATTCAAGAAAAATAAGTATAACAAACTCAAAATAAAGCATTAAAACAGAAAGGGAAACCGAGTATCATACTGCATCACTTCTGACTATCCTCTCAAACTTTTCCTGGCTTGTCCCAGGTTTCTTAAGCAAAAAATCATCATCATCTGACTCATCAATATTATAAACTGGCTTGCGTTCTGATCTTACACGAAGCCTCTCCACCAAACTACTCATTCTCTGCTACAAATAGATAATTCCTGAGGTGCAAAAAAGAGAAAGAAAAAAAATGTTAATTCTGTCAACTGAACCCTAATAATAAATTCATATCTTAGCAAATGCATCTCATGTAATACAACATGTATTACAAACTATGAAGCACAGACACCGAGACACCGACACTGACACAGCCACATCACTAACAAATTGTAATTAAACCTAATTTTGTAAGTATTGGTACAAGTGTTGGACTCTGACACGTCTTTTTTCAAAGGTGTCGGTACTACCTTGACATAAAATAGACACAATTCTCTACTAAAACATGATAATGCTAATTAACGGTGAATAAGCAGAGTATGATCGGAAAACAGTTGCAATTTAGCGAGAAAAATTAGAAACCCTAGAGTGGGCAAAACCCCAAACACCGTTTGAAGAAGTAGTGGAAAACGAAGTTGGAAGCTAATCGGAGATTTATCGGAGGTATGAGAAATTGAAGTGAAGTGTGAAGAGAAAATAGAGAGTGAGATGTACCGTTGAGTGTGAGATTTTCCGGCGATCTGAAAATAGGAGATTCGGAATTTCGCGGGAACCTAAACGTGAAAGGTGAGAAATGAGAAAAATGCGAAATGAAGGAAAGTAAAATTAAAATTAAAAGCGGTGAGAAATATGGATGCTGTGATAGACTCACCAAACAGTGACGATATTTAACATCCACGAGTTACACTTAACCTATTTATACTCAAATTTTGGAAGACAGTGAGACTTCAATGGTTATACAATGCCTCTCCGCCTTGGTTTTTAAAAAAACTAAATTTTCGATGTTTCTTTTTTAAGTTATTTAATTGTAATAGATTGGTCTTTAATGTTAACAAGGTTTGCATCGTTGATGTTTTTTCCGAATTTCTTTTCAAAAAAATTGAAGTGCCACTAATGATACGGATATGTCATTAAACATAAGTCAGAGACCATTATTGAATCGTATAATAAAATTTTCAAAATTTTTTAATGAATAAATTATTTTTAAACTAATTAAGTTGCATGAAAAAGAAAAAAATTAAAAAAAATAATAAAACAAAAATTAAAATTCACATGAAATTACACGAAGTCGAGAAGAAATATTTCTAGGAATTTTTTCATAATTAATGGATAAAAAACAGATTTAATATGAATTTTAGAAGTTTAAATAAAATTAATATAACAAAATAAAGCAATATAAAGATCAACAATGCAAGCATAGTTAACATAAAGAATTCACATATAGCGAAAACAACATAATGAACCAAAGTGTTACAATTAAATAACTTAAAAGACTTTAGAAGTAATTTAACCTAAAAAAAACTTATGATTACGATTTGAAATGAACCTATAATTATTTATTTCACTTCTTAAACAATAATTATGAAAATGGCACGAGTTTCCTATAATAATCTATATTCCACTTATGCAAGAGGACAAAAAAAAAATTGGGGTACTAAAGATTAAAAACACAAGTTGTGGTGCATATGTGTTATACAAAACCTTTTTAATTTTCAAACTAAAACTATAAACTATAAAAATAATGTAATCCTTTAAGATCAATGCAATTTAATTTATCAAGTCTTGTAAGAACGAGAATCTTCATATATTCCGACTCTAGAGATTTAGTCAGACATAATTGTAAAAATAGACATGAAATTATAAATGTTCGATACAAACAAAAACATGATAAATGATTTAAAACAATTCATAACAAGTATTTTGTAATTGAATTAAGAAACAGGACAAGAATTTAGAACAATAACAATGAAAGCAATATGATGAAAAATAACTTAGATAAAAACTTAAAGCAATTGTAAATTAATGAACCTGAAAATAAAACTGAATATAAAATCTGGAATAAACTTCGAATTTTTGGTAAAAATTGTAATAAATTTCGAATATCGACAAGATTGTTTGATCCAAGTGTACAAAAAATTCCTAAATGTAATAAGGTGTAGTAGTTCCCCAATTTGAGAAAGCTACTACTTTGCAATGGTGAATTTTCTGCTTAAAACTAAATGATCTGAACTTGCACAAAACTTTGATGCCTCGAAATCTAATAAAACCACCTATATATAGTGTTATAATTGTTGAAGATGTAGTCCAAACATGTAGAAATTGTAGGAGAAAATATAGAAGAAGTGGGAGAAGATTGAGCCAAAAATCTACTATTTTTCAGGAAACGAACTGCATGGCGAGCGCAATACACTTATTGCGGTCGCCATGTGTGTAAAAGTGGCATCGTGGATGGCGGGCGCTACGCTTCTCTAATTCAGCATTTTTGCTTTTTTTCTTGCTCTTCGTGGACCTCGTGACTTCCTAGTCATGGCTAGCTTTGTGGCAAGCACCATATAGGCTCCCACATGTGTGTTGTTGCCATATTTTTCTCGTTTCGCATTGTTTTCGTTCGGTTTCTTGATGTAACAACTTCTACCTTTAAAGTACCTGAAACATGCATAAACTAACACTACAAAATATGATAAAATGACACTAAAACATATGCAAATTAAGTCAAAATAAACTATGTGTTTTAGTGTTATCAAACTTTCCCATACTTAAACTTTTGCTTGTCCTTAAACAAATTATTACTCGTAAGAAAAATAATATCATACAAATACTCATTCTAGGCTACAAAATCTATTTTGAATAAGATTGTGTCGATAGGTATTTGCTTGCACACTAAGGATATCGTAACAACATAATTCTACAATTATGCGGTCATAAGCTTTCCTCGTATATAAATCAATATGAATCATGTCATTATGCTTAAGCCTAATTTACTCATCCCCTTTTTTGTCCTTTTTCATTCTAGCGATTATAATCCTTCTTTGCATTGAGTTCTGGTAACCAAGTGGTTCTACCGCTTTTCTCTCAACTGCAATTACGGGGAATTAGACCGTAATCCTCCCTATCAAGTCCAACACCAGTGACCTCTATACCAATTAACAATAGGTTATTATTATTATTATTATTATTTTACAAGTTCAACAATTGTTGGGCTCAGTCATCGGGTGAGGACCTAACTCAAAAGGTGCATTCCTATTTTTCAATTAATTTGTACATTTATCAATTAAAAGTATGTTCATTCACTTGTTTTCATCGACTTCCATATGTAGTGTGTGCTTAAGATGGTGTCGACTGCTGATGTAAACTACTTAAGGAATATTATTAAAGGGTGAAAATTCAAGGCTACGACCTAATAAGTACTCATATCGATCTTGTGGAGTTTTTCTCAAGTCTCCGCGATGTAATCTCAATTTCATATGTAGCCAAAAAAATTCAAAAGATGAATTGTGTCTCTAAATGGGAGAATCAATAAACAACGGAAAAACCACCCATAAAGACTCAACAGCACATGCAATGACTCGACTAGACACAATTAAACTAGAAACAAAAATAACCCTTACAACATGAAATAAACTGAAAAAATAAATCTACCCAAAAAGCGATAAAATGAAAGTAGTAAAATTCCTCTGCCGCACTCAAATTAAACAGTATCCTCAATATTTTGATAAAAGGTGGAAAAAAAGGAAATAGAACTTGTAAAATGCTATTGCGCGCCTCCACGACCAACTTCTCTTTGATCCTTCTCTTGTTGGTTGTGTCTTTAATGATGACTTTTACTTTGACGTCGGGAACTCTGAGATATTTGTAGTTTATGAACGTGCTCTGACAATAAGGTGTTGGACTCCCGCAAGGTAAGCATGTTCCCTAGAATGGTTGTCTGGTTTACTTGCACAAGGGTGAAGTTGTTCATCATGTGATGATGTGGTGATTGTTGATGTTGTATTTGCAATGCCATATTTGCTTGAGTTTCTCGTATCACTTGCATATGAATATTCGTTTGATCACATGATGCTTGCATACTTTCATATATTCTATCATTTTGTGTTGTTCATACATGGCATAAAATAGGCCATCACGTTCATCATCATGAGATCTTTGGTTGCGCAATTCCTAAAGTAGCTCTTCATATTGCCCGCCTGTGGAGGAAGTACCTATAAAAGTGTTAGAAAAAATAGGTGTAGCGTGTGTAGGTGTAACATGATTATGGGAAGAAATTGAAGGGGTGGGTTATAGATGGAATAGTCGCACTCTCTCTGATCATACTCCTCATCGGTGTCACCACCTATAGCGATATTCATAGGAATGTTCGTAGGCACTGGCACATCTCTAGGATTATCATCCAAGTTATAGAACCAATTATCCCTTTTTTGCACATTGTACAGTCTAGGTCTTGTAAAAATAATATCTGAAACAAGAGTATTGTTAATCATTAAATCATATATCATATCATGTCTAATTTACACTAGATGCATATGTCTAACAGTAATGAGATCAAGGAATCATGATAGGAGAGGTTGTAGTGAGGCGAGCTTTTCATCGAGCCCTATGACACAAGCAATGAAGGTTATTAATCCTACAAAAAAAATGTCCCATCTCTTTGCGGTGACAACCACGTTCTTGTGGGACAACACAAAAGGGGTCAATTTAACTCGCTCAGGCACAAACACAGTAAACAAATAAAAGAACTCCATAACATTAATTTTTTTGGAATTTTCTCAGCCAAAAATAGTGCATGCTAACTATTGGCGAAAATAGCACATGGTCGGGTTAAGTATTAATGAAGCAAGGTTACCCTTACAACTTTTGGTGGTTCGCTCTATTATTTTCTCCCATAACATACTAACACCTTGCGACCAACCATCACCAAACGTGATATCATAGACAACATTATCCCCATGAGGAAAATACAACAAGTCAACCATCTGGTGAAAGCTTTCTTGATACTTCACATTGAACATGCAGGAACTACTTGTGCCATGGGTGCTAGCAATGTTAAGGGAAGGGTGTAAATTAGGGAACTAAGGGATTCCAAGGTCATTTTAATATATATATATATATATATATATATATATATATATATATGATCTCTAGATGCAAGAAAATGTGTTAAACTTACCATGTATAACATTAACTATACATTATTAAATAATCCTACCGCATGTAGGCAGAAGCCATTTGCATACTTGGTTGAGAGAATCTATCGGTTCTACAGAGATTCATAATTATTCCTTTGCCTTCGACCAAGTTTGTCTGCCTAGAAAATTACTCCATTTAAATTATCTTCTCCTCCTTGAGCCATTGTTGGAATTTAGAGAAAATTGTAGAGGTTGGGGTGGATGAGGGTTTGGGAAGTTTGAATGTGGTGAAGAATAGGATGGTGAGGTTGGGTTTAAATATGATTGGGTGGTTAGGAAGTTGAAGTGAAAAGGTTCATGATAGGTGTGGGAAATTTGGGGAAGTAACTGTGAGTGGTTGTATTGGAAATGTGGATAGGTAAATGGTGTAGGTGAGTGTTGAGAAGACGATGAAGTAAATGGGTAGTTGGAAAGTTTTTTTTTTCTTTTCATTTTTTAGGCTACATGGATGACGCCATATAGGTTGTTGCGAGCGCAACAAAGGCCAAATAAATAAATAAATCTGCGCTTTTGAATTTAGGGCAGACACCATGGCCTGTAGGGGCGATACGCATGTGAAATTTTCATTTTTGGCCATTTAAGAAATTGGGTGTGTTTTCAATGATAATGATTGGGGTTCAGAAACCGATCTTGGTACATTGAAACAAATATAATGGAACTGGTAGCAATAAATGTTGACAAATAATGAAAAAGGAAAATTGAATATGTAAAATAAAAGAAAGACTTAACTGAACTAATAATAATTGATAAAAAATTCAAAAAAAATGTGGTTTGCCTCCTACACAACGCTTTGTTTTACATTCGAAGCTTGACAAACAAAAATTAATTCCTAAATTAGAAAATAATATAAATTTTAATTAGAAAAACAAGAAATCCTAATATAGAAAAACGATAAATATTTCCTCTCCCACACAAACAAATCATTGACCTTAATGCTCAAGTGCAAAGAAGGAATGCGGTAAAACAATATACAAATTAGCCACATGATGTCCGATGTAACGCCCAATATTTAATTATTTATTTAATTAAATATTTTGGAATATTTTTTGATAATGGTTGAAGTTGTGGAATGTCGATTTAAGTTTTTATGGAATTATTTCATAAATTGGTTGATTAAGTGGTAGAAGTATTATTTGAATAATTATTATGATAATTATTGGGCTTAATTAATGTTGTTGGTAGTGAAAGGTGGGGTGTGAATGTTAAGCCCAACAATAATAATAGTGTATTATATTAGTTAAGTTAAAAAGAAGAAGAATTAGGTTTTGATGAGAATAGGAGAAAATAACAGTACGTGGAAATAGAAATTTGGAAGAAGAAAAGAGGAACGAGCTTTTAAAGAATCAGTCGTCGGGAGAGGAATTGCAGACCAAAAAGCCAAATCGGAATTCAATCAGAAAATTGTAGAGAGAGTGTCAATCCAAGATAAGGGTGGAGTTCAATCTCTATAGTCAGTTTTATGATAAATTGTATATGAGATCAGGTGTATGAATCTTGCCATGGAAATTGGTTATGTTTTCGGTTCTGGTGTTGGTTTGGTGAAATTGAATATTATTGTGTTGAAATTGAATGTTGATGAAATTGAATATCGTTGTTGTTGTACCGGTTGTTGAAAATACATAGTGATTTAATCAATCAGTAGTGTTGTCATAAGAATATGTTGACCTATTATGAAAGAAATTAGGATCGAAATCGATAACACATGAAATTGGACTTGGAAGTCTGTGTTGAAGGAAAACAAAGACGTCCGTCAAAGGAAGCCTTGTCGATCGGCAGGGAGTGTGGGCAAGACATGTGTCGGTCGACACATGGTGATGACGGTGAAAAGCAGTCTACCGAATGGCATGTAGTGGAGAGAGAGAGAGGGAGGGTGTGCCGTTCGACACCCCTTAGTGGTGGGCCAGGGAATTGTTTTGTCTTTCTTGTTTTGTCTGTTTTCGATTTGTTTTGTTTTTGTTGGTTTTGATTACAATGCATTAACCAGTAACACCCATTATATTTAATTAAGTAAATGCAGATAGTAGTGTATTAGATGGAATAAATTAACAGGTGGTAAAATGAGTTTATGATAACAATATAAAATGCGTGTTAGTTTTGGTAGCAGAGGAATATAACAGCATCGATGAATGTTTGGCAATTTTAGTAGCAGAAAACATGTTAAGTAGCAGCAAGGTTAATAGAGTTGTGTAGTTAATAACAGAGATATGACTTGGTAGTATTTGAGGACTAGTGTTAGTAAAATAAATAAATAGAACCAGTGAGAATTAGTAGTAATAATAGAGGTCGGTGAAAATAGTACTAATTACTAAATTTAGTAGTTTAACTGGTAAATTTGTTTAATCGAAATTAGTTGCAATTTTGTAGAAGTAATTTGTAAACAGTTGTAGTTATTAATGGTTGGTTGATGCATGGGAATTGTGTCGCGAATGTTGAATATAGTAGGTATCTTAGTAATGGAAAATTAAGTTGTTGAATGAATTAAATGATTTACTAGGTAAAGCTTAGTAATTAAAAAGTTGTGGTAAATAAAAAGTTTTAGGCGTAGATTCGTAACTGTTAAGTTGTGTAGCATTTGTTGTAGTTGTTTGCTTGAATTTTTGTTGTTAATAAATTGTTGTTGATATGTTGATGAAGTTGTAGGCCTATGGCCAATGTTGAATTGCGTTTAATCGTTCCGTTATATGAACGAATTGAGTTGTAGATCTTATGACCAACGTTGATGAGTTGTTTTGTAGTTGATGAAATATTGTTGTAGGCTTATGGCCAATGTTGAATTGTGATTGACTTGTTGTTATGTTGTCTTTGTTGTGTGTTGTTGTTATGTTGCGTTGTTGTGAATTTGTTGTAGAAGTTGATGTCGCATGATATATATTGCATTGTTAAGTTGTCCTTGATGGCACCACGTTGAAAGATGAAGGCTTATGCCTTGGCCTTGATGGCACCACGTTGAAAGTTGAAGGCTTATGCCTTGTTAATGCCTCGATAAACTGGCAGATTTTAAGTTGAGAGTTTTGCTCCAAATTGTACCACATGCATATGCATTATGTTTAGTCGCATGAGTCATTGTATAATCAAGTTGTCGTTGTGTTGTATAATTGAGTTGTTGTTGTTATAAGTTTTTGTTGTTATAAGTTGTTGTTGTTATAAGTTATAGTTGTTATAAGTTGTTGTTGTTATAAGTTATCGTTGTTAATAAGTTGTATTGATCTAAGTTGTTAAGTTGATTGAATAAAGTGGTGATATTTGTATAGGGATGTCAGTTTGGACCTGTTAATGGGGATCCCATGGTGCCGGCCCCAAAGATGGGAATTTTCCCCGGGATGGGAGAAAAATTCCCAGAGCATTTGGGACGACGGGAATACACCCGCCCCCCCCGCCTATTATTTTAATATAGTTAATTTAATATATATATTTTAGATTAGGTTTTTTAGTCATTTCCTTTATGTTTATTTATAAAATAAATAAATAAATATTCATGTATTTATTAAGAGAGAAAATGTAAATATTAGACCCTAAAAAGTTGAAGCGTTTCATTTTCTTAAACATTTAGAGTCTCACACGTTAGACTCCTTTTTCTTCTCTCAAATCTCCATTCATCTTCCTCTTCCAATTCCATCTTCTCTATTTGGTGTGCTTCCATTATTCACACTCTTACAATTTCATCAATAAGGTTTGATTTTCATAAATTTGTTCATGTAATTATTTATAGGAAAAATAGATTATTTCTCTTTGATTCTCATAAATCTTTATATTATTGTTTATAGAAAAAGTAGATTGTTTCTCCTTGATTCTCATAAACCTTCATGTAATTGCTTATAGGAAAAGTTGATTATTTTGATTAAATTTAAATTAAATTGTTTAGAAATTTTAGAGTTATCAAATCATTTGCATATTAAAAAATATAAAATAATCAAAAATTACTCATTTTATCTCCTTTTAAATATTTTTGTGTTCATTTTTATCTATACTATGCATTTGTAATTAAAATAATGTCGTCGCTTTTCCTTAAAAATATTAAAATATACTTTTCCTATTTTTTATTAATATATCACACTATAATTTAATTTTCTATATTAAACAAAAAATATTACTTTTAAATGAATCAATATATCATGCTATCACGGTATCACCCATAAAAAAAACCAAATAGCTTATATTTCTAATTATTAATGAAATAATAACATATAAACAATAATATATCATGCTATCACCCATAAAAAAAAATATCTTATATTTCTAATTATAAAACCAAAGCCATTAAGTGAAATAATAACATATAACTTTTTACGAGTAAATATATCATGTATATAGGTAAATAAATGTATTCTCAATGTATATAATTAATTAATATATGTTATTATTTCTAATTGAAAAGTTCGATAAATAAGGCATATTTAGAAATATGTGTAATGCATCATATATTTAGAAATATAAGATTTTTCTTATTAATTATTTTTGTGTGAATTTCATGTATTTACTATTTCATTTATTTACTATTTTTCATATATTTATTATTTTGTTCTACTTCCATGTAGCCTTTTAAAATTTGTGTTTGTGTGTGCGGGTTTTGGTAAAAGAATGGTTGGTGAAGTTCAATCATCTAATAGTCCTAATGTTGCTTTGGAAGGAATGAAGTTCCTATAGAAAGTAGTGGAGTTTCACTCACAGGAAGTTCAATCTACTCCAAATGAAATAAATATAGAAAATCAAGATCCTGAAGCTCCTGAACCCACTACAAGTCCTAACAAAAGGGGATTAAAATCAGATGCTTGGCCCTATTTTAAAAGGCAAAAAATAGGAGGCATTTGGAAGGCTATATGCAAATCTTGTGATAAGAAAATTGGTGGTGATACAAAAAATGGTACTAAACATTTATTTGATCATATTAGCATATGTCCAAAACGCATAGAGAGAGGTCCAAAATAAGCCATGCTTAAAGTGACAGAAAAAAATCCGGAAACAGACATGAATCATTTGTGGTTGGAAATTATACATTTAATCAAGATGTTTCTAGGAATGAACTCGCGAAGATGATTATATTGCATGAATATCCCATCATGATGGTTAACCATATTGGTTTTAGAAATTATAGCCATTCTCTTCAACCTTTGTTCAAGATAGTTTCTGACACCATGAAGAATGATATAATGAAGTTGTATGAAAGTGAGAAGTCAAAGCAAATGAAAATACTTGCAAAAATAAAAGCCGCATTGCAATAACTCGATATGTGGATGCTAGCAAAACAAAGGATATATGTACATTACCATTACATTGATGAAAATTGGATTTTGCGAATCGGATCATCGGTAACTTCTCCATTCCATTTACGTTATTATTATAATATAGTTATTTTATGTGATATTTATTATAATTTATTTTTAGGTTCATTTATGTCCCTACATACATCTCTTGAGGTCATTTGTGATTTTTGGTAGATTGTTTGATGGATTGGAATATTGATAGAAAATTGTCAACATTAACCGTTGATAATTGTAGCACCAATGATGCTCGATTGACCATTTGATTGATAAGATGTCACCTTCTTCTTTTATTTTAAAAGGAAATTGTTTCATATGCGTTGTTGCGCCTACATATTAAACTTGATAGTGAAAGACGGCATGCAAACAATTTCTAGTTCAATTGAAAAGATTAGGAAAGTGTCGGTTTTGGGTAGCAACACCAAAGAGGGAGGAGAAATTTAAAGAAACTTGTAATCAATTGAACATGACTTATGAAAAGAAGCTTGCACAAGATTGTAGAACAAGATGGAACTCTACTTATTTAATGCTTGCTTTTGCATTGCCTTACGAACAAGTTTTTAAGCGTTTAAAACAACGTGATTCCCAATATAAGTGTGCACCAAGTGAAGAAGATTGGAAAATGGCAAGAGAAATTTGTGACAAGTTGAAATTATTTTTAGTGTCACCGAGTTGTTCTCGGTACTAAGTATCCAACATCAAACATTTATTTTCCCAAAGTTTGTCAAATAAGATTAGCTTTAAGAAAGTGGGAAGATTCTTCTAGTGATACTATACAAAGTATGGCAAGAAGTATGATAGTGAAGTTTGACAAATATTGGAGTTTGATTAATGGGGTGATGGCAATAGGGGCTGTTTTGGATCCTAGATATAAAATAACTTTGTTGAATTACTTCTTCCCACTTATGTATGGGAATAATGCTCCCAAAGAATTGGAAAAGGTAATACAAATGTGTGAAGATTTAGTTGAAGAATATCAACCAAATAATGATATGGTTCCTACAAGTAGTGAAGTTGGTGCATCAACATTGGTAGATGACATTGATGTCACAAGTCAAGATTGGGAGAAGGCTTATTCGAATATGTGATGGAAAATACTTCAACTACAAATGTCAAGTCGAATTTACTTCCTACTTGGAAGATGGTGTCTTGCTTGATAAACAAAAAGGAAAATTTTGACATCTTAGGATGGTGGAAACAAAATGGTTTGAAATTTCCAACTTTGCAAAAGATTGCAAGGGACTTTTTAGCAATTCCTATCTCTACCGTTGCTTCAGAGTCCGCCTTTAGTACTAGTGGTCGTGTTTTAAGTCAACAACGTAGTAGGTTGAAGGAAGACACTTTAGAGGCTTTGATGTGCACTCAAGATTGGATCCGAAAAGATATAAAAGGTAATATATTTTTATCTTTTACAAGATTAATTGAAAAGGATTTTTAAATTTTAATTTAGCTATTTGGTTCTTAGGTTATTCAAAAACGTTGGCTCAATTCGAATGTGTGGATGAAGATATGGATGATGATGATGATGATAATAAGGTAATTTACATATTAGTGTTGATTACCTTTTAGTTTTAAAGTATTTTTAAGTAAATATAATTATTGATTGTTTACTTTTCGTAGGAAAAGAAAGTCATATCTAATTGTGGAATGAGGAAGAAGACCTTGCAAGGAGAAGTTGGAAAGAGACATGATTGATCATTACTTGTTTGGATATTTTGCTTAATATTTTAGTTTATTTATATGTAACTTTGTTTTAAGTATTTTGATATTTCTACTTTACGTGTGTTATCAATTGAGCAAATAGAGATATGTTGACTTTTGCTTTTAGTTGACTTATTATGAAGTATTTTTAGCTTTTCAAACATACTCATGATGCTAAATTTTATAATTATCCTTATTAGTTTTGATGAAGTATAGTTTTTAAGCATAATTATGTTGTTGGATTTTTTAGTTGTTTAGGCATATTGTTACTTTAAAAAGTATTATAGTTCATTTTGTTGAATTTTATAGCATTTTATAGAAATTTATAAAAAAAATATTATTATTTTGTGTTCCATTAGTATTTTTAATAAAAAATAATAAATGTCAAATACTAGTATTTTTTAATAACATAATAAATATGTGAATTCTTTGTGCTTTTTATTTTTATAGAAAATATAAACATTTTAAAAAAATAAAATATTAATGAATAAATGTAGGATCTATGGGGATCCCCGCGGGGAACGGGGATGGGGATAGAAATTCCCCCGTGACGAAGATCGGGGACGGGGAATGAATTTGATGGCGGGGAAAAAGATGGGGAAGTGTCCCCCCGGCCCCGCCCCGCCCCATTGACATCCCTATATTTGTATGCTCTAACCTCATATATTGTTTATCATACACTTGTTTAAATTGGTTGATATCTCACCCCTTCTATTGTGATGTTGCCTCTACGTGGATAACGTGCAGGTAATGAAGAACGAAAACTTAATTGCTATTAGTTCAGGTCGGTTGTCGCTCTGATACATAACACTCGGGGGGTGAACACTAGATATTTTATTGTTTTGATTTAGTTGTTGAATAACTGTTGATACATGAAAAGTATTTGTTGGTTCTAAATTGGTTTTAAGTTGAAAAAGATGTTAATCCATCCAAGTTGATTAATGTGGTTTCGCTGCTTAATTAATAAAGTTGATTCATGTTGTTTCGGTTCATTCAAGTTCATGTGTTATGTATCTGTGCTAGCGTGATGTTGTTGAAGTTGAATTGTAATACTCCATTTGTTTGTCGAAAAAGAATTTCATAACTTTGATTTTCATGATAATTACCGGGGTAGAGTTGGGGTGTTACATCCGACATCGGGACCTAAGAACATACAAAAGATATAGATTTCCTGGTAATTATGGTCCATCTGCTCAGACACCACATCCATAAAGTAGTATAAATCTTGACGGAGATTAGAGAGTCCAATTCTTCAGGCATTAAGATCAATATAACGCTCATACGGAGGAGGAACGCCAGTTGAAGAAGACAAATAAGAGATATAATAGAAAGGAGTGTGGTGGTATTCAAGATCCAGAGGGATCTGAGATGGAGTAGGTTGTTGGTGTAAGCCCCAGAGGCCAATAATTTTGGTACTTGTATCGAATTATTTATCAATAATAAAAGGCATTTCTTTATTATGGTTGCTTTTCCAAAATAATAAAGTCCCTAAAATTGTTAGTCTGTTTAATGAAATGTTAAGTGTGACTTAATCATGAGATCCCATTAAACATAAAGACATTATTCTTAAAGTATCCATAATCGAGCTTTATTGTGAAGTGAGATAACATTAAAGCATTGAGATTATTATTAAGATAGACTGATGATCACATCTCATGGATCATGGATAATGAGTTATCAAGTCTTGACATATGTATGAATATTAGTGTAATATTTATACTGGATTGACCCGCTATGAGAATACTGTATAGAATATTATGCAAAGTGTCATAAGTTATTCTCATGATGATAAGTGATGTATACCACCCTTCGACCTGAAACCACTGTGGACCCTAGATGTAGAGTTAAATGCTTTATTGCTGCTCAAACGTTATCTGTAACTGGCTGACAATAAAGACAGTTAATGGGTACTTCACAAAGCATGTTGAGACACACGAGTGACCTAGATGGAATTTACCCATCCTGCGTAACATGATAAATGTCCAAGGGCCCAACATTGAACTGGACAAGGGTGACACGATCTATGCCTTATGTTCAATATAGACATGAGGGAAAAAGAGTAATTATACATGCAAATATTATCACAGAAAGGTTTTGTCAGATTACATGATATTTTCGTGACTTGGGTAGCAGTGATGTGTTGTTAGATACCGCTCACTATTTATTTGTTAAATGTGATTTAATATAATTGCCAACGTCGTGGAAACCTACAGGGTCACACACATAAGGACATATTAATGAGAAATAGAGTAAATGAGGAACATCGTAATGAATGGTGGACTTAAGTGGAATACGGAATATGGTAAGGTACCACACGCTTAAGTGATATGCGATACATCATATGGTATGATATTCGTATGCTTTATTGGACTTTTAGCTTACAGCCTTTATTGGGTTTCTGGCTTGCAGCCCACACCTGTGGTTCTATAATAGGACCATTGCGTTGAAGCATTTCACTTGATGAAAATTCAGTTTTGAAACCCTAGCCGAAATTTCACTCACTCCCTCACTCAAAGCTTCCGTTCGTGATCAGCTAGCACTGTGACCGGGACCGATCTGTTCGTGTGGACCGAGTAAAGATGTTGTTCTTCATCAACGTTCGTGATCACAACATCGTAAATTGAAATCTCCACAAGAGGTAACATATTCTATCACTGACCATGATCATTTGTAAGGATCGCTAAAGGAAAATTGATTTTTCGTTGCATTTTTATATCGCGATTTTCCTTCATGGGTTACTCATCTTGACCTTCTAAGTCAAATAAAAAATTATAACGATTATGCACACTAGTCATTTAATGATTAGGTAGAGTAAATTGAAGTACCACTTCATTGTTAATCAGTAGCTCATACTCATTTGGTCCTCTATTTCTTATAAACTTGTGGTTAAAGCAGAACATAATGTTCATATGTCTAATTCCTCATATATTAGTTAAATGAGACAATGAGTTTAGAGACCTATAGCTGCATCAATCATTGTAACATGTCCTCTTACTAGGATGAGTCCCTAAGTAGAACAGGCAATTATATATAAGCTAGAAAGCATGAAAGTCGCAACATTGACTAACCTATATTGAAAAACACAAAATATGATAAAAATTTCTTCTTTGGACACAGTGGTGACGTTCTCACATTCCACAAAAAGGGTACAAGCTAGGATCATTTGGAAATACCTAATGGTTGGGTCGTGGATAAGGCATAATGCATATAATCTGGTTCAGGATTTACTTCCCCAGAAATGCTACCCCATAAGACATTAAGGTCATATTGCATAAGCCTATCATCATAAGCCTGTTAATTCTGATTTAATTCAAGTTTAATATTTTATATGCTCAACCAAACACTCATTTTTATCTGTCTTAAATAAACATTGTAATGATAGAAAATGATAGCTTGACTATTAGGTCTTTGTGGGTTTGCCACTCTTTGTATTACTTCAATATCTTTCGTGCACTTACGAAATACTCCCATCACGATGTCAATACCATAAACCACTAGAAACACCCATCGATTCGAGCAATTGGTTGCTAAGAAAGTTTTTTATGGGATAAATTCTAAGCATATACTGAATTATAAGAGCATAGGTTTAATCCAAACCCTTGAAAGAAAATTATGTTTAATTTCCCAACACAAGATAAGACTCTGTTAGGTATGATACTGAGATTAATCAATCCTAAATAAGTTGTACATCAAAGTAGAGAAGTTTGTGTGATTTAAGGTTTCTGGATATCCTACCCTAAGACGAAGGGTTGGGCTTAGAATAAGATCCATCTGTGGATAAGATCACATCTTCATAACCATAGGTGTGCGCAATTGACCTCACTCAAGGTAATGGGGCCAAACCTAACGAGTCTAAAAAAGTTGAATATTTTTGTATGACAAAACTAGATATTGGTATTTTTCCAGTAACTTATTCTCTAAAGCAATGGGGTTTTACAAGTCCAATAAAGCATGTGATTAACACTTTTTTTTTATTGAGAAATGACAAACAAAATATGTCTATACGCGTTTCCCCATTATATTGGAGTAAAGGTTAGCACAATGATAACATTCAAATAATTTTCAGCCCCAACTTGGAAATATCACCTTGTCACGACTTTCTAAATAAAGCCCATCAAATTATACTCCATCTAGTTTTTTTCCATTCTAGGACGACCCATGTCGCTATCTGAGTGCAACCAGCAAAAGCAAGTCTATCTTATTTATATTAATATTATAACTCATTCTTCTTTCAAGAGTAGGGAAAAATATCTGATCCTTTCAATTAAGCAATAGAGGCAGAAGCTTTATTTATTCAGCTTATACTAGGACAAAGCTATTGTCAAGTAGTGATTGGTCAAAAGGAGTTAAATCTTGAAGTTGGATACAAATAAGCCATTTAAAAACAAGTATAAGCAAATGAAAGAAGAGTAGTCAGGGTACAACGAAGCACACTTGGTGGTACGTAAGCAAATACAAATCATATGGATTTATACGAGTCCGCTTTCGAACTGTCGAGTGAGGATTGTTCCATCTATGAAGAAAGACGCATGTGGACATTATATTATAAAAGGGTTTACTCTTTTCTCTAATGTGAGTTTATATTATTAAGTTCTATTCCTATGAGTTTTTGGGATTAAGCCATGCGGTGATACCCCAAAAAACAAAATACTTTGTTTTTCTTTGAGGTTCCCATGTCTATAAATATAAGTTGTTATCTCTATTTGACGAAGCTATGAGAGATGGATATAGATTCACCAGTTATTTTTTTTCTTTGAGGTTTCCATGTCTATAAATATAAGTTGTTATCTCTATTTAACGAAGCTATGAGAGATGGATATATATTCACCAGTTAAATAAGATTTTCATGTCTATAAATATAAGTTACTTTAACGCTTTTTCATATTGAACAATGAAAGGTTTCCATGTCTACAAATATAAGTTGTTATGTTTTCATGTCTATAAATATAAGTTACTTTAACGCTTTTTCATATTAAACAATGAAAGGTTTCCATGTCTACAAATATAAGTTGTAGTTACCACTTTAAAGCTTTTTCATATTCATATTGTACAAATAATTTATTAATGTAGAGAGTGCAAAGTACAAATAATTATTAATGTAGAGAGCGCAAAGCTCCAACAGGAGCAAACTTTGTCTGCCTTCTTAAAGTACATGCCTTCAGTACATGCCTTCTATTGAGGAGAAGGTCCTGGTAAATCGAATACAATAATTCTGGGATCACATTCGTGCTTTAGAAAAATAAATGAGAGTTCTCCTATAAGATCGTGATTTGTTGCTCATCAGGCAAACATCCATCATCAAAAAGAGACCTCGTGGAAACTCATAAGAAGTCCATTATTTTTGTTTTCTTGTAAGTCAATATGTTATTTGCTTACTTTGTTTGAATGTTATGTTTAATTGTGTGGCTGATTTGTCTATGATTGTGTAAGCTTCATAAAGGGTCCATCAACTATTTCTATTATATTTAAATAAGTGTACGGATAGTGTTGCAGACACGTGGACACTGCACCTCTAATTCTTAAAATAACAAAAAATTATGTTAATCTCTAATTATGCCGAAAAATTATAGAAAAAATTATGCCGAAAAAGACGTCTGCCGCACAAAATGTGTGTGCAAAACAAATCCTAATGCCATTTATATCTTCATTTCTATGCTAAGATCAACGGATAAAGATTCACTGCATTTAGTTTTGCCTGCCGTCACTGCAGTTTACTCACAAAATAATCCTCACAATTTTTAAAATTTGGAAATTAATCTTTTCTCTCTTTCAAAAACAATAGCCAGCTCTCACAAATAAATGTGACTGTAGTAACTGCAGAAAATATTGACTGCAGGTGATCCTAATCCAAGATCAACTTAGTATGCGAGAGATTTTCTTTGCATACGGGACACCTGGATTTTTTTCCTTGACATACATATGAAATTTAACAAAGTACGATGAGAGGAATTTTCTTAAACAAAAATGAATTGTAGTTCAAATTCATTAACCTGTGAGTAATTACTGGATTTTGAAATCAACACATAGCACAAAAAATAATTTGCAGATTGGACCTATTTTGTAATCTCTACATTATATGGACACATCAAAACCACCACCATCATCCGCATAAAAATTGTACCTGCAAATAAATAGATCAACATATAAGACAACTATATGCCATATTATAAACTAGAGAGAAATTCACTTTTCTTCTACCTTAGATTGATCTCATTCCATTAACTCCCAATACTCACCAATTTAAATTCAATGATAAATTTTAATTATTTATTGTTCTCCGATTGATTAGATACATGTTATTTATTTAATGAATCTAAAAATCAAATATTGTTTATAAAGAAATAGATTCAAATTCAATAACCAACAGATCCAAATTCAACTAAAATATTTATAAATATATCCATTAAAAATAATTAACATATTTAAATTCTAAAAAGATCAAAATAACAATTTAAAA
The DNA here is from genome assembly GCA_021764765.1 of Vicia sativa. Classification (NCBI taxonomy): domain Eukaryota; kingdom Viridiplantae; phylum Streptophyta; class Magnoliopsida; order Fabales; family Fabaceae; genus Vicia; species Vicia sativa. The sequence goes on along the minus strand of CM038794.1, from coordinate 237,589,969 downwards.
AAAAAAATCCTATACTTAACAACGAAGTAGTCTTCCAAGTCAACATGTGCTAATAAACGTGTGCGTATTTATGGAAGGTTTTCTTAAAATATGGTGTATTGATTATGATAATAATAATAATAATTCAAACTTGCCTGCGGTGGGTGCATCCATTTTTTTATACAGCTATGCAAATGTGAAAACCCCACAGTTTTCACAGCAAAAATACCAAAATTCAAGCCTCCTTTTTAAGCATTTTAATTTTATTTCACAACAATAATTCAAGTTTGAGGAATCTACAAGGCAATGTGTGAAAACGCGTTAGAATGGAGTACCACTATTTTCTTCAATCATTTCCCATCAACTTCAATATAGATCCTCTCCCAATTGACTGATGCCACCTAAATTCAAAAACAACAAGACAAAATATATAATTAGAAAGAGAGAAGCACATTCCAGCCCAAAATTGACCATAAACCCTAGAGGCTGCTCATGAGACTCAGTCACCATAGCCAATTACATTTCAATTACATGGTTAAGAAAAATCAAATGAAGTAGCAACAAGCTATAACAGAAAGTAAAGGAATCATGATAATAAATTATTATTGTTGAAACACTAACTGCAGTGATTTACAAAGAACTCAAGCTAACAAAACAAGCTAAGACTTTTGAGTTACAATTCAAGCAAAGATGATGAAAATGTTACAAGTAAACCACAACCATATCTTTCTGGTAGAAGTGTACACAAGTAAAAAAAAAACTCTCACAACACATAAAACCCATACTGTAATCTACAACCAATTATACTTTTCTTTCAATTTCAATTTCAATTAGTCTGTCTCAACGCCTAATCCATACAACACACCAGAATACTTCTCCGTTTCGCCGTTGAAGAAAGTATCCCTCAATTTCCTAAATGCACAAGCAGTGAGTAAACTATCTGATCCCGCTTGATGGCAAACACCAATCCTCTCAACTTCCAACAACTCCGCAAGCTTGTTCAACCCACCATGTAAACTGTTACAGAATTTCATCAAATGTTTGATATCATACAGCAGCGGAAAATAAATGTTGATCAAATCAAAGAACCCCGCTTGTGTATCGGGCAAAGTTCTGCAAGTCAAAAGCTTCAACAGATAACCAAAATCATATCCACTGTGAAAAGTAACCCATTGCATGTTATCATTCAACACAACCCCCGACGACATAAGAAGCTCCCCGAATCGGTTCACATCAATCCCTTTCTCACTATTCTTCGCGAAATCTATCCCACACTGATGCAAAAGCTCCACCGAATCAGCTGCAAATATATCCTCGCTAACATTAAACTCGCGGAAATTAAACTGCCAGATGCAAGGACTCCCAGTTCCACAAGTAGGTAACTTCCCATTCTCATCAGAGAAAGTTAAACCTAACTGAATCAGCTTCAACATATCAACGTTATCCTTCAAAGTCTGGTAGTTAAAATCATTGATATGCTTAAAAACCCCTACCGGGCGAAGAACAACACCAGGAAACTCTGTATCCATAGCTACATAGTTGTAATCATCCACAATTTCTCGGATCAACGCAAATTCCTCTTCCAGATTATCATTCCAAACCTCTCTGATCTGAACCGATTCGTCCTTCGATAAATCCTTAGATAAATCCTTGGATAAATCCTCAGATGAATCCTCAGATAAATCCTTAGATAAATCCTTCAATAAATCCTTAGATAAATCCGACATTTCAAGAGAATTGATAACCAATCGAATCAGATCTGCAAACAAAAACACCATCAGATCTCAAAACCTAACAAATCAAAATCAAAACAGCAAGTAAATCGAGTAGTGAAAAATCAACCTGAAGAGAATCGTGAATTGAGCTTCGAATCGAGAGGTTGAGGTAGAGAATCAACTAGATCTGAATAAAAAACAAGCGTCAAAGAACGAAAAATCGAATCGATAAAGGTGAACTAGGGTTTGAAGTAAGAACTAGGGTTTAAACTTGGAACAAAATTTGAACAAAGAGAGAGCGAAAATCGAACCTTATAGTGAAGAAAACGGAGGTAAAGTTATAGCGATCTTGAAAAATTGCATCGATTTGGGAGTCAACGAAACGGAACGATATGAAATGGGAGAGACAGCAAGTTTGGGGTGCGAGGGTTGAGACTTGATTTGTACTCAGTGTGAGGGGTGGGGTCGTTTTGGGTAGGAATATGGACACGGAACTGTCGTTTACAATTGGGCTCTATTGGGATTTCATATGCGACGATTAGATATATGTCGTTAACGTGTGTAGATAGTAGATATCACATTATCGCCGACCTTGTTTTTTTATTTTTTTATTTTATTTTTTGTTACGTCATTTCAATTATTTTTAGGCATGTTGGACTGTGGATTGCAATTTCACATGCTTTGTGATTTCATCATACCTACTTCAATTATTTGTTTAAATTTTTTTAAATCATATAAGAGTTTTATTCTTTAGTTTAATATTTCAATTTCAATGATAGGGACGAGTTACTCTCCACGTTCTCACAAGGAGATTAGAGGATAAGCGACATGATCAAGAAATAAATATTCGTCATGATAAATGGATAATTAGGAAGTTGACATGCCACCTTGTTTTCTCTAGGAGAGTTCAGACACTCATTTTAAGAGTTTTTCACTTATACGGATACATAGTCTCTTTAGCTTGAGGTCAATATAAAAAGAGAAGTGATTTAATTTGTTTTCCTTTAGAGTCGTTCAAATGAGATTGTATATTAAATCCTTCGGACGAGATTTTATGTATATTCCCTTAAGTAAGACTTTATATTGTGTCCGACGAGAGACTCTAAGTTGAGTTCTTCAGGTGAGATTTATGTTGAGTCCCTCAAACAAGACTTTAATTTTAGTCCTTCATATGAGGCTTTATGTTGAGTCTCCCATATGAAACTTTATATTAAGCCCTAAGGCTATGTTTGGGAGTTTAGAGGGAAAGGGAGGGGAGGACTTTCACAAATAAGAAGGCTTGGGTGAAAAGAGTAGAAAGATTTTGCTTACGAGAATTTTGGAGGGTTTGTTTTTCTTAATAACACCAAAAAACCCCTAATTTGGAGGAACTCAAAATTTGTATTGGAGGAGGACTTTGGAAGGTTTTGAGGGGCTTAATCATTTTGTTCAAATATAATTTTTGTTGTTATAGTATTTTAAAAACTAAAAATACATTAATGATAAACATTATTTTATCATTCTAAAAAAAATCTCTTTTTTGAAAAATGTTAATAATTTCTTTATATTGTTTTAAAAAAATTATTTTTGGAAGTCATCCCTCCCCTCCCCTTCAAACTCCCAAACATAGCCTAAAGGTGCAAGAAACACAAGAAAGGGGTTTTTGAATTATGTTTCACAAAATAATTTTTTTTCAAACTCGAGCACTAACTCTTAACAAAAGAACAAAAATAAATTAACACAATTATTTTATCATAATTCACTGTTAACGAAGTTAATCCAGTCCACCCACCAAGGTGATTTCCCATTTTCAATAAGGACATAATCTACTATGACCAAATTGATTACAGAACCACAACAAGACTAACTCTCACTGTTGTAAACTAAAAATACCAATTGTTTATATCTTCTTGAGAACAATCAACTCACTGTTGAATACAAGTTTATGTGTTTACAAGATTGCTTATTAAAAGAAGATTACACAATATTTAAGTACATATAATAACACATAAGTGTTAAGCAGGTTAACAAACAAAAATTCTTTGGTAGCAAGTTAATGAGCAACAACTCCTTATTTTACAAAAATTGCAGAGTTATTTTGGCAGCATTTCAACAATTTGAATAAGCGTGAGTTTCTTTAAAGTTATTCCTCAATTCCAATTCTTCCAAGTCTTATTTTTATAGCCAAAAAGAATTCTGTTGATGGGTAAAAAAGGAATACCAAAATTTCAGATGTCTTCTTGCAACGACCAGTGAGAGTGGTAGGAAACCCCGTACAATAGTATTGTCCTTGCACCACAAAACAACGTAATGGAGGTGAGTTGAGTTTGTACCTTGTACTATTACCCACGTGAACTCTTTTGATCTTCTCTTCTAAACTTTAGAGGTTTCTGGATGTATAATGATTTAAGAATGCATAGAAGAACCAAAGTTAAGTCTCCAAAACCATGTCATCAAAGTCTTTAAAACTTGTTCAACCCGAACCTTCTCTTTAAAGTCTTCAACACTTGGTCTTCAGAGTCTTCATAACCTTTTCTTCAAAGTCTTCAAAACTTTGTTCAACGGAACCTTGTCTTCAAAGTATTCAGAAGTTGGTCTAGATAACAATTGGTCTTCTCAATCTTTACAACTCGTTCAATAGAACCTTGTCTTTAGAATCTTCATAACTTAGGCAAGAGAACGCAAAATCTTCAGAGCATGAGAACATATCATAAGTTATACTATATAGTCACAGTTAAAAGCAATAAAATTAATGTTAATAAGAATTGTTGTTTTAAGAATCAGTCTAAGCTATGAAACATAAATTTGTATCCTTCAATGTATTAAGTCCAGAATCTGATGATGTTTGAAACTACCTGGCCGAACATCATCAGATAAAATATCAATGAAGTCTCCATCAAATGTTTTTTATCCTGCGAGATGAAAGAAAAACATCGAGTAAACCTGAGGGGGGAGAAATCACGGTCTTACGACCGAGAGATCGGGGTAAGGGAGTCTGTTATGCGAGAGAAAAAGATTAGCACTCCACACGCCCGTAGTACTCTACGGTACCCACTTCTATTTTCTGTCTAAGGGGTGTGTTATATCTATCTACCGCTTAATCGCTATAATGCATGTGAAAGAAAGAAAATAAAGAAAACACGGGGAAAATAAGGAAGTATTTACAATGTTTTGCTCGTTCGAGCCCCGTGACAAGATGCCTACATATTCCCTCGTGCAATGGGAAAGTTAGAGCGACGTAGTTCGGCTCACATGTTTTGATGGGTTGCAATGTTTTTTATGGGAAGTTCGATTCCATATTCTCACAATTGCAACTCATGTTTAGTTGCAGCTATAAGAAGTCTTATGCCCGGCCGCTCGCACACTTAGCAACTTGTTTGGACTTGAAAGGGAACACCTTTTTATGAAAAGGTTTTAAACATAAAAATAGCCAAGAGGCGAAAAAGGTTTAAAGTAAGGTTGGTTGCTTTTACCTTTGAAAATTAGTATGAACAATTATTAAGTGTTTTGAATTTCAAAGAAAAGAAAACAAGTTTTAGTTTTATTACATGCAAGAATGCAAAAGAAAGAAGAAGACTATCAAGGGAAACTAACTAGTTCTACCCCTAATGTTGTCATGCAAAGATGTCCCTATGGTTAAGGATAAGAAATCTAAGCTCGAAGACTATCATAACCGAGCAAACCTAAGGAAACTATCCTAACATCCACCTTGGTTGAACGACCAAGGGATGCGAAGGGATTAAGCAAACATGTGCTTTGGCAGAAGCACACAAACAATGCAATGCACAAAAAAATGATCCACACATGCGCCAAGGAAAGAAGGAAGTCCCATAGCCTCTGATGGTAACAAACATACCGGAGTCAAAAAGGAACCGACCATTCGATCCTGAGATCAATATCACCACATGATATGAATTATCAAGCGTGAAGAGCAAATGAGTACGAGTATCAAAGCAACTAGTGCAAACCCCAAGAGAATGCGTTAAGAGTCAGAATAGGGGACCCTTGCCACTTTTATTATTGATACGATAAAGGAAGAAACACGATTCACGTATGCTGAGCTGACACATACTAGAACTATGTGGGGGTTGATTTTTGTGCCCATCATATCATCATCACATACAACACTTGTAGATCTCATTAAAGCGGGTATTTTCTTGGTGGTGCCGCTTAGAGGTTTGCCTAACCACCAGTGACCTATGCAAGCACAAATGTAAACACTTACTGAGAATTACCTCCTTATGCACGGAAGAGGATTTTAAACAAACTGATATGAACTGGTGATCAGAATCGGAGACAGCCAGAACGGTTGTTGATCCTTCGAGCGAGTTAATGTTGAAAAGGGGGTGGTGTACCTGCCAGGCACTCTGATGCTAAAGTAAGCAAATGTTCAAAAGGGAGGATAGAAAGTATTAGGGTTTTGAGTGTCAAAAAGTGATACCTTGCCCTCAAAGATGTGAGAGTTTATATAGGGATCGTAGGAGCCCTCTCATTGGTTGCTATATTTAAGCTTAGATATGTGGACCCATGGATATAGCTATTCGAACTGACCTAGTCAAACTAAGCGAGAGTGCTCAAAACTAGTAGTTATGTAACGCCCCGATATTTAATTATTTATTTAATTAAATATTTAGCTATTTATTTGTGAACTGTTGGCCGATATTATGTTGCGAGGATTTAAGTTGTTGCGTCAGTGTTTAAGTCGGTTTAGTCGTAGAAAAATATTGGAAATGATATTATAATTATAAGATTAGTGTAAGTGGGCTTAAGTTGTAAGGATAGTAGTAGTAGTAGTAATGGAGGTGCAAAGTTAAGCCCAAGTTATATTATTATTATTATTATTGGGTTAAAAAAAAAGAATATCAATATAAAGAATAGGTTTTGTTATCAGAAGAAAAAGAAAGAGGAAATAGGGTTTTTGGAGAGCACGATCGTAAAGAAAAGAAATTGCAGACCAAAGAGGAACAAGGATTTTGACGGGGAAAAGTGGATCGATCGAGGAATTCGTAGAGCAACCTTCAATTCAGGGTAAGGGTGGGGTTCTTGCTCTATAATTGGGGATATGATGGGCGGTAGGTAGTTAGGAATGTATGATTTTGTTGTTCGTCATGTTGTTAGGGATTGAAGGGAATTCCAATTGAATTGTGAAACTTTGGGAAAAACTGGTTTTGGGTGTATTTGTGCAGCATGAGTCGACACATAGGAGTATGTATCGATACAAGCTGCTGTGATTTTAAAAACCAGAGACTTGAATACAACTTGCATTGATACAAAAGGCTTTGTATCGACTCATGAGACAAATTCTGAAGGCTTGTATCGACTCATACGATTCTTGCATCGATACAAGTTAGTTTTGTATTGATACATAAGAGTATGTATCGACCCATACTGTCTTGGTTTGAGAAAATGGAAATTATAATGGCCTATGTATCGACTCATACGAGTCTTGCATCGATACAAGTCATCTTTGTATTGATACATAAGGGTATGTATCCACCCATACTGAGTGGTGAAGAGAAAATAGAGTTTGAGGAAGCGTATGAGTCGACTCATACGATACTTGAGTCGACACAAGCCCCTTATGGATCGATACAAGAGCCCTTGTATTGGCTCATACTGATCAGGAACATAAAATATGTTTATGGAAAACGGTTTCGGTCATATCTTTGCGACCGTAACTCCGATTTAGTTGCCGTTTAAACCATTGGAAAGATGGAATTATGATTTAGCCTATAATAGTACTTTTAAATACAGTAGGTGAGATTGTGGTGACTTGATGTAGTTTCCGTATATGGAATCCATTGTTGTCGTTATTGTTGAACGTTGTTGTAGAGGCTTTGATAGCTAAAGTTGATGGTTGAATTGTTGTTGATTACATGGTATGCCTATGGCTAGTGTTGATAAATCTATTTTGTTGAGTCGTAAATGGAAAATTGATTACGTTGGTCGTAAGGGGCGAAATGAATATGTCGTAAGTTGGTTTACGTTGTTGTTGTTGTATGCCATTTCTGATCATCGCAACATACATTTGCATATTATGTTCAGTCGTGAGGGGAAAAACCACATTGAGCCGTCAGGGGAAGGATGATTACGTTGAAGGCTTATGCCTTGATGCCTCGAAATTACTGGCAACTGTTTACGTTGGAAGTTTTACTCCGATGGATCCACATGCATTTGCATTCATTAAGTTGCATATCATAATATATAATGATCTTGTCTTGTATTGAGTAATGTTGTTATTGCCGGTGAATTTAGTTGATGTTTGATAAATGTCGTCGCATATAAGTTGTTGTTGATATGTTGTTATATTGAATTGCGTTGTTGTGGAATAGTGGTGTAATCGCAAAACATTAATTTTGTATAATTCGAACTATATATTGTTTATCATAATCTCAATTATATGGTTTGATATCTCACCCTTTACTTGTTTTCGTCATTGCATTTATACTGGTAACGTGCAGGTAATGAAGAATGAAGAGTTAATAGCTGTTAGTTCGAGTATGGTGTCATTTGCTCTGATACGTAGCACTCGGGGGGAATGAAAACTTGTCATATTTTGTTGTTTTGTTGTTTGAGTACGATGTTGTTGAATTAAGAAGTTTATTATGTTATTGTTGTTGAAGAATCATAAGATGTTATGTTTTGTTTTGTAAAACTATTTTAATTCCGCTGCTAGTTAATGAAGTTGTTTACGTTTGAATGAAAATGACATAATTATGTGTTTACGTTGAGAATTGTGACATCCTGATATTGTTGAAATTGTTATACTCTGATTTAAATTAAATGAACATGTGGGGTATAATCGGGGTGTTACACGTTATGTCGAAAAGATGGGGACATAACGGGCATAGCCCTTGATGAAGATAGTTAGTCTGATCTGCTCGGCACCCATCGAGCAAACGAGTTCTAGCCATGTGCAAAGCGGAAAAATGATGCGCTTTGGAGGCCTTTTAGTCTGTTCGACTCGCTGCTAGGCTCGAAGAGATGGCTTACCCGACAACCATTCGGGAAGTCCAGAATAGTATCCCCCTAAGTCGTTGCTTTTAGGCACATAAGTGACGACTTAAAGCCAACCTGGTCATGAAGGGGGAAAGTGCGTTTGATGGCATTTGTTATCTGCGTTAGAGACGTTTTGTGATTTTTATGAGGAAGTGCTCGTACGTTATTTATTCGTTTGTATGCTCATAATTTTGAGCTACCTTACAAGTTCGTTTTTGCTAAGTGTTCGGGGGGTTTGCTCGTTTATGTCTTCACTAGTGTGGGGTGACTAGTGGAAGGGTGACAGTTTGTTTACTGGGCTTGATCTGAAACTCAAGTCTTGATTAAAGACCTAAGATCAATGGCGTGAATGTCCCATCACGAGCTAGATGTCTTGCCAAGCGAGGTACTTAGACAACGAGGCTCGTTTGAGTCCCCCGTGTCGAGGCGAGAATCTGGCTCATTATATATGTGGAGCGAGGATCCCTTAATGTTGTGTTTGTGGCGCATCGCTGGTACCGGGGCGTGCGCTTGGTGTCGAGCTCTTGATGCTCGGATGATATTTCGAGGTATGTCGACTATTTGTGCCTTAACTATAATATTGTTTAAGTTTTCAGCATTTTATGATCGAGCAAGTTCTTCCCCATGTAGGTTTTTTAGATAGTATGCCCCTTTCTGTTTTTATTCGGATGCGGGGAACGTATGTCTGCTAGGCTAGTGTGTTCACGGGGAACATATGTCAATCCGACAGTTGTGTTCGCGAGAAACATATGTCTGCTTGACAATTTTGTTCGTGGGGATCATATGTTTACCCGACAGTTGTATTCTTGGGGAACATATGTCTGCCAGGCATTTGTGTCCGCATGGAACATATGTCTGTCGGGCATAAGTCTTCCTGACAGTTGTGTTCGCGGGGAACATATGTCTGCCAAGCGATTGTGTCTGCATGGGACGATTTATTTATGCTCACCTGTCGGGGAGGCGGGCGAGATCATTTATGTTGCAATGTCGAGCATAATTGGTTGCCTCCTTCTCCTCGTATTGGATGTATGCCTGGGCCTTGAGGAGGAGGGCATCAAGTGTTGTCGATGTTTCAATGCCAACTACTTTGGCAAAATCGTTGTGGGAGCGTAATCCTCGTTCGAGCAAGTACTTCTTCATCTCGTCGGTCGTGGAGACCTGGACGACCTCTTTGTTGAACCTCATGATGTATGTTCGAAGAGATTCGTCTTTTCCTTGTATGATCGCTTCTAGCGAGGCCTCTGTATTTGGGGACGGCGAGAGGTAGTGAAGTTCCTTGAGAACATCCTTCCCAACTTCTTCCATGAGGTGATGGACTCATTGAGGAGGCTTTTGTACCGAGACATTTCCCCTTTCATCAGAGTTGTTGGGAACAATCTGCACTTGATGGCGCCCCTAACGACTCAGTAGTCGAGCAAGGCGTTAATGTTTTCAATGTGCTCATCGGGATCATTTGTGCCATCATATTATCCGAGCTTTAGGGGTTTCTCCAACCAGGAAGGGATGGGAATATCCATAATCGCCTGGCAAAGAGGAGCACGATACTCGTGTTCGTCGCTTCGACTTAGAGAGGGGGGAGAACGATTGTTCTTGATGCGTTGGGGTGGAGAAAGGTCTCAGTGTTGTCTGGGTTTTGGAGACGAAGATCGTTCGCGGGGGACACGTGGCTCGCTCTTTGTCTTCTTGTACGAAAGAGATCTTTGATTTTCCCGAGGAGTGGTATGTCCTTTTTTTCTCAAGAAAGAATGATTGGGGTGAGCTTCGCTCCGAGCAAGTCTTCTTGGCAAGGGGTTGCGGGATATGACCATCTTAGGTCTCTGAGGTGGAATATGAGGGACGATTCTTTTCCAAAGCCTCGACACGTTTACCTTGCTGGAGGAGGAGGCTGTTAGTCTGATTGAAGGCAGATATAATAGCAACTAATGATGGATCCGCGTTGGTCGATAGTGGTGCCGAGGGAAAAGGGATGATGGGGTCATCTGCTTGATCCTTGGTTTTCTGGTTGTCCAAGAAGAAATCTTGGTCGGTAGCATCTTCAAAATCCAGGGATGCGGTCCTGCCATCCCTGTGATTGTTAGTGTCCTCCATTCGAGGTGAGGGAATAACCCTATCCGTTTTGCGGACAGGTGAGAGAATGGGCTAGCTGGAAAGATGTTAATCGTTGAATTCGTCCATATCGTGAGTTTGAGATTATCTTTGATCTTCTGGTATCAGGACGATGAATGAAGACGAGGAATATAGTTCCCACAGACGGCGCCACTGATCTGAATTGGTGATCAGAATCGAAGACGACCGTAACGGTTAGTGATCCTTTGAGCGAGTTGATGTTGAAAAGGGGGTGGTATACCTGCAAGGCACTCCGATGCTAAAGTAAGTAAATGTTCAAAAGGGAGGATAGAAAGTATTAGGGTTTTGAGTGTCAAAAAGTGATACCTTGCCCTCAAAGATGTGAGGATTTATATAGGGATCTTAGGAGAGCTCTCATTGGTTGTTATATTTAAGCCTATGTGTGCAGACCCATGGATATAACTATTTGAACTGACCTGGTCAAACCGAACGAGAATGCTCGGAACTAGCCGTTATATTGACTAGATGGGGACATAACGGGCATAGCCCTTGATGGGGAAACTTGGTCTGGTCAGCTCGACACCCGTCAAGCATACGAGTTATGGCCATGCGCAGAGCGGGCAGATGGTGCCCTTTGGAGGCCTTTCGGTATGTTCGACTCGTTTCTAGGCTCGAAGAGATGGCTTGCCCGACAACCATTCGAGAAGTCCAAAACACAAACCACACACAGTTAGCACACAGAATCGCCCTAAACGGGTCTTTAAATAAACCATTGGGGTTCTTGAACATGCTCCAACTACATAAGCCCCATCACGCATCTCTATTCCTACTTCTCATGGCAAAAGAAAGCGATAAAACCCTATTTCTCATGCTCTTTAGAAAAGCGGTAAAAGGATGCGATAAAAAGTATAGAAAATACCAAACAAATAACAATTCGTAAAGCGAAGCAAGCTAAGAAATACTCCAGAAAACTTCAAGTACTGCTGACACGCAATAAAAGAAAATCGGTGAGTAATGCGCAGAGGCATCAAATCATGATAGGAATATGTAGGTCGCATATATCCGAGGCAAATAAACAAGCAAAATATTATAATCTATACAATAGAATGCACGCACATGTGCAAGCAAAATACGCATTTCGCGCATATAAACTAATCAAACAAACCTGCATGCAAGTAGAACGCTAACAATGCAGACAATAGAATGGACGCACATGTGCGCAAGGAAGGAGATACGTGCGCATCTAAACCAAAAGGAACACCTGCACGAAAGGAGAATGCTAACATTGCAGATAATAGGATGCACACACAGGTGTGCAAGCCAAGAGATACACATCATGCGCATCAAAATCAAATATAACACCTGCACGAAAGGAGAACGCTGACAATGCAAACAATAGAATGCACACACATGTGTGCAATCCAAGAGATACGCGTCATGCGCATCTAAACTAAATAGAACACATGTACGAAAGGAGAACTCTAACAGTTCAGACAATAGAATACACACACATGTGTGCAAGCAAGATACATATCATACGTATCACAAACCAAAACACCTACATGAAAGGAGAGTGCTAACAATACAGACAATAGAATGCACACACATGTGTACAAGCAAGGAGATACGCGTCATGCACATCTTCTCAATATTTGATTAAGACAAAAGTGTATTACAACGGCCGCAAACCTGCCATTGAATTCAAGCTCCCAGATGGATCTGAGTCCTTCGCCGCCTTGAAGGAAATGATCGCGACTTTATCGTCTTATAGAATCTAGACCGTAAGCATTTAGTCCTATCGCTTGTAATTTTAAAGATTATCGAATCCCAAGGGACTAAATGTTGATCTACCGCTATCTTAGGTTACTTCGTAAATCTAAGGCTAGTAATATAGATGATGTTTGGTTTTAGGGAACCTAACTTATTAAGATCTAATTTAGATTCAGAATAGAAGTATCGATATGTAATGGTCGGGCTTAGGGATTTAGCATCTTATCGACTTAAATTGTATTATCAAAATGTGTTTCAGTAGGAAATACTTGTTTAAAATTCCTCTTCTCACACTCTCGTGTTTATTGATTCAGATCCTATAATCAAACCTAAGTGAGTGCTCTCGCTGTTTCAATTAGAGTTTAAAAATAGTTTTTTGAAAATAAATAAAACCTAATCAACTTAAAAGCGCTCTCGTTGTATTTTAAGTTGATGCTCAATTATTAATGTCTAGTTAAAATCTCAAACTCTCGCTTTATTGATCCTAACTTCTAATCTGAAGCAAAGCCCTAGTGTTGTTTTCTAAGTTAATCTATCAAAAACTATAAGGTTGATGGAATTGGGAGACAAAAACCTCACCCCAAAACCATAAAACACAAAAATTAGATGAAAAAGAAATAAATACAAAAAGTTGTTCCGCAAGCATCGCCCCACGAAATAAAGCATCACCCAACAATCCTTCTTTTACACTTGGCTCACGTTACGCCATATTCTCATCTGACCAAAATATCTACTGTCGCTCAGCGATGGTCAGCTTCGACCGACGACGCTTCCTTTCCTCGCCCAGCGACCCGACAACGAAGTACTCTAGCAAATTTTGGAAAAACTTGCCCTTCCTCTCGCTCCAACGTCGCCCGACGACACAGACGCAATGGCCCTCATTTGACCATCGCCCGTCGACCCATGACAGTCCAACAACTTTTGTTGCTTTTCCTACATAACTTCCATGGCTTCTTCTTTTTTCCTTATTCCTTTATTGATCAAAGATGCATCTTGGGGCTCCATTTGGACTTTATTCTCAATGGTCAAATAATGGAACAAATACCTACAAAATATACACAAAACTTATCAAACGGTACAATATGTATACAAAACGCAATAAAATGTATTTATAACAAAAATTGAGGTTATTCAACGATATTAACAACAAAAGAACAAATAAGTGCCACAAAACATATATACAAAATAACTACATTTGGCACTTATCAGTAGGCTACATAAAAGCCCAATAATTTTAACATTTATATAATAAATCTTCATTTAAACATAAATACATCGGTTCAAGTTAAGAATAATATAAGTTTATAGTACATCAACTAACCACTTTGTAGGCAATTCACCTTATACTTACTCAATTCAATAACTACGAATTATCTAATAGAAAATTTGAAATATTACACGGTCTTGTAATCAGTGTTTTAAAAATTGGACCAGATATCAAATCGGTGAAGGTACTAGATCACTGGTTTATTGATCGAACCACTGAGTTATTGGTCGAACCATATGAGTAAACTAGATTAAACCGGATAACTCGTTTGAATAAACCAGTCTTTACAACAAAACTATATAAATATAAAACTTGTCGAACCGGATGACTCAATCTCTACAAAATATAACTTGAAATTATTATTATTTTTAAATATCATATCATAAATGATTCACAATTTGATAATTTAAATTTTAAACATTTTAAAATATCATATCATAAATAAATTTACAATTTGATAATTTAAACTTAAATTTTGAATATAAGTATCATATATAACAAAATATTACAAAGTTACAAAGTTTTATTGCAACATAATGCAGTTGAATAATTTATAAGAAAATAACCTTATTGCCTATTAAATTTAGTTTGAAGGAGTAAAGATTATTTCAATATTGAGATATCATTTTTCAATATTAAAACTTGCAATAAAATCAACTGCATCTGCAACATTTTCTCTATAATAATATAATTAATTTTTTTTATCTAAATATAATATTTTAATAAAATAATCAAAATGAATAAAAAATTAAACTGCAATTTTTTAAAAAATTTACAAAAAAATTGAGTAAAAAAATTAAAAAAGAAATAGTTGAACCACCGATTTTTCTGGTTTTTACCGATTCAACGATATATTCAATCCAACAGCTGAACTAAAAATTGATTACCTGGTCGGTTCCCAGTTTAATCGATCTGACTAACCGATCCAATCCAATTTTTGAAACACTCCTTGTAATAATAAACAAATTATTTGCAATGATAGTCACAGTCTTTATGTCTTTAACCTTTAAATAATTAGTGCTCTTGATGTTTTTTTTCTCCAAAAATTATCTTCACTAAAAATAATCTTATTTGAAACATGTTGAACAGTTAATATAAATACGTCTCAAATATAAATGATAGAAACTTTCTTATAAAAATATACATAGTCTATCACATATTCATTTATATTCTTTTAGGATACATACATAAACAATTATATTTCTAATGAAAAAAAAAAATTATTTATAAACTTTTACAATATTAACATGATTTTATAAATGATTTTTTAAAATAAATTATAAATAAACTTTTAGAATGTTAAGATTAAAATCAAAATATATATATATATATATATATATATATATATATATATATATATATATATATATATATATATATATATATATATATATATATATATATATATATATATATATATATGTGTGTGTGTGTATACGCCTAATATAGACCCACTTGTTTTTGTGAAGGTGTATTTTAGCAACATGCAAATCTCTACAGAGTTTGCTAACATAGAACCACTTGTTTTTATGAAGGTGTGCTAACATCTTCAAATTGTTGGGAGTCAGATACAAGCATTGTACTTTCATAAAGGATTATGTTGGCCCTTAGAGACAATACAAAAAATGAACCTTTATTGAAGGATTACTGTCTCCTTAAAACAAACATTCCCATAACCACAATTATCTTGCTCGGAGTTACCCAACACACTGTCAACTAACTTGGCAAGACCATTTACGCCTATCCAAGTAGTTAATCATTCCAAAATGTGATTGTCACACTCCAAATTTTGACCTGACATTTTCTACTTGATCATAACCATCCACATCATTTTGTCATACATGGCAGTGCATAATAACAAGATCATGCATTAGGGTTTAGGATTCCCATGGTCCATTAAGTGATTTCACTAGTATTTTCACCAAGTTAGAATCGAAATTAAAGACATTTATCAGCGGGAACCTTGTAGATAATGAATTAGGGTTTTGTGTTATATCTTTTGTTCACATCGTTGCCCAAATTTGCTTGCCTTTTTTACATAGAGGTATTGATCATGCATGGATTACATATATGATTAGGAATGCAACATGTTTTTTTTCTTAACCCAACATAAGACAATTGGAACAAAATGAAGATAACTTGTTTGATTGGAAAGGTTTAGAATGTGTTTGCATAGTTTGAACGATTATAGAGAGGTTTATCATACAAGTTGTTTAAAAATTTAATTTAAAAACATGTATTGTTTTCATACAAACTTAGAAGAAGCTCAAGTGCAAATTTTAAGCTAAAAGGTATTGAATGGTAAATATCATGTATATGGGGGCACTTAATGAAAGTAAGCATTGTATTAAGAAAGCATTCATGGAAACAAGTAAGAGTGAAATTTGAATCGAATTTCATGACATGATTAAACTCGTCAAGAGATTTGTTACAAGATTGAATCACAAGTTAAAAATAGCCACATATGGTATAAGATTGTTACAAGATACCTCGATGTTAAGTTATTTACATTGCTAAAATTAATGCAAACTCAAGTATGTATATCACATTCCAAAAAGCCTAAAAATACTTCCCAGCTTCTAATTCCATTCACAAACATTCTTACATTTATTCATATCACCATTCACTAATCATGTGGTTGGGTTCATATATAATTTGCACCATCTCATTAAACATTCATTCATACTTCATGCAATTTTTAGATTAAAAGGAAATCGATTTGGAACAATTGGAACATATAAGGTACAAAAAGATTCAGGGTGTAAGTCTTTTGAGCTTTTGTAGTCACATTCCATGTCTTCTTCACTAATCATTAAAGGCAGAGTTGAAAATGAATTTGAGGATTTCATCAAGAATTTTACTACAAGTTTGAATCACAAGTTACAAGAAAATGTTACAATTTACTTGAACTTCAAGTTACAACCTAGTTGCATTGCTAAAGCTAATAAAGGTTCATAAATACACGTTTGTTGATTCCCCTAAAACATAATTATTAAGAGATTTATTCGAGAATCATGTTCCAAGTTCCATTCATGTGTCATCGCCTTCTTCATTCACTTTCACTATTGTCGTCTTCCTACGAACTTTATACAAGCCATGGCATTATCAACTTCATAACTTAACCAAACATACACCGAAAAATGAAATATTGGATATCGTTAAAAAAAAGATACACGTGTTCTAGAACCTAGGTAAAGCAAAGGTATACAAGATTTACAATCACAGGAGCAGAATCTTGTCATTTGTTTCTTCACTAAACTCGACAAAGAGGATCAAGTAGGAAGCTATCCCAATTGGTTCAAACAAATGATTCAAAAGCTCGTGGTAAATCTGAGGACATTCCTACAAGCTTGTAAGAATTATAAAACATCATTGTCTACTAGTAGACAATCACCTGAAGTATGGATAGCCTTAAATCGCATTTTTATAGAAAAAGAAAAAATAGAGAAGGACAAATAATATAATGACTTGCAAAGTAAGTGAACTGGTCAAAACAAAATAAATTCAAAAAAATGCTTTCATTGAGAGTTGAACTCAAGACCTCCCGCTTACTAAACGGGTGCTCTAACCAACTGAGCTATGAAAGCTTCCTACTCTTTTTGACAAACTCGTTTTTATTTAATACGTTACTTACAGACAAAGTTTACAACTTTTAGGCTTTTTTGTATTTGTTTTTCTTATTTACTCCTACTTTACAAATTAATTGAATAAATGGATTGTAGTTAATTTTTTAATAATGTACATTATTATTCATTCATATAATTAATAATAGAATTTTATAAATTTAGTTTTTAAATATCTTTATAAATATTTATTTGGTGAAATTTCATCAATATGTATATAATGATTTTACAATGATAATTTGTACAAAATGAATCTAATGACTTAATAATTAATATTTGTATGTTAAAAAAATAAGCTTCTTAAACAAATATGCACTTATATTTTTAGTGTTAAACAAATTTGCTTTTATAACTAACTCGCATAAATACACATGAAAGATATTCTTTTAATTTCTTTTTATCACTCGATAAACAAATGATATTCAGATGTCTTTGTAACAGTTCAGTCATTACTACTAATATTTATAGTAGAAAATTCCACCTCAAATTGAGTTTTTCATCATAGTTTCTAAAAACTTCATCCCTTAGTTTTAACTATTCTTCCTTTGAAATGACTCTACCAACCAACTAAGTTTCTTTAATGCCATGATTACCCTGGAAACTCAATGATAACTCAGCGGTCTCATAAATCTCTATCCATTATCTTCTTCAAAATTCATTAAATTATTCTGAAATAACTTTAAGGCAACCATCATGCCTTGACCACAAATCCCATAGCTTGTTCTTGTTATCAAACTCTTCATTAGCTGATAATGAACGAACAATATTTGAACCTTCTAAAATATATAAACCACGTATTTTAGAGATTTTAGTTGTGATAACTTCATTATGCAAAATCTTTAACACCCCACATTAAACTCCAGTGCTCTAGCCTAAATCATCAAACATGCTTGTGGAAAACACATTTCGCTTAAGTTATGAAACATAACTCACATTGTGAATAAGAAACTCACGGTCATTAAACATTTTAAGTTTGATCATACCTATACAATGAACCTTGCAAGCTTTATTATCACCAAGGTGAACTACTTCACCTTTCTCCAACTTTAAAGTCCCAGAGTATTTTATTCTTAGACACATGTCAGAAGAGCAACCCGAGTCTATGATGCAACTATCTCCAGTCTCAAAACTTGATACCACTAGGGCATCATCATTCTCATAACCATACTCATATAATGCAATAACAATTTGAACAGAATCATCTTTGACCTTTATCTAAGGACAATCCTTCTAGAAGTGATCGGTTTTCTAATAATTAGTTTTTTTTACCTTTGACTTGTCAAACCTAATTTATTTGAATGTTTCTCTACGCTAAGTTCTTCCTTTAAAGACACTCAAGTCTTCACCACTATCATTAATCATCAAATCTTCCGCCTTTGAAAGTTCTTTGAATTTCACCATCATCTGTACTTCATCCAAAGTAATAGTACTTTCCTTACCATGAAGAATATCATCCTTAAAGTTCTCAAAAGATATGGATAACGATCTCAACAAAAATATATCTTTGTCCTCATCATCAATCTTAATATCAATATTCTCAAGATCATCAATAATCTTATGAAGTTTTATCAACTTATCCACTATAGATTTGTTCTCCGACATTCAAAATGAATATAGTTGTTGTTTCAGACACAACACATGAGCCTAAAGTCTTGGTCATACATAATGATTTCAAGTTTAGCCCATATTGAAGTAGGAGTCTAACCTTTAGAAACTTCCCTTAGAACTTTATCCTCGAGGCACAAGATAATGGAAGTCTTATCCTTATCCACCATCTCAATATTCTCTACTTGTGCAAGTCTTATAGACACCAATGTTTTTCCCTTTAAAGCTTCAATTCACTTGTCTTGAGTTAAAATTTCTTTCATCTTCGTTTTTAACAACCCAAAATTGTTGTCTCTGAAAAATTTATGATCTCCCATTTAGCCATGGTGCTCGCTCATAAACAATATCCCTTTGCCCCGCAGTGGGCGCCACTTGTTGTGAAAATATGAGGTTCAATTCACATAAAGAAATTTGATGCGTGGGGACAAAGATCAATGACAACCAAAATAAATTATCTTCAGCAATTATAGCTCTTTGATGCAATAAGACAATGTATTAACTTGATAGAAAAAAGATAAAACAGGGTGAGAAACACAAAAGGTTTATTTACCCAATTTGATCAAATAATCTATGTTTGGGGGAGAGAGTAACTCTCAAATTTGCTAAACTCCAAACGTTGTTACAAGAGGTTACAAATGAGTTACAAGAAAATAACATTCAAAGTTCTCAAGAACAAACCCTATTTTCTACCTAAGTGTTTATCAAACTCTCAATAAGAATCACACCAAATCAAGACGTTTAAAGGGTTTAGCAATCCCTTTGATAACCCAAAAGGCTTCCAAATTCCTATAATATAATTATAAAAATTGCACCCTTTGCTTTCTCACTAGGATTTCTACCTTATTTCTCCCTTTTACTCTACAGTTCTAAAGACTGTCACAAATACAATCATAGAAGAAATACATATTTATAATTGCTAAAATCCAACATATCCATAATAAAGCCCAAAATACACTCCATTAACAAATAGATTTGCGAACATGCACAAAAATATGACAACACTTAAATATGTCACTTTTTCTTCTCTTTTCCCACCTGAGGTTTTAAGGCATATTACGACAATTATCTATTTTGTGGTTTGAAGTAAACACTGTAAGTTTAAAAGGAAGACACTTTGGAGGATTTTTGTAGATTTAGACTATGCAAGTAACATATACCTCAGAAAATCCATATCAAATTTTGTGTTTATTTTGTTTAGAACATCTATAAGTGATATAATACGTATTTAGTTGTCAATAGAATATGTATTTATATTGTATATAAGTGTCACATCAACTATAACATGTAATCTCTCTCTATATATAAAATATTCTTTGTAGTGCTATACTCACACAGTTAATCTCAATATCTCTCAATACCTTACATGGTATCAGTTGAGGTAAAGATTCAAACCTAATTAAAGTTATTGTCATTTCCGCAATAGCTTTTCTCCTAGTGTTGTCGTCGCTGCTTCTCTTCAAAAGCTTATGTCACTATCATAGCTCATTCTCTAGCACTGCCACTGCCACATCTCTGCATCCAGCATTGTCGGCATCGTATCTCTCCTCCAGCACCACTACCAATTTCTTCGTGCCACCCACTATCGTGTCCAACAACTGCCGCGCCTCTAGCTCTAGGTCTTCCTCTTTTGGTGATGAGCTCGAGCATGTTTCTATCAAGGTCGACAACCCCACCAAGTCGTCATCTTCTTTTAATAGACGAGAGTTTCACCCAATGCTTATTGTCACTAACATAAAAAGTAACATTCCCTTTGTTCTAAATATGAAGAAAGATCATTACACCATGTGGGCTGAACTGTTAGAAGTTCACGCGTGTGCTCATAAAGCGGTCCATCACATTATTTAGCAACAAAAAAAAACATGCCTCCACTGATGCTGATTTTGAAAATGGACAACCCTTAATTCCATAATGCTCCAATAGATTCATTCCTACATCTTCCTTAATCTCTTTACCACTATTCTGGAAAAAGGGATCTACCGCCATGGCTGCCTTGCAGTGTTTAGCTGATGTTTTTTAGCATATCCAAAACTCATGTGTCGTTGCTCTTGAGCTGGACTTCTCATCCACCTGCGTGGAGGATTTTCCTAATGTCTCTTCCTATTGCCAATGTCTCAAGCATCTTTCTGATCAGTTGAAGAATGTTGGAGCACTTATTAGCAATCACCATTTAATTCTTCAACCAGTTTATGGTGTTTTTAAGTTGTAGCGTGGGGTTGCTACTTTAATCCGCCAAAGTAATTCATTGTCATCATTCTTTCAGGTTCGCTTCATGCTCGCCTTGGAGGAATCCGATATGGAAAAAATGAAAACACTAGTTCTCACACTGCCTTGCAAATTGTTGTTCAACGCAACTCCAATGACTACTCTCAACATAACTCTAATTGTCATCAAAACCACCGCTCTGGATCCATCCACAATAGTGGACGTGGACAACGTGGTGTTTACGTTGTGATGGTCCCCCGACAACAACTCTTTCTTAGCCATGGAAGTAATATCCACAATGGTCTCTCAATATCTTATAATAAATTTGAAGGTTAATCAACAATGTATGATTGTGTTATCTACTACTCATGGGAATTATATTGCCCCTGTTGAAGGGCTCAGGAAAATCCTAGGGTTGAGACACACGAATAGGAAGTACTCAAAAATAAGTGAAGCGAAGCACACCGTGACCTTTGTAAATCGTAGGCGAAAACTAAATTAAGCATGCCTATAGTTTATTTGATTGTGTTTATTTATTTTTATTTTAAAAAAATTAATCAATTTAAAAACACTTTTTAAGAAGAATTTATTTAAAAAATGAAATAATAAACAAAATGCATGCAGTTTTTTACACAAAAAAATTGTAATTCGCCCACCATGGGGCTCGAACCCATGACCACAAGGTTAAGAGCCTTGCGCTCTACCAACTGAGCTAGACGGGCTTGTTGTCAAAAAATAGACAAACTATAATTCAATTATCTTTAAAATATGAATATCATCTAAAATATACCACCAATCTTATTTTATATCTTTTGTGGTTTTCTTGGAATTCAAATTTATCTCTAAAGTTACATTTCTTTTTGTTGTTGTCAATTTTTCTATTACGATTTTTTATTTTTTTATAAAAATAGTGAATTTTGTCAAATTAATATATATATATATATATATATATATATATATATATAGGAGGATATCCGAAGAGTTACATGATTACAAAACGTCACTTGATTATTTTTAATCAACGTTGATTGAAACATATCATCATATAGATCATACCTATAAAGTTTGAGATTAATCTATAATGATTTACAATGTCATTGAACTACATCAAAATTAACGTTATATGAAAGTCCATTTTGACGTTAATTTTTAGATATCTTGATCGTATAGTAAAACTTTATAGATTATTCTCAAACTTTATAGGTATGATCTATATGATGATATGTTTCAATCCAACGGTTGATTTTAAAAAATATTAATCCGAAGTGACGTTTTTGAGCGAGTGTAAGTCATGGTGTAACTCTTCGGGTGTCATCATAATTTTCTATGGACTTAGGTATTAGGATGAATGACCAAAGGTTTTTCCACTAAGGACTCCGGGGAAAACAAACTAAAGATCTGATAGTTGAAGACTATGAACTTGTTGAAGAAATCAAGATTCAAGGTCATTACATGGCAAATCACACACTTACCCCTAACATGTTGCCCCTACTTGTGAAAAAACAATATTTCACATTCTTTTTATTTTAATAATTGTTAAGGATAAATTCCAAACCAAACCAACATTTAAATTTTTGTTTAATTGAATAACAATTCAACTCGACATTTCTATGCATTTATTGAGATTGACATTCGAAGAATTTCTCCATTATTATTGTATAGGCAAAATAGTACACTTGCTATTTTTTCGATCAACAAGTTGAGGGCTGCATCAATTATGCATTAAAAATCTCCTTAAATCTTGGAACAAATCTTTAAGTTTCTAAAATAGAAACTATTATACAGTTGAAATCAAATATTTTGTTCTAGATTAAATCTTCTTGACATGCGAAAATAATTGAGATATACCCCAAATGAATCTCAAAAAATCAAATTAAATCTATCAAGAAAATACATAGCAACCATTGTTGTATAGCGAGCAGAGATGTCACGACATCTAACTTGACATTTGTTGAAAAACACATAACAATAAAATTGTTATGACAGTTGATGAAGATGTTAAAATATCATGATCAACACCACTATAGAACCATGTTTTACCAAAATTTAGCCAACCATAAAACCATTGAACCAACAATCTCTCCCTTTGACATATTTTGGCTAAAACAACCAAAGCCCAATAAATATGGAAAGAGGAATAAAATCACACAGGAGTAACACCACAAATCAAACTGCACAAAAACATGTAACAAAGATACAATAGTTACACAAACATAAGCTACATGCTAAACGTGCAAGCTTTGTACATGGGGAAGAGGATGGTATGCATTTTCAAAATCATCCAGGTTACTCCCCATAAAGAGCACAACTAATTCTTGTCACATAGGAATAAATCTCCCTATCAAGAATTCAATACATTAGAATAACATGCAACAAAAGTAGCACGCATGACTCAGAGCACAAGACAAAACAATGCTCATAACTCATAACACAAGACACAACAGGAATTAGAGACACATGATGTTAAAACATTTGGTAGGACATCTTGCAAACAACTACAATAGAAGTAGCAGAAACTAGACATGTCCGAGAGTCAAATATAGGACATTCATACCCCCTAAAGTGTTGCATAAGGCAAACAACACTTGACTAACATAGACCTACAAACACTTTTTCTCCCGTTTTTTAGGCAAAAATTGACAGAAAATGAGTAGAAGAAAAACAAGCACAAAAAGAATTAAAAGAAGCAAGAATTGATTCAAGACAAACAACAACAAAAAACTGACCTTATCACTTAATGCAAGACTAATAGCATTAAATTCACTCACAAGAAGTACAAAAATTGAAACAGAAAGAAAAAAAAGACTTGGCCCAAAGAGACAAAAACTAAGTCTCTTCAAAGAGACAAAAGCTAACGAGACACAAACAAAAGACTCAAACAGAAATCGACGTACAGCTGGAGCCTTATCCTCTTGATGTCTGTGGGTCCTCGTAGATAAAAGTTTGCAAGTGGAGGGTCTACGTCACGTGCAGTTGGAGCCTCCTTCTCTTGGTGCACACGAGCCTAAGATGACGACCCATGTGAAAGTTTATTCTTAGAATTCAATGGTTCCCTGTTGTGAGGCATATGGATGACTTTTCCCATACAACTGGCCCGATCATGCGAAAAAGCCCTATCGTAATGGGCAAACGCGGTAAAGGTTTCACGACCGCATCTCATCCTGTCGACGCGGTTAGGGTTTTCATCCATTTTCCTTGAAAAACACAAGAGAAGAGATTAATGCATCAGGATGAAAATAATTCAAATATGAATCTCCAAACACCATAAATGGTCCATTTCGACGATGTGTCTTTGAAAAGCTTTGTGTTCTGCTTTAATGACATCAACATCTCCTACACTTACCTTAACCACCCAAAAATCATCCCAATCATCCAAATCATACAAACAACTCTTACACATTACCTATTTTGAATGTTAATCAACAAAGTGTATATGAAAATAATAAGGTAGGTTGACTGAAAAAACGTCTTTAAAAATGAAGAATGAGAAGAGGGAGGGGGTCTGACGTGATATCTAAATACATTTACCAATTCTCAAGTTAAAAAAAAGAGGTTAGTTCAGAGATGTATCGGTGAACATACCACATCCTATAAACCTTTTGCATATGCATTTCCAAATTAACCTTTAGATAAAATAGAGAAATGATGCGTTCAAAGATATATTTCTGAAAATAGAGAAACAATTTAAACTTTTCACCATGAATCTGGAAGAAGTCCAGAGTGTAAAGAGAAATTCTTTAAATTTATAATCTAAAGACCTATTTAGAGTTATTAGTTTTTCAATTTATAGTCAAATTTTAAATTATAATTTGTTTGCTAAATCCTGTTTTTTACTCTACTTCAAAACAACTTTCATTAAAATTAAAATTAAAATATTAAAAAAATTAATATATCAATAAAAAAATATTAATTTTTAAATTTAAAACATTGACTTACCCCTACTTCAATTACTATCATGAATAGAATACCATTAAATATAGTACCGGCGAGCCCTCAAACCACAAAAAGGTCGCGTTTTAGTGACACTTCGCGAGATTGGAGCCGTATATATCACACTTTATTTAAGGATTCTACAAATATGTCACTCTAAAAAATACAGAAAAAAAATTAGCTGAGCTTATTTTTCAAAATTAATTAATATATATATAATATTGTGTTACAAATTCTCTATCTTTAATTTTGTGAGAAGAAATATGTTAAAGTTACCAAGTGAATTTAACAATTGAAGGGAAATAAATCATCTGCCCCCTTCTCCAAGCTTCCAGAGACACCCATTCTCTTCCATCATTTCTCACAAAACCTCACTCCCCAAAACCAAAACTTAAACCCAACGCAAACCTTTTGCTACCGTCTTCATTTCCAATGGCTACCAGAAAAGCTCCAAAGCTAACCAAATCACTCATCTCCGCCGTAACCGCCTCTAGAACAAACCCCCCTCTCCCACGTCCCCTCTCCGCTCCACTCTTCAACGCAACCTTCCACCACGCGACGATCCCTCTTTCACGCTCTCGGATTATCAACGGAACCACCAATGTCACCTCCGCTAAGTTCCTTTCCCACTCTTTCACTCGCAATTTTCACGCCTCGAATCCCTCCCACCGCTCCGCCGGAGCTTCTCAGGTTTCAATTTCATTATCATTTCAGAACGTGCTTCTATTAATAAGCACTTATATATTAACGTGTTTCTGTTACTAAGCACTTATTAATTTAATTAGATTGCACAGTCGGAGTTCACAGAAATGGCCTGGGAGGGTATTCTTGGCGCAGTTGATGCGGCGCGAGTCAATAAACAACAAATTGTGGAGTCTGAGCATTTAATGAAAGCACTCTTGGAGCAAAAGGATGGCTTAGCTCGAAGAATATTTACTAAGGCGGGATTGGACAACACGTCGGTTCTACAAGCTACTGATAATTTTATAGCTCAGCAACCTAAGGTGTGTTAATGTGGTTACTGCCAATGCCAAGTGCCAACATGCTTTGGTTCATGTTCTAGAAAATTCTTACTTGCTGTTTTATTTGGCAGGTTACAGGTGACACTTCTGGTCCTATTGTTGGTTCGCATCTGAGCTCCGTTTTGGACAACTCTCAAAGGCATAAGAAAGAAATGGGCGATGAGTATGTGTCTGTGGAACATCTTTTGCTAGCGTTTCATTCAGATAAGAGGTTCGGGCAGGAGTTATTTAAAAATCTTCAGCTTAGCGAGAAGGCTTTGAAGGATGCTGTACAGGCTATTCGGGGAAGTCAAAGAGTAACTGATCAAAGTACGCGTTTACATTTTATGGTTTCTTATTTTTAGAAGAAATACGGGAGGGCATGATCCATGATCCGTTATAGTTACTTTTGTTTGTTTGTTTGTCAGCTGTTCTGACTAACAATTTGTATTATTATTATTGTGAAATAACTCTGTACAGATCCTGAGGGGAAATATGAAGCATTGGATAAGTATGGAAATGACCTGACTGAACTTGCTAGGCGCGGAAAGCTTGATCCTGTCATAGGTCGAGATGATGAAATTCGGCGCTGCATCCAGATATTGTCAAGAAGAACAAAGAACAATCCAGTTATTATTGGTGAACCTGGTGTGGGGAAAACTGCAATTGCTGAAGGGTTTGTCTAACACAATTTTATACTACCAATTCTTTCAAATCTGTGATGTAACAGGACTTGTTATTATTGTTCATTATGTCTACCTTATTCTTTGTGCATATTCTTCCTATATCCGTAGTTTTGACTTCTCAAATGTTTGTTAATATTGAGTTAGGGGCTATAGGTAACCTTCTTCTATATGCTTAGAATGCATTCTGTTCATGTATATTTTAGATTCCCGATTTATTTGTCTCTTATTCTTTTGTTGGTAAGATCCTTTTTTGAATGTAGCCTTTCCCAATAGAGTGACGCATTGTTTTATCAGAACAGAATGGTATGATTACCAGGGAATTTTTGTTCTTTTGTGCCACTTTCTAACATGCGTTTATGAATCTTCCTTCATTGGAATTAAGTCAAGTAATCAAAGTCTTGAATCATGGTTTCATCCTTAAGCATGCAATATGTCCTGAGTTTTCTGATACATTCTTTGTGTAATTGCAATGAGCGCTGGCCCTGTAATGTATGGATTGCAAGCACCTTTTGGAGTAGTATTACTATTTTTAATCAAACTGCTTCAAGTTCCAAGAAGGTTGAAAAAGTGCCACAATTTGAATATACGTCTGATTGATTTAGAGAGGCAGTAGTGTAAATTTTTTATGCCGAACTATATGTTACCTTTGATGCGCGTGTTGTATTTGTATCTTATCATTTAAAGCGGAAGCTGCTTAACTTTTTTCACTGGTTTTGCAGATTAGCACAACGTATAGTGCGTGGAGATGTTCCAGAGCCATTGATGAACAGAAAGGTTGAACTCCTATTTTCTCACTTCACTTGATTATAAAATGATAACTTAAATTGAGTTACGTGTTTGACGTAATGTCAAGTCTTAATGCAGGCTGATTGTGTTAATATTTTTGAAAAGGTCTAATCTAGCTGCTTTCTGGTGGTGTCACATTTTTCTGAAACCCTAAATTAATTTTTCTCACATTGAATGTAATTAGGTTTATTTTGTTTTGTAACTTAGAAGATTGAGCATAAAACCTAGATACTTTATAATTTATAAACAGTACCCATGTTCCCTTCCACCCTACTACCTACACAGGGAAGATCTCCTAGGTATTTTAAAGAGTTTTTTTTTAACAGGTAGGTCCTTTAAGTTTTCTCCTAGCTATTATACGAAGCATGCATATTATATTGAAAACATAATTACATTTATTTAAGGTGGTGTGAAAAATATAATTTGAGAAAGCTGCTGTTGCAAATTGTTATCTCACAAGTATTTATTTTTCCTATTTGAGACTGGCAGTTTCTTTGATCCTCATCAAGCTTTTTGTTTGGGCTTTTAACAGATTATGAATTCTTCATTGACCTCGGAAAATCTTATTGAATGGTATACATCCTTTTATTTAATATAGGAATGTAATATTTTGTAATAAAGGGGGGTCGTGTTGCTGTAAAGCTCCTCCTAATCTTCAGCATGCAAAGTCTAAAGAAGAATTTGACCCACTATGGGTGTCTAAAGTAGGAAGCCTTTCTAGGGATGTATTGTTTTTGTTGAACTTGCTATTAAACTTTTGCTTTCACTCTTGGTGCTTTGTAGTTGATCTCCCTTGATATGGGTTCATTGCTTGCTGGTGCCAAGTTTCGTGGAGATTTTGAAGAAAGGTTGAAAGCTGTCCTGAAGGAAGTTACAGCATCAAATGGGCAAATAATTTTGTTTATTGATGAAATACACACTGTTGTTGGTGCAGGTTGGTATACTGTTTTTGTTCTCAAGCCGTACAAGTTATAATCTCAATATTGAGAATATTGTGCACCTTTTACTTGCTAAGACACAATATAAGTATAACCATTCACCTAATGGCATATGCTAACAGGATAGTTGCTTCATGATGTCATGGTATTAAATCTTCTATAACTTCGTAATCTAGAGTTTGACCCACTCATCCCCTTTTTTCTAAAAAAATAACGAGTTTTAGACTGTGTGCTCGAGATGAATTATAGAATACATGTCTTCAACTAACTACGTAAACTTTTAGATAATTGGTGGAGTAGTACACTACTCATAACAAGCTAACTCCTGTGCATCCCTCCCCAAGTATAAGTTTGACATCTGTTCATGGTTATAATTATCAATTAATGAGTGTACTAATTGATATTTGATCTTTTCTCTCAAAGCAACCGACTGAAAGAGTAAGCAACAGACTGTCTGTACTCTATAATCAACTTTTTAATTAGTTAAATACTTAAATACCAAATATTCTGTTTCTAAGTCTGTACATTTGCTTTTGATGATTGCCTGCACTTTTAGCCAGATTGGTGTGACATTCTGATTCATCAATAATCGTCCACCCTAGTTTTGTTCAAGCTCTGTAATTAACTGATTAGTACATGGTGTTTTTGTCATTTGGTTAACTAATAGGAGCTACAAGTGGTGCAATGGATGCTGGAAACTTGTTGAAGCCAATGCTTGGAAGAGGGGAACTTCGATGTATAGGAGCAACTACATTGAATGAATATAGAAAATACATTGAGAAGGATCCTGCACTTGAGCGCAGATTTCAACAAGTATTTTGCTGTCAACCATCTGTTGAAGATACAATATCCATTCTCCGAGGGTTGCGCGAGCGCTATGAACTGCATCATGGAGTCAAAATATCCGACAGTGCACTTGTTTCAGCCGCAGTCCTTGCAGATCGATACATCACGGAACGCTTCCTACCAGACAAAGGTAGGTTTTGACTCTAGCATTTATATGACAAGAGTTGTCTTATTATAACAGTTTATTATTTTGTTCACTTTACGATTTTGGATTTTTAAATCCTACTAAAATAACACGCTTTTCAAATTGAAAAAGAAAAAGTTCTCCCTTATCCCCCCTCTCTTGAGCCTTCCGATCTTTGTGGTTATTATGTTTTAGAAGTTAAAAGTATTCACTTGATGCCATCAGGTTGGAAAGTTTTCTGGTTGATTTGTTGATTCTGATATGTAATTAAATTTTTTCTTTTTAGCTATTGATCTTGTCGATGAAGCTGCTGCGAAACTGAAGATGGAGATCACCTCTAAGCCTACAGAATTGGATGAGATAGATAGAGCGGTCTTGAAACTGGAGATGGAAAAACTCTCTTTGAAAAATGACACCGACAAGGCTTCTAAAGAAAGATTAAGTAAGCTTGAAAATGATTTGAGTTTACTTAAACAGAAGCAGAAAGAATTGGCAGAACAATGGGACAGTGAAAAAGTTTTAATGACTCGGATAAGATCAATCAAAGAAGAGGTAATATTTGGTTTTTGTGTCTCCATTGCATAAATACCTCCCTCCTCCCATCACCACTTCATAAATTTATGGTTCTTACATGTTTTAACCAATGTGTAGATTGATAGAGTCAACCTAGAAATGGAAGCTGCTGAGCGTGATTATGACCTGAACCGTGCTGCTGAGCTCAAATATGGAACTCTGATGTCCCTTCAGCGGCAATTAGAAGAAGCTGAAAAGAATCTAGTTGATTTCCAAAACTCCGGACAATCTTTTCTCCGTGAAGAGGTCACTGACCTTGATATCACTGAGATTGTAAGCAAATGGACTGGTATACCACTATCAAACCTCCAACAAACAGAGAGAGAAAAGTTAGTTTTGCTGGAACAGGTTCTTCATAAAAGGGTGATTGGTCAGGATATTGCTGTAAAATCTGTGGCTGATGCAATTCGCCGTTCAAGGGCTGGATTGTCTGACCCAAACAGGCCCATTGCAAGTTTTATGTTCATGGGTCCGACCGGTGTTGGCAAAACTGAGCTTGGAAAGGCTTTGGCCAATTACTTGTTTAACACAGAAAATGCTCTTGTTAGAATCGATATGAGTGAGTACATGGAAAAACACGCAGTTTCACGTTTAGTTGGGGCTCCACCTGGTTATGTTGGCTATGAAGAAGGTGGTCAGCTAACTGAAGTGGTCCGCAGAAGACCCTACTCTGTGGTACTATTTGATGAAATAGAAAAAGCACATCACGATGTCTTCAATATTTTGTTGCAATTGTTGGATGATGGACGGATCACTGATTCTCAAGGAAGGACTGTAAGCTTCACAAATTGTGTTGTGATTATGACGTCAAACATTGGCTCCCATTACATACTTGAAACCCTCCGCAGCACACAGGATGACAAAAGCGCAGTTTATGATCAGATGAAAAGGCAAGTTGTTGAGTTGGCTAGGCAAACATTCCGCCCAGAGTTCATGAATCGAATCGATGAGTATATAGTTTTCCAGCCTTTGGATTCCAATGAGATCAGCAAAATAGTGGAGCTTCAGGTAATTTCTGTGCTCATATTACCTTTACCAACCTCATTCATTATCTTACTTCTTTCCTTTCCCGGAGTAAGTGAAAATTTTATAGTAATTTACTTGTTCTCATATCAGAGTAGGAAATGTTGGAGTGAAATAGTTGGTTCTGGTGTTTTTATTTTTAGAAGTTATAACTTTATCTTGTAAATGAATATTTCAGATGTCCTACTCTAATAGAAGAACAACTCTAACAGCATCATCAGAATAATATCTATGTTCTATCATTTTATTAAGTGTGTAGAAACTACAATGGGATCCTGTGAAACGCTTTGTTTGATTCTTAACTAATTGCTGAATATGTGTGTTAATATATGTTTTCTGATCTGCTGCAGATGGAACGTGTGAAGTATAGGCTCAAACAGAAGAAAATTGATCTTCATTACACACAAGAAGCTGTTAATCTTCTTGGTGTATTGGGTTTTGATCCTAATTTTGGGGCAAGACCAGTTAAAAGAGTAATACAACAATTAGTAGAAAATGAAATAGCTATGGGAGTTTTAAGGGGAGATTTCAGAGAAGAGGACTCAATCATTGTTGATGCCGAAGAAACTTCATCAGGCAAGGAAGGCTCCTCCATAAAGAGGCTGATTATTAAGAAGCAGGATAGCCTTGTTGCTGATGCAATGGTAGCCAATGATTAATGTCTTATATTTCACCTTGGATTATAGTATAAAAGTAGGTTCTTGTTGTTAGGAATTCGGCAAACAGTACCTGATCAATAGCTAAACACCCTCTTTTTCTGTTTTAAAATTTTCTTAAATTAAATTAATTTTTGTTGAGTTTTAAATTATTTTTAAAATAAAATCAATTTAGAATCATGAAAATCTTAAAATCAAAATAATTAAAAAAAAAAGTTAGTAATCCGTTGACACTAGATGTGACCATAACGTCTTACTTCAAAATTACTATTTATTAAATAATTAATGTATTTAAGTCTATAATATATATCATTTAAGTCTATAATATATATCATTTATTTTATAATACATATCATACGCATTAATTAAGGTGAAGTGTATTAAAAAAATATATAATATTTTTTTTAAAATAAATTATTATATAGGACAATTTAATTTATTTCTATTAATCGTTGAAATTTGATCTTTAAAAAAATAAGTTATTATATAAGACAATTTCTATTAATTGTTGAAAATTGATCTTAAACTTTTAGGCTTACATGTAATTAATATTGATAATAAAGATATACTTTAATAAAAGTTTATATTATTTGCATTTAAATAATAAAAATACATTTATAAGATGTATACTAGTCAAGAGTTTAATCTCTTATAAAAAGATTCTCATTACAAATATATAATATAAGGATTTTTTTATGTATCCTTACGCTTAAAGGTTTTTGGCGAAATTTTCTTAATATTTCAAAAATTCGGATTTGCATATTGAACTTATCTCATTTCAGTTTTTTAGAGATTCGTTACATATTCAAAATAATCCCGTGTATACTTTTATATACTATTTTTAACAAAAGATCTTTTCATTTAATATTAAGTGTTTTATTTTAATTTTATTAATTATTAATAATATTCAATTTTTAATTATAATATAAATGTGTTTTAATATAATAATTTTAAATTATAATTTAATAATTTATTATCAATTTTACAATACAAAATATAAAAGTTTAATTAGAAATGTCCATTTTATTTCTTCAAATAAAAATGTCATCTAAATTAAATTAAACTTTTAAAGTTATAATTAAAAAATATTTCTTATATTTTTTATTCAAAAAGTATTCATAATTTTAAATACAAAATTAAAAGACATTTCAGATTGAAACTAGAAATTTAACTATTGCATTCATTTGTTTAATTTCATATCATAAATTTACTTCAATACTTAATTTTTAATTATAAATTAAACTTATTCTTTATTAACAATAACTCATTTTAATTATATATTATAAAATGGACATGTTTTTAAAATAACTAATTCGATTAAATCTGTGAGAGTGCTCAATAATGATTCTGATGTAGTGGATGTGATACTTCAAATTGTAAGAAGGATGAAAATGTAGAAGGTATTGGATATGAAAATCAAGTAGGCAAAAACAAAGAGAAAACGCCTGAGGTAAGGTTTGTCAAAGAAAAAGGGAAGCAAGAGCAAAATATGTCGAATAACATGTTTCAACATCAACATGAACCTCAAAAACATCATTTAGGAAACAAGACTCATCGTTGAAAATGTTATTACTGTGGAAGACTGTGTCACATAAGACTCTATTGTTACAAGTTATATGGTTTTCCTAAACCATATGTTCAACTAAAAAGAAAACAGTTCTCTGGTAAGGATAAGAAGGAATGGATTCCTATAAAAGATGCCTCTGCTTTCATAGCACATACCTATGTTAAAGGCTTCACTAAAGAAGACCAGCACTCTGATGATGGATGTTCTAAACTCATGACTAATAGTAAAATATTTGGATGGTTGGCAACTAATGAGAATAATAATGTGGTTATAAAGAGAGTTAAATCAGAAGATAAAGATTACAGGTGTTATTCTCAAGAACTAAAACATATCTCAAATTGTGTAATAACTAAGGATGAAAAAGTTATTCTAAAGACTAGGGTCAATCTAGGGATTAAAAGGAAAAATCTCAAAAGTCATAAGTTTGGAAAGATGTCAGATGGAATGGTACAACGTCTGGATGAGCATATGCTGAATGAATGTAAACACACTATGAAACCTTTGAATGACTGTCTGGATGATGACGTTGTTACCAAAGACTTGGGTGAATTAAGGTTTAATAATGAAGAAGAAAGGTGTCGTATTGACATTGACGAGAATTTATAGCAATTATGGGCTAAGCAAAAATTTTAAGTCATATAATAAAACTCACACACCTATCCGAGTCTCCTAAGTCAAATCTTGACTAAATCCCTCTACCATGTTTACTCTCCATGTTCCAACATCTTGATTTAATTTCTGCTCCTTTTAAAATTTTGCTTCACCAGCTTCTCGATCAACATTCCAACTCCTTCTCAGATCATCTCTAATTTGAAGATGTCTCAACATTCATTCTTTAATCAAATGCATGCATCCTCTGATGAACAACAGTTGAATTCGCCAAATGCTAGGGTTGGTGATTCCTTTCAAATTATTGAATTGTCTAAACATGTTGTTAGTGTTTTAAGTTGGCATTAATTTTGGTAAAACTAAGCTATAGCAATGTCTTGATAAATGTCATGACATTCAGAGATTGAAGATAAATCCTACTTGCTAAGGATGTTAAAGGACAACTCAAAATTGGAAGCTAAAAGTTGTGCTGGAAATTCAGAATAGTCGATGTCATAATGTATGTTATGACATTCAGACATTCTGCTCATAGACTGCTTTTTCCTGAGATTTCTCAGGAAGTTTGTTGAGCTGCTATATTATGTTTTTCTATTATTAAAATGCATGCTCACGTGGCTGCTAGGTTAATCTTAATTAGACCTAATTTGGTTGTTGAAAAGACCATGTTTTTAGGATTAAATTAAGTGAACCCTAGCTATCTTTATGGAAGCCCAAACCAAGTTTCGGATCGCTTCTATAAAAGGAATTCAACCCTTATACTGTCACCTCGAAAATTTATTAGAAGTTGTTGTGTGTACCGTTAGGAGAGTTAACAGTTGTATTTGTGTAATTCTAGTATCTCTTGAGCCAAACAACTATCAATTGATAAGTGCATTGGACTAGGATTTGTTTGTAAGGGTAGTTTATCACCAAAGCTTTGAAGCACGAGTGTTTGTCTCTTGATTTAAGCTTTGAAGCAAGATCAAGATAGTTTATTGAAGTGTGTCTTCACAATTCAATTATTCAATAGGTTGATATCACGCCGTGATTGAGGGGAGTGAGTAGAACTCGATCTAAGTAGGACTTAGGTCAAGTTGCATTGAGTAGGTTTTAAATGAAGGAGATAAACCGTTGGTTTATTCCTAAATTAATTCTACTAATAGTGAATTTCCTCCCGGCTTGGTAGCCCCGATGTAGGTGTAGTTACCGAACGGGTAAACAATTTATTGTGTTCTTTACCGTTTGAATTTAGTTTGTGTATTGTTAACGGTGTCAAGATAGTGTCATAACATTCTCTCGTGACATCACGATCCGCTGCCGTGAATTTCAATTGGCATCAAAGCAGCACCCCGCTATTTCCGGGTGAGATCTAGGATAATAGTTTCCGCGTAATGGATAAAGAAGGAGGATTTGGAGGTAGACCACCTATTCTGGATGGGTCTAATTATGATTACTGGAAGCCTCGTATGGTTGCCTTCTTAAGATCAGTGGATACTAAAGCTTGGAGAGTCACGACAAAGGATGGAAACATCCCACCAAGCTTGAGAAAGATGGGACTACTGTCTTGAAACCTGAGGAGGAATGGAGCAAAGAGGAAGAGGAGCTAGCTCTGGGGAACTCTAAAGCATTGAATGCCCTATTTAATGGTATTGATAGAAATATCTTCAGACTGATCCATCAATGTGAGCTGGCCAATGATGTTTGGGACACTCTCAAAACTACTCATGAGGGGACATCCAAGGTGAAGATATCAAGACTTCAGATGCTCACTACCAAATTTGAGAATTTGAAGATGAAAGAAGATGAGACTATTCATGAATTTCACATGAATATTTTGGAGATTGCCAACGCCTCAGGAGCACTTGGTGAAAAGATGTCAGAAGAAAAGCTGGTGAGAAAGATTCTCAGATCCTTGCCTAAAAGGTTTGCAATGAAAGTAATCGCAGAGGAGGCTCAGACATCAAGACCTTGAAGGTTGAAGAACTTATTGGATCTCTTATGACCTTTGAGATGGGAATCAGTGAAACTCTTGACAAAAAGAACAAGAGCATAACACTGGTATCCAATACTGCAGAAGGATGCAAGGTGGAAGATAAAGAGAAGATATCTGAAGCTATAGCTATGCTTGGAAGACAGTTCAACAGCTCATCAAGAGGATTGATCCAAAGTCAAGGTCAAATGTCAAGGACATTTCATCCGACATCGCAGATCTTATGACTCACAGAAGATCCAAGTCGAGAAAAAGGAAGTCAAGGCAAAGGAATCCAATGTCATGAATGTGAAGGATTTGGACATATTAGAGAATGTCCCACCTTTCTAAAGAAACAAAAGAAATGAATGATTCACTGGTCCGATGGTGATTCGAAGTGAATCGAGGAAGAAGGTGCCAAACTTGTCACGCTTCTCCGGAGTGTACAATTCGATATGGATTCTAGTGATGAGGAGGTGACATTTGAAGAGCTTATCAAACCCACAGGAAGTCGTATAAAACATGGTGAAGTATGTCGCAAAGTGAGGAAGTAAAAGTCGATTGAGAAGTCGAAGTCGAGAATGTGAAGTCGAGGTCGAGAAAAGGAAAACACAACCACTATAAATCACCTCAATAGTGATATTATAATGTTGAACTCCAAACTTGATCGATGTCTAAATCACAAAATGTTGACATCCGTAATCGAGAAGTTGGAAGAAATTCTCCACTTGGACAAAGTGCGTGAAATAAACATGGTCTAGGATACGTGGTCGAAAAGAAACCCGCTGGTGACATTAAGAAGAAAAGACATGGGAAACCAATGTCAAAACAGGTGTCACAACATAAAACCGGAAATGTGTCTGGCTCAGGGTATGTGGCTGCAAAGAGATTTGCTAATAACCAGGAGTGGAACAAACCTGGCAAGTCAATGACAAAGAAGATGTCACACCACGTATCAGAAATAGGTCCGCCTCGTGATATGGTGAGGCCAAGAAATTTTTAATAACAAAAGGAAGAATGACCTAATGAACCAATGTCAAAACAAATGTCACAACATTGGGTTCAACATCAAAATCATAGAAACTTGAACAAAAAGTTTCAAAGATGGAGATGTCATTATTGTGGAAGGTTTGGTCACATAAAGTCCTTCTGCTATAGGCTACATGGATATCCTAATCAGACTCCCTATGTTAAGCCTAAGAACATCAAGGTACCCTACACTCAAAAGTGGAAGAAGAGGACTGCAGCTCTGGTAGCTCACACTTCTCTTAGAGTGTCTGCCAAGGAAGATTGGTACTTTGACAGTAGGTGTTCTAAGCATATGACTGAAGACAGAAATCTTCTTAAAGATGTTAAACC
Source organism: Vicia sativa (assembly GCA_021764765.1). NCBI lineage: Eukaryota > Viridiplantae > Streptophyta > Magnoliopsida > Fabales > Fabaceae > Vicia > Vicia sativa. Next base: position 237,552,717 of record CM038794.1, on the reverse strand, counting down.
TCATTCTGTCAGTTCTGTTACTTTTGGAAATGGAGCTAAAGGAGGAATCAAAGGTATTGGAAACTCAAACTAGTCTGGAGTTCCAACCCTAAATGGAATGCTGCTGGTAAAAGGTTTGACTGCAAATCTCATTAGCATAAGTCAGCTATGTGATATGGGATTCACAATCAACTTCACTAAGTCTGAATGTCTTGTAATCAATGATGAACAAGTAGTGATTATGAAAGGAGTCAGATCAAAGGACAACTGCTACTTGTGGAAATCTGAGAACACCACTCTGTTCTCTGTGTGTTCTACAGACAAAGATGAAGTGGAAGTAAAGTTGTGGCAGCAAGAATCTGGTCATCCTCATTTCAGAGGAATGAAAAGGATCAGTCCCATAAAGAGAGTCAGAAGGATACCAAGATTTCACATGAATGAAGGGAGAATCTGTGGTAAATATAAGACTGGACAAGAAATCAGAATGTCACATTCAATGTCTAGACATCTGACCACTCCTAAAGTACTGAAGCAAAGTACTAGGATCTGGTATGAAAGACTAACCAAGCACCTTACTGTCAAAGGATATAGGAGAGGAGTCTTGGATAAAACCCCCTTTGTCAAAAATAAAAGAGAAAAGATCATGGTGACTCACAGTTATGTTAATGACATATTATTTGGAGGAATGTCAGACACAATGGTGAAACCTTTTGGCAACCAAGTGCAAGCTGAATCTGAAGTGAGCCTCATGGGAGAGTTGGTTTATATTCTTGGGACTGCAAGTCTCACAGATGGAAGACTCAACATTCCTTCCACAGAGCAAGTATGCAAGGAATTCTGTCAAGAAATTTAGAATGAAGAATGGCTGTCATAATAGGACTCCTGCTCCTACTCATTTGAAGTTGTCCAAGAGAACAAGTGGAGAAAGAGTTGATCAAAGCTTGTGTAAAAACTCTCTTGATGGATGTTTCTTCTTTAGAAACAACCATGGTTCTTGGCTTAGCAAAAAGCAAAACTGTGTGTTCCTATACAATGTCAAGGATGAATCCATAGCAGCTGGTAGAAATTGTCCTCAGATGATCTGGATGAAGCAGATGCTGACTGACCACAATGTCATACAGGATGTCATGACATTGTACTGTGACATTGTTACTAAAGCTCTTGAGCCTGATCAATTTAAGACTTTAAGGGACAAATTGGGTATTTGTCAATATGAGGAGTTGTAGCAATTAACTGTGCCTACAACAAGGGATGAAAGGGACTTCTTATTTCAATTATTTATAAGTGGATTATTTAGGTATTTTCATCCTTATTTTAAAAGATCCAAGAATAGGAAGAGACACCCACATATAATAGTTTCCTCTTTTGAAAGTAGTATCATTCTTTCTTCATTCAAAAGAAACCTTGAAACCCTTTGTCATTTTCGCTCTCTTTCTCTCAAAAACCATCAGCGAAATATGTCTTCATCATCCTCTTCATCTCAAGAATCTGGATCCTCGTCTCCCTCCATGGCTGAAGCTAGGGTAAATGCTGAAGCCATGCAAGCTGAAGCGCTGAGGGTTACTCCACTGCGTGCAATGACCACTGACCCAGAAAAAATCAAGAAGTTACGCAAAGGAATGCAAGAAGAGCTCAAGCATCTCACTCTGGTAAGACTTCTACACCATCATCCTCAGTTCCTTCTGAACTAGTGAACAGAGAGGGGTCTAGGTCAGTGCATGAGGCCATAGCTAGGATAGTGACTAGTATCCTAAATGAGAATCAATCTGTACCTGGGATTTCAGTCCCTCTGAACTATAAGTCTGCTAGCCCTAGTTTAGCAGTTGATCCAGATGTCAATGAGAATGTCAAGACATCAGGTGAACATGTTGATTCTCCTGCCAAGAATGATGTAAACTCTTCTGCTCCAGTTCCTGAAGGGTGTAAAGTTGATAATGTTATTGAACCACCTACTGCTAATGAAAATGAGATTTCTGATGAGATTCTTGAGAAATCCCCAGAACATTGTACCTCTGATAAGTCTCCTGCTATTTCTGCTGATAACATCTCTGATAGCATTCTTGAAGAAATTCCAGAAAAACAAGCTGACGATAACCTGGAAGATTCTTCTGAGAAAACACTAATCAGAATGTTGATTCTCACATCATCAATCTAGATGAAGAGTTTTCTGATAATGACCTCATAGCAAAGGTTAATCTCAGCATTGCTAGGAGGGTAATGAATAGGAAAGGGAAGCAAAATGCTATTCCAAGTTCTGTTCAGGAGAAGGTTACTAAAGTTGCTCATAAGTCTCCTAGGGTTGTGAACAAGACTGTTGAAAAATCTGGTAAAGACAAGGCTGGAACTTCCAAAGGGAAGAGTAGGATAAAGTCTACTGGTGGTACCTACAAGGAAAATAAAGCCTCAATTGTGAAGAAGAGGAAGGAACCTGAGCCCTCAGAATGTGATGATTCAGATTTTGATGTTACAGAGAATGTCTCTGACATTCATTCAAGAAAGAGGCTGTCTCTTGGAAAATTGCTCATTGTCCCTGAAGTGGCAATTGACAACATTTCCTTCCACCACCCTGAGAGTGCTAGCAGGTGGAAATATGTGTGTCTGAAAAGAATTGCTCTAGAAAGGGAATTGAACAGAAGTGCCTTTGAATGCAAGGATGTTATGGACCGATCAAGGAAGTCACCGATGAAAACTGTGGTCAAGTTTTCTAATTGTTATGATGGTTTGGTGAAGGAGTTCATTGTGAACGACATGGTCAGGCTGATGGAAGATCGCAGATTTCAAGACCGTGGTTGTTAGGGAAGAAAAGTGAAGTTTTCCCAAGTGTAATCAACAAGTATTTGGGGAGATCGATGATGCTCAACCCGAGCTCAAGAAACCGATAATCAAGTGTGCCAAACAATTACGCAAGTAAAACATTGGCCTTTGAAGGAAAGTTTCGCTAGCAAATTGAGTGTCAATTTGCTATTCTGCACAAGATAGGTGCAGCCAACTGGGTTCCCACAAACCACAAGTCAACCATCTCCATTGGTCTGGGCAGATTTATCTATGTTGTTGGCACTAAAGCAAAGTTTGACTATGGCACTTATATCTTCGAGCAAACCCTTAAACACGCTGAGAGTTATGCAATTAAGGGACCAATAGCCTTTCCCTCCCTCTTGTGTGGTATTATAACTGATCAATACCCTGACATTCTGGTTAATAGAGATTCAGTGTGTAAAAGAGCTCCTGGCCTTGGTTTCCACTACAAGCTATTTCAAGGGAAGCATGTTCCGATATTGTCATGACATCTATCGAGACATCAAATGTCGAGGCAAACCTCGTAAGGCAAATGTCATTGCTGTGCTAAAAGAGACCTGTAGGGAACTTAAAGCAAGGAAGCAGACCATTGAAGAACTGATCTCTACACTTGAAAAAGAGGAAGACACAGAGGTTGAGGAAGAAAGGCTTGCTGGTGATGATCATGCTGCTAATATGGATGAAGATGTCGAGGTCGATCAAGCAACCGTGAAGAAGGTTCTCAAGATGCTCTTCCAGTGCTTCTTCCGAGAAGAAAGCACTTAAGCAAGACTGCGTGCCTGCTGCTTCGCTTGATTGTTCCACAATTGTTTCTTGTTTCTTGTCCTGTATTTTTCCCAATTTTGATTGGATGATTGTAATTTCCTGTTGACAGCATTGTACTCTTAACAATTGTTGGTACCTTCTTAAATTATATGCTTGAATGCTTGGGGTACTTGTATTGTTTCCTTTGGCCCTTTGTGGCTAAAAAGGGGAAGAAGAAATACTGTGGGAAGTATTGCAAATTTGGGAAACTGTATGGAAATTTAAATTTGTATGTGGGCAATTGTGGGAACTGTGGGATTTCTGTATGGGTAGAATTTATCTTATCTCTAGGTTCTAGTTTCTTTAAGCTTAGAACTAGTTTGTCTTCTGCTGCATAGATACTTTGATGTGTTAAGTAGTTTTAGCCAAAAATGTGCCAAAGGGGGAGTTTGTTAGTGTTTTAAGTTGGCATTAATTTTGGTAAAACTAGGCTATAGCAATGTCTTGATAAATGTCATGACATTCAGAGATTGAAGATAAATCCTACTTGCTAAGGATGTTAAAGGACACAATTGAAGCTAAAGTCAGCCGGAAATTTCAGAAATAGTCTGATGTCATAACAGATGTTATGACATTCTGTTCTACAGAATCTGTTTTTCCTGAGATTTTTCAGGAAGTTTGTTGAGCTGCTATATTATGTTTTTTTGTTATTAAAATGCATGCTCACGTGGCTGCTAGGTTAATCTTAATTAGACCTAAATTGGTTGTTGAAAAGACCATGTTTTTAGGATTAAATTAAGTGAACCCTAGCTATATTTATGGAAGCCCAAAACTGAAGTTTCAGGACTGCTTCTATAAAAGGAATTCAACCCTTATACTGCTGATGCGCCTCTGAAAATTTATTGAAGATATAGCAGGTTGTTGTGTGTACTGTTAGGAGAGTTAACAGTTGTATTTGTGTAATTCTAGTATCTCTTGTGAGCCAAGCAACTATCAATTGATAAGTGCATTGGACTAGGATTTGTTTGTAAGGGTAGTTTATCACTCAAAGCTTTGAAACACGAGTGTTTGTCTCTTGATTGAAGCTTTGAAGCAAGATCAAGATAGTTTATTGAAGTGTGTCTTCACAATTCAATTATTCAATAGGTTGATATCACTGCTGTGATTGAGGGGGAGTGAGTAGGAACTCAGATCTAAGTAGGACTTAGGTTGAAGTTGCATTGGCTAGGTTTTAAGTGAAGGAGATAAGCTGGTTAGTTTATTCCTGAATTAATTCTACTAATAGTGAATTTCCTCCCTGGCTTGGTAGCCCCCAGATGTAGGTGTAGTTAGACACTGAACTGGGTAAACAATTTATTGTGTTCTTTACTGCTGTTTGAATTTAGTTTGTGTATTGTTAACGAAGTGTCAAGATAGTGTGTCATAACATTCTCTGTTACATCACGTATCTGCTGCCAGGAATTTCACATGTATTAGATGTTGCCCCTCTATCTACTGTCCCTCCATCATCCTATCATGAAGAATGAATTTTTTCTTCTAAGAATGACAAGACCACTGATAAGTCCTTTGTGTCTCCTATTAAGACAAATAGGGTTTCTAGTTTAAATAAGCAGAGAAGGTAAATTCATCTACTGTTAGTGATAATGTACCTAAGTCTAGAGAGAATATTTTTGACAAAGAGTTTATGGATTTTGTTTCAACGGTATTAAAAGAATCCAGGGCTTATGTTCAAACTCTTTTGCCAAAGGATGTCAGTCCTGATAGAGGTTCTAAAGGAAGGACCGTTGATACTGGAACCGAGCATATGGATTTGGAGAAAAAGATAAAAAATAAGGCTTATGTGGTCATTAATGTTGATGAACTAACATCAGATGAAGAACTGATTATCAAGAATTTGGCTCCTTGTGTTACTAACAGACTCCGGAAAAGGAAAATAAAGGAATTAGTAACTGAAACGTCACCTGCTAAAGAAGTTAATGCAAAGAGTGTAGTGTTAGAATGAAACCTCAATATGGTCATCCAAGACAATGGATTAAAGGGGTTGTTCCTATAATAAAGAGGAAGGTAGCTGTGTCTAGTGACTCTGAGCATGATGTTGAAAAGGATGTTCAGGACATCATATATGTTAAAAGGCATATGTCCAAGAAGAGATGTGTTGATACCCATAGTAGTTCTATTGATAAATTGATCTTTCACTCTTGGTAGAGTTCGGAGAAATGGAAGTTCATTGTTCAACGAAGGCTGGCATTATAAAGGGAGTTAGGCAAAAACTTCCAAAAAATGCAAGGATGTTTTGAAACTTATAAAGGTAATTGAGCTAATGAAAATCGGGTCTAAGTTTAGTCATTGCCATGAAAGATTGGTAAAAGAGTTTGTAGTGAATGTACCAGAAGGATGTGATGTTATTGGACTCCAGCCGATTGGACTCCAGCCGAAATCAACAAGATTTTGGATAGGACCAAAGGGCCCATGGCTGAATTAGAAGTCACAGACTATGATGTGTGCAAGGAGTATACAAGTGTCCAGGTAAAGCAATAGCCTAAAGAAGGAAAGATATCGTCTGGGAAGTTGAGTGTGAAGTATGTCATTCTACACAGGGTGGCTACTATTAATTGGGTTCCAACAAATCATACATTCACTATATCTACTGGTCTTGAGAAGTTCCTCTTTGCCATTGGAAAAGAAAATAACTTTGACTTTGTAAAGTATATCTTTGATCAAGTCCTAACACAAGCTTACTCATTTGCTGTAAAGTTGCCTGTTTTCTTTCCCTCCCTTATCTGTGGAATTATAGTGAAACAACATCCTAATATTTTGGCAGTTGTTGATAGTGTAAAGAAAATGGAATCTCCTTTAACTCTGCAATATAAATTGTTTGGTGGTTGTTGTACCCAATTTTTGCCCCTAAGATTCACTCATGCTTCATACCATTGCATGGCATAAAGATCACAACTTTGAATTTACTTCTCTCTCTCTCTCTCTCTCTCTCTCTCTCTCTCTCTCTTTCTCATATCTTTGGCTTTGAACTTAGGAGATCACCGAACACCTTGTGTATGTGTTTGTTTATTGTGTGTGATGATTAATACTTGGCTAACAATGATATATGTACACTCTGCTTGCTAAATATTGTAGGTGAATGGTGCACAAGTTGCTAATTCAAGGAGTCAATAGGTTCATGTGTTTATTTCCATGTCTTCTCTCCTCAATTCTCAAGATTTTTAAAGTTTTATATCTCATTGAAGACTTCTCTTTTCCTCAACCATGGCCTTTCATCTTGAGTATATGCTTCATGTTTGAAAAAGATCATCAAATTCAAAGAATTTTTCCATTTTATGGCCATCTAATTTGAAATTAGGATTTTGAACTTCTGAGGATCATATCTTGGTGTTTGTATGAAGTTTGTGGATGATTTCAAACTCATTTGATTCTTAAGAGGACTTCTAATATGAATATGCTTGGACCCAAGGAGTTTGATTAATGAAAATATTTTTTTAGAGATCTATGATTGCTCACTCCATAGTTTGATGCTTCATCTATCTTGTATGACTTCAAAGGATCATAACTTGGTCATCCCTTGTCTCCTTGAGCTCATTTTTCTTTCACAATGAACCTAAGGATATCTAATACAACTTAGTTCAATTGGTATGAAGAGAAAATGCTAGGAAATTTGTGTAAGAATTCAAAAGATTACAAGTCCTTGGTGAATTTCTCAACTTTTGGTAAATCAACTTCAAATGATCATATCTTAATCATCATTTATCTTCTTGAGGTCATTCTTTTTGAACAACAATCTTGAAGATGTGAAATTTATCTCCATATAAGCTTTAAAGATTGAAAGTGTTTAGAAGTTACTTGGAGAAGTCAAAAGATTATAGGTAACTTCACAAATTTTCATCAAATTCACAAGATCATAACTTTCTCAATTTTTGGAATTTTTGAGTGATTCTTTTTGCCAAATTTTCCTTGAGAGATATACTTCATGTCATATTTGAAAATCAAGAGAAAATTTTGAGTGGAAGAGCAAGTTTAAAGAAGAAACATTATAGGTCATTTTTAGAAAGTGGCATGCTTGACCAAGGCCTGACCAGGAAAATCAATGATTTTTCAAGAATCCTAAAGGCTTAATCTCTCAACTCAAGCATCCATTTGATTTGATTTTTGCATTGTGTTATACTATTTGAATACTTTATTTGGATCAAAGAAAATCAGAAAATCAGAAAACTCTTTCTCGAACCAGATTTTCTACAACTTCATTTTCACTCTCAAAGTCATTCCAGTTTGAAATTAACCATTCATTCTTCTTCCTTGAACCTCACTGAAGCTAACAGAACAAGAATCGTGCCTTGAAGCTTCTCAAATCGTGCTATCCAAGTCCAGTTTCAGAGCTCTGAAATTGAACTTCGTTCAGGTAGGAATCTCCATCAAACCTTGTAAAATAAAATATCATTGCACTCTCCTCATCTCCCTGATCCTTATGATATTCACCATTTGCATTTTCATCAAGTATTGATTGAGAACTCCATCAAAATCCTATTCGCTATTATTTGAGTTTTTTTCCAAAATTCTCTTCACTCGGTGTAAATAAATTTTTCGCGAGCATGTGGTTGAGATTGTCTTGAAGAGACAAATCCAAGGATACCACTCATGATTATTGATTTTAGAGTTTGAGGAACTCCAATTTTTTAGTGGCTGGAGGTTGAAGACGATGACATGCCTGGTCTCAACCAATGAGAGCACGCCATGTTATTTTTTTAATTGGATCCAGTGATAACGCTTTACCATGCGCGCGTCTCCAGAGCCCTTGTATCTGATTACTTTTATTAGTCAGCATCGATCCAACGCGTGACATTATTTCTTGTTTTATTCTTTTAATTTGTAATCCGATGTGAAAACCAAGGAGGTCTATATCAAGCACAACGCGCCATGTTCATTGGATGTGATTATTAACGCGTTTTGACAATGATCAGATGATCCACATTTTTTTGGCTTTTATTTATTTTCCGATTTTATATTTTAAATGTTTTAAACTTTAAACAATCATATAAAATTCATTTCTTACTAAAATATTATGAAACAATTCACAAAAATATTTTGAAATATTATCTTTCTGAATTTTATTTTTTCATAATTTTATTTTCAGATTTGATATTTTTTATGATTTTTCTCTTTTATTTGATATTTTAAATTGTTTTAAAATACTTTTTGAAATTTTAAAATTCTGGAAAAATTACTGAAAGATCCAATGGTCATTTGACAAATATTGGTGACCTCATTTCATTTTTATTTTTTATTTTACTTTTTTTTTTTGCCATTTTTGGTTTATTTCACCTTTTATTTTATTTTCTAAAAATATTTTCTGAATTTAAAAAATTCTTAAAAAAATTGTCAACACTTGTTGACCTCTGTTTGACTTTGGGTAATTTTCTTGGAATTTTATTTTGATAAAAAAATACTATTTATGTATTTCGTCAATAAAGTCTAATTAAATAACCTAATTCCAAAATTACTTTTAATCATTTTATTTGATTTTATTATTATTTTTATCTTGTTGACTTTTGAATTTATTTTGGAGTCACAAATTTCCTCAAAATCAATGGAATTTGGGTGTTGATAGGTCTCTTGACAAAATCCACCAAGAAAGTTGATTGATTTTGACAAAGTTAGACCAAATAAATTCATCTGATGCAAAATAAATTTGGAAACTATTTCTTCTTCTCCATCTTATTTTTTCTTTTTGTCCCGATTCGGAAAAAGTGATCAATTGGTGGCATGAACCACAATGTTCTAACATAAGCCCCAAAAGATGACTTGAGCTTTGATCTTGGTTTAACACTTGTGGCGCTTGTCGTGTGGTCGCGTTGATTTCTAATCAAGCTTCTGGCAAGTTTCCACTAACCTTGTCCATTTGAAATTCCCAATCATCTTTGATCAAGTGATGTGATAATTCTAAAATCGGTGATATACTTGACAAAAAGCAATTGAAACTTGTCGTGTGGTCGCGTTGATTCTATCAAGCTTCTGGCAAGTCTTCATGCGCAAGTTTCAAGATGGTCACCTTGTTGACGACTAACAATTAACAATTTGATGATATACTTGAAAAGTTTTAAGATGTTCATCTTGCTAACCTTTATTAATTGCTTTTTATTTTCCGCTCTTTACTTTCCGCTTTTACTTTCATGCTCTTTATTTTTATGCACTTTATTTTTAGCATTTACATTTCATGTAATTTTTTCTTTGCTCACTTGAGAATTTATTTTTCTATGTCATTTTCCCTTTGCTCACTTGAGCATTTTATTTTCTTGTCATTTTGAATTTGCTCACTTGAACTTTGTTTTCCTTTTCCAAAATACCTAATAATTCAACCTAAACATAAAAAACTTTTAATTGGACTTGGTTACTATCCTTGTGCTTGGAGATTGATCTTTGGACTTAAGATTATGACCTCTACCTCAACTTGGAGATCTTAGTTCCTTTGGTGTTATTTTTTCTTGTCTGGTTATTATTTTTGTATGCAGGTTATTCTGTTATACTCGATTAAGAGTGAATTTCCTCCAAATACAACCGTTACTCTGCCCATTTTTCTCAAGACAAGAGTTCACCTAAAAGCATTGATTCATACAAAGCTTGTTTTTTTGTCTGGTTATTTGTTATTTATGTGGTAATCCAAAGGATGGGATATGGTATTGGCTCTTGATGTCAAGTACTAGTTCTCTCACCCGGTTAAATCTTTCTTGACCCTTACCTTTTACTTTATGCACTTAGGTTAGCCTCTTCATCTCCTCCCTATTCTTTAATTTTCAAAATCTTCCCTATTTTTCAAAGGATTCTTGTTTTCAAAATTCGAACCGCTTTCATAAAAAAAAACTTGGACTTAGGTCCATGAATTTTCAAACTTTGTTTTCTTAATAAAACTTCAATTTATTTAATAATACTTTGACTTTTCTTTTCATAAGACTAAAAAACACCTAACCTCATTCAAACCTTTTTTGAGCTCTTAGTGACTTTTCTAACTAACTTTTTTTTCCTAAAATCAACCAACACACAATTTTGGTCTTTTTTAGCTGAACTACTTGGTTTTGATTTCAACATTGCACATTGTTGGTATGTAGGCCTGGAACTCATTGAAAGTTCTATCAAACCAAAAATTATAAAAAATACTTCTTTTCTCCCTCCATCATCCATTTTGTACATATACTTTTTTAGCACACATATACAAATTTTCAAAAAGGTTCCTACAGAGTACCGTAGATGCTTTGGGTGCCTAACACCTTCCTTTTGCATAACTAACCCCCGGTCCCAGATCTCTGATATTTTTTTTAGGATTATATTCACTCTTTTTCCTAGTCCTTTGGATAAAATAAAAGCGCAGTGGCGACTTTTTTGTTATTTTTCGAGTTAAGTCAATTCCATGGCTTATACTCGCAGTTTTTTTGCCGCTACAGTGGTGACATGTCTCAGATATTGTTGTGACATCCTCTCAAGCGCCTGTTCTTATAACGTCAAAGGCAAGGAGTTAGAGAACTATATCAAAACTGACATGGCTAGGAAAAAAGTTGAAGGGACTAATCATGGCCTAGATGGAGAAAGACAAGAACCAAGCCAGAATTAGCAATATCAATAATGATGTTGATCCTGCAAGTGAAGAAAATGATAGTACTGCTGAGGAACTGTATCTTTTGGGGATAGTGTAGATGGTGGTCAAAGCAAAACTGAAATTAATGAGAGTGAATCAAGCAGTTCTGTTGGTGAAGAAGAAGATGCAAATGATACCTTTGATACAGATACAGATGAAGATACAAAAGCAAATGCTTGATTCTTCTCAAATTCTCCTTATTTTATTTATGTATTATTATTTTGTAGCTTTGTAAGGGTTAAAATGCCCGAACTTATTTTGTGCTTCATACTTCTTAACATTAGGAGCTTGTGTTGTTGATTTTAACTACTATCCTTTGTCATATTCTGGATAAAAAGGGGAGTCTCTATATGTTAGTATCTAACCTCTAACAAATGTTTTTGAAGAAGAAGGAGTGAGGTTCTGTTATATCTGGCCAAAGGGAGAATTCTCTATTCTCCGTTGTGCATCCACTATTGAGGGGGAGCTATGTCAGACAAGATGTCTTTACATGCGATTGCGAATTTATTTTTCTCAATATTTATCTAGTATCTACTAACTCTAATGTGTGCGTGTGTGTGTTTGATTTATGTTCAAACATTGAAATGAATTCCGCTGCTCTGTCTCTAAATGACTTTGCGTATGAGGTTCCTCTCAAACCTGAGCTACTACTATTTTTGTGTGAAAGATGTACTAAGTTGTTTTAGCCAAAATAAGCCAAATGGGAGATTATTAATTCTCTGTTTTTGGCATTGACATTATTTTTGGTAAAACTAACTTAGTGTAGACATGTTGAATGAAGATGTTCTATCAACTTGAGTAACATGTCAAATGCGACGTCCTATAAAGGTTTACCCGGCATCGTGTTTTTGTACTATTGGATTATTGGATAATTTTAGTTTGTTTTAGGTGCAAAATTTTCTATCAATATTATACAATTCTATGTGGCGCACATGTTGAAGATTGAAAAAGATTCAAGTTATTTTTATGGAGATTTGTTAGTTTCTAATTATAGATATAATTGAGGAAATTAATGATTGATGTCCTATATTTGTGGAGATGATTGTGCAGCGCCTGTGTGATATCCAACTGATTTTGTGAAGCCCAAATTCAGTTATTGAAGACTATAAATAGAAGGCTCATGCCCTAGTATCATGTAGAACTTAGCGTGTGTTTATTAGGGTTTTTGTGTGCTTAATTGTAAGCCTTTCGATTATCATGTTGATAAAAGAGTAGGACTATATTTTGTTGCAAGTTCTGTCATTTATTCCAAAGCTTTTAAGCAGTGAATGAATGTGTGTCTTTGAAGTGTGGCTTATATGTGATTTTGTAAGTGTTTAGAATTGTTTGATCACTGGTTGTGATGGGAAGAGATTTGAGAAAGGTCTCATACATAAGCGAGTCTTACGTAGAAGTTAAACAATGGTAGTGATTAAGTGAGAAGTTGTAAACGGGGGAGTTTAGCTTCAAATTGATACTATTTTAGTTAACTTGATCCCTGACTTGAAAACCTCCAGATTAGGTGTTGTAGTGCACCAACTTGGATTAACAATCCTGTGTGTTCTTTACTTTTCTGCAATGTGATAATCGTTTATCTTATTCGTTGTGTGTTTGTTCAGATAAATGTGTCTCGATATATTTTAGGACATTTGTTATCTAAATACTAGAATTTCATATATATATATATATATATTACACATAATTATATCAGAAAATTAATTAATTTAAGGGTTATTACCACTTTACCCCTGTCATATAGGTCATTTTTGGTTTACCCCCTGTAAAGAAAATTCTTTCAAAAACAACCTTGCTATTTCAAAAAACTAGCAATTTAGTCCCTAAAGTCAAAATCCGCAGGTAAATCCGAAAGAAAATTCGCAGGAAATCGGTGAACTTTGAATTTAGGGACTATATTGTTAGTTTTTTGAAATGGTAAGGTTGTTTTTGAAGAAATTTTTTTTACAGAGAGTTAAACCAGATATAACCTATATGACAGGGGGTAAAATGATAATAACCCTTAGTTTAAAAAACAATACCATTATAGAAGGAAGAAAAAGATTGTTTTATATAATTAATAACATATCATTTCATTAATAAAAAAAATATATCATTTGTTGGATTGATTTATATCATCTGTGAACTACTTTAAATATATATGGTCCAGACATGTGAAAATGTTAGCAAGTAACCCTAAAATGTATAAATATAAAAAAGTAGCCATCGTTTAAGCTTCTCGTTATCTCATTTTCTCTCTCTTTCCTTTGTACTTTTGAAACTACATATTTTATTGTGTCTTTTCTTTATTCTCATTTTTTCATTTTTCTTCTTCACTGTTCTTCTCTTAATCTTGTACTATTATCTTGAATAAATGGTAATACATGAATACACATTTCTCTATTTCAATCTTAGATGATATATATGTTTAAGAAAATTGATATATACAAAAGTGGATATCTGTTTTATGTTTTTTGTAGAAGGAAAAATCCAAATACGGTCCAACCAGTGTAAATGATTGAACCTCTGATTTTGTCTGACTTTGACTGATTTGTCGGTTTATCTCCCGGTTTACTAGCAAAATGGTTTTAAGGCTTACTTGAACCGGACACATGTTCGTTCTCGGTTCAACCGATTTAACCGATTTGTCTGGTCCAATTTTAATTACCTTGATTCTAATACAATCTATGAAATCGAAAAAATATATTTTAAATTGGAGTATTAAGAATATGCGTGGTGGATGGACTATCCAATGTTGCACCAAATTGATACGGCTTCTTAGATTTTGTTGGGAGTTTTGAGAGGAGGGGAAAAAAGGATTTCAAAAATTAATTTTTTTTTTTAAATGCAGAGAAATCTTTAATTTTTCTTTTTGGATTTTTTTTTATAAAATGATAAAATAATACTTATTATTAATAAATTTTTAATTATTAAAATACTACTTATGACAACAAAAATTATGAATAATTTATGTAAGCCCTCCAAAATTTTCAAAACACATACTCCAATATAATTTTTCAGTTCTCCCAAATTAGGAAGCTTTTAGTATTTGAATAAAAAAAAATCCCCAAAATCCTTCCCATCTAAATTTTTATATTCTTTTCACTCAATCTTTCCTTTTTTCTCCCAAAGCTCTCCCTTCCTCACCCTTCTCCTTATGACTTCAGTGACAACATGACAAGTCTTACCGTAGTCCGATAAAATTTCCCCTTTATCCTGAGTGGTACCTTTAAGTCACATATAACCCCCGAAACACTCCTCTATTTCAACCACCTATCTTGAATTCGGTGGTTTTCACCTTCTTCTATTTCTCCATCATTTTATATTACATGCCCAAGATATTTAAAATGTGTGACTTGAGTGATGATATGGTTTCAAACTTTTACCTCTAGGTTAAAAATAATTCTTCTTTTGTTGAACTTAAATTTCATATACTCTATCTTACTTCTGCTTAAAATAAGACCATATGTTTCTAAGGCTCGTCTACAAGTCTCCAACCTCTCATTTAAATTCCCCTTCGACTATTCTAATAAGACTATATCATCTACAAAAAGCATAGATCCAAGTGTTATCTCTTGAAAGTGTTATGTGAGTACATCTAAAATTAAGGTAAAAAGCTAGGAGCTTAGAGTTGAACCTTGAATTATGCAAACTTATTGTAAAGGAAAAATTGTCTGTCTCTTCACCTTATGTATGCACGTTCGTCGATACCCTTTTCATACATATCTTTGATAACTCAAATATATGCAATCCTAACCCATTTTTCTTAAGACTTTACACACAATCTTTCTAGGTGCTCAATCACACACCTTCTCCAAGTCAATAAAAATTAAGTTCAAGTCTTGTTGGTTCATTCGATACTTCTCCATCACATGCCATAGTAGATATATCACTTCCATGGTCGATATTCCAGACATACAACCAAATTTATTCCCAATGACTTGAGTCTCTTTTCTTAGTCTCCTTTCAATCAATCTTATTCACAACTTAATGATATGACTCATAAGTTTAATCCCTCTATAGTTTGTATAATTTTGTATACCCCTTTGTTCTTATAGATTAGAACTAAAGTGCTTCTTCTCCATTCATCTGACATTTTCTTTGACCTCATAATTTTATTAAAGAGTTTGGCAAGCCTCAATACCTCTCTCTTAAAAAAAATCATACTTCAATCGGTATATTGTCTTACAGTTACTCATCTTTTTCAATATTTTATTTACCTCTTATTTTTTAATCTAACGGTAGTAATTATAGTTTCGATCTTCTTCTCTAATGTCAAGAGTGCTAGAGTCCGGTGAGATATCACAACCTTCATTAAATAAATTGTAAAAATACGTCTTCCACCCACCATTTACATCTTTTTTCCTGAACCAAGACTTTACATTCTTCATCTTTAACACACTTGATCTAAATCTCTTGTCTTTTTTCTCTTCCTTTAGCAAACCTGTAAATAATTTTTATCCATCCTTGATTCCTAAAGATTGGTATAATCTGTAAAAAGTTTGGGTTTTTGCTTCACTCACTGCCTTCTTGGTTTCATTCTTAACTTTCTTATACTTTTCCCAAATATCGACATTTTTACACATATATCATTTTTTTAAAGAATCCTTTTTTACTCTAAACACTCCACCACGATTACTTATCCCTAAGTTCAAAATCTCTTGATTCTCCCAATGTCTCTTTAGCCACTTTTTTATTTATTTCTTGGCCCATCTTATTCTATAAGTCATTTGTACTTCCTTGTGGTTGTCAAAACTCTCCTAGATCTTATGTTGAAAACTTTCTTGTTTCTCTCCCTTCAAATGCAACCACTTGATTTGTGGCGCTCTCATGTGACTTTTTCTCTTTGCTCTTATATCCATAACCAATATTTTATGTTGGATAGTCAAACTCTCCTCTAGAATAACTTTACAGTCCAAACAAATTTTTCTATCTAATTTCTTAACAAGAAAAAAAAAAACTATTTGAAAATATGTCATCCCACTTTTATACATGATAAGTTGATAACATGTTTATCTCTTTTCTTAAATCTGATATTTACTATAGAAATATTCAAAACCGACAAAAACTCAAATGATTTTACCTCGATTCACCTTCCATATACCATATCCCCATGCACAATATCCAAATCTCTTGCTCGTGTATGACCATTTAGATCTCCTCCTAAAGAAAATTCTCTTTTTTAAATATATCATGAAATAACCCTTTTTAATCCTCTCAAAATTTTATTTTAATGTGTTTTGCTAATTCAATTTAAAATGCATAAGCACCAATCTTATGTCTTGTTCCACTACAAATAAATATAAAAAATACTTATTTTAGAAAAAAATATTATAATGGCAACATCAAACACAATCAGACATCAAAATATCTATTTATTTTCTATAATGTTTAAAAAATATATTTTCAAACAAAATAATTCTATATAAAAAATGACACATTAAAGACCAAATATTTTAGACGGTGGAAGTACCTATATATCACCGACGGTTCCGTTTTAAAGTACGGATTCATATATTTGCATTTAAATTGATTTGAACGTACTGCGATGCTGGATTTGGAGAATTGTTTTAAAAATTGAACTCGATGTCAAATCGGGGAGGGTACTGAATTACCGGTTTATTAATCAATTATTGATCGAACTGCATGATAAAATCGAGTTAAATCGAATAATTCGATTGAATAGACCTGTCATTATAACAAAATTATATAAGTATAAAACTTGTCAAACATAATGATTTCGTCTCTACAAAATATAATTAGCAATTAAATTTTCGATAAATATCATATCATAAATTCACAAGTTCATAATTTAAATTTAAATTTTAAACATAAGTATCACATATAATAAAATAGTATAAAATTATAAAGCCTAATTATAAATAAAGTCTAATTACAATGTAATCTAATAAAATAATTCATAATAAAATAATTTCATTGTCTTCTATATTTAGTTTTAAGGAGGATAAATTATTTGAATGTTAAGATCTCCTTTAATATCAAAATCATCTGCAACAAAATCAATTACATCTACAACATGTTCCTCGTCAATAAAATCATAATTTTATGTTATTTTTTATTTAAATTTTTTATTTAAATTTTTTATTAATAATAAAAAAACTAGTCACTTTAATTTTTAAATTTTAAAAAATTAAAATTTTAAAAAATTAAAAATTGAACCATCGATTTTGAAAAACCGTTAATTTTTCTGATTTACATGAGTTTTGACCAATTCACGCCGATTCAAAAATACATTTGATCTAACTATTGACCAGTCCAGTCCAATTTTAAAGACATTGTGTTGGAGTGTCCAACAATGTGCTCCCAAATCCAGCATTGTAGATCAAAACAGTACATCTTGAAATCAATGCAAATCAATTGTACATTATTTGTTTTAACATGATGCTACGGCCCCTCCCCGAAGCTTCCTTTAGCTGGTGTCTAGTATACTATTCACACAAACACCATATAGTCCCACTCCCATTCCCACTACACGTTTCCCAACATGCGACTTTAAGTTTTAACCCTTTTTCTTTCAAATATATCATACTTTATTTTCATTTTTCATGAATAGCATTTGTAAAGACTATCATGTCCTAACTTACCAAAAAATAATATAAATAAGAAGTAATATTAAAATATTAAATTGTAAGAAAATTATATTTATAAACAATAAATTATTGCTAATGAGACAAACTGAGTGATTGATTCAAATTAAAGCTTAAAAGGATTATTTATAATTAAAATTCATCTCACAAAATGAATTATATGTTTTTATGAGCATTATTTCACTCACATTGATTTGAATCTTCACACTCATTTGTTCAATATTTATGTAATCTTGATCTTGATCACTTGATTCAAATCAAGGGATCCTAATCAAATTATGGGATTTAAAAAATCATATTTTTATATGTAAAGAGTTTGAATCACACGGTACAATAAAATAGTCTTACATGACTTAAGAATAAATGTTAAAAATAATTTATATAGAACACTCATATTTAATTAGACGTTTTTTAAAGGACAAAATTGTAATGATTTGGACAATATCTCACATACGTTTGAGATCCATCATAACACATATAATTCAAATTAGTGAAACAAAGAAAATCTATTTTGCAAAGGTCTTATTGTGATTCCACACATTTTAAGTCATGATTCAATTCAAGTGATTTGAGTCATTATTTTATTCTTTCAAAATATTGGCAAATTCCATAAACTCAAACAATCCTTGATTTGATTCAAAATAAAGTGGCTAGAATACCAAAAAAGAAGAAGAAAGAAACACTTTTCAAACATGCAAATATCTTTTCAAATAGATGTAAAATAAGAGTGACTTCTCTCACAAAAGAAATTATTTATGAAATTAATAAAATCACTCAAAACCCTAATATATGCCCTAAATTTAGATAGGGATATACACTCACATCTCTATTTTTTTATAATGTAAATATAAAAGTTTTTGAATAGTGCATAAGCCATAAAATTCCTCTTAATTTTGAATTTTTAGATTTAACTTTTTGGAACTTCTCCTTTTAACAAAATAAAAAAACAAGAATAAAAAATATAAGTAGAATAAGAATAAATAATTGTACTGAAACACGAGTAGTTGAAAGGTTTAATGAAGATGGTCAGTATAATGGAGCTTCAAATATTTTAATTAAGGTCCCTGTTGATCAGCGAAAGAGGTACTTATAAGATTGAAACTCCAACACTCAAGTTAATATTTGAGAGAGGTGAAATTATTACAAATGTAAAGAGAATAAAATATGGAAATAACTTAAGAGTTATGTTATACAGATGAAACTATTAGAATCATTCTCGTTTGATTCAATGTGGAATGCAAATGACTGTTAGTTTTAATAAATGGTGGAGAAAATGGAAAACATCGTGCTCATATGCAATGTCTAGAAGTAAGGGGTCCATCTATCTGTAGTGAGTGGGGTGCCTTTTGATGGATTAGACCTATAAAATGGGTTAGTCTTGACAAAACTTTGGCTATCCCAGAACAGTTGTCCCTGAATCCTTGTTATCAGCTTTAAAGGAAGAGTATTGAAATAGAAATAACTGAGGTACTAATTCTGGAGAATTATCATTGAGATCGTGTCTATTTAAGGATTATTGCGTAGACAAAAAGTTGTTTAAAAAAAAGCTTCAACATGCACCCATGCAAGTAGGGTAGGGACGTGACGCGCATATGGTTACTCGAGTGCACTTGAGTGTAGTTACAATTTTGTGATTTCATCTTGACTATCGGAAATTATATTTGATCTTCGGTTGAATCACGACTGCTAAACTTTGTCCCCCTGTGTCTATAAATTGGAAACTTTTAACATCTTTTTTTCTAACTTCTCGTTTGTTCTTGACCACTACCACAAAGATAGTTTTGCTTTTTATGTTCTTTGATCAAGATGAATTCCTCTTGAATCTTTAGAAACTTGTATTTAACTTATTCATCTATGGTTTTAAGGATAATGATATTGATTCTCGAATTGAGGCAGAAGCTATTAATCAAGATGATATGTCGTCTCCCATACTATGATAGAAATGAAATAGGTTGCCACTAGGTTTACCTTTTGTGAAATCTAGTTGTATAACCTCCTTACTATAGGGAATCTCATGGATGATCTTGCAACCCAAAATATTGCTAGGAGTTTAAGGCAATTGTATAAGTGTGAGGCCATCAAACATGAGACAAAGTGATGGTTGGAAGAATTGTCAACATGTAATACTTACATTAAAAACATTATATATGAATAATGATAATGACATGGGAAGGAAGGTGCCACCAACCTTGAATTCTCACGACGATGGTGATGATTATCCTTGAATGGATGGTGTAATTCTTGGGAATCCATCATGGTACACTAGTGAAAGTAGGATGAAGTACGCTTACCGGGATGTGGGTACATTCTCGAATTGGCAAGTTATCTTTCCAAGGAATGATAAATTTCTTTGTAATAATCATGAACTATGTTGATTGGCTCTAAACGAGTGTCCAATTTCCAAGATGGGGTACCTTTTATTTTATCGAATTCGAAGTTGGAATTATAAATAACTTAGACATTTATCTTCATAATTGCACCATTTGAGTTGGACATATGTTAAGGTGTTTTAGTATGGGTATGAATACCTTAATAACATTTTTACTCTAATAATATTTTTGCATTTGTTTCATGTTCTTGGGAAATTTCTTGATGTTGGCCATCTTCGAGGGATGATTTATTTTAAACAAGGTCCTAAATTCTTTGAAGTGTATATGGATAAATTCATCATCATTTCATCAGGGAACTTGTGGAAGATAAATTTGTGAATATTGAGCATATAAAAACTGAAAATAGCTGGTTGACATATTCACTAAAGACTTAAAAAAAATTGAAAAACTGAGGTACGCCTTTGGTGTTTGCATATGTGAAAGTTTATAACAATCAAAGCTAGAGATGTGTGCAAGGAGAATAAAGAATTGTCTCTTTACTATGGTCTATGGTGCACATGAAATGAGCCTGATTACAAAGTTGCCTTTTATCTGGTCCATTGTTACCAGCAAGGACATATTCTTGTTCCTTTTAAATATCACTCAATTTTCTCGAAAAGCTAAGATGTTGGAAGACAAGTATGGGAAGAAGGCTAAGGCTCTAGAATCAAAGAAGTCTAAAACCAAGGTAGATATACATCTTGGGCCATCTGTTGGAGTATGTGAATAAGTACATGACCAAGATGAAATATTTGAAGAAAATATATGTTCAAAAACATGATTCTGACTCAGAGGATGATAAAGAATGGGTTACTTTCATTAATTCAAGAGGATGGTATGAAGATCAAGTTTGAAGGATGGTTTGTTGATTTCAAGTGTTTTTTTATTAGCCCTTGTATTTAGGAAAGTTTTGTTTCCTTGTTCTGGATTTATAATGGATTGTTAACCTTATGGCTTTGTTAAAAATAACAAAGACTAAATGTTCTGGAATCATATTAAACATTTGTGCCCATGATTGATGTTTTTCTACTCCTGTTTAATATGATCACTGACTGTGTTGACTGTGTTATTAGCTTTACCAAATTGCAAAAAAATGGGGGGGGGGGTGTAATGATGTATTTAGTATTAAATGCTTGGTACTAACTGTTGCGATTGGTGGTTGGTGTATGTGTGAGAACAAAGTTGGTGTGAGACTTTGTTGCTTCATAAGTTGTGAATTGTCAGGGAGCTTAACAAAGATGTTGTGTTACTTTGGATTCGTTTCAAAAGTTGTGAACTATCTAAAAGAACGTTAATGTGTGCCTTGGCAACATTTGTTACACTATCACAAGACTGTTCAGAAGTTGTTAACTATCTGAAATTATTTGTAACCAAGTTATAAATTATCATATTTTGATACTTCAGAAGTTGTGAACTGCGTGGAAGTATAATAATTCTGTTGTTAACCAAGTTGTGTCTAATATTGTGAACCGACAGTAGACATGGTCTAAAGACATGTTATACATACATGGTCTAAAAGACTTGATCTAAGATATGATCTAAAACATGTTCGAAACACATGGTCTAAATACATGTTTTGAAGATATGGTCTAAGACATGTTCTAAAGATATAGTCTAAAGACATGGTCTAATATATGTTTTGAAGACATGGTTTAAAATACACGGTCTAAGACATGGTCTGAAGATGTGGTCTAAAATATATGTTTTGAGACATGGTCAGAAGACATGTTCAAAATACATAGTGTGTCTGGAAATGATTTAGGTGTTGAAGTCTCTGATGATATTATGTTGTTCTTCTTATGGTGGCATAATTATATTTTCTGGAAGAACCACATATTAGTTCTGATGTTTGATGCAAGTCATCAAGACAATAACTAAACAGGTTATAATGCCTCATAATATTCTAATATCAATCTAGGTTCTGAGATGAAGACCATGCATTTCTAGTCAGATGCTGATGAGTCCTCAATGGAGAAGTATTCCTTCTATATGTTACTTTGTGTACTGCAAAATTCATTATATGAGTCTTGGGATCAGGGGGACTTTGAACAAGATTAATGGAATTTTGAGTATTAACAGATTCAGAGGAGTCTGCTAGCTCTACTGAATTTATGATCCATGGTGATTACCCTATATGAACTGCTCTATCAAAATACATGGTTTGTCATCATAAAAAAATAGGAGATTGTGAGGGAAAAGTTGATTCGGTGAGAACAAAGTTGATTCTACATATGGCCTTATGTTTTGATGATAACCTTACATGTCATCTTTAAGAACAATTGTATATTCTAACATGTTTATGTCTAGTGTGTGGATTTTGTCATATAGGTTCTGACTCTAGTAAGAAGGTGTGTGACGTCACTAGTTTCTGAACTCAACACTCTGGAAGATCACCTTTTGTATGTTACATAGTTAATTAAAGATTAAGGAATGTGTCTTATGTAACGGTTCTAAAGAACATTAGTAAAAGAGATCTTGATGGTGACTTACTCAAGGAAGCTTTGGAGGTCTTCTAAATATTTACTTCTGATGTTCCAAGTTCTGAAGATGTTGAAGACAAAGGTTATATTGAACAAAGTTATGAAGATTTGAAGACATTTTTCTAAAGACAAAGTGCATGAAGACCGAGAAGGTAAGAGTTCTCTAAACAAGCCTTGAAAGTTTCTAATGACTTAGGTTCTAGAAGATACTTGTTCTGATCCTTCTAAAACATGCTTCATCAAAAAATATATCAAGAACCTCTAAAGACATAGAAGACGGAGTCATGCCTAAGGGATTGCATGTGATGGTGAGTATAAAACTACAAAAGTACATTGTGACCTTTACTCTCTTGAATGGCGCAAGGACATACATTTTTGTATTATTGTCTACCAGTCTCACCATGACTGTTGGGAACAGTAAAAATGTATTTGTATTTCCTGTTCTACCCTCCAATGAATCTCTTCTTTTCAGCTATAAAAGAAGTACTTGGAAGAATTTGAAATAGATGAATCAGTTCAACAAAACTACACTAAATTGCTGCACAAAAACTCTGTAGAGAAATCTTTTTTATAGTTTTGTAAATAAGCAAGGAGTTATTGCTCATATCTTGATATCAATGCTTTTGTGTTGTTGTACTTAAACACTGTGTTAGCTGCTTATGTATAAGCATCTTTGTATACACATCTTTGTAATTAAATATTGTTGATAGGTTCCTTGAGAGACTCCGTGTAGTATAGATTCTCAAGAAGACTTTGGTTGTAGTCATAGTGGTTTGCAATAAAGCTCAGCGGACATATTGGGGGTTGCAATAGGGTTGATCATACTTATTGTGGTTATCTGTAATCTGCTTGATTATAGTGGATTAAGCTTCAGTATGCACACATATTTGAGCATCTAGCATGGCATATATGTGTTTATTTCTTTGTATGCTATTAACTTATGAGTTGTGATTGAGACTATTAAATGTGTGAGCATGCATGACTGATTTATCATGAGTGATTATATGTCATGACTAATTTTGGGAACATCGTTGTATGACACTGATTGAATGAATTCTAACTACTTGATTTAAGATACTACTGTTTATGTGTTACTCTATTTCATACTTATGTTGTTGATGATGATTTATATGTGTGTTTGTGTGTTGTGTGCCTAATGGTCAATAGAGGATGCACATCTTGTATGTTTTTGACAGTGCTGTTTTGAAATTTTTTGCCAAAGAAGAAAATAGATGTTCCTTTTAAAGTGGATTGCATTATGCAAAACAACATGGTATGTTCAAGCTTTTTTTGTGAAGAAAGGACACATGTGGGACATGTTATTCTAGAAGGCGTGACACATTTGTCCCTTACTGCAATTCAAGCTTAGTGCATTTTATGTTTGAATTATGAACATGTCTTTGGATTTTTTTATGATTGATTTATTTCTATCTTTTAGCAACCTAATTAAGTATACTTGTATGATGACTTATTAAGATAAAATTTAAATATTTGGACATTTAAATTTGAATTTAAATCAAATCAAATTTTTATGTGGAGCTTTTTAAAAAACAAACCTTAACCAAATCTCCATTTCATCTACGAATAAAATATTATGCCGATTAGAGGAAATCCCAACTAAGGAATTATATTTAAAGAGACTCAACTCTATCATTAAAGACCAAGCACCTAATTGAAGATCTTTAGTTCTGGGGTTTACCTTTTGAGTTTTTGTTTTTGTTGCTTGTACACCACTATAGAGATTTCATTCATATCTTAAAACATAGAGTTTGGTTTGTTTATTGAGTTATAATTGAACATTATTTAAGTCCATTATTGAAGTTGATCACTTGGTATTAGTAATTGAGAGATAGTGAGAGAGGTTCTCATATTTAGGGGGAATCAAAAATATAAAATCATTGGGTAGTATCAGGAAGATGATGTGAACAAGGTGTGTTCATGTAATACTAAGTGTACTAATACTATTAATATTGAGTTCCATTTATTGGGTTAGATGCCCCTCAGATGTAGATGTGGTTTGCACTAAACTGGTTATCAATTATTGTGTTGTTTATTGCTTTTATGTTTTACCATCTTGTATAAGTTAAGTTGTCATCACTTGGTTGTACACATTGTATAAGATATCATGTCCAACATTTATCCCTAAGAACAGAATATTCATAAACAACAAATATTTATTCATAAATAAAAATTACTTGGAAGAATATAAATTAACATAGTTCACAAAGAGGCCACTCCTCACTAAAATGTTTCTTCCTCTTGTCCTTAGTACACACCTCAAGAAGCAAACTAATGGCTCAATAATCTTATGATCATAGATTTTTCTGCTAGATTCCTTAAGGTAAAATTAAGAAGCATCCTCAGAACCTCTATAATACCCCATCTTTGACACACCGCCATAATCAAGAATATTTAGTGTCATAAGCTAATCATTCTCCTTGGGCACAATCCTATTTACTTCCAAAATCAGATGTACAAAAGATAAATAGAACAAGGGAGCGTTCTTGGTTTCCCTACAATAAACGATTATTCCCACAATATACTTAGCCGAACTCATACCATGATTACCAATAAGTAACTTGTAACACGGTGGGAGAACTGGCTTTTTTATTTTGCGTTTTATCGCAAATGTTGCGGATAGAAAGAGTCGCCACCAACTTTTCTTTTATCCAATAAAGGGAAGGTGAAAAGAACAGGAAAAGACCTTTGTTAGATTCTGAGTTCGGGAGGCAACTATGAAAAGGGAAGGTATTAGCACCCTTTTCATCCGTAGTTATCTACGGGCTCTTAATTGCTTATCTCACTTTTGAAAACTTGCTTTCTGTGTTTGTGTGGTTTGAAAAGTATTTGAAAAAATATTTCGCTTTGACTTTGTAATGATTCTCGTTGGAATGTATACAAAGTGTTTAGAAATATTTGTTTGGAAAAATGTTTAACTTTGTAATGATTCTCGTTGGAATGTATACAAAGCGTTTGTTTGAAAGATAGTTTGAAAATAAGTGTGAGGTGTGAAAATTATTTTGATTGATTGGAGAAAGCAATAGATTCTTATTTACCTACTCAGATTGGTCATTTCTTGTTATTTTCATTCTCCTTTAGAATAAGGCTATCCATACCATTAGTTGGTAGGTAACTTTATCCGTTGGATGTGAATGGACAATCATAGGATCATCATATGGTCATTGAAGGCAACATGTAAGTATATCTTAGTAAATTCGTAGGGATGATCATCACTTTTCGTAGGCAACAACTGAGGGACGAGATCATATATTCGTAGGCAACATCGAGGGTCATCGAGGGACTATGATCTTTGTGATGATTTTGAATCGAGGGTGTTTTGCTAATGGTATCCCTACGTTCGAGGGACATGACTATTGTATTCGAAATACAACAAGAGAGGATACCCTAAGGGTTGCAAGTGTGATAGAGTGTGTTAAGTTCAGATATTTATCTTTGGATTAGGGTTATTCTAAGATTGATTTTAATCTTGCCATACAAACCCTAGTTATCATACATCTAAGCAGTTGAATATTCATAGGAAAATAAAGTGCGGAAAGTAAATGTTCTACGTTATTACATGGCTTTGGGGCAGATACATAATATAGGTGCGGAAAATAAAGGGCAGAAAAATAAATCTACACTATTACAAAAAACTTTGTGACCTATACAACAATTTTTAAAATTTAAAGTGCAGAATAGTAAATAAATAATAGAAAAAAAATGTTAGTAAAATTTTTAGTGTTAGTAGAAAATATTTTAGGGTTAGTGAACCTAATTACT
The DNA here is from genome assembly GCA_021764765.1 of Vicia sativa. Classification (NCBI taxonomy): domain Eukaryota; kingdom Viridiplantae; phylum Streptophyta; class Magnoliopsida; order Fabales; family Fabaceae; genus Vicia; species Vicia sativa. The sequence goes on along the minus strand of CM038794.1, from coordinate 237,526,355 downwards.
AGAAAGAAAAAATATTTTTTGGTTTTTTGGATTGATTTTAATTAAGAAAATAAATTAAAAGTTAATTTTAATGGGTAATTAACAATTAATTAAATAAAAGAAAAATAAAATATTTTTTGATGCCAAAAATAAAATCAAGATTTTTCTAACCTAATTCTGAAAATAAAATATTTTTTGTGATTTCTTATGTATTTTAGAAAATATTTTAAAGGAATTAAAAAAATTGAAAATATGAGAAAATATGGAAAATAAGTTAGTTTTGCAAAGTGGTAAAAATAAGGTGGGGTGCCAGGGTTTGAACCCCTGACCCTGGGATGGTCAAGCAAAACGCACTTCCATCTGAGCTGGATGTTCTGGTTTTTTAAATAACGAAGCAATAATAATATAAGAGAAAACATTTTCTGAAAATATTGTAAAATGAAAAACGCGCGCAGGGGCTTCGTTCCCAAATTCAAATTTCTTTAAATGTTACCCACAGATTTTCCGTGGGTAAGGGCTATACTAACGATGCTTGTCTGTAGCTACATCTCTGAAATTTTTAAAAATTCAGTACAAGCAATATAAATTCATGGTGAGGGCATGAATCGATCCGGTTTGACCTCGTGAGCACGATGGTATCACTGATTTCCTCCAATTTTACCTATTCTCAAAACCCCCAGATTGGAGCTTATGAACCCTAACAATGGTGGTTCTTCATTCCATCACTTAAGCTTAAATCAAACCATCCAGATAGCTTGCAAACAACATTCTAAGCATGAATATACAATCGAAACAGGTTAAATATGCATATATGCTCAAATTCGAATTTAAAAAATATGAGTGCAAACTGTGATTCTGAAGTCGAGTTTCAAGAGATTTTGATTGCTTGTGAATGGCTAGAATCAATCAGAAGGCACTAAGGAATGTGATGGAATGCTTGGAATGGCCTGAAATGATCCAAAACTCTGGCTGCTTGTTGCTTGCAAGTCACGAATTTTTTTAGCTTTGTTTAGGGTTTCTAGAGGTAAGGATTCATCTCCTTGTGATATGAACATGTTAAGTACTTATATAGTATGGAAAATAGGCGACGAGATGTGAAGAAAATATATTGCATTGAATGGAAAATATTTGATTTTCCAATCTTTCAAATTTGCATCCAAAGCTTCCAATTTTGTCTCAATCTCATGCCAATCAAATATCTTTGAAATTGACAGCTCTTATAGAGTAACATAATTAAGATAAAATAAAGATATAATCTATGTAAATCAAGCTAATTATACGATACAATTTTTTTACTATCAGGCATCCACCATCTCAAAGTCAAACATAATGTCTGAAGAAAAGCTAATTGAGATGTGGCTCATGTTATCCCCTGGTTATGTTAACTGTTTGATCCTGGAGTTTGATCAGTTGTTATTAGTTGTGCTTCCTATGTCCCCCCCCACAAGTGTTGAGTGTGAGTATGGATGTTACTCTCAGAACCATACTATAATGGATGGTGTCGTATCTGATATTGGAACATCATCTCAGTGTATTTAGCCACGAAAGTATGTATTGTTGCTTGGAAGTAAGTATAAAGTGTGAAAAAGCAATCAGTCAGGATCATCTAGTGTGAGTAGATAATTCTAACTGACTAACAAGTAAGTACTTTGACGGGAGACTAAGTACTTATTAGTATGTAGCTTGAATTCCAAATTCATATACTCTGTCGGAACCTGAGTATTTGTCTGATGTATTCATGCTAATATGAGCTGAATGTCAATATTGAGCACATATTAATCTTCAAAAGTTTATGGTGTTTGGAAACATTATTTGGTGATTATATGAAGAGCTGATTCATAGTTAAGATATGCATACAAATGTTGACAAAATATCTTGATGGGAGCTAAACATTTGTGTGATAGATATGTGGAAATCTGAATTCAGAATCAAGAGTGATGAAGAATGTGATGTAAAGAAAATAATTTCCTACATGAAGATGTAACATCACAATTGTTGAAGACACCAGATATTAAGAGAAGGAAGATAAGATCCAGACTTATATTTTGAAAACGTATCTTTGGTCATTGTTGCGGCGGTATTTAGCGGCAAGCAAAAATGTAAAGTATTATTTTTACCGGGTGATATATACCAGTTAGGTTTTATTGTATCGTATCCACAGAGATTGGTTGTTGATTCATCGTTCGATAATTCTATCGTTAATGAGTTTGGGATTGAATGGTTGTAAAGAAAAGACAAAAAGTAAATAAACAAAAAGTATAAAGGATATATAGCTTGTCCGGAACGAATGCATACTATCCGTCACAGACTTAAATCTACCGTCCATGTCATACTCATCCTACGATAATCGTCTGTGTCATCACATACCTCTCACCACCCAGGCTATTTCTAACCCAAATTGAGAATTCAACCGCATCACCTCGATAACCATGTCTGGCCTACCTCAACAACACAAAAGTCAACCGCGTCACTCGTAACGACTATCTCTAGCTCGAAACAACCAACATAGAGGCATTAAGATCAGATATTCTAAGAAAATATCCGCTTTTAACCCATTTCTAGCATTCAGAAACTAATAGATAATCATCCTAGGTAAGAATCTAAGCAGTCTATGTCTAGAAAAATCAAATCCCTAACATAGAGTAAAAACCTAAGACAATCACCAACACAGATTCCTAAAGCAGACTTCATACAACGCCAAGGGTGACAAATATACATGAGTAAGAGTAGATATACATACATAACCAACAAATAGAGAAATACATAGAGAGGAGAAAAGACAAACCACTAATTTACACCGGTTTGTCAACGTCTATCAAAGAGTAATCCACCGCCAATCATACATATACAAAGCCTAATGTTGTTTTCTAAGATAATCTAACAAAAATAAAGGTTGATGAAATGGGGATAAAAATCCACCCCAAAACCATAACCTAAAAAGTGAGAGAAATAAAGTTATAAAATAAATCTCAGACGACCACGCTCAGCGGCGAGGGCACGCTGAGCGGGCTCAGATATTTACATGTTAAATCGCCTTAATGTCGTTGAGCGGCAAGGGCGCGCTGAGCGGCCTCTAAAACTAAATTTCTCTCTGCCGCAACAGTACCAAAGCACTCAACACGCTCCAAAACACGTAGAGCGGACTCGCGCTAAGCGGCTTCACCGCGCTCAATGGCCTCCACTGAACAAAACTGGTCTTTTATTCATCAAAACTGCGTCTTCGGAGCCGTGTCTTCGACACTTTATTCCTCGATGCTCCAACACGCACAAATACCTACAAAAATACATTAAAATTAATCAAACTGTATATTATGTACACAAAACACAATAAAACGTATTTACAACAAAAAGTGGGGTTATTCAACGATTATTAGCAAACAAGAACGGATAAGTGCCACAAAAAATATATACAAATAACTATATTTTAGCACTTATCAGTCATACACATGATTTATAATGTGGTTTCTTCTATAACAAGTTACAGAGTGTGGCAATCTGAATCTTGTGTAGCAAGTAAGCTAAGGACTCCTAATTTGGAAACTGTGGCAAATTCCAAATAAATAGTGTTTCTAATATTGTGAGGACCAAAAGCAAATATGTCCTTATTTTGTGTGACCCTGGGGGAGCAAGGGTATTTTGGAAAGCTCTGAAGTGCTGATATTGAGGGGGAGAAACTATCTGTGTGCCAATCTTGGGCCTCCAAATGTGACTGATGTTGTGTGCAGGGAGAGCATATGACTATGTTTGTGCATCTGTGAATGTTCTTATGGATGTTTAAACATCTATTCTTTTTTATGTTGATTATGCTACGCTAATATGTATGTCAAGCTACAACTGAGGGGGAGTAATTATTCTGTATCTAATGTGAAAGGATATTTGTATTATTCTGAAGATAAGACCTTATGCTCAAGGAGAAGCTGATAAACAATTGTGATCTCAGGATCAAGGCATACAAGTTATGTAGTAGCGTTGTGGATGTCCCAAATGATGTTGGAACATCAATATTCTTATGAATCTCAGAATCAGTGGCTGAGTCATGACTATATGTGAACACGTAGGAGCAGAAGTAAGAAGTATCTTTGCAATTTTATGTGGACATATGTGGGGTAATATTGCAAAAGCGTAGATATCACAAAGAAACATGGTCAAAGTCACATCGTATGATGTCCCAGAAAGAGGAAGTTCAAATTGGTGAAAGAAGAGGCAGTAATCACATGTAACTGCATGATGTACAAAGATGAGGTAACTTGTGTCTTTATTGGAACTAACTCCTCTCAACAGAAACAACCAAACTCTATTAAAGATGGTCTGAGTTAGTTTGGACGGTACAAAGTTATTTTTAGCGTGGTCCTTCAAGCCAAAATTTATTCTCCTTGACCAAAGACCAAAAGTTGTTATTTCCTGCCCTATTTATAGAGGATATCTCTACCTCTATTATCAAGTGAAAACTTGATGTATTTAACATCATAAAGTTCATTCGAGTTTGGGCTTCATGCTTCTGGATCTGGTTTTGTGAACGCTCCCATTGTCAAATTTTTGCTAAAAAGGGGAGATAAAGTTATGTGTCACTCATAAATTGAAACAAGAAATAGTGAAATTATGTTCAAGTCACCGTGTCATCGAAACAGACCATACCAATATGGCTATCAGGTTCTTGCTTGGAGTTTTATTTGTGACTTGTGATCTGAGTTTTGTTTCTCCCTTATCAAATGTATCTTATGTGACTTAGGGGTAGTCTATCTCAAAACCTACCACCGAGTCTTCAGAACTCTCCTACCTTGCACACCTGGTGCTAGTTCAATAGAGAAATGAAGATGTCGAGCGAGATGTTCAAACACTACCTACAACTCAAGATTTGAAGAGATCATTTTTACTTTCTAATTGTTAATTTTTAATTGTAATTGTTGTTGTTATTTTGATATAATTATATTTATTTGTTTTAGCCAAAATTTGCCAAAGGGGGAGATTGTAAGTTCCTTGTTTTTAAGAATTGGCTTAATTTTATTAAAACAAATAATAGCAACAACAATGTATTGTACAATATGACATATTACTAGAACAGAAGAACATGAAGTCCTATTGGAATGCCTAAACATGTCGTGTTGAGTAAAATCAACATCTGGAACAACATGTCGAAGAGGAAGTCATGACATCAAATATCACGATGTCGAACTAATAAGTTTGTTACAGTTCTGTTTTAAGTTGTGCAGAATATTCTAGGAATATTATGTATCATATGTGGCGTGTTGTTGAAGGCATATGTGGAGGTCTAGAAGATTCAATCAAAAACTAAGGAGAAAAATCAGATTGAAGACCTTGATTGTAGCAGAAGTTTTCTGCTGTTTGTTTTATGCAAAGTTTGTTTCTGCAGTTTGTTACAGCTGATATGATGTTGTTTGAAGGCCCAAATTCAGTTGGGTAATAGGTTATAAATAAGTACTTTTAACCTAGTTTTAGTAAGCTAGTAAATTATATAAATATGTAATCATTAGGGTTAGTCGTGTGTGTGAACCACCCGGATTGTGGGATGGTCACTAATTTGTACCTCAAAGGCCGTAGGCAAGAGGATTGGTGTACTCACTCAGAAGTTGTGAGGCAATGAGTTGAGTTGTGTTCTTGGAGGAAACTGTGAAGTAACTCCAAGTATGTGTGTCATGAGTTTTGACTGTTTTTTTATTTGAAGAGGTGTTCTTCAAATAGGTTATTATTGTTGCAAGGGTTTGCAATAGTTAGGTATCACTAAGGAGTGAGAAGAGGTTCTCTTATCTTAGATGGTATTCTAAGATAAAGGTTACATTGTGTAGTGACTAGGTAAACCAAAGGTTGTTTATCTGTAAACCAGATGTTGTTTACATAAAATAATACTACTGATAGTGGAGTCTTCTTCCTGGCTTGGTAGCCCCCAGATGTAGGTTGGTTTGAACCAAACTGGGTTAACAATTTTGTTGTGTTCTTTATGTTTTCCTGCATTGTTGTATTACTCTACCTTGTCTGTTGTATGTTTAATATCAAACCAAATGTCTTGACATCCTTATAGGACATCTAGGTTTGCTGCACCAAAATTTCACATTTGTCCATACATAAGTGTTTTAACACCTTTAATATATAGCCTTCTTGATGTACAAATATTTCTTTGTCCTAATGCTCAATTTGTAAACCTATACATAATATTGTCTTTCCAAGGTCCTTAATCTCAAACTCTTTAATCAATTCATAGCTTTTGAAAGCTCTTCAGGAGTTTCAATAATATTTATTTCATCAACATAGACAGTTATTATTGCAAATTATTTTCCTAATCTTTTTTATAAAAATACAAGAACATATGGAGTTATTTGTATATCCCTCTCTAAGAAAACACACCCTCCGGACACATTTATAAGCAACAAAAATAGTTTTCACGGTTATTAATAAATTCAATTAAGTGTAGTTAACTTTTTAGAATTTGATGAAAATATTTATTAAATTTACTATAATGTCCTCTTAATTAAATTAAATGGAATGTCGGAAAATGAAATATAGGGGTATATTGGAAATTACAATATTTAATAATGTAGTAATAATTGACTTTTGCTTATAATAGTGACCAAGAATTGAAGCATTTTTGTTTCTTATAAATGTGTTAGGATGATGTATTTACTAAGACGGTTATACCACATGCATCCAGATTATTTTAGTCTATAGAGAGATTTGTTCAATTTGATGGAGTAGTTTTCTCGAGATTCAGAATTATGCGCATTTGGTACATTGAACCCTTCAGGGAGTTTTATGTAAATTTCACTATCAAGTGAACCATACAAATATGTTGGTACAACATCCATCCTTTGCAAATTAAACCCTTCATATGCTACAAGGCTTATTAAATATCGGAAAGTGCTTGCATCCATTACAAGTGAATAAGTCTCAACAAAATCATTCCAGGTCTTTGCGAAAATCCTTGAGCAACAAGTCGAGATTTTTATCTCACAATTTCATTATTTTCATTTCGTTTTCGCACGAAAACTCATTTGTAACCAATTGGCTTCACACCTTGAGGTGTTCGGACTACAAGTCCAAAATCTTATTTTTTATAAAGTGAGATTAAATCTGCTTCAATTGCATCTTTTCATTTTGGCCAACAATTTTTAATAGACGTTGGTTCATGATCCTATTTGTCATTTATCACATTTAGAGCTATATTGTACGAAAAATATCATCAATGTCAACTTCGTGTCGGTTTCATTTTGGACATGATTTATCGAGATCTCTTTATTTTCATGAGTCTCAAGTACCTGATCAATCTCTTCTTGAGATGAAATATTTATTATGTCTAAAGATTCTTTTAGATTTTTGGGTTAAATAAGTTTTTGGTCCCTATAAATATTGCAGTTTCAGTTTTAGTCCCTTCTGGGTTTTGACAACGGTTTTAACTGCCTTTGACAACGGGTTTTTTTGTAAAAACTGTTGCCTAAAGGGAGAGAGGGACTAAAAATAAAAACAACAATATTTATAGGATTTTTATTCTAGGATAGAGATTGATGAATCTCCTTTATTCCTTATTTTGCTATCCTTCAAGGATAGCTTGATAAGTTCTTCAAAAACTATATAAATAATTTATTTTGCTATCCTCTAAGGATAGCTCCATAAGTTCTCCAAGAACTATATAAATAATTTATTTTGGCATCCTTTAAGGATAACTCGATAAGCTCTTCATGAACTATATAAATAGTTTATTTCGCTATCCTTCAGAGATAGCTTGATAAGTTCTTCAAGAACTATAGGAATAATTTATTTTGCAATTCTTCAGGGATGTTTTAACATTATTCATGCAATCCTTCTGGGATGCATGCAAATCATCATATTTTCTAATCAATATTTATAAATGAGAATATAAACAAATCTTCTAAGTGTCGGAGCCTCGTGCTGATAACATGTTATAAAATATATATAAAAAAAAAAGAAGAGATAATGATAGAATGCTTATATATTATGTTATCGGTGTAATCGTACAATAAAATTGGTCATATTTGTAGCACGTAATATAAATAATATAATAAATATAAATTGATTAAATAAGAAATGAAATTATTGGAACACAAATGATTCAATTATTCGTAACATTTTTAATCATATGACTTTTTAAAACTTTGTTTATTCGTTTATAAATTTTTGATAATATCATTTTTTTTTAATTTGATACATAAGTGAAGTCCCGAGTCATAAGAATGTACTTTTAAAATATCATATTTGAATTTTTTTCAAGATATTAATAATTTTTATATTAGATGATCCTCTAGAATTAGTTGATGGTAATTGGTTATTAAATTTAAAAAATAAAATAAAAAACATTATTAATACTCAATTTTTGCAATTTTGCAAAATAGGCTGATTTATAAATAAATAATTTTAAAAAATTTATTAAAAAAATAAATATATCTGATACATTCATTATTTAAGGAATAAAATTTTGTGCTTATAAATCATCAGAATAGTATTATGTATTTTGCATATTTGAGATGTAGCGCGAAGAGATTGCATTTTCATTTAGTAAAACTTTACATCACATTCACATGTATTAATTGAGAGCAGTAAATCAAATTAATTTTTCATAAAGCCATACTTTTCTTTCACGCAAATGGAGAGCAATAAGTCTTCCATCTTCCGTCTTTAAAAATATAAATTTAATGTCCTTAATGTATTTTACTTTTATTAAAAAAAAACTATAATTAATGAGTCTATTTTATGTACTTATATTTGTGTAGTGTAGTCGTTAATTTTAATTTTTCATATTTTAAAATATAAAACCCAAAGTGCAGGTGTACTTGTTTAGCGCTCCCTCCAAAACGGTGACACACTCAAAGTCTTACACAGTTGACAAGTATCACTGGGAACGAAAACCAAAAAAAATATTAAAATTAAAATTTTTCTCTTTTTCTCTCCGATGTTTTTCTCTGCAATGTAGGTCATCGGAGAATGGCCAAATGTCACCGGAGCAACGTTGATTCACTAGCTCTCGATCACCGCCACCACGCCAAAAACACCCCCGCCGACAACTTCTGCATCTCCGCCTCCTCGATCCGCCGCATCATTTTCGACGCCGTCAGCTGCGGCGGAAATTCCCGGCACCGGCATCGTCACCGCGACGAACTCCTCAACGATAAAGAAGAGAAGCATGAGAAGCTGCTGGATCTCCTGAACTTGCCGGTGCATGCAACGGAAGCGGAATCGAAGAAGAAGAAGGAAGAGATGCTGTTAGAGGTGAAGCATGTGGTGAAGGAATTGCGTGAAGAGGATTTGGTGAAGCGGCGAATGGCGGCGGCGAGAGTAAGGTTACTGACGAAAGATGACGCAGAAGCGAGAGGCTCACTCGCTATGCTCGGAGCGATTTCTCCTCTCGTCGGAATGCTTGATTCAGAAGACGTTCATTCTCAGATCGATTCTCTTTATGCATTACTCAATATCGGAATCGGCAACGATGCGTGAGTTTCACTCTCTCTGCAATCATGAATTTGATAGTTTCATCCATTTCTAATTCTGCAATTTTTTTGTTTGATCTGTTACAGAAATAAGGCTGCGATTGTAAAAGTTGGTGCTGTTCATAAGATGCTGAAGCTAATTGAGTCGCCGGGTTATGTTGTTGATTCGTCGGTTTCTGAGGCCATTGTTGCGAATTTCCTTGGATTGAGTGCTTTGGATTCTAACAAACCAATAATTGGATCCTCTGGTGCAATACCTTTCCTTGTTAGAACCCTGCAAAATCTAGATAAAACTAGTAAAAATTGTTTCCAAGTTAAGCAAGATGCTTTTCGGGCTCTTTACAATCTTTCGATCAATCAGGCCAACATTTCATTCGTTTTGGAAACGGATTTGGTGTTGTTTATGATAAACTCGATTGAAGATATGGAAGTGAGTGAGAGAATCCTTTCAATTCTAAGCAATTTGGTGTCAACTCCAGAAGGTAGAAAAGCTATTAGTGCTGTTAGGGATGGGATCGCAGTTTTGGTTGATGTATTGAGTTGGACTGATTCACCTATATGCCAAGAGAAAGCTTCTTACATTTTGATGATCATGGCACACAAAGGCTATGCTGATAGGCAAACCATGATTGAGGCAGGGATTGTATCGGCATTGCTCGAGTTGACGCTTGTAGGTACCGCATTGGCGCAGAAAAGGGCGTCGAGGATATTGGAATGTTTTAGGGTAGACAAAGGGAAGCAGGTTTCTGGGAGATGTGATGGTGGAAACTTAAGTTTAACTGTCTCTGCGCCTATTTGTGGCTCGTCGTCTTCGACGGGTGGAGGAGGTAAAGAGTATATAATGGAGGAGGTGAGCATGATGAGTGATGAAAAGAAAGCAGTGAAACAACTAGTTCAGCAGAGTTTGCAGAACAACATGATGAAAATTGTCAAAAGGGCTAACTTGCGTCACGATTTTGTTCCGTCCGAGCATTTTGCTTCACTCACATTGAGTTCGACATCAAAGAGCCTTCCATTTTGAAGAATTGCAGCTGCTGATGAACAGAGTTAAGTATATGAACCATGAAATTATCCTCCACAGCATGATTACATTGATATTTTGGTCTTGTAACTGTTTTGCTACTAGCACTGGTGTAATTTGTTAAAGATTTACTGTGGGAATGTTGGGTGTAAAATCCTTTAATTTTGTTAGATAAGTAATGCAATAAGTACCCATTAATTATTTATTAATGCCACATGACCTAGTTCCATAAACAGGTAACAGATCTATTATATGGTAAAGTGGATATATGGTTGAATGGAAACATGACCTGTTAGTTGCAAAAAAGAATCAATTGACAATTACATTTTTCTTCGTAGTACGTGCGCACAACCACAGCATGATGTTTGTGGGGTATACTTACTTCTCACCCATATGTAATGTTATCTTCATCTAGGGGTTTAACTTTAACTTTCTTGACTTTTGTTGTGTATATTCTAATTTTAAATTTTACTACTATATTTAGGCTACTTTTGGATCATGGGCCAAATTTGGTTTAATTTAGTTATTTAGCCTCAGTCCGAGCATGTCTCAGAGCAATTTATATCACTGCGTCACTCGACTGTGAATTAAGAAAATGACATTAAATTGTATATTGGAGAGAATGATATAGTTCTTATAATGGCTAGTTATGAATAGTTATTTAATTAATTTCAGTTATCTATAGCAATTATAATTAAGGGTTATAAGAAAAATTGTTTTGAACTTGACCTAATAGAGTCTCACTAATAATTTTAAAAAGGCATGACAATTATCTCTTTTCAAGAATAATTACTCTTTCGCACGTGAGATCTTAGGTACACTCATATTTTTCACATTTTCACTATACCCTTCGTTAAAATATTAATCACTACAAGAAAATTACAATATTAATCACTACAAGAAAATTGCTGGAGCTTTTTACTGACAGCTAAAAGCACCGTAGTTATAAGTATCATAAACCGTTGGTATAGTTCTTTTATTATTAGAGATGAGGAGGAATTACATCTATAACTATATATAAAGATTATTGGATATTTTTGTTTTCTTTTCAAAATTATCCTTAACTTCCATTTACACATAATTGATTAGTTTTTCAAAAAATTATAACTGCATTTTTTTTCAAATAATTATAACTACCTTTTTTAAATCATAAAATTTTTTTAACTAATCATTTAATTTTATTTAAATTTAATAAATTTAATCATTAATTAAATTTAAAAGGTTTTTAAAATAATGAATAATTCTATTTAATTTTTTTTAGAAAATTTCATTTATATTTCATCTGTCTATATCATTTTTAAACTTTATATTTGACAATTTTTTTAAGAGGGAGGGATAATGAGAGAGAGGGATATATACAGAGAGAAATAGATAGAGACAAATCAAAAATTTCTTAAAAAACATTTACACGTTAGCGCAATAAAAAAAAACTGATCCGACAGAAGAGTGCCCGACTTAGTTATATAATAATATTAATATATATTATAGTATAATATCATAATAATTAAAATAAATAATGTGAATTCATTTCAGCCTCTCAAAATTTCATCTACCGCCCTTATGCCTTTTTTTACAAACAAAGAGGGAAGTCTGGCTCCCAAAATTTCATCTACCACCTTACCCTAAAATCATTTCAGCAATCAACTTCTTATTCCAGCAATCATCGGTGATTGTTTCAGAAATCAGCTTTGCAATCAACCATTTTCACATCTCCTTATACCATTCGCGCCTCCTTCGTCATACCGTTCGTGTCTCCTCACTATCTTGTTCGCTTATGGTACTCTAGGGTTTCAGGCATATTCTTTTATCAATCAACTCCACTTATTTTTACCCAAATGTTTAATTGAGGTGTTAAACGTCTGTAACAGTGAGTGAGTTGTTTCACTGTGAGGCATCGACGAGTCAAAACTGAGTTAGAATTTGTTTGTCTTGGGCCAGATTCTCTTCGGAGAGCAAAAATTATAGTGGTTGTCGTCTCTCTTCCATTGCTGAATTGGCCGATTTCTTAACATATTTTAGATTTTGGATCTCTGGAATATCTAAGATGGATAGAAATTATTTAAATTTAAATTTTCAATCTCTCTGTTTTGTTTTGTTTTGTTCATCAGAGAGTTAGATTCATCTTTATTGAGACTCATGTTTATTCTGATTGATATTGTAAAAGCTTAGAATAAATCATGCTTATTCTAATCGTATATTGGGAAAGTTAGGGATAAATCATATTACTAATAATAATTGCATACTGGAAAAAATTGGCTTAGCATGAAATGTTGGGGATAGTTTGAGTGTTGGGGTTAGCATGACATGGATGAGTTATTTCGTGATGCTTTTGCAATTCCTTCGGACGCACATTCATGTTTTCCTTCAAATGAATTATTTCTCTGTTATATGAAATAGTATACTAATAGGCTCTTCATTCTAGATTTTAATAGCTTCGACTTATTTTCCTCAACAAATGAGTCAAAGGGTCTCACAATTCCCAGAAGCATTAAGACTTTTTATTTAAATTTCCCTCATTGTAGATTCCACTTCTTTCTACCATGTTCAATTCATGGTCAAAGCTTTGATTTGGTTTTGAATCAGGAAATCATTCGGTTGATGAAGTAAAAATGCCTTCCTGCGGCATTCAAATGTTATCATAACTTACACAAAGTTGATGCCATATAAAATACAACCTTTTCAACAAAATGGCCATTCATGTGCACAATGATTTTGCTTTTTGAAGATATCGAAAAGAGATGAGGTTTACTCTCAACGGTTTTTGAACCTTTACCAACGGATTTTCATCGTTGGTACTTGTCAAATTTCTTGTAGTGTGTGATCCACAACAGTGGCATCGTTTGTAGGAAACGACATTTGATTATCGTGAATTTTCATTATCATACCCTGTTTGATAAAAAAAAATTAGTTCGTCATGACCTGTGACATAACATCAAAATGAGGGAGATTATATATGCATCGAATATTTTCATGTATTTCACCCTCGAAGTCCCTTCCAATTATTGACATCGACGATGTCAAGGGGAATTGTCACACGAAGAGAAAGTTATGCAGTCAAACTCCTGGTCTGAACAAACAGAATCAGGGATCCTGATGTTATGCGAGAATCAACAAAACCCTTGATATGACATTATCGAAACTGCGACTTTGGCGATGACAGAGGTACCTACAGTTTAATACAGTTTGGGATGGTTGGGCACACAAGAACAAATTACTTAAGGCGAGTCGAATGAAGTAGTTGGTTTTGTTGGGCATATATCAACCCTACCACTCTTCAAACACGCTATAGAGAGAGAGAGAGAGAGAGAGAGAGAGAGAGTTCGTCAAAGTCGATTGATAATGAAATAGGTGGAAAGGTGGCGGGCACATGCCTCATCGTTGTACATTCCAAGAAGTCACGGACAAACTCGGTCCATCAGATCATAGGCCAAGGATCAGTCCAAAATCACCTCCTTAAGTAATATTCTAACTAAGTACTTTAAGAAAGGCATTCAAATTTCGATTTATCTTTATAGCCTTATAATATGAATAACGTTGTAATATAATAAATGTTGTGAGTTTTACTATTTCTTTTGAAAACTGGGTTACAAAAATAACCGCATTGTGTCGTAACTTGTGCACTGCTCCCTCCTTAGGAGGTATAAACTCAAAGGGAGTTGGTGGAGCCTCGAGATGTCCACCTCAAATCAGGATCAAACATAGGGGCATGGAAGGGGACCCTGATCTAGGTCGAAAATAGGTAAAGCTTACGTCATCACTTGACGAACGAGACATGTGACAATTATACTAGTTTCCAACAAAAGGGGTGTGTAAAACTTACAGCCCCTCCCAACAAATAGGACAAAAAGTATAATGGAAGCTCCTGATAGGCAAGACATGTAATGATAAAATACATAAAGCTCGTGTCGACTCCTATGAAAGTAAGACGAACATGCCAAAATATAGTATAGTTGTCTCTATCCAACGAGGAAAAAACACAAAACAGATCCAATCTAACATGTTAATCTTAAGGATAAACAAGTATGCAAAGAAAGAAAAAATTTAGGAAACCACATTAAATCCCTCTGTGGTGGGGACCCGAAATGGGGATGGGGAATAAATTCGAGGGCGGGGATTGAGATGAGAATGTATCCCTGTTACCCTAAAATTTCGTAAGGTATTCAAAGGTACAAATTAAATGCATATGTCCTTGTGAACTAAGGGTTGATCCTTAAAGATAAGGGTTCTTCAGAAGATTGAAATTCATGAGCAAGAAAAAATGCTAAGATAAGGATGTCGAAGAAGAGGTACGTCGATCAGAGGGATAAAACGTAGAAATTGGTCAATTCGACCAAATGTTGAACAAGCTAAACCCAGTCGATTATGGAGGATTTTCGACTTAGAAAAATTTCATTATTTTGCCAAGAGACGTTGCCAAACTGTATACATTTGATTTTGGGGGCAGGCTATTTTCCTACTCTTGAAAGGTTTCAGATCTTCAGCAAAAGTGGCATTCATCCATAATTGTAGAAGCCAAAAAGGACCATGTATCAAAACATTTTTTCTCTTTGGATTCTTAGGGTCAAAAAATTTTATTTGGTTGGAGACTTCCGTTAGAGAGGTGTATAAGGAGGCCAAAATCAGCTGGCACAGAGCAATATTCTCACCATTATGCAATTGAGTAGCAAGGTAAGAAACCTGCTTGGCCACCTGCATTGACCTAGAGCTAAAAATGAAACGTGAGAGCCAGAGAGTCAAAAATGCTACGTGTTCTTCATCAGTGATGGGGCCAGATTCTTGTTTATGGTGATCGATGAAATTATTGTACGTGGGGCTTCTACTTTCACCAACGTCGAATTTGATAGGCAGAGGGTCGGCCTCAGTGTGGTTGAAAATTTTGTCATTGGGTTTCAATCCTGTGATGGCAGTAACATCAAGCAAAGTGGGAGTAATCATACCACACCCAGTGTGGAAGGTGTTCGTCAAACCCTCCCAAAAATGTAAAGCAGTCAATAGCATGCTGCAAGAGTAGGTTTGGCGACAGCGAGAGAGTTCCAACAGTGTATCAATGCCCACTGCCTCCCAGTGTTCCTTTTTGTCGGTTTTTAGGTGTGTCATCCAAGCGTTGAATTTAGAGCAGTTTAGAGGAGGGCGGTTTTGGGGAAGTGACTATGTGTTTGGTTGCAGTACTGGTGGGGAAAAAATATCCTTTATCATCTACGTATATTTTAGAGGGTGTGTCCACAGGAAGAGGACCAAAAAAAGCTAAGGGTTTTCCTTCAAGAGTAAAAGGAATTAGTACCTGAGATTTCCAGATTTTGGTTTTCTCTTCAGCAAATGGGGGTTCGGGCACGTAGGGTTTGTCATCGACAAGATGTAGCTTGAGTTCCATAGCTAGAGAGGTGGTGATGTTGTCAGTATTCGCCATTGATGAAGTTGTGAAGGAGTTTGGAGAAGATAAACTAAGATGATGAAATTGAGTTTCTGGGTTTTTCTGGAAAAAGGGTGAAGAAAGAGAAAGAAGAAAACAAGAAAGTGGGTATTTATAAACTCGTGGAGGAAAGAAGAAAAGAAGAAGAAAATATTTGTGATTTCCTAGGTTAGAGATCGTGTCAAGTCGAAGGACACGTATAGCGAGATCGCAGCGTAAGCGTGGTGGGCCATGTCTGCCACTAAAAGCGTAATCATGACGAACATTTATTGACTCACGTCTCGAAACTTAATGTGATACGTTACCATGATTACATGTCACGAAAATAAAGGAACAGTAACCCCCACTTTTTGGAGTAGTGGAAACGACTCGGTCGAATGAGGATACGACACTTCATAGATGTCATTATCTCATACGGTCGAAATGTGAAAATCCGAAAAAGGCATCTCTGGGGAGCATTTTGTTACCCTGAAATTCGTAAGGTATTCAAAGGTACAGATTAAATGCATATGTCCTTGTGAACTAAGGGTTGATCCTTAAAGATAATGGTTCTTCAGAAGATTGAAATTCATGAGCAAGAAAAAATGCTAAGACAAGGATGTCGAAGAAGAGGTACGTCGACCAGAGATATAAAACGTAGAAATTGGTCAATTCGACCAAATGTTGAACAGCGAAGGAAGTAGTCGAAGCTGAGCCCAGTCGATTATGGAGGATTCTGGACTTAGAGAAAGTTTATTCTTAGAAGCCAGAAGCGAGAAAGATTCAAAGTTCAAGATCGTGGGCAGTTATCAAAAGCTTCGTGTGTTGTTTAAGCGCCAAAGAGGTGGCAAAATCCTGTGAAGTGGTTTCTTCAAGTTTTGAATATCAACCGCAAATTGTTCTTAGGCAGTTATTTTGTAAATACTTTAAATAAGTCACCTCAATGTAAATTTTGTGTGTTCACTTGTATACTCAAAGTACTTGCCAAAACTCTGCCCAATTCCGAGCGTCGGGAAAAAAAGTTGCGAAAATATTTGATGTACGTGAATCACCACCTTTATTTCAATGCAAAATCTTTACGTTTCAGTCGTTTTCTTTGAAACTTTTACCTGCATTCTATTTACTTTTCAGCAATCACTTTGTGTTTTCGTGTATGTTGATGCTCTCTTTGTTACAAGTTTCGAGTTAGCAAAAGAGTCGTTCGACCCTTATTTGGTTTAGAACAGACCTGAATTCACTGCCTTTTGTCGGTCACGAGTCACTATAGTAGGTCAAAAT
Organism: Vicia sativa; assembly: GCA_021764765.1. Lineage (NCBI taxonomy): Eukaryota > Viridiplantae > Streptophyta > Magnoliopsida > Fabales > Fabaceae > Vicia > Vicia sativa. Next base: position 237,509,236 of record CM038794.1, on the reverse strand, counting down.
ATAGTGAACACTCAGATTTGTCAAGTTATTTAGGTTTGTTGTCTTTGTCAGTCACGAGTTACCTGTGGGTCGGACTTGAATTATTGTGTAGAAAGACGTTGTACTTATTTCCTTAGTCTTAGGAAACCGTTTCTTAGGTCAGGATTTCGACAGAATCAATACAATTTCAAAAATCTTAGCACATGTCTTAAGATCAATTGGTTGAACTTGCGAGTGACCCTTAGTTTTAGGACTTTGGAAGGACCAACGGTTGTTTACTATTTTCCACATTAAACAATCCTCCGCCCCTGTCTCGTCCCATTAACATCCCTAACATTAAGAGCAACCAAGATGCTGAGTAAGAAGTTTAAATAGTACAAAAAGAGAAACGTTACAAGATCTGAAGGGCTAATTTTAAAATAATCTCGCTCAATGTTTTAAATTTAATATGCAACTAGATAAATATTCGCACGATGCGCAAACATAAATTAATTTATTTTTGTATTAAAATTTTAATTGTAGTTAATATATTTTATTTTGATGAATATGATTATACAATTTATATTTATAATATTTTATTTTAAATTAAATATTCAATTTATGTTTATAATATTTTATATAAGATTAAATATTCAAGATAGTTAAATAAAGTGAATATAATTGTATTGAATTTTTGAAAAATAAATTTCCTCTATTTTTTATCGTATAGTTTCATATACATTTCTTTTTTTAAGTGTTAAAATTAAAACTTTTATTATTGATGTTATTGAATTTTATAACAGTCTTATTTTATTTTTTTTACAAAATTATTTAAAAATTATTTTGTCATCTTCTAATTATTAATTTTATCACATACTAAAATAAATTAATTGTCTAATTAATTTTTTTAATCTAAAGTATATTTGTTATTATAATTATTGTAGATAATATATATAATTGAGGAGGTGTAAGTAGAATATAAGTTCTTATAATTAAAAAATAATATATATTTTCTCCCCTAAATTTGTGGTTAATTAATTTTTTTGTAGTGCATAACTTAAAACATATATTATTGTCATTATTAAGTTTCATAAGAGTTTTAAATATTTTTTATTATAATTTTTTCTTAGCCATCATATATTTTATTTTATTTTTAATGGTGTCACCGATTTATATTTGTGTTAGTCTTAGAATTTAACAAAATAATATTATTAATATTTTTTAAGATATTAGACTATAAAAAAATAAAAGATATGCATCAAAAAGTACAGATAAATAGAGAAAATAAAAAATTATTAAAATTAAATTAAGAATTTAAGGGATGATAATTGTATTTAATTATGAGTAATTTTTGTAGATAATAATAAAGTTATCGTAACTTATGTCTTTTGGAATAGAAGTTGAAGTTGTCCGAAAGTAAAGTCATATTTAATGTATAATGTAAAGTCAATTACATGTAGTGGAGAGAAAGTTTCAAAGTTATAGGAATCATCAATTTATTGATGGTTAGGAGAAAATTAAGTTAGTTATTCATAGCACAACAATTAATATAAATAGTTGATACATTGTAATGTTTTAATCATCTCATAATCATCCAAGAGTTTAATAGGCAATTGTTTCTCTTACTTTTATATCTTATTTTAGTTGTCTTAATATTATTTTGTTACTTTGATACCCAACAGTGGTATCAGAGCTATTGGTGTAGGTTCACGGTTATTATTCACACGTGTGATTGTATACTTTTACAGTGATTGTTAACGTATACCGAATTCATTCCAGTGTGCGGTAAAATTATACAATATTGTTCACGTATACTTTGCTATTCACGGTGAAATTGTGTTAGCCGGTTCAGTTGCTAATTGTTTGGTGTAAAACTATGACAGCAAAATTTGAGATTGAGAAGTTCAATGAGAGTAATTTCTCTGTGGAAACTGAAGATAAAAGCAATCCTGAGGAAGGATAATTGTTTAGCAGCAATTGAAGATAGAGTTGAGGGAATATCTGACGAAAAGTGGAATGAGATGGATAGCAACGCTGTTGCCAATTTGCACTTAGCATTGGCGGATTCAGTTTTGTCTAGCGTTGCCGAAAAGAAAACTGCAAAGGAGATATGGGATGTCCTCATCAAATTATACGAGGTCAAGTCACTACACAACCGCATTTTCTTAAAGAGAAGACTCTATACTCTTCGAATGAGTGAATCCACATCTGTGACAAATCACATCAACACTCTAAATACAATGTTTGCTCAACTTACATCGGCAAATTTTTGCATAGTAGAAAATGAACGTGCGGAACTTCTACTTCAGAGCTTACCAGATTCATATGATCCACTTGTCGTTAACTTAACAAATATAATGTTACAGACCGTCTATACTTTGATGATGTTGCCGGAGCTATTCTTGAGGAAGAGTCCAGGAGTATAAATAAGGAAGACTGTCAAGAAAACTCAAAACAAATAGAAGCTTTGACAATGACGAGGCAGATCAGTGGAACGTGGCCCTAGTGGGAGCCAAAATCATGGTAGATAAAAATCTCGAAGTAAGATGAATGTGAGATGCTACAATTGTGGCAAGAAATGGCACTTGAAAAAGGATTGTTGGTTTAAGAAGAATGATGAGAAGTCTTCTGAGGCAAGTTCATCTCAGGGATGTATTGCCAATACCTCTGATGATGGAGAGATTCTATATAGTGGAGCAACAACTGGTTCAAAGGGTAGTAAACACACTAACGCTTGGATAATTGATTCAGAGCAACATGGCACATGACTCGACGAGATTGGTTTTACACTTATCAACCTATCTCGTAGGATCGTGTTCATGGGAAATGATTACGCCTTAGAAATTGCTGGTGTCAGTACTGTCAAAATAAACATGTATGATGGTACAGTTCGCACAATTCAAGAGGTACGACATGTGAAAGGGTTGAAGAAGAATTTATTGTCTATTGGACAATTAGATGACCTCAGGTGCAAGACCCATATTGAAGGTGGGATCTTGAAGGTGGTGAGAGGTGCTCTAGTAGTGATGAAGGCGGAAAAGCTTTCTGCAAATTTATACATTTTTATGGGAGAGACGTTGCCAGAGGGTGATGTGTCAATTGCATCAACAAGTCAAGAAAACTCAACGACAATGTGGCATCGCAGACTAGGCCATATGTCAAAACGAGGCTTGAAAGTTCTTGCAGAACGTAATCTCATACTTGAGCTCAAAACGGTAAATTTACCTTTCTGTGAGCACTGTGTGATAAGCAAGCATCATAGATTAAAGTTTTCTAAGTCAAATTCTAGAAGCAATCACATACTGGACTTGATTCATTCTGATGTGTGGGAGTCACCGGAAATATCCACAGGAGGAGCAAAATATTTTGTATCATTCATTGATGACTACTCCAGGCGATTGTGGGTGTACCCGATCAAAAAGAAGTCAGATGTGTATCCAATATTCAAGGAGTTCAAAGCACTAGTGGAACTTGAAACTGGTAAAAAGATAAAATGCTTGAGGACAGACAATGGAGGAGAATATATAGACGGTGATTTTTTGGAATTTTGCAAGCAAGGTGGTATTAAGAGACAATTTACTGTTGCTCATACACCTCAGCAGAGCGGATGAATAGAACTCTCCTAGAGAGGACTAGAGCTATGTTATGAACGCAGAAAGCCAAGTCCTTCCGGATGTATGTTGAAAACGGCTTGTTACTTGATAAACCGATCACCATCAACTGCGATTGGTTTAAAGACACCATGGAAATGTGGAATAAAAAGCCAGGAAATTATTCTTCTCTACATGTGTTTGGTTGTCCTGTGTACGTGATGTACAACTCCCAAGAAAGAACCAAGCTGGATCCTAAATCCAGAAAATGCATATTCAATTGGGATATGTTGACAATGTTAAGGGGTATCGTCTGCGGGATCCCACTACCCACAAGATTATTGTCAGCAGGGATGTCATATTTGCAGAAAATGAACTGCAAAGTGAGCAGGAAAATGACGGCACGCCTAAAGATGTTAATACTATTCATATAGATGGAAAGTCTGGAGAAGAAGATTCTTTTGAAGCAGAACTAGAACCAGATCACGGGGTACAAGAACCAGAAGAAGCCGATGATGTTCAAGCTAGACGAACATCACGTCAGATAAGGAAACCATCATAGCAATCAGAGTATGTGATGGTTAGTCATGATGCATATTGTCTTCTATCAGAAGATGGAGAACCATCAACCTTTCATGAGGCGCTAAATGGTTCAGATACTTCTCTATGGATGGCAGCAATGCAGGAGGAGATTGAAGCCTTACATAGGAACAACACTTGGGAACTTGTTGAACTTCCCAAAGGTCGGAAAGCCATTGAAAACAAATGGGTGTTCAAAATTAAACGAGATGACAACGATCAAGTGGAACGATATCGTGCAAGACTGGTGGTCAAAGGATATGCTCAGAAAGAAGGCATTGATTTCAATGAGATATTTTCTCCAGTGGTAAGACTTACTACTATCAGAGTAGTTCTTGTAATGTGTGCCGCATTTGATTTATATCTTCAGCAGTTAGATGTGAAGACTGCATTTCTTCATGGAGAACTTGAAGAGGAAATATATATGCTCCAACCGTAGGGTCAAGAAAAGAAAAGAAAACTCGGTTTGGTTGACCAAATCAGACGGTTTAAGCGCCTGTGTGTTGGTACAAGAGATTTGATTCCTTCATCATGAGCCTTGGATACAACAGACTGAGTTCAGATCATTGTATGTATTACAAAAGGTAAGATAATGATAATTTCATTATTTTGTTGTTGTATGTGGACGACATGTTGGTGATAGGCCCCAATAAAGATCGAATCCAAGAATTGAAGGCACAGTTGGCTAGGGAGTTTGATATGAAGGATTTGGGACCCGCAAACAAGATTTTAGGGATGCAAATTCACCGAGAAAAAGATAGGAAGATTTGGCTCTCTAAGAATTATCTTCAAAAGTCTTGAGACGCTTCAACGCAAGATCAGAAGCCAATCTCTACCCCACTTCTTATCAATTGTCAGTTATCCTCAAGTATGTGTCCTAGCAGTGAAGTGGAGAGGAAGGAGATGTCTCGAGTACTGTATGCATCAGCAGTGGGAAGTCTTATGTACGCTATGATTTGTACTAGACCAGACATTGCTCAAGTAGTTGGAATGATCACGGTTCATGGCGCATCCGTAGAGCATTGGAATGTTATGAAGAGGATCCTGAGATATGTTAAAGGGACCTCAGATGTTGCATTATGTTTTGGAGGATCAGAGTTTGTTGTCAAAGGATACATTGATTCAGACTATGCAGGTGATCTTGACAAAAGAAAATCTACTATCGGCTATGTGTTTACACTAGCAGGAGGAGCGGTAAGTTGGTTATCTAAGCTACAAACTGTCGTAGCTTTATCTACCATGTAATATGGCGCTACCCAAGCATGCAAGGAAGCTATCCGATTCAAAAGTTATTGGAAGAACTCGCACAAGCAGAGAAGATTATTGTGTATTGTGATAGTCAGAGTGCCTTGCATATTGCAAGAAATCCAGTCTTTCATTCCAGGACTAAACACATAGGAGTACAGTATCATTTTGTTCGAGAAGTAGTAGAGGAAGGGAGCGTGGATATGTAGAAGATTCACACTAAAGATAACTTAGCAGATGTTATGACAAAGCCAATTAACGGTGACAAGTTTATTTGGTGCAGAAACTCTTATGGCCTATCAGAAACGTAGCAACATTGGTATTGGCATAGTTGAGAGATTTTGAAAGCAAATAAATAAGGCTTTAAGTGGGAGATTGTCCGAAAGTAAAGTCATATTTAATTTATAATGTAAAGTCAATTATATGTAGTGGAGAGAAAGTTTCAAAGTTATAGGAATCATCAATTTATTGATGGTTAGGAGAAAATTAAGTTAGTTATTCATAGCACAACAATTAATATAAATAGTTGATGCATTGTAATGTTTTAATCATCCCATAATCATCCAAGAGTTTAATAGGCAATTGCTTCTCTTACTTTTATCTCTTATTTTAGTTGTCTTAATATTATTTTGTTACTTTGATACCCAATAGAAGTGATGAAAATTAATTGTGCAAATATGTTGTTAGAATCAATTTTAAGAGTAACACATAGAAATTTAATTGATATAACAAAAATAGAGTTATATAGTATATGGCATGTCGCAATATAATTCGTTGCTTTAAATTTAATATATTATAATAGATTAAACTCACTAATATTTTCTAAAATATGAAAACAATAATAAAGGCAGTAATCGGACCACCAACACTGTTTTAGTAAAGCTGGCTAGAACAAAAACTTTCATCAATCAATAGTAACATTACCATCAACACGTTTTTTAGTAAATTAAGCTCGCTAGAACAAAACTTCCATCAATCGATAGAAACATTAATATGCTTATGTAGTCTATAGATAGCAAATATTGATCATATAAACCAAACTCGTGCTGGTGTATTAATTGCTGGTCTTACATATGGAACTGATCAGTATGGGTATTGCATGGTTGAACCTTCATTGATGCTATACGTAAGGCATAAGTTAGCTATACCACATCATTGATGCTTATACATTATGGTTAATTTTCATTTAATGCAGAGTATGATGATGAAGAGTATTGTATTGGATGGGAGCTATGGGAGTGACTGCATCAAATTCTGTGACAAGAGCTCTATTTGAGTTGTGAATAATTAGTCTATAATTATAAGAAAATAAGTAGGTGCCACATTGATATGACGTGTGAATTCATTTCATTCAACTAACAGAGTGGCAAGTGTACTCTTCTTCTGGGGTCCATGTGGCCGAGTATCGATATATATTTGTCGAAAGGACTCCAATACTAGATTTTTCATGTTTGCATTAAGTCTGCTAATAAATAAGGGATGAGTGGGACGAACAAGTGCAAAAAATATCAAAGACAAGGTTAAAATTCATTTTCAAGAGATCTTTCAAAGTGATTTACTGAGAAAGACACAGCATGAAAGGATGATTCTTGATTAAATTTAGGAGGCAATGAAGGAATTGTCATGGATCTTACGTGCAACGGGAATTTTTATGAGAAAATCTTAGTAGGATCTTATTTCCTTCATTGATACTTGATAGAAAGATTATATAGTTTGGTGAGACAAAAAAACATGGATATTTGTCTTGATACTTGCATCGTTGAAGTAACTTTCTCTGGTTAGCAAATATCTTCAAACTTAAATCATTTATATAATAAAATGAAAAAGAAAAAGTTTTCGAACATTGGGTTCGTAGTTATCACCATTATTGACTAAACTTAATTCACCTGAAAAATAAAGTTCCACTACGAAACTAAATCCATCCTTTTAGTCCTATTTGAAAAATTACCAATTAGCACATTGCACAACAAAAATAACAGATGCAGCAAGTATTTCTGCAGGGAGAAGGACCTGCAGTACAGCAAAGTGAACCTATGACAATATTTCTATCATTATATCATCCTAAGAGTGCTCACGTATATATTTTTCCCTTCAACAATCAGCCTCTATTATCACTACCCATGCTAGCCTCCCAATCATATTCCACGCAAATTATTGATACTACTCAACTTGTTTGCTTTCAGTAACAGGAAGGTAGACACCTTCAGCTGCCAACCAGATATTGTCAGCCCGCTTTTCACGTACACCACAAACCTAGTCAAATACAATAAATGTCCATCAATAATGATAATCCAATTCCAATTATCAGGATCACGATAAAAAACCTATGGTATATGATATCATCATCGATGCCATTATTAGTAATGCACGCCAAAAACTAAAGCAACTACATAGTAACATTTAGGCGCCTAAAAAATGACAACTGAAAAGAAGCAAATTAAGTATCCAGAATTTTCTAGGTATATGAAATTATCTGAACAATCCTGCAGATCAGCAATTCAATGAAGTTTTGGCGAAAGACAAGAAAATTTTAAGATTCCAGGTAATTTCTCACCTCCTGCTGTCCCCCAGCAATCCGACTGTATTTCTTATCATGACTATGTAGATAGCCTGAAGTGTCAACGTGCTGAAGCCGAATCTTTTGATCCTGCTTCCAAGTCTTTCCACTTCCTTCTATAAAAAGCCTAATGAAAATAAAACCAATGTAAGCACTTTCTAAAATAGTGATCTAGTTAAATTATTGTCCTTGAAAAACCATGTTACCTCCAATAGTCCCCGGTGTCAGAATCATTTTCTCCACCAAAGCAGCTGACCTATTTTCAATTCAAAATTATAAACCCAATTATTTAATGGTCAGACTAGGTCTAAAAGCGGTTATATTTGAATCATAACATTAACTTTAATCTTAGCTCCTTCAAATGCAAAGGAAATCAAATTGGACCAAAAAATAATGTTGAGGTTATAAGCGGTGGTTAATTGCACAAGTCTTGATTTTTTTTCATAGTACACCAACTAAACCTCATCTCAATGGATAAGGTCAATTACATATGATAAACTTATTATTTGATTTTTATAGAGAGGCAACTAAGAGAAACATCAGGATGTTGCAGTAAGTCCTCTTCGCTTCTGTTTTACATCAGCAAAGGACAGGCTCACAACAAGTTTGAAGAAATACTGAAATACTAAAATGTTTGAACGAATACAAAGAAATCAAAGTGGGAAAATGCATAGAACCTTCTAGGTATAACTGGTCGGATACCACATATAAAGCACCAAATTAGCAAGAGCTGGAGAAGAAATGATGGGTTGATTAAGCGGCAAAAGATGCATAAAGCTGAGAATTGTCATTGTTTGGGGTAATGAGCATATGCAATGCAATGTAAACCCATGTAAATAGAAAAGAAAGTCAGTAACCAAATCACAATCAACAGCCTAAGACGAGTTGCATAATGGTGGATAGACATTCTAAACTTAAAAGTCTAGAATCGTTACATGACATGCATGGAAATAAGTTTGGAACATTAACATGTTACAATGAACGGAAGACAAATGACATTGTCCAAATCAATGTTCTAAAAACCGAAACAAATCCATCAGTTCAAATGGTTGGATCATATCCATACGATTCCCAGGTTGGTTTAACCTCATTTGAATTGCATTCTAATCAAACTGGGGTGTGAACCAGGTTGAACTGCAGTTGGTGTAACTCTTTCATTCTTTTTTTATTGGCTTCCAATTTAACAAAGGTTGAAAAACGGTTGAATTGATTAAACCATGACAAAGAGATCTTGCCAGCTCAATCTGGTCCAATTTTTAAAACATTGATTCAAATAGAAAGGGTGGGTGGTGAATGTTAAAAGGTGGGGTGATGAGCTTACACAAGCCGAGGGAAATAACATTATACTAAGAAAAAAAAGGACCCTGCGTGGTGGATGATATGTATTTGAAACATTATAGCACATTGTAGTTTGAGAACTTAGAAAATCAAATGGCTATGGTAAAAACCAATAAAAAGGATCAAATCAGATTTCGGTAAGAGATTAAAATAAAAAGATTGTATTTCATCATTATATAGTGAATAGTGCACGCTAAGCTGTCAACAACCAACATGTAATATAAAAATTCTTAAAACAATATATGATTGTATAATACCAAATGTAGAGTCTTGTCTTTACAATTGCACATCTAATGAAGCGAATAGAGTACATTGCAATTCGCAACATTGGCGTATGCAAATGGGAGGAGAGGTATAATAATCTCTTAAAAAGAAGAGGTATAATAATCTCTTAAAAAGAAATCACCCGTAATTTGTAATTTGGCAGCTATATGTAAGGGGACATACATAAGGAACACCTCAGAACCGGCTTATTGAAGTGAAACATTGACAGAAATCAACCACCAACAAATCCTAAGACATATATATAGTAATAAACAGTTGCAGAAAAAAAGAAAAGAAAAGACACCTCAAGATTGCCCGATATTGGGGAGGCATGCAAATGGCTGTGTAACCACTTCCTTGTCCTCATGTGCTGAAATCTAACAATTGTGCCACTTTTAATGGTGTCACCTTGTTTAGCTGAAGTTCCTGGCTCAGGCCTAACAATCTGCAAAACAATAACACACACATATCGAAATAAGCACTAATATGCTAAGTGTTTATACTATAAGTGCTTAATTAATCCGTTAATCTCATTATAGCTAAAATAAATAGGAAGAACAAGATTAGATTACCCAGTAACTGTTGGCATCATCAACAGTTGGAAAACCAGTAACAGATTGCTGTCCACTTCCAGAACCATAGGGCACATCATGAGAATGCAACCTATATTTCGTTTTCTCATGCATAAGCTTTATAACCGAACCATAAGTAATCTGAACCTACACAATTTCCAGATCAAACCAAATGAATTACAAATTTGCAAGATCCCTAACCCTAAACAACGAAATCGAAATTGAAAATAAAAAAACCTCGACGCCTTCGGAGGAAGCAGCGGAAGCAGAAGCGGTGGAGGAAGGAGAAACATCGGGATCGAGAGTGAGGAAGAGAAAAATGGCGAGAGCGAAGAATCCGAGAGCCATTACGAATAGAAATAGGATGAACCAGTTACGTTGCCAGATCGGGAGATGGGATTCGGAATGAGCGGTTGATTCTCGGTATACGATTCGGGTCGACCCGGTTTGTTGCGATGAAGATGAAGATGAAGGTTTTCTTCGTGATAGTCCTCCCTGCTGTTGTGACCCTGAGGAAGCCACTGTGATAGAAATGTGTTAGTGCATTCCACACTTTCGTTCGCGATTTGGTTATGTTATGATGGTGATGAATTCAACCCCTTCTTGCACGGTAATGTAACGACTGGACTTTTCGGTGTACGTTTTGTGACATCGTTTTATCCAATTGGTAACGTACACGTGGATCTTAGTGTTATGTGGATGCTTTTCAGTGGCTGGATTTTAGGAAAATAAATAACGACTCTAAATTATGTTCATTTATATTCCGGTTAATAGCTATTTAACCTCTGCAGTATAGGTGAGTATTGATTTACTCCCTTTTAAAAGAAAATGTTTGATCACCCCCATAAAATGTTAAAATTCTAAATCTTTTGCCTTCTAGGTGTAAAAATTACCCCCTAAAAAATATATATTTTTGATTTACCACCCTGATTTTTACACGCTTAAGGAGGTCCCAAAAATTATAGGGGGTAATTAAAAAAAATATTTTTAAAGGGGGTAAATCAAAACTCGCCTATATTGCATGGGGAAATAACTATTAACCCTTTATATTATTTTATTCAAAATAATAAATACTATACTATCATTTTATTTGAAATTTCTCCGGTATATACGACACATGTTTATACTGATGTTTTAACATCAGAACAATCTCACAGCAGCTGTCAATAATATCTCATCGACATTTCGAACAGATTTATCAAATTGTAATAAATACAAAAATTTGTGCTCAAAAAAAAAATACAAAAATTCAAACTGCATAATGATAAATAACATATAGAGTTGTTAATCTAATTCGATGCAACATCACCTACTCTGGGGGCTACCAAGTCAGGAAGAAAGTCCACTATCAACAGTATTAGTTCAAAGTTAAACTCCCTCATTTACAGCTTCTCGCCTAATCACTACTCAATGTAACTTCTACCTAGGTCCTCCCTAAATACGAGAAATTGTCATTTCACTTCCTAAATCACCTTAGTGTTATCTAAGTGTCTCAATCCCAATAAGTATTAAAAATAACTCAACCAGAAGATCATGCTCCCGTTACACAAGACGATCATACTTCCATTATACCATAAGATTATCTTCCATTACACCAGAAGATCGTACTTCTATTATACCACTTAGCCAAGAATCTTAACCAAGAACAATACTTAGAGTTGTTTAAAATCTTCCACCAAGAACAATACTCGACCCATTACCTAAAAGCTTCTGAGTGAGATTACAATGTTTACCACTTGTATCAAAAGATACAAGCGTGACAAAATCCTACACACGCAAGAGATTCTTAAAACCCAAGACTATTTTCTTCCATTAATTTTACAATTGCTAAAAGATAAAAGTTGGCACTTTAGGTTTAGTCTTTTCTTTACATACATTTGTTTAATCCATGGGCTTCGAAATCTCCATCAAATACTTCTAGATCCACAAGTTAATAATTGTATCTGTTGTGCAGTAAAATCTCCTTAAATCTTGGAATAATCAATACAAAGTTTTCTAAATTGTCTCAAGACCTAATTTAGTAACTAATGTACAATCGGAGATACAAAACCTTTTTGGTGACTGCTTCCCCAAAGTTCTATCCTTCTGATCCATGGGAAGTGGCTTTCCACACATAATTGCCAACTGTAAACGTTTTTATATTGGCCTTTTTATTATAGGCCATTGCAACACGCACTTTTTTTCGAATCAACACATCCAACGCATCTAACCTTTCTTCGTCCAGATCTACTATTTCATCAAGCATAATATTCCAATATTGTTATGATGAAAGTTCACTTTGGCGTTGTACTCGTATTTATTGCAAGTGTATCTCGACTGGCAAAAACATGTTGTGTATGAATGCTAATCGAAAGAGTGTCGACCATGTCGCCTCCTAGGGAGACGTTCGACAAGCCCATAAAACTTTATTTAACGTCTTATGCCAATTCTTGGGTTTCTTAGATACATGTTTCTTAATTAACCCAATTATTACTTTGTTGGCAGCTTCAACCTGACCATTGGCTTGAGCGTAACAAGGCGTGAATGTTACCAACTTGAAACCTATTTTAGATGCAAACTCTTGCATATTGCGCCCAATGAAAACTGACCCTTGGTCTGTAGTGATTGTCTTAGGGATTCCAAATCTATAATTGATATGCTTCTTAATGAACTCAATCATTGATTCTTGGTCAACATTGACCAATAGTATTGTTTTTATCCATTTGGTGAAGTAGTTTATCCCCACCAGTATGGACTTTTGTTGTTTCGACGAGGCTGGTCGAATTTCCCCTATGATATATGGCATCCATCCTCGAAACGACCATGGTTTAACAATTGTGTGAAATTCACTTGTGGGTACGCGTTGAATACCTGTATATTTTTGGCATTATTGAAATCCTTTAGCAAATTCAATACAGTCTTTCAAGATATTGGGCCAACAAACACCCTGTCAAAATAGTAGCCACTTCATTTTATGGTCCGCTTGGTAGGCACCACAAGCTCCACTGTGGACTTCGACCATCGCCAAATATGCCTCAATATCCCCAAGCACTTGAGCAAAACCCCTTAAGGAGTCTTATTGAACAACTCATTGACCATGCACGCGTAGCTCAAAGCCCTATATTTTACTTTCCTATCGGCATCTCCGACTGGATTTTCCAAATAATTCAGAATGGCAAAAACTTTGAAAATTTCAAAATTCGCTAAATCATCTGCCCCCAGCTTTTAGGGTTGACAATTTTGATGATGGTGTCCTTGTTGAGGCCACGTTCTCCCTCACTTCAACAAAACTTTTTAGCTTGTCAGTCGATACCGTATACCTAGAGTCAATTTGTGCCAAATCATTAGCCACTTGATTTTCTAATCTGGGCACATGTGTAACGCTTACAACTTCAAATTATTCCAACAATTGATTAACCCCTGTAAAATACAAAAATAAGTGCTCTTTGGTGCATTATAGTCTCGAGTGATTTGCTTAATCACTAGCTTTGAATAACCTTTGATTTCAACCTTTTTTGCACCTAAGTCTTTCAAAAGTTTAATCCCAATGATCAAAGCTTCATAATCTGCTTTGTTGTTGGAACATTTTCCATATACCCTACATTTGAATTTTGTTGGTACCCCTTTTTGAGATATAATCAGAACTCCAAAACCAGTTATATTCTTATGGTTTAACCCGCCAAAATATAATTTGCAAGGGTTGGTGTCTATCAAATTCTCTAATGGTTCGACTATTGTGTGATAGACTATAAAGCCTACCATAATTTTGGCCTTTAAAGGCATGTAAAACAATGAAAACTCAATTAAGACTAGTGCCCATTTGTTAAACTATGCAAAATTGATTTGGACAACATATGTTTAATGACCTTACAATGAGACGAAACATAAACATCAACTGGTTTAATATATTGCTTAAGCTTGATACATAAAAATACAAACACAAGCATAATTTTTCTATCATGATATACCTAGTTTATGCATATATTAATACTCGGCTCATGTAATATATGGGTCTTTCAACTCCATTATCATCCTCTTGGGCTATCATGCTTCCTATTCTTAAGTCAGATGTAACTATGTACAATATCATGTTCTTATTTCTACTAGGTGGCAATAAAACATGAGGCTTTGTCAAATATTCTTTGATTGCGTTGAAAGCCTCTTGTTGGTCCTTTCCTAAATGGAAGTCACTTTCCTTCTTAATCTTCAGTAATGGCGAGAAAACCTTTGTATTGCCACTTAGATTTAAGGTAAATCTTCTCAAGAAGTTGATTTTTTTGCAACAAAGACTGCAATTGTTTCTTTGTTGAAGGAGGCTTAAGATCTAAATTTGCCTTTGTTTTGATTTGATTTATATCAATGCCTTTTTTGTGTACCACGAAACCTAAAAAGTCTCCTGCATGTTCAAAGAAAGCACATTTTAGTGGATTCATTTTCAATCCATATTTCCTCATTCTTTCAATAGATCGTCGAAGATGGTCTAAATGACCATTCTCAGATGAATATTTTATCACAATATCATCAATATATATTTGCATAAAATTTTATATGAAATCATGGAACATGTCATTCATTACCCTTTGATAGGTGGCTCCAGCATTTTTAAACCGAAAGGCATCACCACTCATTCATATGTTCCCCAAAATTTGCTCTCTTCATTTTACGTATATGGCTTATGTTTCATCATACATACTCATGCATTGTGACGGGATCAAGGTATTTTGGTGTCCAAGTTTTGTTCAGACTATAGAAAATGGTTGTTTCGTCAATCAGTGCAAGGAGGATCTCATGCCCTCATTCTTTGTTCATTCAAGCTACCAAGGCTTCTCGTGCATCAAGGCATCTCAACTTATCTATCAATTTATTTGAAGATTGAAGATTGCGAGTGTTGAAGTATGAAATTAGGGTTTTATGTCCATGTTCATTGAGGATTTCTTCTTTCGTAAAATTGGCTCAATATGCCTCTTAATCGAGTAGAGTATGATTTTGTCACTGATTCCAACTGAGGACTTTGTGAGATATGATTTGTGAAACTCGTATTTTCTCAATTAACTTCTTCTCCTTGGAACATAACAAACGAGAATTAGGATTTTGGAGTCATGTTGTTTAAGCTTGATAAACTAGTTTTCAACTGACAATTATTTGTTTATGGTCTTCATGATAAGTATCTCTATGTACTTCAAGTCTTCGTGTCTTCAAAATTTCTTCAAGACAATGTACTTTTTATGATCATTAAGTGTGGCATGTAGTGAATCAATTCTTTCATGAAGGACGAAGGATGATATTAGGGACCATTTGGTTCATAATCATCAATTTGAAGATTGGGCTCGTTTCTTTGCTTATGATATGAGTCATTTGTGATGGGTTTCATTCAAGAAGTTTGAATTATAAACTTAAAGTTTGCCTTGGATTATCTTGAGAGGAATATCATTTGAATTCGAGATTTGTTTTCAAGATACAAATATATTTCAAGTCTCTATGGCCTAAATTCAAAGATTTTGTCATAGAAAATGCAAAGGTAGATAATTCAAGGTGTTGAATTATTGTGATATGCTTGTATGATTAAGGTTGGTGATAATCTTAATTGCATATGTTGTTGGATAATTGCACATGCATTCGTATTGGTTGCTTTGATACTTTAGTGGAAATAGAAGCGGTGAACTATATGTTCATATTGGTTGCTTTGATCCTTGTGTGGAAATAGAAGTTGTGAACTATATGTTCATATTAGTTTCTTTGATCCTTGTGTGGAAATAGAAGTGGTGAACTATATGTTCATATTGATGGGCTTTGGTCTTGTCTGAATCAGAAGCGTGGCTTTGGTCTTGATGCTATGCTTGTGATAATATAGAGCACACAAACTAACAAATGTTGTCCTCCACAATCACCCATAACACAACATGCATTTACCAAACTCAAGTATTATGTATTTACTAATTTTCAATTCAAAACCTATTCAATTGTTAAATACATGGAAATACATGATAAAACATAAACATATAGAATCCCAAGCTAAGGTATTAAATTTACAAAATTTCATGTTCCAGACCACGCTAAGCCCCACATATCTGCGCTAAGCCTCGAATTACAAAAGTTTTCGCACTAAGCGTGTAACACCCCAATTCTACCCAAAGTTTAATATGCAAAAATCAGAGTAATTTTAAAATTTCATAAATTAAATACTGAGGTGTCACACCATCAAAAACAACTCACTTAAAACGGTTTGCTTTAAAGTGAAAATCTCATATACATAGCATCGACGGAAAACATAAGGTGATTCATAAAAATCAAAACATCATCTTTATTAAACTTCCTTAACCAATCATATTTTCATAAAGTATAATTCTTCTTTACAAGAGGAAAGCAACAAAAGAACAACAACAATGACAACATAAATGTTCCCCCCGAGTGCTATGTATCAGAGCGACACCGACACTAACAGCTATAAACTCCTTCTGCACGTTACCAATATATAGGTAATGGCGAAACAAGTAAAGGGTGAGATACTCCAAAAAAATATAGTTATATATATATATATATATATATATATATATATATATATATATATATATATATATATATATATATATATATTTGGAATTATAAATGATATAAGTTAATAAGTGCATTCCAACACATAATCAAACTCACTTACTTTACTCGTCATCCTAATGTGTATAATCTACACTATATCACCATAACCTCATCGGCATAAAACGTCGCAACAACACATAACCCTCCGTCACCACAAAATCGTCACGAGCTAATACATCACTAATTAACACGGTAGTCTTAAACAACAACATCAACCAACAACATTAAATAATGCTAATAATTAAAGCAACATAAACAAATCATCACAAATTGGCTAAAGCCCATCTTCGCTTTTGGCATAAAGCCCATCTTCGCTTTTGGCATAAAGCCCATCATCACAAACATCATCACATCATATATCATCGCAATTCAATATCATCCATCAATCAATAAAAACCCAACGCCAAACAACTCAAACATAAACATAACGAACTCCATGAGACACGACTATGTTATGCATGTGGTACCCATCGCTTTGTCCGTAATTAGGGACACTTGGCATAAAGTTGATCTTCGCTCTCGGCATAAAAGTCATCATCGCTTGGCATAAAAAGCCCTCTTCGCTTATGAAATGTATGTGACTCGACAATAAAACAACACAACACAAACACAACATCATCGCTCATCCAAATTGGCATAAAGCCCACATCGCCATAATTTATCTAAAATAAGATAAATATATCATCGCATCATAATTGCATTATGCAAACATCACTAATAAATTCACCAAAAATCATGCATTCACAAATCGGAAGCATTTGTTAACGACATCAATTTAATCATCACATCATCATGTACAAAGCATATCAACAAGTATTCATTAATAAATACACTGTCACAAATCTTACGTTTATTCACACCATATCATCATCAATTAATTCACTAAATTCCGAAAACGGGAAAATAGTCAAACACCTAAAATCGTCGCGAAAGCCATTCCTAATAATCGGTATTAGTCATAATCGTCGACGTCGAAATCGGATTGTCCATACGTGCCTTAAGTCCACTAAAACACAATCCGGTTCAATTTACCGTAAATTGGCCTATTTCGGGTCGCTTAGTAAAAACTCGTAATTTCTAAAAACTAACCTCACCACTACGTTCTACACGTCAAACTTAGCTAGCACGTCAATTTACGTTGAATTCGGAGCAACTTACTCCGTCGTCGAATTTATCGAAATCAGAAAATCGAAACATAATCGGGTTCTAAATTTAATCGGCTAACTTATATCCTAATTATATTTTATTGATATAAATTATAACTGTGTGAAATTTGAGAAAAATAAAGAAACAGAGACCAAATGATATTTTGTAGGTGAAATTATGCAAAAGACAGTATTTCCTAAGACAGCAAACCACAACGCAGAAAATTCGTTGCACCCTCACACTACACAGGGCGGACGCCCTTGGCATTAGAAGGGGGCTGGAGGCGGGGGCCTCAGAAGGGGGGACGGCCGCCCCACAGCTGGAGGTGGGCGCCTCCCCCCATGCTATTTCTTTCACCTTCCCTGCGTTTTATTTGATAACAGACAGTTTGCTTTTCTGGTTTTTCTTCTTTTACAGTTTCATAGTTTCTTTGTTTTTTCATTTCCACCTTATATTTTCATTATACCATACTACTAATAACAACACCTATAATCTTTACCCCAAAATCAACTCTTCTAAACATTTCAACAATCACTCAAATAATTCATAAAACTTCTACTATCAATTTTTTCCCCAAATATAACATATATCATCAAACCCTAACTATAATGAAATGGAAGAAATCAAACCCCTTACCATGGAAGCTTTGGTTGATCTTGATGATTCTACAAACCCAATCTCAAGCTCTTGCTCAAGATCTTCCTCATCTTCTCCTCTTGTTCTTCTTCTCTCAAAACCCCTTCTTTTCCTCTCTAGTTTCTATTTTTGGTTTTGTGTTCACAATGGAATGAAAAGGAGAAGAAAATGGTTTTTATAACTTGTTTTCTTACTAGCTTCCAAATTCTCATGTTTGGCTTGGTATTTTTGAATGGAAGGAAAATGAGGAGAAATGATTTGTAGTGGTATTTTCCCTACTAGTAAGCTTAAGGGTGCAAACCCAATTCAACATAATTAATCCTTACACCACCCAACTTTATTAATTATTTAACACCTTGTTAATATCTATCAATATTATTTATTCAATCAATTAAAACAATATCGGGGAATTAAATATCGGATCCGAATAATGTTTTACCGAACCGAACAGAATAAAACCCGGACCGAACACAACGTCGCCAGATAAATTAATAGGTATATTAATTAATATGAATATTTTCGTCGCAAGATAAATATCGATCGGTAATTCGAAAATATTAATATAATACAGTATTAATTAAAACAGGGCGTTACAACTCTCCCCCACTTATAAACTTTTCGTCCTCGAAATTTCAACCAAAACGAACAAATCGGGACATGCCTACGCATTCGTCCATACAATCCTTGCGTCAATTAAACAACATATAAAATACACCAAACACAAGGGTATCTCCCTAACCACAACGTCTAGACAAGAACAAGCATGCCGAGATGCAAAGCCCATACAATGCACTCGACAACCAACTAACACCCAACAACTAAACAAGCTGTAAACACACCGGTTCACTCGAGAACCAAACAAACAAGATCGATACTATCCTAACGTCTCCACCATAGAATTAGCCACACACTCGAACCGACACCTCAGAAACGAGTCACCAAAGATAGGAACATAAAGTCCTACTACACAACACTGTCACCATCGCTAAAACGAAAAACAACAAAATGGTTATACAAACCAAAACTGAAACAGTCAAAATAGGGTAAAACCACGCGTGCTACACAAACACGAAAGAGATGTCTTCAATCACGCCTGAGTTCGAACTTCAAAAATCACACTTGCAGTTATCGCTCTCATTCCAGAAAATCACAAGGTCACATCATCCTTGTAGATTACCAACGTACACCCCTTGAGAAACAACAAGTTACACAAACATAACAGAGCAGCGATACACCACTCACTCTAGGGCTTATACAGACGACTTGCGACTATAACTTCACTAGTCCAAAACCAACAATCTCGCATACTTGCTAACAATTCAATGCTCGATATCTAAACCATGCTGCTTCACTTCTATGCATAAGATGCCAACCGTAAAATAACTTGGTTAATTCCTCAACTTCGCAATTACTCAGAAAGGATACGTTCAAAGCACACACCCATCAAGACACCTTGCAACATCAGTTTTATCAACTCGAAAAATTGCTCTTTCATTCTCGATTGATCAACGTCCATTGATCCTCTAAAATACATGACATAGTTGACCTTTTCAAATACTACCCAAATATCTCCCTTGTGAAACTTCGACGTATACACTTGACTTCAACGAAGTCTTCCCCTATACCAATCCAATTCCCAAAATTGCATTAAGTAATCCCCATCCTCGCATCGTCGCAACAATCAATACACATGCTTCTTATCCGAAACACCTTTCATAACTTTCCATCGTCCCAAGTGGTAACTCAATCACAACACTCTCTCAAGAACTCTACTCATCAACGTCGTCTCCTACTCCTGACCTACAACTCAGGTCGGACTTAGAACCATAACATCAATTTCTATGGAACCCAACAAGAACACTGTCGCGATCGACTTCAGTCACAGATAGAACATTCTCCTTTATAAAACATCAATCATCTCAAGGTACCCGTGGCTACCAACCCGTCACAAAATTCTTTACCATCAAGACTTATCTTCGTCGTAATCTAATAATCCACCGCGACCATTAGTATCCGACGAAATCCATAAGTTAGTAGTGAACAAATCCCTAATAATCTTATGGACTTAATCTCAACAATTGTTCCAAAACAAACATGCAACATTCTTCACAGTAGTAAAATCCCAAATCAGATATACTTGGGTTATCCGCGACATCAACATACTAAGCTCAACAACAGACGAAGTCTCTTTATAGATTGCACTCAAACTTGAATCATCTTCAACAATTCCAATCTCCTCGTCGTTAACATCTGCACTACTAAAATTTCAAATGAGCACAACCGCATCAAACTCTAACTCACGCGTCCGACAATTTTTCCTTAAGAAAAATCAAACTGTTCCAAGGTAGTAATACACTTTCTCCACTCTACGTCGAAATACATCTTAAGTCCAAAATGAAATATCACAATACGCCCCACAAGGTTCTTCAGTACAAAACAAAACCGAAATCAAAGCATTCGCTAAACTTTCCACTGGCTCAAACAAATTTGCTTACCATCGCGAAGTCCAAATAGCGACTCAACCATCTCGAGTCAAAATACCCACGATTAATACCAGCTTGTAAAAAGATCTCCCATCAAACTCACAAAGCTAACCATCCAAAAACAAAAGAACTTCTAACTCTGAAATACTTCTTGAGGGCTTCTACATGATACAAAATAAAACTCCACGGAACTGTCCAAAATATCACCGTCTAAGTCGCTTACTTAAGGCACTCACGTCCAACAGTTCGAAATTCTATCCTTAGAATACTCGACATGCACTGATCTAACTTCACTACTGATAACGCAAAGCTCAGATGCTTGCCACAATCCCTTAACTTGATGTGAACCAAATGATATCCATGAATGCGAAGTAACTCTTACAGCTACTCATGAGAGTACTGTCTGAACATTCCAAAATCACACCTGACGCATTAGTCACACTAATGACATCAACCAAATTAGATAAATAAATAAAGTTGATTAGTAATAAATAAAGTTGGATGACGACTTCATTGTTTGTAATCGAATTAGTAAAAAAAATTGATGGCGTCAACATAGAGATAATGAATGTGATTAAGTAAAATTAAAATAAATAAAAAAGGCATTAAAATAGCATCAAGAAATATAAGAATGACACATCAGTGCCATTAAATACCAAATACATATAAATCAAGCATTAGTACAATAAGACATATTTATCCTGTTGGTAGTTAAAATTAAATTTTTATTAGTAGGGTTAAACATGATTTTTTTAGGTATTTTAATTTTTATATATTTATAATTGATTTTTATATATTTATAATAGATAATAAATAACTAAATTTAAAGGAGATTAGTGGATACTTTAAAACTAAAACTGGTGTCTGTGTTATTATAGCAGACCTCGAGGGACATTGGTGTAATTATCCTAAACTATAAATATACATTGAACATATATCTGTTATTTATTTTTTAAAATTACACCGAATGAATAAGTATACATCATATTTTCATTTTAAAGATTACGTTAAATGATTTTTTATGTATATTGTTTTTAATTTTATTATTTTAAGTTTACATATTATTTTAAAATCTATAGTTTCTAATAATTTTAATTCAATCTCAATATTATTATTATAATATTTTTTATCTTAAAAAAAATCTTCTAAAACTAGAAAAATACATGGAACATGTATTTGTCTTTTTTTGTTTTATTTGAATACATTGAACAAATATAGATATCACATGATTTTCATTTTAAAACTAAATATAATGCAATAATTTCTATAAATTTAATATTTACACAATATTGTATTTGATTATACATAATATTATTATACAAACACCGACAACCACATCCTCTGTCACATATCCAAACCACTATGTTGTAACAACGAAGACATATTTTAATTGTTGATATTTATTTATATTTTAGTTGTTTTTTATTTAAAAAATATTAAATAATTTTTTTAAATTAATAAAATTGATATGCTAATATTTCTCAAATAAAGTACAGTAAAAAAAGTTGTCTAGTGCATCACCTATCAAACATTGTAGAGTATATTTTTTAAATCTTTTTTTACTACTTAATACTACTTTGTTCGATAGATCTGTTTGATTTGATTTAATAAAGTTATTTTTTAATTTTTAAAATATAAAAGAAAAATGATATGCTTTTTACTAATTACAAATATATATTATTTTAAAAACTTAAAATAGTTTTTAAAAATAAAATTATCAAATAAATTTTATTTATTTTATTTTATTTAAAATTTATTTAAAAAAAATTTTTAAAATGAAAAAAATAAAATTTATTTAAATAAGCCCTTATTATTTTTCAAATCAAACACACCTTATATTGTTACCTTCATAATTATTTGAGTATGTTACTGACCATTAATATTAATATAATAAAAAAAATACATTTAAAAAGTGTAAATTATTAGAATATAATAAATACACAATTAAACATAATAGAAAAAAATATGCACACATTAATGCCTTTGAGTAGATCGGATGAGTGTAAGTTATTGATATAAGGTTCAATTTACGAAGATAGAGCTTAAAATGAGTTGAGTCGAGTCAAATTTATCTCAGTTTGATTTGACTCATTAAGAATTGATTTCCTTCAAATCTTTATTTGAGTTCGACACTAAATTTTTTTAAAGTTTATACTCGACGGATTATAAGTTTACGAAAGATTCAATTCAACTTTTTAAGTTCATCTCGCTTGCTTCATGAATTTGAAAGCCATTTTTTAAAGTATATATATTTATATATATGAGACATTTTAAATTATTAAAAAAAATATTGAAATAAAATAAAAGTTATCAGATTGAAATTTAACTTTGTCTCAAAAATCTACTAATTCAAAAATTACATAATTTATACGATGTTAATTTTATTTGTATAAATATTTTTTGAAATATTTTGTTCACTTAAAAATATAAGTTATTAATTAAAATTATTAGATTAAAAATAATGGAGCTAAGATTTGGAGTAAATCTTTAAACATACTCTTAAAAACAATATAACCCTTCTCTTATATAATTGAGTTGACTCATGAATTTAACAAGTCGAACTATGCATAATTCAAGTTCATATTCAACTCATTTGATTCATGAACTAGTTCAACGATTTAATTATCAAATCGAGTTCGAAACTATTTTTGAATTGGTTTGACTCATTATCAGCCCTACCTAAAAGTCGTTTATTTGTATTTATTCCTTAATTTACATACATTATTGATATTTATAAATCAACCGCTAAAAAAGAATCCTCACTTATCTTGTCATTCTTTACATATTATATTATCTAGGGTTAAATATATAAATCCCTCTGTAATGTTAGCGAGATTCGCATTAGACCCCTATAAAAGTTTTTTTTAATCGCCCCCTGATGTTATGTAGATTCTCTCACTGATACCCTTTGTTGCCTAGGTGTCACGGAATCTTTGCTTCTTATTTCATGCGTGACATTTACTTTTATATTTCTCCAAGTTAATGTACAATCATTGGACAACATGGCATAAATTAGAAAATTAGGGTTTTTTTCCAATGCCTCTCTTCTTCGTTATATACAACATCAACTTCTACCCTTGCCATATTCTTCGTGTTTCCCAGAAATTGTGTATCGCCTCAACCATTTTCTTTGTTTCTCCATCCATCATATTCTACCCTCTGCACGTCTTCTTATCAGTCGCGTAGCAACAGCAGAGCATGGGTGGGAGCAAGTCATCCTCAACTAATGATGTTGGAATGGGTTTGCCAAATTATGGGTGCAACTTACAAATGAAGATGTGGGTCTCCAAGTCAATTGAAAATCCTGGCAGAAAATTCTAGAAATGCAGGAACGTGTTGGTGAGTAAATTTATGAATTTATGGTTATTGAAGTCACGATTTTGTGTTATATGTGCTGATAATGTTACGATGAAACTGCAGAATGGTTGTGGTCTGTTTGTGTGGGATGATTTGGTTAAAGGGAAAAACGTTAATCCGTCTAGATGTTGTCAATGTGATACAAAGAAGACGTACTTGAGAGAATTAGCTAAAGAGATTGTGGACGAGATCGAGTGCAGAGTCTGAAGGCTTAACAAGTTGGAAAAACATAAGAGAAAAGTTGTAGAGGAAAAGAGGAAATTTTTTTGGATGATGATTCTTTTTGGCTTGTCTTGGACTATGTTTTCAGTTATGGTTAAGTTATTGTAGCTAAGATTTTATCCATGTTAACACCAATTATAATCCAAGATTTTTATGAAGAATGAAATGCTAAGTTCTAATTTCACATGTTATGTTGTATTGTAATTCCTTTCAATTGTAATTCTATGTCTTGTTGTTAATTTATGTTGTATTGTAATTCCTTTCAATTGTAATTCCATGTCTTGTTGTTAATTTCATATGTTAAGTTATGTATAGTTGAAGTATTTCATAATAGGAACATAAGACATTTATGTAACAGGAAAATAGAACAAAAGACATTAGGTCTTTTATGGCGTAGTGTGGATCTTCGGGAAGTAAGATTATCGTGACAACACGTGACAAGCATGTCACATTAGTTGTGAAATCAAATCTTCAATATCATTTAAAGGAATTGGAGGAGAGTGATTGTTGGACTTCATTTGTAAAACATGCTTTTCGAGGAATGAATGTGTTTGAATATCAAAATCTTGAATCTATTGGCAAGAAAATTGTAGAAAAGTGTGGAGGGTTACTTTTGGCTGTGAAAATATTGGGGAATCTCTTGCAAAGAAAATTTTCTCAAGGTGAATGACTTTCAATATTGGAGACTGATATGTGGCATGTATCAAAAGGCGGTGATGAAATTAACTTGGTATTGAGATTGAGTTAACATGACCTCTCTTCCAATCTAAAGTGTTGTTTTGCCTATTGTTCCATATTTCCCAAGGGATATGAATTTGAAAAAGATAAATTGATTAAGCTTTAGATGGTAGAAGGTTTGCTGAAATGTTGTGAAAGAGACAAAAGTGAAGAAGATTTGGGTAACGAATTTTTGGATGATCTAGAATCCATTTCATTTTTCCAACAATCACTAAATTCTGAAGGTTATATGATACTAGTCATGCATGATCTTGTCAAGGATTTGGAAAAATCAGAGTCTCAAGAGTTTTGCTTACAAGCTAAAGGAGATAGGGCGCAAAATATATCTGAAAGGACATGCCACATTTGGTGCTCTCTTGATTTGAAAGACGGGGATAGAATATTAAAGCACATTTACAAGATTAAGGGATTACGTAGCTTGTTGGTAGAACAACCACGAGGCTATGATGATGAATGCTTCATGATAAGCAACAATGTGCAATGTGATCTATTTTCAAAACTAAAATATTTGCGGATGTTGTCATTTTGTGGTTATATTTATGAACTCAGAGACTTATCATATGAGATAGGCAATTTAAATTTTTTGTTGTATCTAGACCTATCTTGGTCAAGTATTAAAAGGTTGCCTGATTCTATCTGTAAGCTTTACAATTTAGAGACACTAATATTGGAAGGGTGTTTCTTTTTGATTGAGCTTCCTTTAGATGTTTACAAACTTGCAAATTTATGTTATCTTTATCTCAAAAATAGTGAAATAAAGAAGATGCCACAAAAGATAGGGAGGCTAAACCACCTCCAAACCCTGACTAATTTTGTTGTGGGAGAAAAAAATGGGCCTGATATTAAGGAGTTGCATGGTCTCAATCATCTTCAAGGAAAACTTTGTATTTCAGGGTTGGACAATGTAATGAATCCCGCAGCTGCAGAAGCAAAATTGAAAGATAAGAAGCATTTAGAAGAACTAAATATGCATTGGAGTGACAAAATTCAAATCGATGAAAGAGAAGTTATGAAATTTGAGAGGATGAGTAATTGGGAGGAATGGTTGTATATTGAAGGGTTTCCTTTGCTTAAAGAGCTTTCTATAAAAGATTGTGTCAAATCGAAAATGACATTGCCTCCATATCTTCCTTCTTTACAAAAATTGTCCATTACTCAAGGAGAAGTACCAAAAAGAGGAAGGAGAGCCTTGGCATACAATTAGTCACATCCCTTCTGTGAACATAGCTTGACTGAATAGAGCGGCAGAAACTACCTGTTGCGACTCTTCTATCTGTCTACAAAACTTTGACAGTTGAGAAAAGAAACATTGAGACTTGACACATATTTCTGTACTAGGATGTTTTCACTTTGATTTTCTGTTTTTCTTTATTGTTTGGAAGAATTGATCCTGATTATTATGAAATAAAAAATTGAATGTCATGCGCATGGGCGGTTTCACCCTACGGCCTGCTAGGGCCATTGCCCAGGCTCTCTTATTTTTTTTGAACCAAATAAAATTAAAAAAATTAAAAAATTAAAAAAGAAAAAAAGGCCAAATATTTATTTTTGTAATATACAATATAAATTTTTGGTCTTTAAATTTTTTTTCTGGAATTCATAATTGAAAAAGGGCCAAATATTTTTTTTTGTTATATACAATATAAATTTTTGGTCTTTATATATTTTACCGGACTTTATAATTGTGAATTTTTTATCTTTAAATTTTATACCCGAATTTTATAATTATGAATTTTAAGTCTTGAAATTTTTTGCCCAGACTTTATAATTTTTCTGGCTCCGCCACTGGTCATGCGGCTTTGTTTTCAGTCACTCTACTATCTCTTCACAATAATGTGCAGCCAATGAAACCATTCTTCTTACAGGTGACTTAAAACCACACTCTCATTGCTGTACACCTTGCATTAACACCTATTATTCAAAGCCATTTCATAGCATTCTTCATTTTCAGTTCTTAACTGTATATTCAATTAAAAATGTTTAAATTGTTAAGATCCCTTACAATTAGTCTCATGTGTATTAATACTCATCATTCATGGGTGAATTAGTTTCAAAGATTGCATGTATGAACCTTCCAAAAGGCACACAATAAGGGTAGAATTTACTTGTAGGAAGTTGATCCTGCACATTCAAACGTATAATTTGTACCATACATAATTCATAAAAGTATTTCTGTTATTGAGGAGTTTAGAGATTTGAAATATTCAAGTGCTTCACCGAAATAAGTGACTACCCGCACTAGATGAAAATCTAGAGATATACTCATGTCTAATGTCATTGCGTGTAAATAAGGCAAGTTTAAATCAATTTATCAGTTGGAGACTAGCTAATTGGTGCACAATTTTACCAAAATGATCTCTTAATTGTGTAATATATACTACAAGATTAGTTTGTAATTTTTTGTTAAAAGTTGAGTGAGGACATTGATACTGATCTATAGTCTAAACCTAGAATAGAAAACAAGGTTGCAAGCGTCACACCAAAAGTCTTTAAATATATAAAATAAAATGATTTTAATGGGCTTTATGGGCCTTTAATTCAAAATACAATAAAATAAAACCAAATAAAAAATAAATTGTTTATTGTTTAAATATTAAAATGCTTTCTGACGCGCTATTCTCCTTCGATACGTGCAATCAACCCTCCTACACCAGTCTCCTTCACTTCTGAAGAACTCGACCCCAAGTTCACTTCTTGATAAAGAGCTTCATCTGACTGTAGCTTGCTGTAAGTACCAACTGTAACCTCTCTTTACACAGAAACACCATCACATCTTCCATCTTGAAAACTTTAACTTCCATGTATTTATCTCGCATAGGAGGCAAATCATTTGGTAGCTCATATGTGGTCAACTCATTGAAATCCTTTAGAACCCCTATCACTTCTTCTGAAATTGTTGTTTCCTTCTTCTCAACATTCTTCAACCCTTTGATCACCACTGGACATAAACATTCAGTTTCTTTTACAACCTCATCAAGCTCCTTTTCACTTTGCGTCATCACCAAGAAACCAAACTTCTTTCTTCCTGAATTCTTATCAAAGTGCAAAACATGCGCCATAGCAATTTATGGGTGCCCTATTTAAACATCATCACATTATCTCTTCCTTGATAAGTGATATCATTATCAAATTGTCAAGGCCTACCAAGTAAAACATGACAAACATACATATATAGAACATCACAAAGTACCCTTTCTCTGTAATGCTTTCCGATGGAGATATGATTTTGCATGATAATGTTCCTCGAAATTGGGATCTCTTACTTACCCAACCAAGGGTGTATGGCTTCTCATGGGATTTTGTGGACAACTTCAAATAATCTACCAATTTCGGTGAGACCAAATTCTCCATACTGCCACTACCCACAATTAAATTACACATTTTGTTCTTGATATAACAATGTGTTTTAAGCAAATTTTTGCACCGCCCTTCGTCTATAGATGCTATTCAAATTCTCTGCAGCACAAAATTTACCGTCTCATCAGATTCTTCCTCTGCAACACAAAATTCTCTTTCTTCTTCCTTTTCCCTTTCTTCCTCAACAACAATGATTCTCCTTGTAGGACAAACATTTGATTTGTGACCTCTTCCGTTACAACGATAACATGTGTCTATAGTGGGTCTAACATATGGATTATTTTGTCTCTAACTTGGTGCTTTACTCTACTGCACACCGCTAGGGTTGCTAGTCCCCTTATTCTCTGGGTTTGAATCCTGAGTTATTGCACTCTTTTCCTTGTCGTCGGTCGATTCAAAGTTATTCTGGGGAGAATACCTAAAAGATGAGAAAATTTGAGGGGATTTCTCTATAAATTATGCCTTTGAAGCTAGATTAAATGCCTTAACTATGGTCTATACAATATGTAAACCCATCTTCTCCTGCAAAGATCCCTTTAGGCCACTTATGTATCGAGCCACTTTCTGACTCTCTGATTCTCCTAGTTCATTGCGCTCAGCACTTTCTGACTCTCTGATTCTCCTAGTTCATTGCGCTCAGAAAAACGCAGGAACTCAATGGTGTACTCAGTGACGGTTTTCTTGCCTCGAACACACTTGATGTACATATTATAAAGAATTTGTTCATAATCCTCCGGTAAAAACTGCCCAAGCATCAATTATTTCATTCTTCGCCAAGTTCTGATTGGGTTCTTCCTTTGCCTCTGCCTTTGAACAACAAATTTATCCCACCAGACAATTGTAGTACATCTTAACCTGCTTGCTCTCAAGGACGTCCATAACATCGAATAATCTGTTGACGTCGAACTGTCAACCTAAATATTTCTCTACTCTCATCGTTCCATAGAATAATGGAATATTAGACTTCACTCGATAATCATGGTTATGTTGATTTTTCCATTATTAACGACCTCTTCCTCGTAGGATTCTTCTTCTTGGGAACTCGAATTTTCAACAATAATATTAATAGCACGATGATTATTTCCACCACGTGGAACTCTAACCTGTTCTCTTCGCAAATTTCTATTGTTGTTAACGATGATTCGCTGAATTCTCCATCGGTTCATTCAAATCATTTAGAGCCGCGGAAAAAGTTGTGGTAATTCCCTCAAGATTATCCACCATGGTTGTCAAGCTATGAAAAGAACTAGAGAAACCTGCTTTGATGCCAACTGAAGTAGTCAGAAGCCCTAGAAAATAATAAGCGTTAAACCTAGAATAGAAAATAGGGTTGCAAGCGCAAAACTTGTCGGATAAACTTTAAAGTCCACCAAGAATAAAGAAAACTTCAAATTTTATTATATGAAATATAACCGCTACGCCAAAGGTGTTTAAATACATAAAATAAAATAACTCTAATGGGCCTTTAATCTAAAAGAGAATAAAATCAAACAAATAAAAAATATTTTATTTAAATATTAAAATAAAAAATTGTTTAAATATTATATTATTCTCCTTCGCGCAATGTGCCCTCCTATGTCAGGAAGTGACATTATTTTGTCTTTCTTTGTTGCCAACTTTTATGTAAAATATTTCACATTTTGTGGGAAACTAGTTTATCCGTAGTTTATGGCTAAAGAGCTAGAAATTGCTTATTCCTTTTATGAATAACGGTATTTGAAAAAAAGGTTGAATATAAAACTTAAAACATATATAAAACTAAGATATTTGGGTCGAATTATAAAAGAACAAATTAACCACGCCAAAATGATCATGAACATAACCGAATAAAAAAAACAAGATCAGATCACATAATTTCACACATAAATTACAAGTAATGCAAAAAGAGAAAATAAATTACGGTATACATTTAGAAGTATGAAGAATCCTGCCAACCTCTAGTGCCATGAGAAATTTAAGTTGCTTCCTTCTGACTTTCGATCTTGCCTTTCACTTAAAAGTATTATATGCGCACACTTGCAAAAACTACTGATGAAAGTTTTAGAGTTTCTTTGTTATTGCTCTTTGATGTGAAGAGCAATAATTTTAGGAGAAAGTTTAGTGAAATATGGATGTCTCTACGGTGTGAAAGTGAAGGGCTTTTATAGAAGAGAATTATGTCAAAAAATTAAATGAGATTAATCTATTTTTGGTATGATATTTAAGATTAGAAATTGATTGAAATAACAAAATTATGAATTTGAAAGAGAGTGTGACTAGGTGCAAGAATTGATATGAAGAGAAATTAATTTGAAAAGATTTTATTTATTTATACCAATTTTGACTATTAAATGCATAAAAATCAAATATTTAAAAAATAAAAAATAATTCTAAAAGAGCCTTAAAATAAAAAACGAAAATAATAATAAAATAATATAAAAAAGACATTTTTATCCTCTTTAAGTGAAAATACACAAAAAAAGAGAATAGAATATAAAATGTAGTGCAATGAGAATTGAACCCACAACCTTATACTCAATATTCTAAATGATGGTTTCTTACCAATTGTGCTATCTCGATTATTCAAAATAAAAGTAGCCTTTAAAATTTAAGAAGGATGATGGCATATTTGTTATTTTTAACAAACAACTTTTTTATAATTTTTTAATAAAGTAAATTAGTGTTAAGAAGTTAGTAGAAATAAACTAAAAAATATTATAAAACACAAATTTAACAATTAGAAATAGGACGAGCAAATTTGGGGTATGATAGATGACATTGACAGAGGGTTGTTTCCTAACGGATCAGATTCAGAGGTGTCTTGGAGGCCATCATGGCAGAGGCTCAGAGTGCTTTGTCATACAGGAGGTAGCAGAAAGACGCCTCGAGGGTGACATGTCGACTCATCATCCGCCATACACAGTGTTTATGTTGATGATGCACTTGTATTTTGATTATGATTTTTTGATCTTGTGTTGTATCGTATTTGTATTACTATTCGTATTACTTGGATATCATTACTTAGATTATATTGATATGCATTTTGGAATTTGGATAACATTTTTGGTCTTTTGTTCAATTTCTTATTTGTATAATTTCTCCAATTATTGTTTTTGTTTATAATTTATGTTTTGTATGCTTGAAACATATTTAAATTACTGTCATGCGTAGAACCGGAAATATACCTCCAATTTGGAACTAGAAGTATATATCTGGTTTTAACACAAATATTATAAAAAATGGTGTGTACTGAAAGTATACTTTCAGTTTTAGAGGGGCATTATGGGAAATACATAAGGTTTAATTAACCACTATGAAGTAGTTTAAGAAATTCCCTTTATTTATAGCAGATAACATATGTGTTGGACAATTAAAAATGGGAATTTCTCAACCCACCCCATAGTGGAGTGAGACACCCAATGGAAATCCAAAAATACCCTTCCCACAACCGGAAATATATTTCTGGTTCACACTCATTTTTGTATAAAACAGACCAAATACGGTGTCACCCTTCAAATTATAAGAAACTTAATCGGAGATGTACTTCCAGTTTGGACTCGGTTATATTTTGTATATTACCAGAAGTATACTTAAAACAACAACCTTGTTGACATGTTGATCATCACCATTTCTACTCATTCCACTCCAAACTTCTCAAAAACCCTCTCCATTCTCGATCCATTTTCCACTCCAAATCATCATTTTTGTGGTTCATCATATCAAAAAGAGCTCAAGAAAGTAGAATTTCAGGTAAACTTTATTCCTTTTATACCTCATTCACTATATTAATCTATTACTTTTTGACGAAATAAGGTTACGTAGAAACCGGAAGTATACATCCAGTTTATGTTTGAACAGAACTGGAAGTCCATTTTCAGTTTTTGTCTGTGTTTTTTTCTCAACAACTTTCATTGTGACATGTTTATAATTATTCTATTTATGTAACATAGGTATGGCGCACCCCGATAACATTCCTAAACCTGATGTATCTAAATTTGTTTCGCCGGTCGTAGTTTCGCCTCTTGTAATTAAGGCAGTAGATGTTTGTGAAGATTTTGAAAATGTTGAAGAATTTGAATTACGGGAAAACATGTTGCAGTGAATTCGTATAGAGTCAACGAAACTAGGATTTAGTATTATGATAGCAAGGTCTGATAACGGTACGGATAGAAAAAATGCGTTTGTAATTTTGACATGCGAAAGAAGTGGGAAATACATACCTCATATTCAAAGTTTTAAACGCGAGGATATCGGTTCAAGAAAATGTGAATGTCCATTTCGGTTGCGTGGTTATATTATGGCTAAGAAGAAGTGAAAATTTAATGTGATTATCAGTGAACACAATCATGATTTAACTCAAAAGTTGATCGATCATCCAATAGCATGTCGGCTCCTTCCGGATGAGAAGACACGTGTTTCTGACATGACTTTGAATTTAGTACCGCCCAAAAACATTCTTGCAACTTTGAAGCGCAAAAGACCCGAGAGCACATCAAATATTAAACAAGTGTACATTAAGCGCTATAAAACCAAGTAAGTGATTCGGGAGGATCTAACCAAGATGCAACACCTATTGAAAGTTCTAGATGAGAATAATTATGTTTGTAGGCATAGACGAGGTGATGATGGAGTAACAATTAGAGAAATTTATTAGACTCATCCTGATTCCGTTAAATTGTTCAACACGCTTCCTACCGTGCTCATAATTGATTCGACGTACAAAACCAACAAGTATAGGCTCCCGTTGTTGGAAATTGTCGATGTTACATCAACTGAGAAGATGTATTCTGTTGGTTTTGCATTTCCAGAGTGCAGAAAAGAAGACATCTTTACATGGGCTTTAGAGGTTTGTAGGTCAATATTGAAGGATCAAGAGGATATACCTAAAGTCATTGTTACCGACCGAGATACGTCGTTAATGAATTTGGTTGCAATCGTATTTCTCACTTCTTGTGCATTTCTTTGTAGGTACCATATTACTAAAAATGTGAGAAGTCAGGTTAAACCTGCGGTGGGGTCAAAACAGATTGCTGGTGAAGATGGAAAATTGGTCAAGTCGGGCGTTATTGTGGAGAAAATTCTGGATGCATGGAATGTTATAATAAATGCATTTACAAAAGAGTTATTCACTGATGTTGTTTTACAATTTCGATTTGTTTGTGTGAAATATCACTATCTATTGAAATATGTTGAAAGCATAATTCTTGATCGGGTTAAGTAGAATGTTTTTTGTGCATGGACCGGTCAAGTTATACACCTCAGTAATATAACAACAAACCGAGTTAAGTATGGTCATGCATGTCTAAAGAATTGGTTGGGAAATAACAAGGGTGGTTTGATTATGGGTTGGGAATCAGTGAGTCAGATGATACTAAACCAGCATAACGAGATACAAATGACATTTAGTCATAGTATCACAGTGTTGGAACATAGGTTCAAAGAAAACACATTGTATTCTTAGTTGGTTGGTAACATCTCTCAGGCGGCTCTGAATTACATTTTTACGAGGCCAAATGAGCTTCAAATGTGGGTGTTGATACCTAAAAGTGTGGTTGCACAATTGTGAAAGCATGTGGTCTCCCTTGTGCTTGTGTCATATCTACGAAGATGAGTGGTGATAGTCTGCTACGTATGGATGAGGTACCTAGTCATTAGAAGAGACTAAGTTTAAACGATGGCGGAAAAATGAAAACCGATAAGTTATATATCTCCATCTATGCCAAATGGGAAGCAATACAAGAAATATTTTTCAAAGCCGTGACGCCACCAAACTCCACATCAAAGAAGAGTCGAGGAAGATAGCGTATCCGGAGACCACAAATTTGAAACCACCCTTCCAACCGGTAAAAACTAAAGGTGCACCGAAGAAGTTGAAACCGACACCTGGCGACAGTTCTACTACGAGGAGTCCTTCGTATTTCGAACACGTTGACAAAGTTTTTCCTGATTCACCTTCACCAAAATCTCAAAAAGTGCTTTCAAAGATGCTCGTATTAGCAAACTAACTCCTACACCAACTCCACCAAAAATACTATTCATCAACCACATGCCGATTTTTATGCACAAGTACATTGAATGGATCGTCAATTTCGATGGTGACAGTAACTATGGTTTTCGAGTTGTTTCTGGTTTGCTCGGTAGCCGTGAAGAGTATTGTAATACTGTGCGAGATACCCTGATCACAGAGTTGACGAGAAACAAATAATTATACACACGTGTGCTAGGGAGTAAAGAGAAGCTTGAGGAAATATATCACGCACTTGTACCTGCCGAGTTTGGATTTGCACCAGAGGATAAATGGACGCGCTTCTCTAAAATTGGTCATCTTATAGCAAATGCGTATGAGAGGGTGTGTATTAATATGACAAGATACAGTCTTTCAGAGACTTATTTCCCTATGCGCACTGCTCCGGCACCAAATTCCAATGATCATATCATATCTGATGGGTGAATTTAAAATCCACAACAATTTGTTCAAGTCTATTTGAAACCGGGATGCCGTATACCACCTACATCACCGGAGTGAGCACTTCATTTCACAGACCCATCAGAGACCTGGCTGGACCAATTCATGGAAAAAATGCAATAATAAAATAAGTTGAACCAAATTGAAATAGAAAAAAAATTAGGAAAAGTCAAAAGGGGTGCCATCGGTGGATTTATCTAACGACACTTTTTTCGGCTCTTTCAAGTAGTTAGGTAGCATTTTAATGTTAACTACATTTTGTTTCATGTATTATAATATGGAAATATAGTCATTTTTGTAGTTTGACCAAATGCACAATATTTGAATACATGAGATTTTTTGGTATAAGTTGTTGTTTCTAATTTGTTTCTTGTTTTTCACTCTCAGACCATTTACCGAAAGTATACTTCCAGTTCTATGTAGTTAAAAACTGGAACTTTAATTTTGATTTTCGCACTAACACAAATATAAGATCTGTATGGTCCATGTTTACATCCAACTACTATAAAAATACCTCACTTCTTATTTTTTTCCCTACCACAACACCAAAAAACAGAAATTTGGACATGAAATTGAAAATCAAATGGGTTGTTGGAGTTGTCCACTTTTCCGACGCTACGCCATCTCGTGAATTTAAGATCATTGTGTACATCCCTATTGAAGATGTGCATGAAACATTGCAGGAACTTGTACCTTTTGGCGAAGGTCGAAAGATAGTGAAGATCGAGTATCGCTCGCCATCGATTGACAATGATGAGAATATTCAGTTCATCAACTGTGAGTTGGAGAACAACGCTGATTTACGGACAATGTGGTCTACTTATGACAATTTTCGAGAGAAAGCTCTAATTGAGCTAGATGAGATTTTATCAAGAACGGTCGATGATATTGTAATGTTTGATTTATGTTTAACTACTAAATGTATTTGTTAAGTTTATGTTATGAATTATATGTATGTCTATGTTAAGCAATGCAATGAAGTTTTCTGATTTTTGTTATGAATAAATCATAAAATAAATTTTTGATTTTGTATTTTTTTTCCAGATAATGATGCGCGCGAAAAATATACTTTCAATTTTGAGGGGCCTTTAAAAAATTTCGCAAAAAATATGTTTTCCATTATTTTAGGTGTATTTTAAAAAACCAAAGCCACCGTTGTAGCAAAAAAAAGTGAGTACAAAGGAAAGAAGCACGCAACTATTTGAATTTGGGGTATTAGAATTTAGCGGAAATGGAGGGAAGTGAGAGCGTTTTCAAATCGCTGAATTTGGATCCTCAACTCTTGTTCAACGAAATTTTCAACACCGGCGACGATTTGTTAATCGAAACTTTCGATTTCATCTTCCGGTAACCAAATCATCTCACTTTTCTTCTTTCCACACAAAATTCTATCCATAGCTTCATGCTTTTTGTTGCAGGGAAGCATCTATCAAGCTCAACCTTGAAGCTACCCAAAGCTCTCCTCAACCTCTCAAACAGGTTCCTATCCTTCATTCAAATTTCTTAATTAGGGTATTTAACCACTACTACGAACGAAATTGATTATTAATCTGTGTTTTATGGAAGGGTATCGATCGTATTCGACGAAATGTTCAATATGCTGCGGATCAAAAGCTTGCTGTTTGGGAAGAATACTGTCTTTATCACTGTTTTTCTCTCCCCCAAGGATTTCAAATGCCAAATACCGTATGTTCTTCTTCTCTAACTCACTGCAGTTGGGGTGTTTATTTTAAACTCGACTACTGCCTTTCAGGATCAATTGGGTGGGATTGAGATTGATCTTGTACCTACTTCCCATCAAGAACTAGATGCCGAGTTAGAATCCTTGAGGAAAAAACTAGTTGAGGTAAAAAGAGTGTCGACTTCATTTATACTTATATAGTTTGTTTCTCATTTCATTTATATTGGTAATAAATTTTCTGTCAGGTGGGGAAAGAATCAGAAATGCTAAATCAAGAAATTCAGGCATTCCCGAAGCACTCTTCTCTCAATGCTCTACATATCAATCAGGCGGTTCAATTACTTGAGCAAAACTCGGACTTGTTTCAGGGTAGTTTAAATTAAGCATTCCATTTTAATCTATGTTTGTATGTAATAAGTATTAGCACATGTATATTTCTTTTCTAACACAGTTTGATGATGCAAAAGAATACCTAATTCCTTGAATGCAGTTTTTTTTCTTCCAATTACACTGCCACTTGTATAGGACACTAGTATGGCTAAATATTTAAGCAAATAATGAACATTCATGATAATCTGTCTTTTGATTGTGTTTTACACTTCATATAATGACTTTCATGTCTATATATAGGTATGGTGGGTCATTATCTTAATACTGATAATCTTAATAAGGAGAAAAGAAATGGACCAAATAATTCGACGTTTCCTTGGAGCTCTGCATTATTTTAGATATTATCATTAGATTATCAGCTAATGTTATACATTGAACTTGTAAGTCAGCTTATCTTTACATGTGATTGTGATTTTGTAGAGGTTTTGACAACTGCACAAGAACTTCGAAGGAAGATTGGAAAGCGAAACACCAACATGATTGAAGAGACCGAAAGAATGAAAGCAAAAAGTATCAACTACAATAAAATGGATACTTCTGCTAAAGGTAACCAAAATATCGTTCATTGTTCTGCAACATGAATTAATTTTAATAGGTTGAACTCCAAAGTTCTGAGTTGAGCATTTCTGGTTGCAGGCCTCTCAAATATGAACTTAGAAGATCTTCAACGATTTGTAACCCAGTTGGAGTGAACATGTCCTTGTTTGACCGGTAATTGTTTATTCGTAGTTTTTCTCAATTACAATTTGTGTTTCATGTGGAAACTAATAGATTTCAATTATTTATAGTCTTTCTCACTTTAGTTGGGTAAAGGCAGAAGTTAGAAATTTTTAAGTGACATGTACCAAAGTGAACTATCTAATGGGTCATAGAAAATACTTGTGCTTTTCTTTTTTTCTTTCTTTTTTTATAAATTTTAATTTCATTGTTAGCTGAGTTTAATAGGTTGTGATAATGCTATTTTTCCACTGCTTACATTTTAATGAATATGTAAATGATGATAAGAAGAGTAGTGATTTATGGGTGCCATTTTGCAAGTATATAAGATCTAAGTTTTTCTTTACTTAGTCCTCATGTATTATTTTTTCAATAGCCATAAAAAGGTAGCAGACTATGGGGTAAATATGGTAGCATAATTAGCAAATAGGGAGCCACCATAAAGTGTTCCATTGTACTCTTGAACCTCACTAGCTGGTTCAGTACCATACTCTCCAGCAAGAGACACAATCTGTAAAACTAAACCATTCTCAGTGACTCTGACTCCTGTAGGCAATGTAGAACGTCTTGGAAATCTAGGTGGTCCTACAATACTATTGACTGAAATCCAAAATTGTCCTCTTGAATTCCTCTTGATGTTATCTGGTCTTCCAGCTAGTATTGTGAACAATTCCGTTGAATTTGCTCTTGGACCTTTAAGCCACACTCTCTGAATTCTGTTTGCTAGATATTCACTGACAAGTACAAATGAACCATCTCTGCTTACTGCCACCCCTGATGGCACTTCAAGATTGCTTAACAACACTGTTGTTTGGTTGGTGCTTGGATCATATTTCAATAAGCTTCCTGAATTATCTCCACTATTTAGCAGTGTTTGGAAATCTCTGCAAAATAAGTAAAAAGATATGCATATCTATTACTGCAATACACTAAACTATGCTTACTTGACAACACTGTAAGAATAAAAAACTGTGCTTACTTGAGTTGGAAATTGGTGCTAGCTACGGTAAAATAGACGATTCCGGTGTCAGGATCTACATCCAAACCACTGTTAAATCTTGTAGTATTTGCAGGTTCAGGTGCAACCAATTGGGTTACATTTCCTCCATCAGGACCAACCTTAACAAGCCCAAAATAAGCATCTGCTACATACAAATCACCTGTCTGATGGTTGAAACCCAATCCTAATGGTCTTCCACATGTTGCTTGGAGTGCTGAGAAATCAGCAAGTCCATCACAAATTGTCTTGTTCCTGAACAAAAACCAAAACAAAATCATTTTTGACACTTATTCTATTTTTTTTACTTTATGATAATCTTGTAATTGAAAGTGAAAATAGTGTTTTTAGGCTTTGAATCTAACTAGTATATTTGATGACAAATTTATTTAGCTTATTGGAGAAGTGTAAGCATATTCCTTGAAACCATCATTTGGACCAATATATTTAAAGATTCTTCCATCAGAAGAAGATACATAAGGTCCTCCACCGTTTCTATCAAATGCAAGTGATTCAGGTCCTGTCACTGGTGTTGGTAGCTAAAGCTTGTCGAGTAATATAGCTACTGAAGATGGAGAACACAATAGGAAGATAACAAGAGTTACAGTGATAACCATTGCCATGTTTAACATGATTGCTAATAACAAATTTGAGGTAACTTTGTAAGGTGTGAATGAATCCTAATATAGGCATGTTGGTATCATGCCATGCATGCTGTGCAATAGGTGAAAAATGTGATGCTAACTCATCATTGTTAATCTCGTCAAAAGAACCCACAAATTAAGCAAAGCAATAGTACACTTCCCCGGTCAAAAGAAACGTTCATAGTTTGTTACAAGTTTTGATTGGGTTAATTAGGGGTGTTCAAAATGTAGTTAATTGAAATGTATTTCTGCATTGAATTGAATTGAACCATAAAAAATACTGAACCATTTAAATGGTTATTAAACTGAACTATTTATTCAAAATAATTTCAATACAGTTTTAAACTAGTTCAAAACCAGTTTTTATTGTAAATTGATTTTATTATAAAAATTAGTATTTTATAAAAAAATCAAATAATTTTTTTCTAAAATATTAAAAAATTAAAAAAAAATTGATTTCGAAAAAAAAAACAAAAAAAAATTGTTTTTCTTGAAAAATAAAAAAACTGGAAATTTTTTTTGAGAAATAAAAAAAATTCAGAAAATAAAAAAACTAAAATTATTTTTTTCGAAAATATAAAAAACTGAAAAAAATTTTGAGAAATAAAAAAATAATTCAGAAAAATAAAAAAACTAAAATTATTTTTTTCGAAAATATAAAAAACTGGAAATTTTTTTTGAGAAATAAAAATAAAAATTCAGAAAATAAAAAAATTAAATTTATTTTTTTCAAAAATATAAAAAACTGAAAAGCTTTTTTGAAAAATAAAAAAGAATTTCAGAAAAATAAAAAAAACTGGAAAAATAATATGTATTTTGAAAAGTAAAAAACAAAAAAAAAAACTGGAAAAATTTTACGGAAAATAAAACCTAAAAATTCTTTTTTTGAAAAATAAATAAAATTGAAATTATTTTACCAAAAAATATAAAAAAATAATTTAAGAAATAAAAAAAAGGAAATTTCAGAAAAAAAAACTGAAATTATTTTATCCAAAAATATAAAAAAATTGGGATTTTTTTTTAAAAATAAAAAAATGAAATTTTAGAAAATAAAACTGAAATTTTGTTTTTTTTTTAAAATATATATTTTCAAAAAAAAATGTTTTTCGAAAATAAAAAAATTTGAAAATATTTTTTACGAATTTTTTTTGAAAAAACAGTAATAATTTATTTTTAAAATTTAAGAATTTTTTTTCAAATAAAAAATTTCAGAACTTTTTTCCAAATAAAAAAATTTCAGAATTTTTTTTTTCAAAATACAAAAAAACTTGGAAAAAAATATTTTTCATAAAAATATATATATTTTTTGAAAATAAAAAAAAAACTGAAAAAAATATTAAAAAAAAAGTTTTCAAAACCAATTTAAAATTTAATTAAAAAAAATTAAGTTTTTTAACAAAACTAGTTTGAAACTAGTTAAATCATATTAAACTGGTTTTTTATTATAAATTGGTTTGAACTAGTTATAAACTGAATTGTAACTGGTTAAGCAGATTAACTACTTTTTTTTAAAATGATTTTTAATTACTAAATTGAACCATTAATATATTTCAATTCAGTTCATGAACCACGAACACCCCTAATTAATAATTATATTTTTATGAACATATCATAACATGTGAAGACTAGAAATTAAAATGTGACTCGTGAAAAAAACATATCCGGTTTTGTAGTTTTGTTTGCACTTTTGTAGATATATGATATATCTCGTTTTTGTGACTCCTAAAAACTCTTCTTCAAATGTAAAACGTTCTAATGTACACTCAGTGGCTTGAACTGAAATTCTTTCCTATGTGATAGAGTGATAGTACTGTATTGCACTTCAGTACATTTTTCTAGAATGAAGAATAGTTGATTTTTATGTAGGTGAACTAATGTATTTTTGAAATTGGTTGAGTATATTAATCATTCAACCATTGAATATTATGTCATTTTTAATATTAATTTATTAATAAATAAATTTAAATTTAAATTAATTTGGCCTAAAGGTACTGCTGTATCTAACTAACTAAAAAATTTGGTAAGAAAATTATCATTTAATATTGCTATTTTTATTTTAATACTTACGATTTTAACTTCTTAACATGTACTCCCTCCATCTCAAAATTTAAGAAATAAAACACACATTTATTCAGAAAAACAAAATCATAACCATTTAATTTGTGTTTTTTTTGAAATAAAGTGTTTTGGAAGATGTAAAAACAATTCTAACACATTGTTGGTTATAGAAAAAAAAATGAGAGAGAATGTAAATTAAATATATTTTGTATTTAATTTTACATTGAAAAAGGTGAAAGTGTTTTTTTTTTTTAATATTTTAAGATAAAAAATACTTTTTTTTCTCTTATAATTTGGGATGAAATGTAGTTCGAATAGAGACAATACAATTACATATATTCGAATTCACATCAACAAATTTATTTCTCAGAAGTGTTTATTTGAGTATTTCTTTGCTAATTTTCAATAGGTAAAAAAAAAAATTTAAATCAATTGTGATTAGTTTATATTTGATGCGTTAAAATTGATGGAATGATTTAAGTTACCATCGAATTAAATTTAAAATTAAAATATTATTTTTTTGTTACATTAGAGAATTTTTTTAGTCTTGATAAATGACACCCTTACAACATTTGTTATAGGGATGATAGACAAACCCAAATTCGCGGGATCCACTCGCATCAAACCCAAATTAACATGTGAAAATTCGAGTTGATTGGGGTTGCCACCCGATATTTCGGATGCGGATTTGAATTCAGTCGAATCCGCATCGAAATCCGAAATCACACCCGCTTAGACATTATATTACATAAGTACCCTTAAATATTTATAAGTGTAAAAATTTAAGACCTTACTTTTAGTTGTAATGTTACTAGGAATATTATAATTTAATTCTTTAATTTCTTTGAGAGACTTTTGATGGAATTCTCGTGTTTTAAATTTCAATCTTGTTGTTGTATTTTGTGTTTTTGTTGCGGGTTCAGGTTTAAGTGGAAAAACCCGAGCCCTATGGGTGTGGACGTGAGTGTTGTTTTGCCACCCAAACAACCTTTAGATTTGGGTTCGGGTGGTGATTTCGGGTGCGAATTTGAATAGTGTGAAACCTGCACCCGATCCAACCTGTTGTCATCCCTATTTTCTAACAATGCTCAAGAGATCTAAGAAAGTGCTATAGGGGTTGCCACCTCTAGGCATTGACGTGTGTTCAGCCGCTGAAACATGCAAGTATATGTAAGACAGTGACCAAACAATGCATTATTCCAGTTCATAACAAAACCAACATTCAAGTGTTTATTTACAGAAGAACTTCATTGATAGATATATATATAAAGTTTTGAAGTAAAAGCAGCGGCAAAAGCAACAAGAAAGACGTTAACTACCTTTTTTAACAAGTTTGAGAGTTCGTTTGGAAAGCTTCTTCCCAGCAAGAGGTTTCGCAATGGGAGCTAACGCAAGTATCTTCTTCCTCTCCTTCTCTCTCTACACCGATTTCTCACCTTCACTGTCGCTCCCCATTTTTCACCCTCAAGCTCGATGAAAAGTTTCACAATTTTAGGGTTT
The DNA here is from genome assembly GCA_021764765.1 of Vicia sativa. NCBI lineage: Eukaryota > Viridiplantae > Streptophyta > Magnoliopsida > Fabales > Fabaceae > Vicia > Vicia sativa. Next base: position 237,466,189 of record CM038794.1, on the reverse strand, counting down.
TAGTCTCACAAGCCTCAACCTTTGATTTAAATTAGGGTTTTTATAGATACACACGTCAATGCCGCTTATTTATTATTGGGCCGAACTGGTTTCTTTTTAACATGTTAGGTATGGTGCACCCCGTCAATATTGTCAAAGCTATCGTAAAGGTTCCAAACAAGGTCAATGAAGACGATAAGTCGAATGAGGTGAAAGACGTTGATAAAACGATTGATGTTGTGATAGATCATGAACAACAATTTCTAGATGATAAAATTTCACCACTCGTCAACATATGTTTGAATGGGTTTGAATGAAAGCTAGCAAACTTGGGTTTGGTGTTGTGATTGAAAGGTGAAACAACCGGATGAATATCATCGGATAGAATATCAATGAAGTCGAAATCAAATATTTTTTATCCCGCGAGAGGAAAGGAAAATATCGAGTAAACCTGAGAGGGGAGATAATAGGAGAGAGAGGCGCAAGCTTGTAGAAGAAGAGAGGAAAACTTCAACTCTTCACCTCGACACCTTCAATGTTGTTGAATGTTCTTGAGAAACCTTGAAGAAAAGCTTAATTTGATTCTTGAGGATTGAGAGATAGTAGAAGAGTGTGTTTTTGGTGTAGTTTGACAAATAAATCTCCTCCCCTTAATTTGAGAATGAAAATTGATTATATGAGATTGCCTTGAATGAAATTGGGCTCAAGATTGAGCCCAAATTGCCTTTGTCCACCAAAGTTTCGTGAATAGTGTCAAACCTCAAAATCCGTGTGGAATTTGAAATTGCAGTCTAAATGAAAAATGTCCGGAACGCGAAATTACTTGCGTAGGTCAAAATTTCGACACAATCAAACGAACGGTCCATGAAATATGAATTTTTGAAGTTTCAGCATATTTTTCGGGCATCTGACACATGCAGAATTTTTATTGCGCTCTTCGAAGAAATTGCCTCGAACGAGGGCCTTCTGATAAAAATTCGAACTCAGTGTCTCTGTGACAAATGAAGCCAACGAAACTTGGGAAATTTTGGCACTAGTCCCACCTCGTTTTGATAAAAATCGAGCGAAATATGATTTTTTGAACTTCGCGTATCAGATGAAAAATGCTCGGTTCGTCTCAAAATCAATTCCAAAGAAGAAAAAACTGCTCTAAAATGGTAAGTAATTGGCTCTGGACTTGTTCATGAGAGTTGTAGAGGACTTCGATACGGAATTTTAGACATCAGCCCTGCTCAGTTTCGATGTTCCAGCTAGGAGTTATAAATTTTTTAGCGCGTTGAGAACACAGTACAACACTAAAATTCAGTTTATCCCACTTGAAAGATCAATTTCTTTGAGGGCCTTCGTCACACAACCTGCTCCCAGCTTGCAAATGAAAGTTGTACATAATATTGAGAGGTACTTTCTAATAAAAAATAATCAGAAAATACCTGACGAGCTGAGAGATATTCCCTCCGGAGTGCCCAGAACGCACCAAAAACCAAAAATTCACTTTATTGAGAAATAAGCAATTAAAGTCTTTTTCTTGACGAAACGACCTCCGATATGAACAGATAAGATGGAGAATAAACTGAAATGATCTCAATACTCATGGAACCAATCCAATATAGCTTTCAGACCATAAAATCTTGTATCAAACATACGAACCGAAAAATATCGGTTTTGGGCTTGAAATGATTTGAGATAACCGAAGCGCACAGTTTCTTTTGCAATTTGAAATATTTGGAACATGGTAACCATGAGATGAATTCTATGCATGTATGTTTATGATGATGCAATTATAAGCCAGAAAATTCTGAAATGAAGAGGATAAATTTTGGGGTACAACAGTTGCCCTTATTCAATCATCCTTTAACTTGGAGCGAGGTTGGCGAGTTTGCCTTTCAAGCGACGAGCTAGAAGGTGATTGAATACAAATATGAACCCAAATCCCTATTGGTCATCCTCATCATACTCTTATTGGGCTTACCCAAAAGCCCACTAAGACTATCATCTTCATTGATAGACAAAGTTACATCTATCTCTTCATCAAAACCATCAACAAGAACATTTGCTTTATCATCTTCACTATTGTCTAGTCCTTCAACAATCTCCTTTTCCAACCCATCCATTTCCTTTTCCTCATTCACACAATTAGGTTCCTTATCACCACGATCCAAGTACTTATCCAAAGAGTGTTCCACAAACAAATCTCCAGTGATATTCATCGAACTAAAATACAATGCAAAATCGACAACATCATTGTTTTTTCTTATCAAGATAAATCCTTCTTGAATTTCTAAGACTTTTTCCCAAACCCTAAAAGTACCCTCCTTATACCCCAACCTAATAGCAATGTGCATACCTGATACGGTTGAATCGAAACCCCCTCTGTAGATGATTTCGTCATTTGCAACCCTAACGAATTCACCCCATGATGAACAATGACATTGAAATGCCCCAATTCCAATCAATAAACCACACCAAAACATATTACAACAGATTTCGTAAAACACTAGACCAAGAATTTGCAGAAATTGAATATGCCTGAGACTTCGTGTTCGCGTCGTCATCAACTTTGCTTGGTCTGGGTTTTTTACTTGTCTTCTTCCCCATCACGATTCTCCACCTGAGCCCTAATTCTTTTTGTAAGGGTGTATTTGATAACTACACAATGTTAAAAAGCCAACACATCTTACAATAAATAAAACTAACTACATGTGTGTAAAAAAACTGACTTCGTGGCAAGCCCAAGCAAAGATTCTATGACACTTGTGCAACGGGGGTATCCATGAGAGAATCTACATAACATCATGGAAGATAAAAAAAACTTTACAAGAATCTAAAATGAGAATTTGCTAACATTACAGAGGATTTATATATTTAACCCTATTATCCATAACTAATATATAAAAGGAAAATATGTTTTTGATGTAACTTATTTCAATTTTAATTTTATTCTTACAATTTTTTTTACTATTATAAGAATTATTTAACTTTTTTTGATAAAAAGTATAACTTTCTTCTACTATTTTTTATTTATTTTAACTTCTATAAACATTTTCTCATATTTTTATTTTTATTTTCAATTCCGTAACATTTTTCTCTATAATATTATTTTATGATAGAGTGAAAATTTGAACAAACTACATGATATATGTTAAAGAAAGTTAAACAAAATAATTTCATTTATATTTTCACCCATATGTATACTAAAAGAATTTAATTTAAAAAATTATTATATAATAATTAACATAAACTAATATTAATAGTTAATAAGATTAATACATTTTTCATTTCTTATTTTTGATTTAGAGTCTAATTTGATCTCTAAATTTAAAAAATATTATTTTGATCCCTTATTTATACAAAACGAATTTTTTCCGTCCATTATGTTAGTCAAAGTCAATTCATACAACTAAGTAGCATTAACGTGAAATGCCACGTGACTTAAACCAATTTTATAACTGATTTAGCGATGAAAAATCTCACTAAAATATTTTATAGGTTTTAATTATAATTCTTCATCATCTTCCTCAAACCCATAAAATTTAAACCATAATAATCATTCATATCATGAGTAACCCAAAAATTACAAATCATAATAATTTAGATTAATCTTTTTCATCTACTATTTGAGCCCATTTGAAACTTTTTGGAAACAAATTTTAGTGTAATTCTAATTCTTCTTTACCACGTCATGCGAATTCAAGGAAAATTAATACATAAATTCCAATCCTAAATTCTCTGAACGTCATAAATACAAGTGACTTTGAGAGAATCAATGTAAAGCATAATATTTTATAGGTATTAAGTAATAGTAGGTAGCACTATGCAACTAACCTAACAAATTTATCTCGCTGAAAAATCATGATTGTGATATAGTTCAAAAACTAGAAAGAACACAATGAACATAACTCTCGCTCTTTATATTTTATCGAATAATTGAACGAAAGAGGTTCCTCACAATCAAATCAATCATAAATAGTTATTTTTGATAAGAATTAATTCTATTTCATTCCATTTCTAAGACATAATCCTCATTGGTGACACACCTTTTATCTGAACTTATCACGTTATCCAAAACTACCCTCTTGCATGATGCCCCTATTGTGTTTCCTTCATTTATGGATCAAGTGAATTTATGTATGACGAACTATAATATGTGTCTGTATGATGGAGATACAAAAGAAGAATGAAAATAAGGGTTGAAATATTATATAAAGACGAAACGATTGTGTATGTTAAGCGTAGAATGATGTTGTGTCTGTACTGCTATTGCAATTATCAAATTGTAGGTGTCTTTCAATCTATAAAATTACAATTAATATTTTTATAGAGGATTTATATATTTAACCAAAATCTAAAATGAAAATTCGCTAACATTACAGAGGATTTATATATTTAACCCTATTATCCATAACTAATATATAAAAGAAAAATATGTTTTGGATGTAACTTATTTCAATTTTAATTTTATTCTTATAATTTTTTTTTGATTATTATAACAATTATTTAACTATTTTTTGATAAAAAGTATAACTTTCTTCTACTATTTTTTTATTTTAACTTCTATAAACATTTTCTCATATTTTTTATTTTTATTTTCAATTCCGTAACATTTTTTCTCTATAATGTTATTTTATGATAGAGTGAAAATTTGAACAAACTACATGATATATGTTAAAGAAAGTTAAACAAAATAATTTCATTTATATTTTCACCCATATGTATACTAAAAAGAATTTAATTTAAAAACTTAATATATAATAAATAACATAAACTAATATTAATAATTAATAAGATTAATACATTTTTCATTTCTTATTTTTGAAGGAGTCTATTTGATCTCTAAATTTTAAAATATCATTTTAATCCCTTATTTATACAAAACGAATTTTTCCATCCATTATGTTAGTCAAAATAAGGGTGTTCAAAATATGGTTAATTGAATTGTTTGTTTGTATTGAATTGGATTGAACCATAAAAAAGACTGAATCATTTAAATTGTTATTAAACTGAACTATTTAATTAAAACAATTTCAATTCAGTTTTAAACTAGTTCAAAACTAGTTTTTATCATAAATTGATTTCATTATATAAATTAATATTTTATAAAAAAAATCAATTTTTGTTTTCAAAATATTAAAAAATTGATTTCAAAAAAACTGAAAAAAAATTGATTTCGAAAATAACTGATAATTTTTATTTAAAAAAAACTGAAATTATTTTTCCAAAAAATATAAAAAACTGGAAATCATTTTTTTGAGAAACAAAAAAAATATAAATTTTCAAAAATTAAAAGGAAAGGGAAATTTTTTTTTTGAAAAATAAGTTTTATTTTGAAAGTTTGATTTTTTGGAAAAAAAATTATTTTCGTAAATAAAAAGATTTTGAAAATATCTTTTCTGAGATTTTTTTTTCAAAAAACTATAATAAATGTTTTTTTAATAAAATTGTAATAAATTTTTTTAAAAATGGAAATTTTTTATTTTTTGAAAAAAATAGAAACTTTTTTTTCTGAAAAATAAAAAAGCTGGGAAATTTGTTTTTCAAAGAAATTACTTTTCGAAAAAATATATTTTTTTTTGGAAAATAAAAATATTTGAAAAAAAACAAAATTTTCAGAACCAATTTAAAATTCAATTACAAATATTAATTTTTTCAATAAAATTAGTTTGAAACTAGTTAAATTATATTAAACTGGTTTTAAGCTATAAATTGGTTTGAACTAGTTATAAACTGAATTGTAATTGATTTAACAGATTAACTACTTTTTTATAAAATAGTTTTTAATAATTGGATTGAACCATTAATATGGTTCAATTCAATTCAGATTATAAACCACGAACACCCCTAGTCAAAGTCAATTCATACAACTAAGTAGCATTAACGTGAAATGCCACGTGACTTAGATCAATTTTATAACTGATTTAGCGATGAAAAAATCTATCACTAAAATATTTTATAGGTTTTAATTATAATTCTTCATCATCTTCCTCAAACCCATAAAATGTAAATCATAATAATCATTCATACTATAAGTAACCCAAAAATTACAAATCATAATAATTTAGATTAATCTTTTTCATCTACTATTTGAGCCCATTTGAAATTTTTTGAAAACAAATTTTAGTGTAATTCTAATTCTTCTTTACCAAGTTATGCGAATTCAAGGAAAATTAATACATAAATTTCAATCCTAAATTCTCTGAACGTCATAAATAACAAGTGACTTTGAGAGAATCAATGTAAAACACAACGTTTTATAGATATTAAGTAATAGTAGGTAGCACTATACAACTAACCTAACAATTTATCTCGCTGAAAAATCATGATTGTGATATAGTTCAAAAATTAGAAAGAACACAATGAACATAACTCTCGCTCTTTATAATATTTTATCGAATAATTGAACGAAAAAGGTTCCTCACAATCAAATCAATCATAAATAGTTATTTTTGATAAGAATTAATTCTATTTCATTCCATTTCTAAGACATAATCCTCATTGTTGACGCACCTTTTATCTGAATTTATCACATCGTCCAAAATTACCCTCTTACATGATGCCCTTATTGTGTTTACTTCCTTCTCAACATTTATGGATCAAGTGAATTCATGTATAACGAGCTATAATATGTGTCTGTATGATGGAGATACAAAAGAAGAATGAAAAATAAGGGTTGAAGTATTATATAAAGAAAGAAACGATTGGGTATGTTAAGCGTAAATCGTTTGAGAATGATGTTGTGTCTGTATTGCTATTACAATTGTCGAATCGTAGGTGTCTTTCAATCTATAAAATTATAATTAATATTTTTGTGTTCTTGATTTTAACCACGAAGATGAACAATATTATAAAAACCTAAAAATTATATTTTAGCGACAAATTTTTTCGTTGCTAAGTTGATCACAAAAGTTGCGTGTTACACGTCATTTGACACATCACCAAAATACCAATACAAATACATAAAAAAAATACTAAATCTAATTAATAATTTTTAATTTTAATAATATTGGTCAATATTTATGGTATATTGGTATACAATGTATTTAGTAATAATATTAATATTATATATTTATACCTATCTAATAATAATATTAATAATACTTTTGTTGACCATAAAATAATAATAATAAATAAAAATAATTTTAGTCAATTAAAACAATTGATATATGATATTTTTCTTAATTGTCTTAAATATAAATATTTTGTTATTACTTTTTTATATTATTTATTTGATAAATTTCATATTTTACACATTTTTTTCCATCTATATAAACCCACATTATGTCTTTCTTCTTGTCATAAAGTCTGAAATTTAGCTTGTAAGAGAAGAGAATATAGGATAGGATTTCACAAAATTTAGTTTCAATTTTCTTTTTCTTTTCGACAAACAAACCTCTCACTGTTTTTTCTTTCTCTCTCCTTTTTTTTCACTCTTCCTTCTCGTTTTGTCTGTTATTCCTTCATCCTCACCAAAAAAACCCTAACCCCTCTTTCTCATCGGAAAACCACCGTGTAGCTTCAAATCGCTTTCAATTGAAGCGTTTCGCGGCTTCGATTTTTGAAGCCGACGCGAGTGAAGTGATTTGGGGAAAGATCTGAAAGGAGAGGCTTGAATTGAGCTCTGTCAATGGCGTTTGAGTACAGAGAGCTGCAAGATCAGCTTTTGGACGTTGGGAGTAAGCTCGCGGATCCTCCTGCATCGGTGGATCAGCTCATCTCGCTGCTAACTGTAATCTCTCTTTCGTTTTACCTTTTTTCTTTCTCTTCTGGTAATGCCATTATGTTTGTTGTTCAATTAAGTGGAAATGAAGTTCGGGAATCGTAAAGTTGTAGATGGAATTTTAAAAATGTGTTTTTTTTCTCTGTGTTGCTTTGATTCCGAATTGTTATCTGAAACCCTAATTTTGCTTGGTTATAATGTTCAATTAATGTAATGTTGAGTAATAGTAATGAAAACTTACCTAGAAATGAGTTAAATTTGTACTAAATTTGCGTATTTATTTTGCGCGGTTATTAAATGTGTTTAGAGTGTATTGCACTGTTAGAACACTAACATGGTAGAACAAAATTTATTAATGGGGATCTAAGTACTGAACGTGTCTTCAATTTTATTGAATCTTTTTCAATGTGTACTGCAGCGAGCTGATAGTTGCTTAGCAAGGGTGGAACAGTCACCTAAACAGACTATGCGAAATGCACTTGATCCGACGTTGAATGCATTGGTTGAGCATAGGCTTTTAAGGCATCCGGATACTGATGTCCAAGTTGCACTTGCCTCTTGCATCACAGAAATAACTAGGATCACTGCGCCTGATGCTCCTTATGATGATGATCAAATGAAGGTGTGTGTCATTTTTTTGGGTACAGTTTCATTGGACCTGCCTGTTCTCTTGCACCTCATAAATGACATTGTGATTTTGTTTTTTTGCAGGAGATATTTCAATTAGTTGTATCTTCATTTGAAAAGCTACATGATATCTCAAGCCGATCTTATGCGAAGAGGAGAGCAATTCTGGAAACGGTAAAGTCAGATCATGCGTGGTAATGCTGGATCTTGAATGTGATGGGCTGATTTTGGAGATGTTTCAGCACTTTTTAAAGGCAATAAGGTGAGACTTTAGGTGCAATTATGTACAAGTCAATCACTATCATGGTGTTGGATGCTATCATTTATAATTCCACTTTAAATTTAATCTGATATTTCATGATACTGTTGGCACAAACTATACTAATGTGTTTTTTATTTTACCTTTCCTTTTTTCTTGTGCTAACTTTATTGTAAACATGTAGTAACAAATGCAATCACATTCTACAATATAGTTGTACATACTGTTAGATATACAATATAAAAACATTCACATGCTTTCACCAAACATCTTTTTTATATTTTGGGAAAATGAGAGAGTTACTTACTCCTTAGAGCTCTTATGTTAGAGATGTAATGTAAAGCCATTTATGTTCTTTTAATGGAAAGTTTTAAGGATAGTTCATGACACATTCATAGAAAAACTTTTCATTTGATATTTAGATAAATTTATATGCGGGGATATGATTCTAACTAGCTCCGTTTGAAAATCAGGGAACATCATCCAGAGAATGTTTTTTCATCCATGGAAACCATTATGACACTTGTTCTAGAGGAAAGTGAAGAAATATCCTTTGATTTGCTTTCTCCTCTCCTGGACAGCATTAAGAAAGACAATGAGGTAGGAGTTTGATAGTTTTGATTTTAATTCCTCTTGATAGATTGTGATTTTGAGCTTGATCCCTGTTTAAATTGTTAATATACTTATCATTGTCATTATCATCAATCGTCGTGGTCCAGGAAGTTTCACCGATTGCCGGAAATTGGGAGAGAGGGTTCTTGAAAATTGTGCAACCAAACTTAAACCCTACTTAGTGCAAGCAGTGACAATCTTGGGTATATCTGTAGATGATTATAGCAAAGTACTTGCTTCAATTTGCCAAGATACCTGTGATATTTTGGAGAAAAATGGTGTATGTGTTACTAGTGAGCACAAGGTAAGTTTTTTTTCTTTCTTTTTTCCAGTCCCGAGTAATTTAACTTTTCAAAGAATTGACACTATAAATTTATTATGAATTCATTTGATCATTTCAGGAAGAGGAGAGCAAGTCAGCAGAACCACCACTTGAGGAGTCAAGCCCAGTATGTCCCATCTTTTATATCTCTTTTTTATTCATCTGATACGGTTCTGTATTTTATCTTCTAGAATTGAAAAATGCAATATTATTAATTATGGTTTGATCTGTCCCAAGTCCTTTAACTTTTCGAAGAATTGACACAAATTTATTATGAAATCATTTGATCATTTCAGGAAGATGAGAGCAAGTCAGCAGAACTACCACTTGAGGAGTCAAGCCCAGTATGTTCCATCTTGTATATTTATTTTTTATTCTTCTGATCAGGTTCTGTATTTTATCTTCTAGAATTGAAAAATACAATATTGTTAATTATGGTTTGATCTGTCCCGAGTCATTTAACTTTTCAAAGAATTGACACTAAAAAATTTGTTATGGATTCATTTGATCATTTTAGGAAGACGAGACCAAGTCAGCTGAACTACCACTTGAGGAGTCAAGCCCAGTATGTCCCATCTTGTATATTTCTTTTTTATTCATCTGATCTGGTTCTGTATTTTATCTTCTAGAATTGAAAGATACAATATTGTTAATTGTGATTTGATCAGGCGGTGGTTGAAGAGGAACAAGAGGAACCTGCACATTCTCCACACGATAATCGGAGGGTAATAGATCTTCCAAGTCAGTAACAAACAATGGCGTTGCATCTGCTGGAAACGACACCACTTTAGGAGATTTGAAGTCCATTACAAAGAAAGAGGATACCGATTTTTCTGATCATTCCAAAGAGGAGCTCAATGATTTGGGTGATGGAAAAGTTGACAAGAATGAACAAAAATCGGAACAAGCCACCAAAAAGAGCCGGAGGAAATCGAGCTCTTCAACCAAATCTGCAAAACTGTCTCAATGTCAAGCTGTTGCTAATGTAAAGAAAGCTGAGAAAATGTTGGATTCTGAAAGTTACAGCAAGGAAGCTCACAACGATGAATCTGAAGTTGTGGCTTCTCCTTCACCTAGTGACAGCCTTCCTGACGAAAATCATTCAGAGAAACTTGGAAAAGCAAAAACTAAAGGAAGCCCTGCAAATGTTGAAGTTGTTTTGAAAAAGGTATCTGAAGGAGCAAGTATATCTAAAGCCAAACCTGTCAAGCAGTCAGTGAAAAAGACACTTGGTCGAAACTCTGGTGTAAAAAAAACTGCTGGTACAGATTCAGACAAAACACAAAGTGGGGCTGTTAGTAGCGCTGATGCTAAAAAGCACTCTGCCAAGAAATTGAATGATAACAAGGGTTGTGGTGGTGGATCTTCTTCCAGACAGCTTGTAGATGAGAAAAAGTTGGGGTGGGGGGAAGCTAACTCAGAGACGGGTGCAGCAAAGTCTTCTAGTTTGGGTGTTGATAAGGTACTTTTTGTTCTTTTTTAAACAGCCTTTTTCTTAATATTTGATTTGTACTATTTATTATTTCAACATGATTTTGTTTTGCTTTATTCATTTTAAAAACAGATTATTTGACGGAACCATTATTAATTGTTAATATAGGAAATGGTTTCTTCTCCAAGGTCCGATACCAAATCCTCCGAAAATGAAAAGTTAGAAGAGACTACCAAGACAAATGCAAAGAGGAAACACGCCTTAGAAGATGAAAAGTTAGAGGAGACTCCCAAAACAATTGCAAAGAGGAAACCCGCCTTAGAAGATGAAAAGTTAGAGGAGACTCCCAAAACAAGTGCAAAGAGGAAACCCGCCTCCTCAGGAAGAAAAAATGTGTGTATCTTGTTTGGCATTTTTACTCAATTTCTAAAAATAATATGAAATCTTCATGATATGTTCCCTATTAGTACATTTTCTCTGGGAAAATCTTTTTTGCAGCTATGTCTCCGTATTTCTGATTAGCAATTACAAAAACTATCTGTTCTTTTCATGTTGATTGCTAAATATCTTTCTGCTATCAGGGATCTGGGATCAAGGAATACGGTGAAAACCTTGTTGGTCTACGGGTTGAAGTATGGTGGCCTAAGGATCGTGAGTAAGTACTCTCCATTTCTTAGTTTCTGTAAGAGATTTTGCCTTTTCATTTTGGCAGAATAGAAATCTATATTATCTTTTTTGACAAATATATTATTGTTTGCAGGTTTTACAAAGGTTTCATTGAACGTTTTGATCCTATAAAAAAGAAGCACAAGGTGATTTGGCTGTTCATTTAATCATTCCTGTACCCTCCCCTCCCTATTGCTAGAAAAATACTCTGTTCTTTATGGTCTCATTGCATACATTTTGATTATTTCCTCCCCTTTGAATAGTAATTGTCCCATTCTGCTTATTTCTTCAAATAAATTTCTTATTTATAAGCATGCATTTGTGTGTCTGTTTTAGGGTGTACACTTAAAGATATAACTTTAAATGGCATAAAAATATAATATGCTAGATCTGCATTCATGGGCTCCATTGTTTGTTTTATTTTCTCAAGCAGCAGCACTTTTAGATTTTAAAAACACGTATAATTTTTTTAGATAATTGGAGAAGTTTTTCCAAAAAACCCCAAATAAAGTTTTATTATGCTCTCTCGTTAGCTTGAAACTTACTAGAAAGGTTAGCAGAATGAAAAAAATGCTATATCATAAAAGCATCTTTGTAAAGCTTGTCGAAAGGCACTTGTTATCTTCTGATGCCTGTTTTCCTATTTTAGGTGGTTTATGATGATGGCGAAGTTGAAGTATTAAACCTCTCGAGGCAAAAATGGAATCCCATTGACGCTGATTCAGCTGCAGATGGGGTTTGTCTCAACCTATATTTATTACATCATATTCTTTCTGTGCCTAAATTAATGACAACTGTTTCTTTGGACAGGAAGAAGGAAGTGATCATGCTAGTCTTGATGCTTCCCTTGAAATGTATGTATTGCATAATATTGCTTTTTTAGATACATCTTTTTGCTATATCATCAGAAACCCATCCTAAATGATTTTGTATGCATGTTTTTGTATGTTTGTACTCCACTTGGTCTCACAGTTCCACCATGTTGGGCTCAAGCATTAGTCTTATAGCTAGAGTTGTGTGTGCAGGCTGGCCCGCCTCGTTTAATCCAATCTGCATAAACTTGTACATTGAATGGTCTGGGCTGGCCTGTTCGCAATTATTAGCGAGTTGCATTATGTGTAAAACTAAGAAACTGTTATTCTTCAATAGAAAAGAAACATTTTTAGCAATCTGACTCCTCTTCTGATTGTTTTTCTATTGATTGGAGTTTGGTCGGAGAAGATCCTTTGTGAAGCAATTTTGTTCTTATTTCGGTGTACTGTTTTTTAAAATCATATTCAGGCCCACAAAAAAGAAAGGAAAAACAAGTTTTGGTGAGCCAAAGCATGGAAAGCTGTCCTCAAGGTTTGTCAATATTGATATATCAACTTTTATGAACCACCTTTTGTTTGATGTCAATTTTTCTACTCGGATTTGTCTTGGTGGAGCAACTGGATTTAGTAAATCAAATGAAGCAACTAGAAGCAGTGCTCTTAGGTGGCATAATTAGTTTTATGCACAGTTATACTTATTGCAGTTGCTTATTTATTGAAGTTTAATTTAATATTATATGAATATAATGACAATCAATTGACGGTTTAATATGTTTGACATATAATTCCAATTATACTTTATCGTATTTCCACATCATATTTTATTAGGGGTCTGCTTGTGCAGTTGTGGAAGATAATACCAATAAGATTGTGCATCTTGTTCATATATAGTTATTGAACTCATTATATTTTCTCAAAGTCTTATCATTGTGTTAAATAGATAAATTATCAAATAAAGTAAACAAATTTAATATTTTGCAAGCATAAAAATCATTTAATACTTTCTTTGTTTATTGTTACTTTGTAGAGAGAGAATAAAAGAAATTAAATTTATTATCTTCTAATTTTTTTACTCCTTTGATTTGTAGTGGTGGGGTATCAGGAGGATCAAGTAAATCAAAGGGTGTTTTGATGTCTGGTCAGAAGTCTAAGGATGGAAACAAATCCAAAGAATCCAATACTATTAGCGATTCTGAGGATGAAGTTAGCAGAAAGTTTAAGGACAACACTCCTACATCTGCTACACTGAAAATGACTAGTAAATCCAAGAACATTGGTAGCTCCAAGACAAGCAAGCCAAAGGATGACGACACTATCACTCCAAAACCCTCTGTCAAGTCTAAGCAGGAAACCTTAAAGAGTGGATCATCCAACCAAAAGACCCCAAAGACTGCTGCTTCTGAGGGGAAGCCCCCAAATAGTGGAAAGTCTACTGTCGACCGTGGTGGCAAGTTGAAATCTGGTTCATTGAAGAAAAGAGTTTTGGAGGATGATGACTCAGATGATTCAGCGAGGGAGGAGGAATATGCAAAGGGCAAGACATCTGGTTCATCAAAGTCAGAAGGAAGTGAGGTCAAGAGAGGAAATAAACGTCAGAGAAGCTAGAAGGAATATATGTTCCTACTTGCTTGCCGCCTGCTTATCAGTGCACTTCCTTACAGCTTTTGGCTATTTCTTTCTCTGGCCCTGTCGTGTGGTGAATCTAAAGCTGTGTATTAGGCATCTGCTAATAGTTTTCAGTGCTCAGCTCATTGTTGCTATGCTAGCATTGTTATCCTTATAAGACTAGTTTAGTAGTATTTTGGGTCAATAGAGTAATAATTTTATTTCTTTTTCCATTGTTTCTTCTAGACTAGATGGATGGATTTTTGAAAACAGTTAAAACCATTTGGTTAGCAATCTTAATTGAAAGAATGCTTTGGTGATAGTCTTGAATACTGTGGCAGGTGTTCTCTGTCCACCCAATTCATATTTATTTTTATTGATTGAGATGTGGTGTTCATTGTTGAGTAATACCTTGAGCTTAGTTGATGAAGTAGTAGCTGTCAAATTTGGTGGCACTAACTGGATGAGTAGCTCAATATTTGTGCAATTTATTTGGTTTCATTATGGACATTGATGTACAAGGTTAGTCAGTAAATATATTACTTTCCCTGCTTGCTTTAGTTTTATGTATTTCAGTTTGGTAGCATCAACAAATGTTTTGCATTAGATTGATATTGTCTTGCCGCAAGTTGCTCTGGAATAATACACTAAGCTACTCAGTGTTAAAACATACGGAGGTAGTAAGTAGCATTCTATATTGATACCAGTCGTGCTTGGCCTGAATGTTTTAATTTCAAACAAGTTACTGAAGTTTTAATGGCAGGGTGAAGGAGGTGAGAATTGGAAGACTAGCCGTTAAAGTTTTAGATGAAGAATTGGAACTTGAAAGGGAACAATTGTGAGTGAAGAGAAAGTGTAGTAAAATACTATGGTGTACTGATGATAGGGTTTAAACGTCTAGAGGTGGTAAGCAACTTTATATTTTGTAACTGTTTTTACATTGCAGTTAGAAAGTGGGTTTACATAAAAGAAATATTAGTATTATATTTGCGAACCAACTCATAAAAGAAGGAAGATTCGGAAAAAACAGTCTGAAGTTCTATTCTCTTTTAGAATTTCATATAAAATGATTGGAAAATTTAGTGATGCAATCTGCAAATGATATACTCTAAAGAAGGATAAATCATATTTGAATACTCGAAATTCGGTGTCGGTTTTTTTTTCCTTTCAGATAACCAACTTTTTGAAATAAAATATTCAAATAACCAACATTCCAAATTATTCATCAAAGTAACTATCTTTCAAAAAAAAGAAAAAGAGTGGTGCTATGCTACGCCACATATTTAGTTACACTGTATTACACCGTAAATTAAAAGGTATATGAAACCGTATTTAGTTACACCGCATTACACCATAAATTAAGCATGTAAAAAATTATTTAAAAAATAAAAGGCATATGAAACCGTAATTATATACGGTGTTGTTGTAATTTTAAGTGTAAGTTTAACATTTCTCAAAAACAAAATCCATAAATGCACTATTAACTTAGCCCATGTGCCAAAACATCAACATTCTAAATTAATCATCAAAGTAACTATCTCTCAAAAATTAAAAAAAAATCCATAAATGCACTATTAACTTAGCCCATGCGCCAAATCATGCCAATGCATGTAATGCTTTGTGTATTTAAGAGCCGCTGTCATTTTTTCTAGCGCATACTTTACTTTTTTTGTCACATGCATCAGTCGCTGTTTCGTGTATTTAAGAGCAGCCGCCATTTTCTCTAGCACATATTTTACTTTTTGGTCACATGCATCAGTCGCCATTTTCTCTAGTGCAGTCGCCATTTCCTCTAGCGCATTCGCCATTTCCTTTTTGGTCGCATGCGCCAGTAAAAAATAATAATGCACGTATTAGTATGAAGGATTGAATATCTTTTACCTCCTGCAAAAATAGTGGGATTTGATTTATTCCTTTTTAATTTTTCTTTTTCTTTTTACCCCCTAAAAAAAAAAATCTAGAATGAAAAATATTCTAGAGTCAGATTTCCTTGAACTTGAATACGTGGTCAAAATCTAATTGGTGACTTGACAATGGTTGCCATGCTGGCTGGATGATAGTTATAATTAGGGAATTAAGAATTTCTAAACATCACGAAGTAATTTCCCAAACTCTAGGGTTTCCTCTGTTCGTGTCCACTCTGCAAATTGTTGTGCTTTTTCTTCAAAATCATCCTTCTATACTGCCGTCCTTATCATGTTCCCCCAATTTCTTCATTGTAATTGATTATTGTAATCCTAACTGCGTACAAATGGATGCGAGCAAGAGCATTGGAATCTGCAATTCTGTAATTCATACGAGAAATCGAGGGTTCCTAGCTGCAGATGTTGTCGTCCTATGAAGATGTGGGTTGCTAACACCGTAAAAAATCGTAATCGAAAATTCTGGAATGGTAGGAATGCAGGGGTAAGTTCTTGAGTATTTGAGTTTTGTTAAATATGTTTACTATTTTTTGGGGTTAATTTTTACTCTCCTTGCAGATGGATAATAGTTATGAGCTATTTATTTGGGATAATGAAATCACAAATTCAGAAAGTTTTTGCAAACAATGTGATTTGACAATGGTGAAGTATGACTTGATAGAAAGAAAACTGGAAAAATCAAAGTTGAAGGAAGTTGGGTTGAAGAGGAAAATATTCCAATTGAATGTGGCATTGTTGATGTCTTGGATTATATTTGCAGTATTGTACAATTATATGTAATTTCATGTGTATTGTATTGTTGTAATGAATTTGCATTTTAATGTGTTTGTTTAAAAAGGCAATATGATGTTTGTAATTTCAAGTTTGAATGAATAAAAGTGTTACATTTTTCTTACAACTTTGTCTTATGAATTGTAATATTAGAGGAAACCATAATGATATAATGACAGTTGAGGCATAATTATTTTCAGATGAAATTGATTCCTAACCATAATGAAGACACAAGTAGTAATGAAGACCAATGTCATAAAGTATTGCATTAAGGCATATGTATTACATTAAGGCATAAGTATTTCAAAAGCCAAATTCAGTATAACTTAACAAAATACATAACTAGTAGGTTAACAAAATGCATAAGTCTTAGGCAGGACATACATAATCAAAGGATCCAACAAAATACATAACTTATAAGCAATACATCACTTAATTCTACTTCTTAGATTTATTCTTTGCACGCTTAGAATCACCACCATTCTCTTCATTTGTCAAAGACATAGATTTCTCTGGGTTTAAACCTGGCCATGTGATTGGTTTTTTAAACCAGAACAATTTTTTGTCTTTCATTGCATCTCCTTCTTATTGGCTTGGAAGGTGTGCCCCTTCTCTGTGCTTTACCATCCACACCAGAACATTGTGTTGTGTTAATGTCGGGAATGCTTGAAATGAAATCATCAGTGATGTCTCCAAAATAGTCATCTGTTTGATTTGCTACAGTTTCAATTTCAGTTGGTGCAACATTTGAGCCAGTCTGGGCAGTTTGTACAGGATCATGGCTTGCTCTAGCTTGTGTATGATCGTGGCTTGCTTTAGTTTGTGCAGAGTCATGGCTTGCTTCAGTTTGTGCAGCATCATGGGTTGCCTCAGTTTGTGCATGATCATCAGTTGCTCTAATTTGTGTTGTTTCCTGATTTGTACCAGTTTGTGCAGGTTCCAGCTTGACATTCCTCTGCATGATTCCAACACTTGGCTTGTTAGTTCAATATACATGTCATGTCAGCAAATTGTAAGTTGGAAAACAAAACACATACCTTTCTCTTTAGTCCATTAGGATCTTGTGTTGTGCTTTTACATGTTTGAGCATTGTGACCAAACTTGTCACAGGTAGTACACCTGTAATAAACATATGGCAATCTCCTCCTTCTAGCACCCTCTTCACCACACTCTCTTATCCTTAACTTTCTAGGTCTACCTGGACCTTTCTTGTATACAGGGGAAAAATTGGCTCTGATTGAACTTCTGGCCATATTTCTTCACCATTGATTGGACTGACAGCAAAACTATAGTAGATTGCATACTTGTCCATATGATAACACTGATCTACAAAATCTTCTGGATTCTGTTGTCTAAAACCTAAAGAAGCAATGACATGTCTACAAGGGATACCAACTAAATCTCAGAAATTACAAGCACATGATCTCTTAAAAATGTGAACTATAAATTTCTTACTGTTATAGGAATGATTCACCTCGAATGTTTCAATCATTTCCCAAGTGAGCAACCAATGACCACTAAGCATAACTTCATTATCAAGTCTTTTCCTAGGAATTGACATTACCTTATGAGGCCATTTTTTAAGCTTCATGGAAGAGGCAGAGCATCTGTTCATTAAATACTTCCTAATTCACTCAAACATTGTTAAAATTGATTTATCCCTAACACTTAATATAGTGACATTAAAAGACTCAGCAATATTATTCATGACAACATCACACTTAGGGTAGAAATTGAAAGCATGCTTACACCAAACCTTTGGAGGAACACCTATTAACCAAGTCCAAGCATCATGATCTGCCAGCTTTAGCTCATTCATCTTTTGAAGTCAACCTTGATAGTATGTGGAATTTGCATTCCCATCATTATATCTCTAATCAAAGCTCCTCCTCCAAACTTTTTTTTTTTTTGAAATTTGCATAGAGATGCCTTAAGCATAGCCTATGCTATATCCTTTCAAATATCTCCTCAAACACAGATACTAGACCCTGAAACATTGCATATTGTTAATGAAAAATAAGATATGTACACCACATCTGTCACACATAATTTAATGAATTTTAATGAAAATTAACTTAAAGACAATAACACATACCTTTTGCTGGTAAGATATAAACACAAATCTTTTGTCCTGGCCCACATCTGTCATCAGTAACTCAAGAAACCACCTCCATTTTTCTTTGGTTTTAGTCTTAACCACCCCAAAAGTCAAAGAAAAGTACTGATCATTTGGGTCCCTACCCACAACAATTAGTAACTGACCCCATACTTTGTTTTTAAATGGCAGCCATCAACTCCAACAAAAGGCCTAAAACCATTTATGAAACCATTTTTACAGCCGTCAAAGCAAAAATAAAATGAACCAAATCTTGTTGGGATAGTTGGTTTAGTCTTTCTACAGTGATATATATGGTGTTCCCAAGGTTAACTCTATGTATTTCTGCAACATATCTCCTTAAAATTGCATACTGCCTGTCTGCATCTCCTTCAAGCATCTTCTTGGCTATGAGTTTAGCCTTCCATGCCCTAGCTACAGTGATTCCCACAAAATAATTTTGCCTCAGATCTTGTATAATATCAGTGATTCTGACATTTTGTGAAGTTTGCATCTTCTTCAACACAGCCTTAGCCACCCACCTTGAATTTGCAGATTTGTTGTCTAAAACCCTAACACATGTATGTTTGTCTGATATGGTTTTTATAGCAAAAGTGCACTTATGGCCAACTTTAGAGCACAACATTAAAAACCCACATTTGGCCCTGCATACTACCCTTACCATATCATTCTCATTTTTGGTAAAAGTAATTTCCCTCCCATTTAATACTGATCACTCACGTATGACATATCTAAATTCATCTAGGGAGTTGAATTGCATACCTCACTGAAATTTAAAATCCTTATTTAAATGCTCTTTTCTAAACTTTTCAAATTTGGGCATTCCCTTTCTCACTATAAGATAAATCCTGGTCAGAGCTATCCAGCTCATCAATAACATATTCATCATCCTCACAACTTTTTGTTTGGATCCACTCGTAAACTCACCAACTGTAGGGCTATCATTAATTGGGGCACTTACATCAATCCCTTCAAAACCATCTAGAATAATAGTGGACATTTCATCTTCACTATCACCCAACCCTTTTACTATATGTTCATCACATCCTTCCATCTCAACAATATCATTGACACACCTAGGACTACTAACTGATGCTCCCATATCAGCAACATCATACTCTATGAAAATTTCCCAGTCTACTAGGGTCGCACAACTATATGCAGCAAAATCATAACAATCATCATCCTTTCTAATCTGAAAAAAATGTTCATCTATTTCACGATTTAAAGTCCAAATTCTATAATGATGAATGTTTGTATTGCATTTTTCAATAACTATAAAATATATATATTAAGGTAATAGACATATATATTATCCTATTTTATAATATCATATTTTAAGGAAATATATCAAATACATTAATTTTATTATATATAATTATTAAATAAATAACCCAAATTTATTTAGATGTCTATATACTTTAAATTTATGTAAAATAATCAAATAAGTATTGTTTAATAATTATAAATATAAAATAATATTAAATTAATTTAAATATTTTTATCAAATTTAAAAGGGTTATTTTAGTCTTTTTATAATAATATATCTTTCTTTCCTCTCATTTTCTTTTCACTTTCATTCGTAACAAATAACTAAAAAATCATTCCACTTTCCTCTAACTTTCTCATCACTTTCTTTCATTCAATATTCTTTCTTCTTACTTTCTTTTCTCATCTAAACAAAGCAGTAATGTCAAATGAGTTAAAATTAAAGTTTCTGGCCCAAGAGGAAGTGACATCTCATGCATGCGATTTTTTTGTTGTGAAATATAGTTATTTTGATAAATAATTGAGAATGTTGGTTAATTAGCAACAATTTTTTTTATAATAATCGTTGTCTAAAGACAGAGAGAGACTAAAAGTAAAAACTGCAATATTTACAGAGATTCAAAATTTATTTAACTCAAGATTATAATTAGAAGATGAAGTTTTCTTTGTAAATGAGTGGATAACTCATGGCACTAAGGTCTTTGTGGAAATTACAATTGACTGAAACTCACATAATTTTTCTCTCTTCACGTGAGAAGAAAGGAGAATGACTAATTGTGTGTTTAATTTAGCGGCGACTTTTTCAAAATCACCGTGGATTTCTGCATTTGTTAAAAAACTATATTTTGTAGTTTTTACAAATCACGGTGAAATGACACTCAGACGTGCATTTGGTGGTGAAAAATCAAATCAAACACACCCTAAATAAATTTGAATTTTTTTCATCTAATACCCTTTGCTAATAAATGTGTAATAAAATTGAATTGTTGTAATATATTCAATGTTAAGTAATGAATTAGTTTCCTAAAAGTAAAATATGCTAACATTAATTTTGTTTTTAGGTAAAAATAATTAATTTGATTTATGAATTAAAATAACAATAAAAAATTATATTTGAAATTAAATTACTATGATAATAAAATTGCATGTTTTAAGATAAGGATATTTCAGTCATTTCAAAAATTAAAGTCTTCTTTCTCTTCCATTTCTTCTTTTTTTATTGTTCTAAACAATAGGTTAATCTACTCTATTTCTTATCTATCTCTCTTCTTTCATACTCTTTCTCATATATTTCTCTCCTTACATTTTCTTCTCATTGTCAAACGCACCCTAATTATAAATTTTAAGAACTCGACATTGCAAAGTTTTTACATTTAGACACTGCAAAGTTCTTACGTTTTGAATTTTGTAAGAACCTCTCCTCGGCAACAATTTTATTTGGTACTGGCCTAATTGAGAGGCGACTATTAGGGTTGTTGCTATAATCGTAAGTTATGTAAAAATATTTGGATATGTGTCCTATACTTGTCAATTCTTTCACATCTCATCGTCACCAATGTAAGTCTTCAATCAAATCATAATCCGACCTCCCGATTACAATGAAACATTAATTCTACAGTCTCCATACAAATCCATGGAAGCATATGTTTACGTATAGAAAACTCCTATTTATTTGTAAACTGTTTTTCAATATCTATATGGACATCACTTGGTTTAACATCCATACATAGAGTAATGTCGGAGACAACATCAAAAACAACATCAAAGTGCACCATAACTACAACCAATCATAACATAAGCAAATTCAAATTCCAGTTAGATATGGTGAGATATTAAATATAATATCAAATATAATTCAAGTTAGATATGTTGAGATATTAGATATAATATCAAATATAACTCAAGTTGGTAAGTCCAAGCTCAATTATAGTTGTATATAAATAGTTATAGTTTGTATAATTATTTGAGCAACTCAAGTGAATAATATAATCCTTATTTCCTTTATTCTCTCTTTCTTTCATCACTAAAAGTTCCTCACGCACTAACAAACTGGTATCTAGAATTCTGGTTAGATTCTTGATCATTTTTTCAATAATCATACGTTAGAGATCGTATTTATGAGTTTGTGGGTTGTTCACTAGCAATCGCTACGAAGATGAATGGTAACAATAACATTATGAATTCTATTATAACTCTTGACGAAAAAATTAGATTCGATGGAGAAAACATATGCAATAGGTTGTCAAGTTGCAAACTTTGCATCAACAATATGAATTATTATCGATGGGAGAGGACAAAAAAGTTTCAGAATATGTGTCGAAGGTTCATAAATTCGTCCATCTAATGAAGGGTTGTGGTGAAACCCTAACTAATAAGATGATAGTTAAGAAGGTAATCCGTACGCCTGCCTCTCACTTTGATTACATTATTGTAACTATTCAAGAATCCAATCAACTCAAAACCCTAAAACTGGAAGATTTGGTTGGTTCATTGAAAGCACGTGAGATTAAGATTTTAGAAAGAAAAGGAGTTCAAGACTCTATACAAGCTATGTAAGTTTAGTCATGGAAAATGAATGGTGATTCTAACAAATTTAAAGGCAAAGTCGACAAAACTCAGCGAAAGAAGTATCGGTTTAACCCTCACAAGCATCAGGTCGAAGATAAAGCTTTTGAATCCTCAAAAAGAGGAGGAGGAAACTATCGAAAGGACAAAGGAAATAAAGATATGTGCAGTGCTATAACTTTGAAAAATGGGGTTACTTCGCCAAGTATTATTGGTGCAGGAAAGACAAGGGATCGACAGTCAAGGACGAATGAGCGAACCGTACATGCCGAGATTCAGATGATTCTTAAGGTGGTATGGTGGTTTTGGATGAAATTGTAGATAACCATGTCGAATCCAAGATATGGTTCCTCGACTCAGGCTGCTCGAATCATATGACTGGTCAAAAGGTGTGGTTGGTAGATTTTGATGAGTCGAAGAAAAGTAAGGTAAAACTTACTTATAATAGTTCGTTGCAAGTAAAAGGTAATGTTAACATAGTCTTTCAAACGAGTAATGGAGGAAAAACTATGATAAAATATGTGCTCTTTGTACCTGGAATGGAGTGCAACCTACCGAGTGTTGGAAAACTAGTCGAAAAAGGTTTCTCAATTGTCATGAAAGAGAGAGTTCTAAAATTATTTGACACCCAAAAAAATTCAGTCTGGAAATATCCTCTGTCGAAGAATAGGAAATTTAAGACCATGATCAGTTCGAATAAAGTACAATGTTTAAAATTTTTTGATGACCACAAGTATAGTTGGTTGTGCCATTTGAGGTTTGAATATTTGAATTTTCTATCACTCAATAAACTGATTACTTAAGATATTGTTATTAGTATTCCATTTCTTGAGATGTTTGACAAACTCAGTTAAGGTTGTTTAGTCGGAAAACAATCCAGAAATTCTTTTGTTTCGATTATGCCAATGAGATCATCCTGTATACTCAAAGTGGTACATTCAAATGTATGTGACCCGTTCGAAGATTATACCATTGGTGGAAACAAATATTTTATTTTGTTTGTCAATGAGTTTAGTCAAAAATTGTGGATCTATGTGATCAAGAGAAAATACGAAGTATTTGAAATCTTTAAGAGATTTAAGATATTTATAAAAAACTAGAGTGAAAAGAAGATCAACGTTCTAAGAACAGATGGAGGTGGAGCATATAAATCCAAGATGTTTGAAGATTTATGTAAAAAACATGGTGTCAATCATGAGGTAACTACTCCTTATACGCCTCAAAATAATGGAATTGGTGAAACTAGAAACTGGACCATATTGGAGTGAGATGCATGCTAAAGCAGAAGAATTTCCCTAAATCTTTATGGGGAGAAGCTGTTTCGACTGCAATTTATATTTTGAACGGGTGCCCTACCAAGATATTGAAGAACAATGTTCTTGAAGAAGTGCGGAGTGGCAAACGACCATCAGTGAGTCATCTAAAGGTGTTTGGCTCTATGTGTCACAAGCATGTTCCTGATGCAAGAAGAAGGAAGCTTGATGATAAGAGTGAACCTATGATTCTGATAGGATATCATAAAACAGGTGCATACAGGATATTCAATCCAAACAATGAGAAGATTGTGTTGATTCGAGAAATTACAGTTGATGAAAGTTCTTCCTGGGATTGGAATTCTGATAATGTAATCAATTAGCCATTGATGAGATATGAATTCAACGAAGAAATTAATGAAGTCGAAGTCGAAGAAATTACAAATATTCCAATCGAATTTGTTGCTAACACTCTCGACAATGTCGAAGTTGAAGAGGGTGTCGCTAACATAAGCCAAAGACCTCAATGAACTAGAGTTATTCCAGCAAGACTTCACGATTATGAAGTGGTTGGTGATGATGAAGTCACACTAGATGGAGAATTAGTTCACTTTGCTTTAGGTGCAGGAGTTAAACCAATAAACTATAATAAGGCTTTAAATATTAAATAGTAGAAGTCTTCTATGGTCGAAGAGTTACACGCAATCGAAAGAAACAACATATTGAGGTTAGTCGAATTTCCATCATATACAAAACCTATCGAAGTAAAGTGGGTGTTTAAGTTGAAACACAATGTATATGGATCAATAGGAAGACATGAAGCAAGATTAGTAGCTCGAGGTTTTCTTCAAAGAGCAGGACTCGACTAATCTGAAGTATTTACTCCAATAGCAAGATTGAAGACTGTTCGACTAGTGGTAGCATTAGCATGCAACCAAGGTTGATAGACATTTCATTTTGATTTGAAATCAACATTCCTGAATGGTCCTTTAGACAGAGAGGTTTATGACACACAACCTCCTAGATTTGTGATTCAAAAGGAAGTAAGTAAAGTATATAAGTTGCACAAAGAGCTCCATGGCCTCAAGCAACCACCTAGGCCATGTAACAAGAAGATTAGCTCATACTTAATCGAATTGGAATTTGTAAAATTCAAATTTATGGTGTCTATGTTCAGGTTGTGGCACAAGATGTAACAATCATCTACTTATATGTCAATAATTTTCTGGTAACTGTAAATAGCTTGAAGATCTTGTCAAAGTTCAAAGAGATGGTGATGAGAGAATTTGAAATGTCGGGTATGGTAAAATTATCTTATTTCATAGGCATTTAATTTCAAATGTCAAAGGAAGGTATGGTGCTGGATCAAAGGAAGTATGTCAAAGAGATACTTAAGAGATTCAAAGTGGATGATTTGAATCCTACATCCTCACATGTCGAACTAAATGTGAAGTTGGAGAAGAATGAAGAGGAAACAAAGTCGATGTAACTTTGGTCAAGAAAATTATGGGATCTATGAGGTATATGTGCAAAAGTCGACATGATATAAGTTTCACAGTTGGGTTAGTGAGCAAATACATGAGTGAATCAAGGTGTCACATGAATGCAAGAAAAATCCTGAGATATTTAAAGGGATCGATAAACTATGAAATACTATTTCGACAAGACTTTGAAAACAAAGAAGCTACAGTTAATTGTTTTTTCAGATGCTGATTAGTGTGAAGATAAGGAAGATCGAAGAAGTACAACTGACTATTTATTTCAAGTATTTGGTGCTCCAATATCATGGTACTCGAAAAAGCAATCTGTAGCGGTATTATCATCGTGTGAAGATGGATATATAACAAGATCCTATGCTGCATGTCAAGCAATTTGGATCACACCAGTACTTGAAGAAATTTAGGTCAAAGTAAAAAAACCTCTTGTATTACAAATCGACAACAAGTTAGCCATAAATCTGGCAAAGAATCCAGTTCTGCATTGAAGAAGTAAACGTATCGAAGTTAAATTTCACTTCTTGAGGGAAAAGGTAAATCAAGGTGAACTTGAAGTAAGACGCATTGTTCGAGTGAAGCACAGTTGATCGAATTGAAGATCGACATATTCCTGAATTTGAGAAATAAATAAAGAATAGTTCATATTAACTATGATTAGCATAAGTTCGACGACTTAGATTATAAGAGATATGTTGAGACATTATATATAGTATCAAATATAATCCAAGTTAGATATGTTGAGATATTAAATATAAATATAATATCAAATATAATTCAAATTAGATATGTCGAGATATTAGATATAATGTCAAATATAATTCAAATTGATAAGTCAAAATCCAATTATTATTTGTATATAAATAGTTATAATTTATATCATTATTTGAACAATCCAAATGAATAATATAATCTTTAATTTTTTATTCGTGCTTTCTCTATCTAAAAGTGTCTTATACACTAACATTAATAAAAATAATTTTGTAAAATATACTAACATATAGATAGTATTTTTTTTAAGGAGTTGTGCTTTTCACTTTTTATTTGCTCGAGAAATTTATATAATTATATAATTGCACGTGAAACATATTTGATTCACACAAAAATAAAACATGTTATATCTTTCTATTTTCCCATGTGTAATCTTTACGGAAACTATTTTCCCTATATTTACTACTCCTCAAAAGAGACATCATCGATGATATCACTTGGACAATAAGAAAACTAGAGGGATACTCTTATTTAAATAATTGGAATATTGAAAACATCAAATACTACGTATAGACAATTCAGACCACATATCATTTTCTTTGGAATACTCATTTTAAGTGTTCAAGTATTACTATTTCTCTGCATTAATGTCTTTAGCCACCGTCAAGGCTGATAACTAGAGCATTAATGTCTTTAGCCACCGTCAAGGCTGATATTTAAGAGTATGGTTGTATTGATAGTATGTGATAGAATGAAATGTAATAGAGTGGTAATTAATGAAATTCTATTGTTTCGATTTATAAATATTGGATGAAATGGAATGGAACATAATGAAATGCATTCCATCAAATTTTTTATTTTGTTTCATCTAATTTGGGGTGTATGCGATAGAATGAGAGATTTTTAAATAAATTTATCAAACATTAAGTAAAATCTATATCTTATTTCGCTCCGCTCCATTCTGCTCCGTCGTGTTCCGCTCCACTCTGCTCCATTATATTCCGTCAATCCGAACATAACCTAAGCTGAAAGACCTTAACTTTCACGTGTGTAAACGGTAATTTTAGTTCTTTTTCTTTTACTTTTTAGCATATTGTAGGTTTAAAAACTTCATTATTTCAAATCTTTAATGAATAATAATAATAATATTTAGCTTGTAGGTATATATAAAAATTATTAAAAATTTAATTCGGGATTTTTCAAACATCTTTAAATATTTAGATTAATTTTTGAAAGATCCTGAATCAATTTTAGAAATATAAAATTAATTTTGAATGATTTTGAACTGTTTAATTTATCAAAAATATAATTAATAATGTTTTTAGAATTCATTTTACTTGAAACTTTTATCTCAAGAGTTAATTCCGAGTGATTTTCATGCTAAAATTTATTATTCAATTTACCTTCACATAAATATATTAAGATATAAATCAATTATACTAAAATCAATTCTAGCAAACTCAATTATACTAAAATCAATTTTATCAACCGTCAATTCAAATACATCCGTAATCTATCATCCTAGACAGAATCATGTCTTAGGGATGTCTAATTTTTATCTTTATACGGAATAAATTTTATAAACAATAAAGATAAAAGAAGAAGAACAAATTTCAAAAAATAAGTTCTTTATACAGAATTTTTTTTATAAACAATAAATTTGTATCTTAATAAATTTTTTTACGATTTAAAATTTCAAAAATTATTTAAAATTTTATACTTGTTAAATCAGGATAACTGATTTAATTTATTAGCTAGTCCAATAGACAGACGAGTGCTTAAAGTGTGACATTTAAATTTTTTTATTTAAAATGCGATAGGCTAACATTTTTTTTTTCAAAATAATGACTAGAAAAATAAAAAAAGTGAATTGAGTTGTACAAAAGAAGAAAGGAAAATAAGAAGTGGGTACAGTGTACTAAAAAAAGGGTATCGTGCTATCATGTGATGTAGGACAAACATGGCTGTTAATAATAAATGGACAGGCACCTCAGTTTTAGTCCAAATCTCAACCATTCCTTTTTGGGTGCACTACGTACGGATATCATGCCTCCAGTCAAGTACACATCTCTCCCCAAATTATCATAAAAGTGATAAAACCTTCAATAATTTTATCAAGTCGGTATATGCTCAGTTTACATATTCACCCAACTTCAGTTTAGTTTCCCAATGCATAACAAGTGGCCACTAAATATTTCAACGGTTGAGATTAAAAATCTAAAAAAACAATTTGTTTTATTAAAAATAAAAAATTTAACCTCTTATTCACATGCATGTAACCTATTAACATAATAGTGTAATCACTTGTACTTCTTTAATTTGTCAAACAAAAACTTACACTTACAGTAGTTAAGTGCAATTTGTTAACCAGGGATGACAATCTGGCTAATATTCTATCGGTATCTACAAAAATTATCCATTACAATTTATAGGTAGGATAAAACTCGCAAAATAGGTAGGATAAAACTCACAAATTAGATAAACAGAACAAATACCTTAAAATATATATTACTATTGAGCTATTATACATTTTAATAAAAATGTTTATTTATTTTTTTAACTCAACAATAAAATTCATAATTTTTTAATATTGTTTAAAAACTTAAACTATATGATATTTTATAATTAATTGATTTAATTTTATTACAAATGCAGGTAAACGAGCACAGGTATGTGTATTGAGGTATCCATAAGGTATAGGTACCAGTATGAACATTGGTGTCCATGCTGGTTTGGGCTTGGATATAGAGTTTTTTTCAATTCGCGGGCACGGGAACGAGTACTATAGTACCCTGCCCATTGTCATCCCTATTGTTGACATAATATGTCAACCGATTACACCTGACACCTTTTAGTTAAAAATCGAGTCAAACGTTGAATGTAATTGGTTGGCATAATAGTGCAACGAACCGATTACATTAGAGAGTTTTCAGTTTTATTTGTTTGATAATTGTACCTTATCTTGTGTAATTGTATAAACATCCTGGAGGTATCTCATGAATAACATATTACATACTTTTATCCTCAATTTCTCTCTCTAATTATCTCCCACACGCACTCTCTTTCTCTCTCTCTCTCTCTCTCTCTCTCTCTCTCTCTATCTTCACACTCAATTACTCAATTATCATCATTCTTGTGGTTCTAAGTTCCAACATTTGACATCAAGAGTTAAGTCCGATCCATCATTACTAAAACACTAACAATGTCATCAATATTGAAATTCTGGTATCAGATATACGATGTCGAATGTAATGTCACGACACTTAAATCTGCTATGGACACAAACATACAACACAGAGTTGCAGAGTATAGAAAACAGTAAAGGACACAGAGAATTGATAACCCAGTTCGAATCTCAATAACCTACGTCTGGGGGCTTCCAATCCAGGGATGAAGTTCACTATTAGTAGTATTAATTCGGAGCTAAAAACTAATAAAGATTGAAGATACTCTTCAAAGACACACAATCACGCTTGCTTCAAAGATTTTGGTGATTGAAAACCAACAGCCTAGAAACGTCCTTCTCAAGTAACTTAGAAGAGAGGCTCACAATTGACAACTTAAAACTAAAACAAAGCACAATGAAATTAAAATCCAGAATCACTAAAATTGGAACAACCAACTACAAAAGTAGGATTGCAGCTCTTTAAATAAAGTGAAAGCAACTAGGGTTGCTTAACTCACAAGTCTTCATGCATCCTGTCTTCTCTCCACGAAACCAGGATAATAAATCTCCAAAACAATTGCTGAGGACGTTTTTCCAGCTTCCTTAATCGAAACACACAATTGATAACAAACTGACTTCCTAAATTTTTTGCACTTAAGTCGCTTACATGTCGACATCTATCGTGACATCTCGCTACTTCAAGAACTTCAAGACATTTCTTAGCAGAATGTTTTACCAAAATTGCTGCCAATCAATAGAACCAACAAAATCCCCTTTTGGCAAATTTTGGCTAAAACATTATTCGGGGTGCAGACCATCCAATCAAAATAGTAACACAACTAACATGGGCACACATTTATCAGAGCAGCACCAACACAGTAAAAGCAGCATCACAATAAAAACAGAGTTAGCAATAGATAAAATATATGTCACAACATCAGTTGGGACATTTAAAGATGCAGTCTTTTACCCCCTTCACATATGCACACAGATGCACAAAAAGTTTGCTCCCCTTGCATAACAGCTTCTCCTCTCGTGGAAACACAAAATTTTTTGCTCCCCTCTGCATCACAGCTTCTCCTCTTGTAGAAACACATAGTATCTTCAATGATACACAATCAAAAACACACACTTTCGCTCATAGCTGAGACAACTCATAACTGCTCCCCCTCAACTTAATATCTAGTTACTCTAAGGATGAACTTAATATCTAGTCACTCTAAACATTCATCCTCTCCCCCTTTTTAGTCATAATTTGGCCAAACCAAAAACCAGAAAACATTCAAAATCATAAGAGGATAGCAGAAATGAATATTATATATATCTAAGTACTTAAGATCTAATGTTAGATACAACTCCAAAAAGCAAATCATATGTCATGCACTTATGTGCCAAAATTACATAAACTAAGGGATAAACAGATGGAAACACAATAGACAATGCCTGCACAATTAGTGTTCTGCAGAACTTGTAGACTCTCCAGTACCTTCATTTTCTGCACTTCCTTCATCTTCTAATTCAGCTTCAGAAGAGCTTTGAGTTCTTGATCTATTAGCTTCTTCCCCTGGTGCCTTCTCAGTAGCATTTGTAGCAGCTTTCTTCTTCAGCATTTTGATGGTCTCTTTAAGCTTTATTTTCCTTGCAGTACTTATACAAATGACTTTATCCAGTTCTATGCAGGTTGTAGTGAGTTCAGCAATTGCATCCTCTTCCTTCTCAGTTCTAAGTTCAACACCAGCAGATGTTGAGACAATGTTTGGGACATGTGTTTCAGCAAACAACTTCTGGTGTAGAGTTAGAGGAGTAGCTCTCTTGCATTCAAAATCCAAGGTTGCAGATAGTATACCAGGGTGTTCATGAAGTATGATTCCACTTAGTAGAGTAGGGAAGGCTATAGGAAACTTGGTAGCACAGGTAGCAACATGCTTGAAAATATGCTCATAAATGTAAGTACCATAGTTGAATGGTACCTTCATGCCTACTGCATCGATAAACCTTCTCAATCCTGTTGAGATGGTTGAGGTGTGGTTGGTAGGAACCCAATTTGCTGCACCTATTCTATGCAGGATTGCATGTTTCACTCAATTTTCCTACAGACAACTTCTCCTTCATAGGCCAAGACTTGACTCGATTTGCAGTTGTGACTTTGCATATATGGTCATCAGTGGTTTCTAGCTCGTTTTCCTCTTTCTCACCCCTCTCTCGATATTTGTTGATGATGGAAGGAGAGAAATTTACACACTTTCCTCTAACAAACACCTTCTGAAATTCTTGGCTTTTCTTGTCATCATAATCTTCAGGGATGTTTACTATGAATTCTTTAACCAAGGTTTTATAGCACTTTGATAACTTGGTCACTGTCTTCAGCAACCCTGCTTCAGATATTAGTTTTATCACTTCCTTGTTTTCCAAGGCATCCTTTCCCAACTCCCTCTTTAAGGCCAGTCTCCTATGATATATGTATTTCCATCTAGCAGCAAACTTGATGGTGTGGAATGAGATATTGTCAGTAGGAGCATTAGGGACATTTTCATTGGTCCTCTGAACTATAGACTTCTTCATTATGAGATGTCGGGGACATATGTCTCGACATCATAAATCAGAATTAGATTCTAATCTTATCTTTCGCTTGCTAGTTGAGGGAGTTGCCTTGCTCCAACCTTTGGGGGGGGGGGGTCCATACATGACCTTCTTCTTGACAGGTTTTGATGGAGTATTGGAGGTAACAACCTTTCCCTTTCTTGATTTTAGTCTCTTGGCTATTCTAGGGTTGACATTTATAATCAACTCATTGTCAGATAAGGTGTCCATATCAATGATATCATCATCTACATCTTCCTTAGCTATCTGATCAATTGTGTCAACAAACTTTTTTTGAGGGGTTTCTTTTAGGGGTGATGTTTCAACATCAGTTGTGACTTCTTCAATAGGAGTTTCTTTTTCAAGATTCTTCTTAGAAGACTCTCCTTCCCCTACAAATGGTCTGGTGCTCTCATTTGGAATAGTTTCACTAGGCACTTGAGCGAGGGGGATTGTGATCCATTCAACAGGTAACCCTACTTTTAGGGTATCAACAACCATCTTCCTTATTTCTCGATCTACATATCCTCTATCTTGATCATCTTCACCCTCCATATGTGGTTCAGATACATTACCTTCAACTGGAGCAATGGTTTCCCTTGGTCGTCTTGAGCGACGGGTGCGAAGTTTTTTAGGCCTTGCATCCGTGCATGTAATCATTGAGATAGGGAAGATATCTAGGGCTTCTTCAAAGGACACATTTTATTGAAGTTGTTGGATTCCGATGTGGAATGTTGAGACATTTTGTTGGGTAGAAGACGAGGTTTGGATGCTTGAGGATTGATGGTGGATATTTTAGGGCTTTTATGAAGAGTATAACGTGTGGAGAAGTTTTGAGATATTTGAACCTCGAGTTGGCCTTTATACTTTGATCCACCTATTTTAATATCATTAGATGATATTTTGAAAAATCAACTCCCTTGATGACATTCCCACACGTTGTTGATTGCTATAATTCCTTTGGTAAACAGACCCTTTGCTCTCTTGAGTATTCATATACATTCCATACTTTTAAGTGACAATTAACCAACTTTAATGCTGAAAGTTTCTGAGTCAGATTCGCAGTCCTTGCTTTAGCAAACTGACCAAAAGTAGTGACTGATGTCTTGACATTCATTTGGACATTATGGTCATGTGACTTCAGCTTTGCTTTGTCCTTTAGATAACCCTTGCTAATACTTTGTTTGACCTCCACGTAAGTGCTGTTATTATTCTCTAGAGAGATCCATAAATAACATTTGTCTTTGTTTCTTCTGCCCCTCATTGTGACTTCACCATATTTTTTTTGTAATGATGCATTCAGATTTTGTGAAGTTCACATTAAATCCTTGATCACACAGTTGACTTATGCTGATCAAGTTGGAGGTCAATCCTTTAACAAGTAAAACATCTTCAATGTTAGGGAGCTTTGAATGTTGTATCTTTTTTGTACCCTTGATTTCTCCTTTCATTCCATCTCCAAAATTGACATATGCACTTGGGAGATCCTGATAATCTTATAACAAACTTTGATCATTTGTCATATGCCTTGATCATCCATTGTCAAAATACCATTCTTCTGTGATCCTTTCTGTTGAGGATGTGTGAGACAAGAGACATGCAATATTTGCTTTGGGAACCCACTGTTTCCTTGGTTGAGCCTGAGTCACATTTGATTTGTGTGTCGAGCTGGGATAGCCATACAACTTGAAGAAAAAAGGCTTTATGTGACCATATCTTCCACAATAATGGCATTTCCAGTGTCTATGTCTTCTGTTAGGCTTTCTATAATTGTTCCTTCTGGGATGTTGAAACATTTGATTCGACATCTTGAATTCAACCTGACTTTGGGAAGATTCTATAGGAGCTTCCTTGATACCATTGTAACCTAATCCACTCAAGTCTCCTGCTACCTTTCCAGCTTGAAGTATTTTTCCAGCGTTTCAGATCCACTGTTCAGCATTTTGACATTCTTGGTCATCTGATCAAGATCACATTTCAACACGGTTACTTCACTTTCCAGCCTCTTTATAATTTCCAGATGCTCTTGTTTTATACCTTGTAGTTGTAGTATGAGCTTCTTCCGAT
This sequence comes from Vicia sativa, assembly GCA_021764765.1. Taxonomy (NCBI): domain Eukaryota; kingdom Viridiplantae; phylum Streptophyta; class Magnoliopsida; order Fabales; family Fabaceae; genus Vicia; species Vicia sativa. The sequence goes on along the minus strand of CM038794.1, from coordinate 237,432,251 downwards.
TCTCATTCTCCTGGCATATTTCGACACTTTTGGTGCATAGTTCTTTGTATGTAGTTGCCAGTTCTTCAAATGTCAGTTCTTCATCACTAGAGTCTCCATCAGAGATATATGTACCAGTCATAGCTGTTATATGTTTAGCTGATTCCTCTTACTTTTCATCCTCAGAGTCTTCATCTGACCACAGGACATTTAGACTTTGCCTTGTCTTTTGAGATAGTTGGGACATTCCCATTTGATGTGTCCAAATCCTCCACATTCATAACATCTTAGCTCTCTGCTTTGAGCATGTCTTTCTTCGCCGCCTTCTTCCCGAGTTACCTGCTGTTGATGTCATGAGGATGTTCGACATTTGATCTTGAGCCTTCCATTCTTTTCATTACTCTATTAAATTGTCTTCCAAGATGAGCTATGGTTTTTTTCTTCTTCAAGATCAAGATTATATTCCTCATCTTTCTCCTCGATTAACTTAAAGGCTATGCTTTTAGACTTTCTCGACCTCTCATTGATACTCGGTCAAATGTTGGAGTGAACCCACAACTTCATCCACTTTCATGCTGTTGATGTCCTGAGCTTCTTCAATAGCTGTTACCTTCATATCAAATCTCTTAGGTAAAGACTTGAGCATCTTCCTTACCAGCTTCTCTTCTGGAATCTTCTCACCCATGGCATTGCAAGCTCCAAGAATTTCAAGAACATTCATATGGAATTTTGAATGCTTTCCTATTCTTTCATTCTCGATTTTCAAATTTAGTTGTAAGTAAACTTTGACATTTTAACCTTGGAGGTTCCTTCATGAGTGGTCTTGAGAATTTCCCAAGCATCTTTGGCTACTTCACAAGTGTTGATTAATCTAAAGATGTTTCTTTCAACTCCACCAAATATAGCATTTAAGGCCTTGAGTTTGCAAGAGCAAGTTCATCATCATCCTTGACCAATTTTCTTTGGTTTCACTCACTAGTAGGTTGATTATCACCCAATGATCACGGTGTGTCCATCCTTCGAATAGCCTTCTAAGCCCTATTGTCCAAGGACTTTATATAAGCTTCCATACGAGTCTTCCACAAATCATAGTTAGAACCATCTAAGATAGGTGGTCTATTTAAGAATACTGTCTCCTTGTCCATCTTACCAGAAAGTGTCTTCCCTAGATCTCACCCAGAGACAGAGCAGGATGCCCGCTCTGATACCAATTGAAATTCTGGTATCAGATATAAGATGTCAAATGTAATGTCAGGACACTTAAGTATGCTATGGACCCAAACATACAACATAGAGTTGCAAAGTACAGAAAACAATAAAGGACACAAAGAATTGATAACCCAGTTCGGCTCTCTATAACCTACGTCTGGGGGCTTCCAAGGCAGGGATGAAGTTCACTATTAGTAGTATTAATTCAGAGCTAAACCTTACTCGTTTACCCCTCTTCACTTAATCAAACTACCCAGTGATCCTTCTACCTAAGATACCACACTTAGATATGAGAATCCTCCGCTCACTCCCTCAGTACCACTACCCGTGACAAAAACTAATAAAGATTGAAGATACTCTTCAAAGACACACACAATCACGCTTGCTTCAAAGCTTTTGGTGATTGAAAACTTATAGCCTAGAAATGTCATTCTCAAGTAACTTACATGAGAGGCTCACAATTGACAACTTAAAACCAAAACAAAGCACAACGAAATTAAAATCTAGAATCACTAAAATTGGAACGACCATCTGCAAAAGTAGGATTGCAACCCTTTAAATAGAGTGAAAGCAACTAGGGTGTATTGACTCACAAGTCTTCACGCATCATGTCTTCTCTCCATGAAACCAGGATAATAAATCTCCAAAACAATTGTCGAGGATTTTTTCCTTCCTTAATGGAAGCACACAATTGATAACAAACTGACTTCCTAAAACTTCTGCACTTAAGTCAGTTACACATGTCAGTGACATCTGCTACTTCAGTAAAATTCAAGACATTTCTTAGCAAAATGTTTTACCAAAATTGCTGCCAATACATAGAACCAACAAATATCAACTTCAACACTAGAACAATAAAAATGTCATCAAAGTCAACTTCAACACTAAAACACTAACAATATCATCAATATCAAATTCAACATTAAAACCCTAACAATGTCATAAATATCAACTTCAACAAATTGATTATCATCCTAACCTAATGTGAGCTTGGATTCTTGGAAGGGACGACCAGGGGCGAAGATTTTCTATTGTTTATCAGAAGCTTTTCTATTGTTTTCTATTAGAGACCGACCAGAGATGAGGTGGATGGGCGACAAATAAGTAGGCAAAGAGGATACAGAGGGGTGACGAACGTGCACGGAGGCAGAGGCGTAGTCGAAGGCGTAGTCTGTGTGTTTCAAGTTCGGAGGTGGAGGGCTTCGTGTAAGGGAGAAGAAGAAATTACAGAGTGAACAAAAATTTAGAATGTATTTTTTATTTCAATTTTAATTAACCTTAGGTAGCACTTTTAGAAAGCGCTCTCTAAAGTGTGGCATTAGCAGCGCTTTCTTGAATGTATTTTTTTATTTCAATTTTAATTAACCTTAGACAGCGCTTTCTATGGTCAGGTCTACGGAAACACTTTTCTAAACCGTCTTCTAATATTGGGCCTAAGGCAGCGCTTTGTAAGAGTGCTTTCTAGTGTTGGGCTTACGACAACCCTTTTCTAAAATATAAGCATATGGCGACACTTTTTTTTGTGAACCTTAGGCAACGGTTTTTCTCAAATTTAGGCAACACTTTTTATAAAGCATTTTTTAATGTATTTAGATTTAAATTTTAAATTTTTATCGGGACAAATAGCAGCGTTTTGGCAAAAAAGCATTGTCTAAGGTATGCTGTCTAAAAGCAGTTTTGATGTAGTGACACTAGTACAAACATTTGTTTAAATAGAAATCCCATACGTGTAATCATCGACAATTACTAGTCCCACGTTGGGATTCATGGGGAATTGCCATAAACTTCTTTGAAACTTCCCCATATTTTTACTGGCTTGTGTGTTGATAACTGCTCTTATCGCCACTTATTATTCTCTATCGACATTTGTATATGTGGAGCCTGCCTTCAAAAAATGGTGCCTTCGTTAACCAACCTTCTTGATTAATACTTTATTCAACTTGGTCGACATATCCCATTGAGGGATAACCATTGTCCAAACTTACTTATCAACACTTCCCTAGTCGAAAATTGCTTGTCAACAAATTGTCCTCAAAACACCACGTTCGATAGAGCCTCTATCGATGAGAGAACTTTGGCGTTTCCTCTTTCAAATTTTCGATCGCACGTCTTCTTAGAATGACATAATGTGTAATCACGACTACTTTATGTGCAACAGTTTCCCATATTAATTAATAACTTTTCATGATTATGCCTAAGTTTTAAGGCGTTGGTTTTCCAACGAACCCCACTAACTTTTCCACTTCTCGGCATGCTCACAACATATTGAGTGACACTTGTTTCTCTTTTTGAGTTTTGTAACACATCAGAATCAAAGGTAAGCAGCCAACATATAGGAATTAGAGATTGTAGTGCAGAATGGTGCTTTCAGAAGTTTGTCTTTTGGTCATAACAGAACTTCTTCTAATGAGCGTGATAGTCTTGAAGACTGCTTAGAATTTCTTTTACAAGCTATCAGAACTTCTTATGTCTTCAAACTTGTAACTAGTTCTCCTTTTCCATTCAGAATCAAAACATCATCTGCATACTTTATTAAAAATTAGGAGACAACAATATTTCATACAAAATATTTACTTAACAGGGTCAGAACATAAATGCCATCAACAATACTTGTTATCATCAAATCTTCTAAGATAGGTGTAATACGGTGGGAGAATTGACTTTTGGATTTGTTTTGCTTTTGATTGCAAATGTTGTGGATAGCAAGAGTCGTCACCGACTTTTCTTTTATCCAATTAAGGGAAGGTAAAAAGAACAGAAAAAGACCTTCGTTAGATTCTGAGTAAGGGAGAAGGTTATGAAAAGGGAAGGTATTAGCACCCTTTCCATCCGTAGTTATCTACGGGATCTTAGTTGCTTTAGCTCATCTTAAAAAAAATTTCTTTCTGTGTGTGTATTTGAAAAAATGTTTTGAAAAGGCATTTCGCTTTGAATTCATAATGATTCACGTTGGAATGTATACGAAGTGTTCGGAAATGTTTCGTTTTGAAAAGTGTGAGGTGTGAAAAGTATTTTGATAGAGCAAGCAACTAAAAGTCTTATTACCTACTCAGAACGGTCGTTTCCGTGTTATTTTACTTTCCTTTAGAATAGTGCTATCCATACCATGAGTTGGTAGGTAACCCTATTCGTTGGATGTAAAGGGACTTTCAAAGGGAGATCGGATGGTCATAGAAGGCAACTTGTAGGAGTATCCTAGCACATTCGAAGGGACGATCATCACTTTTTCGTAGGCAACAATTGAGGGACGAGATCATGTATTCTTAGGCCACGTCGAGGGACTATGATCTTTGTATCGAAGGGACTATGATGATATGTTTGTAGGCAACGGTGCTAGGATACCTCTACGTTCGAGGGATTTGACCATTTATTCGAAAGGCAACGAGAGAGAATTACCCTAAGGGGTGCATGTGTGAAGAGAGTGTGTCAAATTCAGATAAGTTATCTTGCAATTAAAAGTGATCTACGTTTGTTTTTATCTTGCCATACACGCCTAGTTACTAGCAGTTTATATGGGTGCGGAAAGTAAATTGCGGAAAGTAAAGTGCGGAAAGTAAATCCTACGCTATTACATGGCTTTGGGGCAGATACATAATATAGGAGTGCGGAAAGTAAATCCTAATTAAGCTATTACATCCCATGAGCAGTTACATAATATTGGAAAAAGGAAATGCGAGAAAATTAATCATAACTATTACAACCTGGAAGCAGATACATAATAATCGGAAAAGAAAAGAAATTCGCATAAGAGAAAATGTGTTAGTAAAAAAAGATTTTTGAGTTAGGAAAAAAAAATTTAGGTTAGTAATCCTAATTAGATAATAAAGCAATTTTTTTGGGAATTTTCTGGATTGGTTTTAGTAAGGAAAAATAATTAAAAGTCAATTTTATGGTTAATTAACAATTAATTAATATATGCATTTAAAAATATTAATTTTTATGTCAAAAATTAAATAAACATTTTTCTGTCCTAAATGTAAAAAGAAATTATTTTTTTGGTGATTTTTGATGTGTTAGAAAATTGTTTGAAAAGAAATTAAATTAGAAAAGAAAATATGAAGAAAATATGAAGAAAATAAGAAAATTGGTTAGTTTTGCAAAGTGTAAAAAATATGTTGAGGAGCCAAGGTTCGAACCAAGGTCCTTTGGGTTATACGCACGCCTTCCTTGCCATCTAAGCTAGCCTGCATTCGTGTTAGTGGAATGAAGCAAAAACGTTATAAAGGAAAACTGTTTTTGAATGCTAGTCAAAACACGCGCCAAGCCTTCGTCTTCCCCATTTGAATTTTACCAAGACTTTTACCTATGGACACGATCCGTAGTAAAACCAATAGCGACGGTTTTGTCTATCACTAAAGCACCTGCAAATTTCCAAAACTCAATACAAGCAATATAAATTCAATGTAAAGCCATGGTTCGATCCGGTTTGATCTCCTAAACAAGAATATGTCCCTAGTTTTGGCGAATTTTTCCTAAATCGAAGGATCCCAATTTGAAGCTTGGAAAACCTAACAATGGCATATCACGATTCCTGCACTTAAAATTGAATTAAACAAACCAGAAAGCTTGCAAACATCATCACGATCAAGAATATATAATAAAATTATGTTTATGATGCATAAATAACAGAAATCGATTTCAAAGTTTTTAAAGCAAACCGTGATCTTGATTTTACGTTTCTGCACGTTTTGTTGGCTTGTGAGTATCTGGGACAGATAAGAGAACCTCCAGGAACATGTTGGAATGCTTGGAATCCTTTGAATTGGACTGGAACTAGGGCTGCCAATTGCTTGAATGCCACGGATTTTTAGAAGTTTGGTAGGGTTCTTTGAGGCCAGAAATTCATCCCTTGTGCTTGTGGATGCATCATGTACTTATAGTAGAGTGAATTAGGTCAAGAATTATGAAGAAATTATATGCCAATCAATGAGAAAATATTTGATTTGGAATGAAACCAAATATTGCCTTTTTTGATCAAATCTCATTCAATTCTTTTTCCAATCAATGAAATTCGAAACTGACAGCTTGTATGAATTGCTTGGATCTCAAGAATAAGAGAAAACCCACATTGCAATTAATTTTTGATTTTCTATCTTTTATTTTAATTAAATTGGCTTTTAACTTATTAAAAATCCAAAATAAATAAAAAATAGAAGATAAATTCGTGGCCTTGGGCTTGGAGGTTCCAATTCAGCTAAGGAACATGTTTGAATCAAGAAAAGTTAGGCCAATTTGCAAAAAATTTGGTTTTTTCAAGTATTTCTCTTTGTGCACCTCCTCAAAAATGCTCAACTTGTGCAAGGTGTATCTTGCTCAATTTTAACATTTTTGGATGTTATTGGGATTTTTAGAAATCTCAAGATATTCTCTAAACAGCCTCTTTGGTTTCATCTTCATTGGAGTTTCCATGCTCATGAACACGTCTTTACAAAAAGTTGACTTTTTGTTGACTTTTAAAAGGACCTGTAATGTTTTGATCCATAACTTCCAAATGAAGCATTTTATGCCCAAGCTTGTGAGACATGAAGTTGTAGAGAATTGAATTCTCTTCAAAATGATATGTGGTGGAAAAATTTCTGATAAAGTATGTGAAAGTTATGCCTGGTCAAAGTTCTGTTGACTTTTGTCTAAGAAAGCCCAATTTAGAAACTTTGACTTTTGATCAATTCTTGACTTTTCTTGATGAATCATGATCAACCCTTGATAAAATGATGAATATCACTTCAAAATATTGATGTTGACCAAAAATTATGAAGTTTGACTGTATGTTGACCACAATTGTCTTTTTGTCCAATACAACTTATTTTCAACCATCTGAGCAATTGTTTGAGGAAACTTGACTTGTAAGGCTTGAAACTTGACATGGAGATTCTTTGAAGCATATGATGAGGCATGATGACCACTTGAAGTTTTGGAATCCCACCTTGATTTGAGAATGGCCAAAACCCTAGTTTGGGTTAACTGCTTAGGGGAGAGTTTGTCTGGTCAACCCTTGTGAAATCCTTGAGTATGGATATGTGAAATGTCTTGAGAAGTGAGAGGGAAATTTTGGGGTATAACAATAGGTGTAGAACCAAACCATGTTCTAACAATCTCCCCCTTTTTGATGATGACAAAACATAAATGTTTTGACTAAGAGAGATCTCCCCCTGAGTTTAATATTCATAAAAACTTTAAAACATTTATACTTCCCTGAGAATGTTCGACTAAAGTATGTTGCAAGTTCTGATAGTTCCAAGTAGTATAAGTTGCTTTCCAGCATAAATTTTCCCTGTTTTAAACTTAGGCAAAGTAGAATCAAGGGTGATATCAGAATGTTTGAGACTTAGTCTATCAACAACTATGATGTTCAAAATATCTTACGTTCTCCCCCTTTTTGTCAGAAATCAAAAAGTAAATGTTTGTGTAAGAAAAACGGAACAGAAAGAAACTGATTGCATTGATGAAACAAAACAAAGTACAAAAGCAAATATGCAGAAACTGAAAACGGAAAGAAAAGGAAACATTTAGAAGATTTTTTTTTTGAGAAAACGAAGTTTTAAGAAGGCGGAGCAATTCTTGTGAAAAGTGCTTCCAACATCCATTTGATCTAAGATATTGAAGCTTCTTATTTTCCCATCATCTCCTTGAGTTCTGAGTTTGTTTCATCTTGTTTGTCCAGTCTTTTTATGACCTCCTCATTTTCCTTCTTTAAGGCTTCCAGAGTTTGAATAACAAAAGAAGGTGGAGAAGTATCCTTTTCAGCAGTAAGAGACTCAGATGCAGGAGCTTCAGAGATTGCAGCAACCAATTTTCCTCTGTCTTAAAAAATAACCAGAGGTTGAGACTTATGCTTTTGGATAGATGATTCTACTGCTATGGATTCCCATGGAGCATTTGATAGGATCGGATTATGGGCATCCTTAAACTGAGCAACATGTTCTTCAAACATCTTCAGCCATTCACCAAACTTCTGCTGAGCCAGACCATAGCAAAGGTCCTTCTGCCTCTTTAATTCAGACATAAACCATTTTCTGAACTGAGTCCAGAGGTAGTCAGACGTTGTTGGGTTCATATTATCCAAAGAAGCCTGCTTTAGAGAGTCAAACCAGGCTTGGATTTCTGTTCCAAAAACCACTAAAGAATCACCAACATCTGCTTGGGAGGGTTGGGGTTTTGGTTTGGGAACTGCTACTTTGTTTGGTTCGGTCAGAAGATAGTTCCATGTATCAAGATCAATGATGGTTTTACGAGATATATCTGGTGATTTTTGAGTTGATGGAGAGTCTATGAGGACAATTGGAGAATTTGGAGAGTTAGGTGGTGTAGATTCATAAGGGGATGGACAGATGATTCCAAAGATAATGGGATTAAGTACCGTGTTCTGGTTGTGAAGTGTTGAGTGGACAGGTGATTCCAAAGATAATGGGATTAAGTTCTGGTGATGGATCAGATGATATGTTTGGATTTTTTTGGTTGGGGAGCATGAATTGTTAATGGTGCAGAAGTGGTGGTACCTTCTGGTTGTGTCTCAGAAGTTTCTTTTGGATTATCAGGTTGGGGAGCAAAAGGAGACAATGGAGTAGTAGAGATGGCAATTTCTATTTGGGTTTCAATAGTAGAATCAAATGTTTCAATATCGGACAAAACTTTTGCAAGTTCTAGTTGGGGAGTAGTTATAGGTTTAGTTGTAGGAACAGAGGTATCAATTTCAATGTCAAAATCATCAAGGGTTTGAGGTGAATTTTCTGGTATAGTATTTTTGGAAGGAGAAGATGGAATGGAAACAAATGTTGATATCAATACTGGTTCAATAACAGAAACAAACATTGAGTTACCTTACTTTTTGGAAGCTTTGGGTTGCTTCTGAGAAGTTCCTTCATCAGCTGATTTTCGCTTCTTAGATTTTCCAAGAGCAACATTAGGAGCTTGTTGATAAAGGTCTGGGATGTTGAGATTTGGATCACTACCACTTTCTTAGCAAACTTGCATATAGTGGCAGATGATGTCAGTTCTTGAAGCATCAATATCTGAGAACAGAGGAAAGTCATCCAAGGGAATTCTTCTGATGGAGATGTTTTCATTCACCACATATGTGGGTTTCTTCTTGAGAGAGAGAATGATTTCCATTTTCTTCAGATTTTTGGCGTTCATAGTTTTCTCAACAATAGGATTCAAATCATCTACAAGCTTAGCGTCACTCAGATGATTAATCAGCTTGTTTTCTCTCAAAATATCTGAGATGAGCCTTCCCAGAGGAATCTATTCTCTTTTGGTTCATTCTCCTTCTCTTGTTTCTTTGATGCTGGTCTTCAGATGATTGAACAGACTATGAGGTAGAAGAATTTGAGTTCGCCTATGAGACTCATTTCAAACTCTACCTGCATAGACTTAGCAAATTCTCTCCCAGGGGAGGCTTTAGTAGAACCAAAAATTATGTCATCAACATAAATTTGACATATCAGAATATCATTTTTAAATGTCTTACAGAATAAAGTTATGTCCACTTTCCCTCCGGTAAAATCTTTTTCTAATAGAAAATTACTTAGTCTTTCATACCAAGCTCTAGGAGCTTGTTTTAGACCGTATAAATTTTTTTTAAGCTTATAAAAAAATATGGATGTTTTGAGTTTTCAAAACTAGGGGGTTGATGCACATATACTTCTTCATCAATGTAACCATTTAGAAATGCAATTTTTACATCTATCTGATACGGTGTGATATTGTGATTAACAACATATGAAGTTAAAAGTCTGATAGATTCTAACCTGGAGACTGGAGCAAAGGTTTCTGTATAGTCGATCCCTTCTTGCTGACTATGACCTTGTGCTACCAGTCGAGCTTTGTTTATGACTACTTCTACTTGTTCGTTAAGCCTGTTTCTGAAGACCCACTTAATTCTAATAATGTTGAAACCTTTTGGTTTGGGTACAAGATCCTATACGTCATTTCTAGTGAATTGATTTAGCTCTTCTTGCATTGACATGATCCAATCATTGTCTTGAAGAGCTTCATCTACAGAATTTGGTTCTATCAAGGACACCAGTCCCATGAGAGATTCTTCAGAATTTCTGAATGTTGATCTGGTTCTGATTGGATCATCTTTCTTTCCCAAAATCATTTCTTCAGGATGAGCTATGCTGCTTCTATATGGTTTATTCTGAATGGGTCCTTCAAATGTTTCTTTGATGGTTTCTTCATAATCTGTTTCTTTGTCAGGACTATCTTCTGATCCTAAAATGTGAACTTCTATATCTGCAAGAGAATCTTTTTGCTTTGACTTTTGAGGGCCAATCTTATCATCAAATCTGACATTAATATATTCTTCCACAATTCGTGTTTCAGTGTTATATACTCTATATCCTTTTGAGCGTTCAAAATATCCTAACATTAAACACTTTTGTGCCTTAGAATCAAATTTATTCAGATAATCTTTTGTATTTAGAATGAAACAAATGCATCAAAAAGGATGAAAATAAGAAATGTTGGGCTTTCTGTTCTTCCACAATTCATAAGGAGTCTTTTCCATAATAGGTCTTATAGAGATTCTATTCTGAATATAACACGTTGTGTTCACTACTTCTGCCCAGAATTGTTTAGAAATGTTAGTCTAATTGATCATGGTTCGAGCCATTTCTTGTAAAGTTTTGTTTTTACGTTCTACAACTCCATTTTGTTGTGGAGTTCTAGGACAAGAAAAATCATGAGAAATACCATTTTCATTAAATTTCTTTTCAAAATCTTTATTTTCAAATTCTCCACCATGATCACTTCTGACTTTTACATTTCTAAACTCTTTTTCATTTTGGACTGCATTACAGAAGTTAGCAAACACAAAATGTGACTCATCCTTGTGTCTTAAGAACTTTACTCATGTCCATATGCTATAGTCATATATGATCACCAATCCATACTTCTTGCCACTGATGGATGCAATTTTCACTGGTCCAAACAAATCAATATGCAGAAGTTCTAATGTCCTAGAGGTAGAAACAACATTTTTGGATTTAAAAGGAGGTTTTACAAATTTGCCTTTTTGACATGCTTCACACAGAGCATCTGAGTTTAAATTCAAATTTGGAAGTCCTCTGACTAGATTGAGCTTGTTAATATGAGATATTCTTCTCATACTAACATGTCCCAATCGTCTGTGCCAAGCCCATTTCTCATTATCCACAAACATAAGACATTTAACATTCTGACTCTTAAGTTCAGAAAGTTTGATTTTATAAATGTTGTTTTTCCTTTTACCATTAAAGAGGATTGTTCCATCTTTCTGACTAACAACTTTACAAGACTTTTGATTAAAGATTATATCATAACCGTTATCACTTAATTGACTTATGGATAACAAATTATGCATTAATCCATCTACTAATAGAACATTAGTAATAGAGGGTAAAGAATCGTTGCCGATAGTTCTAGAGCCAATGATTTTACCCTTTTGGTTGCCTCTGAAACCTACATAACCACCAGCTTTAAGTTCTAGACTTTTGAACATATGCTTTCTTCCCGTCATGTGTCGAGAGCATCCAGAGTCCAGGTACCAAGATTGGTGTTTCAATTTTGCTGTCAAAGACGTCTGCAACATATACTATTTTGTCCTTAGGTACCCATATCATTTTGGCTCCTTTTTGGTTAGAATTTCTAAAGTTCTGTTTGAACTTTGGTTCAACATAAGATCTCCCATAATATAAATCACAAGTATATTTTATGTCATGAGGGTGACCATAAGTGAAGTGTGATTTCAGAGAACTGTATTTTATGACTAAGTCATCTACTTCAGAATAAGGTTTTTCGTTTTTAGAAGACACATATCCTAAACCTTTTCTACTGTTTCTACTAACTTTATAGATCATTGAAGCCATCTTGCTTCTGTCTATGCTATTATCAAGAAACTCTTGAAAACCAATGTCATATTCTTTCATAATATTATCAATATTACATAGAACTTTTGAAATAGGTTTTTCTTGAGCTTTTTGTAAATTTTCTTTAAAAACAGAATTTTCAATTTTTAGTTTAGAAATGGTTTCTTTAAGCTCAGAGTTTTCTATTTCTAGTTTCTTCGTTTCTTCAGAATCAAATGGAAGATTCCGTTTAAGATTCTTGTATTTGATTTGAAGTTTCTGAAAGTTTTCAAGAATTTCTGATAGACTTTTTCCTAATTCAACTTTAGAGAAATTAACAGCGAAATTATGAAATACCTCTTCAGTATCAGAATCAGATTTAGAGGAGTCCGAGTTGTCCGCTATATTGGCCATTAACGCCATGTTGGCTCTTTCATCTTTTGAGTCTGACTAAGCTTCAGAAGAATTTGAATCATCCCATGTTGCCATAATACTTTTCTTCTTTTCTTTGTCAAACCTCTTCTTTGACTTTTCTTTCTGAAGTTTAGGACAATCACTCTTATAGTGACCAGGTTCCTTACATTCGTAGCATACAATCTCTTTGCTTCTTGTATTTTTGTATCCAGAGGATGAATCAGAATGATTGCTAGATCTTCTTGGATATTTGAACTTCCTCTGTTTGTTCTTCCAGAGGTTCTGGACCCTTCTAGAGAGCAGAGATAACTCATATTCTTCTGAGGATGATCCTTCAGAGTTTTCTTCTTCATCCTGAAAATCTTTAGAGTAATATTTTTTGTTAGATTTAAGCGCAATAGACTTGCCTTTCTTCTGGGGCTCATCTTATTCTAATTCTATCTCATGACTTCTTAATGAGCTGATGAGTTCTTCCAAAGATATTTTGTTCAGATCTTTTGCAAGCTTGAGAGCTATCACCATAGGTCTCCATTTTTTTCAGAAGACTTCTGATGACTTTCTTTACATGATGAACAATAGAATATCCTTTATCCAGAAATTTTAAACTAGCTAACAGAATTTGAAACCTTGAGAACATTGCTTCAACAGTTTAATCTTCTTCCATTTTGAATGCTTCTTACTTTTGAATGAGAGCAAGAGCTTTTGTTTCTTTGACTTGTGTGTTGCCTTCATGCGTCATTCTTAAGGAGTCGAAAATGTTCGTAGCCAAGTCTTTGTTTGTGATCTTCTCATACTTAGTGTATGAGATGACGTTTAGGAGGATTGTTCTGGATTTATGATGATTTTTGAATTCTTTCTTTTGTTGATCTGACATTTTCTTTCTTTCAATCTTCTGACCACTTGTATCAACAGGATGAATGTAGCCATCGGTTACCATATCCCAGAGATCAGCGTCATGGGCCAGAAAGAAACTTTCGATTCTGTCTTTCCAGTAGTCAAAATTTTCTCCATCAAACATTGGGGGTCTTTTGCTGATTCTGTCTTTGTCGTCATAGTGGTCATTATTGTTCTGAACTGGTTTTGTCATTGTGTTTTTCAAGCTAGATCTTTTATATGACACACTATCTGACACTCTGTTAACAATTTACACAATAAATTTAAACAGCAGTAAAGAACACAATAAGTTGTTTACCCAGCTCAAGGTCTAACTACACCTACATCCGGGGCTACCAAGCCGTGGAGGAAATTCACTATTAGTAGAATTAATTCGTGAATAAACCAACCGCTTTATCTCCTTCACTTAAAACCTACCCAATGCAACTTCAATCTAAGTCCTACTTAGACCGAGTTCCTACTCACTCCCCTCAATCACAAAGAGGATATCAACCTATTGATTAATTGAATTGTGAAGACACACTTCAATAAACTATCTTGATTTCGCTTCAAAGCTTTAATCAAGAGACAAACACTCGTGCTTCAAAGATTTTAGTGATAAACTACCCTTACAAACAAATCCTAGTCCAAGGCACTTATCAATTGATAGTTGCTTGGCTCAGAAGAGAAACTAGAATTACACAAAATAACAACCTGCTAAATCTTCAATACATTCCAGAGGCACAGCAGCAGTGTAAGGGTTGAATTCCTTTCATAGAAGCAGTCTTGAAACTTCAGTTTTGGGCTTCCATAAAGATAGCTAGGGTTCACTTAATTTAATCCTAAAAACATGGTCTTTTCAACAACCAATTTAGGTTTAACTAAGATTAACCTAGCAGCCACGTGAGCATGCATTCTAATAACAGAAAAACATAATATAGCAGCTCAACAAACTTCCTGAAAAGTCTCAGAAAAATGATTCTCGTAATCGTAATGTAATCGAATGTCATAACATCCATGACATCGATTTTCTTAATTCCAAGACACTTTTATCTTCCAGTTCTGAGTTGTACTTTGAACATCCTTGTCTAGTAGGATTTATCTTCAATCTCTGAATGTCATGACATCTATCAAGACATTGCCATAGCCTAGTTTTACCAAAAAGTAATGCCAACTTAAAACACTAACAAACTCCCCCTTTGGCACATTTTTGGCTAAAACTACTTAAGTCATCAGAGTACCTATGCAGCAGAAGAAAAACTAGTTCTAAGCTATCCTAAGCTTAAAGAAACTAGAACCTAGAACCTAGAGAAGAGATAAATTCTACCCATACAAAATCCCACAGTTCCCAAAAAAATTTCCAAAGCCACTGTCACACAGTAGTTCTCCCCCTTTTTTGCCACAAAGGGGCCAAAGGAATCAATACAGGTGCCCCAAACTTGCAATATATAATGAAGTACCAGCATTGTTAAATGTTACATCTCAACATTACAAACATCCAAAAAAATGGGAAAATACAGACCAAGAAACAGAAAACAAGATGTAAACAACAAGCCAAAACCAACAAAGCAAGAACCATCACAAAGAATGATCCGTTGCTTCTTTCCTAAGCACCGTGATCATTATCATTGTGATTAACACCAAGAATAACACTACCGTACCACTTCACGAATCTTGAAATCGTAATCTTGGTCGACTCAAGGTTCAGGAGCCTTTCTTGGCAATTGGTGTCCTCGAGTCTAGAGCTACCAATGATTTAACTCTATACTTTTGAAGAAGTTCCACTTTGGTCATTTGCTCAACTTGAGAACCGTAGATACCACCCTTTGCTTTGACAGTGAATCGCAGGAGTAGCAATATCGTAATCCACGTGTTTTCTCGATGATCTTCGATGTCTTGACATTCTCTTTGACATCCGGATCACCGCTAAACTAGGGCTAGCACTCGGTTAAGGGGACAAAACCTGTGCACAGTGATTTTCGTCTAGGATCCCGTGACTATCCTAGCAATGGCTTCTTGCACATACATAGTACCTTCTATTTGTTATCTCCGGAGGAATGATGAAGATGAGTCGAGTTCTTACTGGAGCGAAGTCGATAACCTTCGAGTATTCCTTGCATGCAGATTCTTGGTCTTCTTGGAGTCAATTGCCATTGAACGCTGAGGAGAGACCTTCACAGGTTCAACATTCATGGCTGCAGCATTTGCCCTAATCTTAGCCATGGTAGGAGATGAACAGTCAGAGTCATGGGATGAGGCAGATGATGAAGACATATTTCGCTGAGATATGGTGAGACAATGAGAACAAGAATGACAGAGAGTTTGAGAATATCTTTTGAATGAAGAGGATATGATACTTTCAAATGAAGAGCCTATTATATGGAGGAGTCTCTTCATATTCGTGAAACTTTTAAAAATAAGAGGAAAATAATTAAATGACCCACTTATAATTAATAAAAAGTCTCTTCCATTCCTTGTAAGCAATCTTAATTGCTATAATTCCTCATATTGACAAATACCCAGTTTGCTCCTTAAATTTTCAAACTGACTAGCATCAAGAGCTTTAGTGAAAATGTCAGCCAGTTGAAGTTCAGTGGTTACATGGTTCAAATTAATCACTTTCTCTTCCACAAGGTCTCTGATGAAGTGATGTCGAATGTCAATGTGCTTAGTTCTACTGTGTTGTATAGGATTCTTTGAAATATTAATAGCACTCAGATTGTCACAGTACAATGTCATGACATCCTGTGTGACATTGTACTTAGACAACATCTGCTTCATCCGCATCATTGAGAACAACGCTACCACCGCTATGTATTCCGCTTTAGCAAAGGACAAGGACACAGCTTTGCTTTGTCGAACTAAGAAACAAGATTGTTTCCCAAGAAGAAACATCCACCGTAAGTGCTTTTTCACATCAAGACTACCAAATCAAGATCACAATAACCAGGCAAAATTGGTTCACATCCATGAGAATACATGATATCATAATTGCAAGTTCCACTTACATACTTCAGAATTCTTTTCACCTGGTTGATGTGACTTATTTTAGGTTCAGCTTGGTATCTTGCACATACTCCAACAAAGAAAAGCAATATCGTGTCTCTGGTCGTTAGGTACAACAAGCTTCCTATCATGCTTCTATACAAACTTTGATCAACCTTTTCACCACTGGTGTCCTTGGACAACTTCAAATGTGTGGGAGCAGGAGTCCTTTTATGGCTGGCATTCTCCATTCCAAACTTCTTGACAATATTCCTTGCATATTTGCTTTGTGAAAGAAATGTTGAGTCTTCCATCTGTGTGACTTGCAGTCCAAGAAAGTATGTCAACTCTCCCATGAGGCTCATTTCAAACTCAGCTTGCATTTGATTGGCAAAATGTTTCACCATTGTCCTCCATCTATTCAAGAGATTTCATACACCCCTACTCAAGGATTCCTCAAGAGTTGATCAGACAAACTCTCTCCTAGACAATCAACCCAAACTAGGGTTTGATATCTCTCAAGTCAAGATGGATTCCCAACATCTCCAATGGTCTTCATGCCTCCTCATATGCTTCAAAGATTCTCCATGTCAAGTTTCAAGCCTCACAAGTCAAGCTTCCTCAGGCAATTGCTCAGATGATTGAAAATCGTGTATTGACAAAAGTCAATGTGGTCAACATGCAACAAAACTTCTCGATTTTTGGTCAACATCCTCATTTTGAAGTTACATTCATCATTTGATCAAGGGTTGATCATGATTCATCAAGAAAACTCAAGATTTGCTCAAAAGTCAAACTTTCTAAATTAGGGTTTCTAGGTGAAAAGTCAACTGAACTTTGACTGATCATAACTTTCTCATACTTTCTCAGAAATTTTCCCACCAAAGCTCATTTTGAAGGAAATTCAATTCTCTACAACTTCATGTCTCACAAGAATGTCCAAAAAATGCTTCATTTGAGAGGTATAGCCCAAAACATTACAGGTCATTTTCAAAGTCAATAAAAAGTCAACTTGTTGATTTGAAGATATATTGAGCATGGTAACTCCAATTGAGATGAAACCAAAGACATTGTTTAGAGGACTCTTAGAGATTTCCAAAAAATCCAAGAACACTCAAAAATGTGGAAAATTGAGAAAGTTACACCATTCACAAGTTGGGCAATTTTGAAAGAATGCACAAAGAGAGATACTTCAAAAAATCAAATCTTTTGCAAATGGGCCTACTTTTTCTTCATCCTAACTTATTCCTCATACAATTAGGAATATCCAAGCCCAATTCCATGAATTTTTGATTTATTTTTCTATTTAATTTTGAATTTATTCATTTAAATACAAATTAAATTTTAAAATAAATTATAAAATCAAAATTAATTGAAAGATTGAT
The DNA here is from genome assembly GCA_021764765.1 of Vicia sativa. Taxonomy (NCBI): domain Eukaryota; kingdom Viridiplantae; phylum Streptophyta; class Magnoliopsida; order Fabales; family Fabaceae; genus Vicia; species Vicia sativa. The sequence continues at coordinate 237,414,580 of CM038794.1, read as the reverse complement.
TTTATTCTTTTCTTGGGACTCAAGTAACTCACCAATGCCAGAATTTTCAAATTAAATCAAATTTGGCAAGATTGATTGAGAATTAATCAAATTTTGAAAATTTGATTTTGGACAAAATCAAAATTGATTTCCATTGAATATTGATCAATTCTTTCCCAAATCAATCCCAAATCCATCCAAAGATATATACTTGATGCATACCAATTGCAAAGGACGAAAAATTGCTCAGAAACCCTATTCCCAAACTCAAAAAAATCGTGACCTGCAAGCTATTGGAAATCATACTTCCAGCCGTTTTCAATCGATTTTGAGGTGTCTAACACATTCCTTGATACCTCTTGAGTCGATCCAGACCTTTACTTTGCCAAAAACCATCCAGAATCGTGAAATTCGAAATCGGTTTGTTCTTGAAAAATCCAAAATCGTATTCTGATTTTCATGCATATTTAACATGTTTTGTGTTTGTTTTTGTGATTAGTAGGAAGATTGCAAGCTTTCTGGGTACTTTAATTGCATTTTCATGGCTGGAAACTCAAGGTGCCATGGTTAGGGTTCCTGAGTTCGTTTTAGGGTTTCACGAAATACATAAAATTGGACCACGAGACCATGCCCATCGTGTTCGGAATGATGCCTGGAATTAAACCATGTCTTTAGAACTCATTTATATTATGTATGCTGCGTTTTCCATTTTGCCAGGGCCTGTAGCGTCGAGCCAAAGCCGACGCTATCTTTTGAAAATTCAAATCGAAGAAGACGAAGTCTGGCGCGAAGGAGGAGGCAATGGAGAAGCAACGCGTGTATTCCACTCACTTCCAGTTTCAAACAGTAAGACATGCCAACTCAGTTGGTCAGCGCATTGGTTTACAAAGTTTGAGCATCAGGTCCCCAGTTCGAACCATGCTGGGACCATTATTTTTTACAAACTGACTTTTTCTTCATATTTTTCTATTTTCCAATTTATTTCAATATTTGCATCCTATTTTAATTAATTTCCGCATTTTATTTTTTGCATTAAAAATTCACAAAAAACATTTATTCTTTTTGCATTTACATTCTGAAAATCTTTATTTAATTTAATAAATTAAAAAATATAATTTTTGCATGCATATTTATTTTATTTTTATTTTAGCATTTAAATCATTGTAAATTAGTTTTTAATTACTAAAATGCATCTAAAAAATCCCAAAAAAATATTTTAGTATATTCATCTTATTTCCAGCATATAATAATTTTCTCATATTAAAATTTGCATTTTTCTAACATTTTTTTTCTCTTGTTCGATTCATATTGCATTTTCCGATTTCTTCCTTTTGTACAGGTTGATCCGATTCAGACGATTTTCTCTTTATCATTTTATCATTCTATTTTTCCAATAATGTAATTGCTCATGGGATGTAATAGTTTAATTTAGGACTTTATTTTCCGCATTTAAAATTATGTATCTGCCCCAAAGCCTTGTAATAGCGTAGGTTTATCTTTCCGCACCTTTACATTTCCGCTTACATTCCACACTTTACTTTCCGCACCATTATATTTCCGCTTTACTTTCCAGACTCTATATTATGTAACGCCCCAAAGCCATGTAATAGCGTAGGACATTTACTTTCCGCACTTTACTTTCCGCAATTTACTTTCCGCACCTATAAACTGCTAGTAACTAGGCGTGTATGGCAAGATAAAAATGAACGTAGATCATTTCTAATTCCAAGATAATATATCTGAATTTGACACACTCTTTTCACACATGCACCCCTTAGGGTAATTCTCTCGTTGCCTTTAATTCAAATGGTCAAGTCCTCGAACGTAGAGGTATTCTAGCACGCTGCCTTCAAAACAAAATCATCATAGTCCCTTCGATACAAAGATCATAGACCCACGATGTCGCCTCCGAATACATGATCTTGACCCTCGATTGCCGCCTACGAAAAATGATGATAGTCCCTTCGAATGTGCTAGGATACTTCCTACAAGTTGCCTTCTATGACCATACGATGTCCCTTCGAATGTCCCGCTTACATCCAACGAATGGGGTTACCTACCAACTAATGGTATGGATAACGCTATTCTAAAGGAACGTAAAACAACACGAAAACGACCAATTCTGAGTAGGTAATAAGACTTTTAGTTGCTTGCTCAAATCAAATATTTTCACACCTCACACTTTTCTTTCAAAATTCAAACTCTTTTCAAAACAAAACATTTCCTAACACTTTGTATACACTCCTACATGAGTCATTACAAAGTCAAAGCGAAATGCCTTTTCAAAACATTTTGTCAAACACACAAAAGCAATTTTTAAAAAGTGATCTAGAGCAACTAAGAGCCCGTAGATAACTACGGATGGAAAGGGTGCTAATACCTTCCTTTTCATAACCATTCTCCCGAACTCGTAATCTAACGAAGGTCTTTTTACTTTTACCTTCCCTTAATTGATAAAAATAAAAGTCGGTGGCGACTTTGCTATCCGCACATTTGGATACAAAATCCTACAAAGTCGGGCTTCACCGTATCACGTAATCGGCGACTACTGGGACATTCCTTAAAAGAGAGAATTGCCTTAGGGATTTCTAGATAACTTTTATTGCTTTTGTTTGACTTGTATGCTTTATCTTTAAGGGATGCTTGGGTATTATATTTGTGGGGATCCTACACCCGATCCGGTTTCCTTTAGGTAAGTAGCATTAGATCATCGCGACCGTAGACGATAACTAAACGGGCAACATGATGGCTACGTTAGCGTGACACTTTGGTTGTCCCGATACTCTTCATTCCCAAGTTGAAGATAGTATTTGGCTTCGCGTGGTGTCATCAAGCGCTAACTAAACTTTTAGAACCTTAATTGACCCATCTTGGCCATTAGAAGGTAGTGAGATGGCCGGCTTTGGTGTAGACCGAGGTTGGTTGATACCGATGCTACGCTCATTGAGATTAGACTTTGGGACATTTTTGATCGACCACTTGGCCGTCAGATTGAAATAAGCGCCTACGAGAAAGATCCGTGATATGAGATTCCTAGAACCCGTTACTATTATAGGACAGATGAACCAACTCAAACTTTTGGTAGGGTAATCACCTATACCTCATGCAAGCCTTAACCTTAGGCTCATTGTGTGAATTGTTTGTGTGTGCTAAACATGACATCATGACATCATTTGCATTGCATATCATTCCTAACTATTTCAAGGACCTAGGGATTTATCTTTGCTCGCTTTGTAGGGATTATGGCTTCTAGAAAGACTATCCGAATCAACTTCATGGGTATCCCTTCTCACCAAAGAATTGGTTTTAGAAATTCCACCATGCTCTTCATCAAAAGACATGGTTATCTACTTGATTTGGTTATCTCCGGCTTTGAAGAAGATATGATGCATGTCCTATTCCAGCTTCTTGATCCGAAACACCATTGCTTTACATTTCCAGATTATCAGTTGGTTCCTACCTTAGAAGAGTTCTCTAAGCTACTTGGGATACCTATTCTCGACCAAATGCCATTCACCGGTTTGGAAAAGGTTCCTAAGTTCAAGACATCGATCCGCCTTACACCTTAAGCGCCGATATTGAAGCCAATTGGGAAACTAGAAGTGGAGTTAAGGGTTTGCTTTCCAAGTTCTTAATCAAGAAAGCCCGAGAATTCCTCAAAGTTATGAGTTTCCATGCATTCGAGGACATTGTGGCCTTGCTAATTTATGGTTTGGTTCTATTTCCTAATTCAGATCAATTCATAGATGTCAATGCCATCAAGTTGTTTCACCCGTAATCCAAAGGCCTCACCTTACTTGGAGACATCCTACATTCTCTCCACACTGTATACTAAGAGACAAGGAACTCTCATGTGTTGTGTACCGTTACTTTCAAGGTGGTTTATTTCGCACCTTCCTCCATCAGTTTTGAAGAACGAACAAAGGTTGAGATGGTCTCAAAGGTTAATGTCACTCTCTCATTCAGATATCTGTTGAGTCTTTTCTCTCAAAAGGACTTCACATTCATTGAGCTGTGGAGAATTCTAATGTACCACTCCTTGGTATAAGGGAGGTATTACTTACAACCCTTCTAGCTTTACGCTTTGGTTTTGCCCGAGAGATGGTCCACATGATATGCTTCTCCAAGATGTTGTGTTCGACTACAATCACGATCTCCAATTACCGAAAGGTTTATACACGCTTGGGGCATGGTGAAGAAGACCGATACCAAGACTTTGGGGCACCCAACTCCATTCCTTGGGAACCTTACCTCAAATGGGTGCGAGCTCGAGCTCAAAACCTCATGATGCCATTCACTGTTCTACCAAGAATTATGGAACCTGCTATAGGTGACATACCCTATACTGTTCTCCATCCCGACATGCCCGCTGATTTTGAAGACTTGAAGAGATCCCGGATTCACTTAAAGAAGAAAGGATACCTTTGAAGCTCAAGCTATGCAAGCGAAGAAAGTGCTAGAGTTGACCAAGCTACTTCACGAGGAGCGAAGCATCAATGCCTACATCGGCACCAAGAGGAAGCCCATGGAGACTTAGAGCTTTAGGATGTTTATGATTTCTTTTATTGCTTTGAACTATCTCTTGTACTTAAAAAGAAAAGAATAATAAAGAGAGTACTAATAAATGTTTGTTCATTGCTTGTTTAACAAATTTAAATCTCTAAGGTCCTTGAAAACATTGCATTGCATTCGCATAAACATCGCATAGCATAGCATAACATTGCATCACGGTACATTGAGATTGGTTTTCTCATTTGCTCGCTATTTATTTTAGCGTAAATGGCTCTTGAACAGATCAAAGATCTCCAAGCTCGTAATGCCTCCACAGATGTTCACCACTTGGTCCAAGGCCAAGAAGATCCAAGAAGCTCATCAACAAGAAGAAGAAGGTTGTTGGTCTCTCAACATGGGCGACGCTACAAAGGTGGTCCTAAGGTGGTCACCGAATTGAGCTCTCGTAAGGAAGTTTCAAGAAGGAAGACGAGCAAAGTAACAAGGGTGAGGACGGCCCGAGCTTGAGAAAGACTATGATAACGGCCAAGATTTAATGAAGATGACAAGTACAAGCAACTTGAAGATCGCCTAAATGCCGTGGAAAACTTGAAGTTGTCCGGCTGAATTTTGATGATTTGAGTCTGCTCGGTGTTGTGATTCCTCCCAAGTTCAAAGTTCCAACTTTGCCAAGTATGATGGCGTGTCTTGCCCTAAGTCGCATTTGAAGTCCTATGTCCGTAAGATCAACCCCACAATGATGTGTAAAGTCAGGATGCACTATTTTCAAGAGAGTTTGTCCGAACCCAATTGAATGGTACTATCACCAGAGAATGACCGTATCCGTATTTGGAGTGACTTAGTGATGCTTTCTACGAAAGACGAGTACAATGTCGAATTGACACCCACCGCATGCAACTACAAAACATGTCTATGGGTCGTGACGAGAAGTTCAAAGAGTATGCTCAAATGGAGAGATTTAGCAGAGTTCAACCACCCTTGTCCAAAAGGGAGTTGGTTGATATGTTTATGGGAACACCGACAAGCCCATTCTTCAATCATCCGATTGGAAATTCTTCATCCGGATTCACCGAGTGATATTGACAAAGTAGCGATTGAAGCCGGTATCAAGAGTGGGAAAATTCGTAGAGTCATCTTTAAATATGCAAGAGATCTTTTGGTGGTAAGAAAGAAGTCGGCTGTGTATGGTCGAAAAGCCGAGCCAAGACCGACCGCTCAATCTGGGGGCAGTGATCTCCAATCCTACATCAAGACAACCTCGTTGAGACAACGCGAGCGTAACGCGCCACGGAGACAGCTTATTTAAGATCAACATGCCTTTGTCGCAAGCCTTGCAACACATGTTGAACGATAGTCGATAACCTTGAGGGATCCTCCTCGAATGTCAACACTTCCTCTCCGGTACAATCCTAATGCTAAGTGTGCTTATCATTCCAACAGCCTGGCATAATCGACAATTGTTGGGCTCAAGAACAAAATTCAAGATATGATTGAATCTAAGCATTGAGTTTGATCCCGCTGAGACTCGAATGTGATCAACGCGCCTATGCCTAATCATGACAAGAGTTCCAATGTGTTGGTGACGATACTTATGTTTTCAACATAGATGACTTGACCATTCCTTTGATGATTAAGAAGAATTTGTTGCAAGCCGGTGTCAATCCAGATGCCCAGAGGATTGTCGTTGGTGCCCGCCGCACCGATGGTTGTGCTTGGTCGAGAAGACGTGTCGTGTATGATGGACAACCGTGAGATACTATTTCAAACCACCGTGCGTAAGTGTGAAGAAATGTCTAAGTTGAAGATCGACAATGCGAATGAAATCAGATCATCTGTGGGATACCTTGGGAAGCCAAGTGGAAAGTATGATTACATGGTGAAGTACACCGTCCGATAGTTACAAGATTCCTATTGAAGATGTTAAGGCACGGATGGGGTGACGATTTCAAGACTATGCCGATGTTAACACAATAAGGATTTCCTCGATCATGTGCCTAGGGTGGCACCTCTCATTATCACTTCTCCAAGACCAGCCCATATTCCTCTAACAAGGCTATCCCTTGGAATTATGGAGTCGATGTTTACTATCATGGCATCAAGCAAGACCCTCGATTATTGAAGATCTTATCAAGTTTCTATTCCCGACATCGACAACATCACCGGATCCAAGGTGACCGAACCGAAGGGTATTCTCTCCGATATCTCCTCCAAAAGACACTGCGACTCCAGCTCGCATTCCATACTCAATCAATATCCCGCTAGAGGAAAGAACCAAAGGCCCATCCCGCTCAACCGTAAGTACCAAAGGAAGTGGTCAAGACACCTCCAAACAAGAAATGGAGGAAATTCAAGATCATCAAGAAGAGTGATTACAATGTTGTGGAATGTTAGATGACTCGTCAAGATTTCCATGCTCGCTTTGCTTTGTGTTCCGAGGCTCATGTTAATGCCTTGGTGAAGTTTCAAGAATGCTCATGTACCGCAAGACACTACCACCGATCGAAGTTTGTATTGCTAGCCTGGCTGCCAACAACGGCCTAGGCTTCTCGATGTCGATTTAACTCCTTCCGAAGGAAACACAACAAAGCCTTGCACTCTGTTGAATGCAAGGGCGTTACCTATCTCATGTTTTGGTTGACACCGTTCGCCCTTCCAAGATCGCTTTTGATCGACTTGATGTCAAGGGTTGGTTCGAGACCCAAGGACATTATCGTGAGAGCTTTTGATGGTTCTAACCGAAAGATTGGAGAGCTCATCTGTTAAAGTCGGTTCCACTTTGATTCCACTTTGTCATGGACATCCGTCCTTACTCTTGCCTACTTGGACGCCCTTGGATACATGGGGCCATACTCTACTTTGCATCGAAATCAAGTACCGGTGAAAGGGAAGGTTGTTACAGTATGTGGTGAAGAAGAATACATGGTCAGTCATCTGCAGTCATTCCGATATCTTGAGATTGAAGGTGAATTCTTCGAGACTCCCTGTCAAGCTTTCGAAACAATATCCAGAGTCATGCCTCTTAACTCTCCTGTCACTCCTGAGGTTACACAAGCTCCGCCGAGGATGGCCTCGCTGAAAGATGCTCAAGCTACTGTTGAACAAGGAGGTAGTACTATTTGGGGTCAGCTCCCTAATCTTCTTTTCAAATCCGACAAGAATGGTTTAGGCTTCACCATCAAGGGTCAGAAGATGATACGCCGCGAACGTGCCGGCCAACTTCCTTTCCGCATCAGCCAGAATGGAATCCATGCTATAGAAGACGACGACAACGGCTTCAACATCAGCAAGTGGATCTTCCCAACTCCAGATCATGGGCTCAGTAATTGGAAGATCGAAGACGTCATACCAATCTCCTTTAGTCAGGAGTAATTGCTTTTGTTTTGTTTTGCTTTTCGTATTTCTTTATGTTTTGAACAATAAACTTTGAAATCCTAGTGCCTTGCCCGGGGCATCATAGCTCGTTTGCGAGGGTTATTATCCGTCGCTTGCGTATTTTCATTCAATAAATCGTTGGACTTTTGCATTCAATTGTTTGTTTTCTTTCTTTTACTTTATCACCCCTTCAAAAGCTATGTGTTCTTACACACCCACGTGATATACCGCAATCACTCCGAATCTCGTTACAAACTATGTTAGTGCTAAATATGACTTCGATAATCCGATCTACCAAGCCAAGACGAAAGTGAGGAAGATTGTGAAGTGCCGAGAACTTGCTAGACTGCTACAAAGAAGAAGCGAGTTATACACCACACGAAGAGCAAGTTGAGGTTGTGAATTTGGGTCGACGAAGACAAAAAGAGATCAAGATAGGAACGGGTCTTGAGAATGTGTTAAAGAAAGGTTGGTTCGATGCTACGAGACTATATTGAGGTTTTTGCTTGGTCATATGAAGACATGCCTGGTTTAGACATTGACATTGTGGTACACCGATTGCCGACAAAAGAGGGTTTTCTCCCAGAAAGAAAGTTCGATGCGTCCCGAGATGTCGAGAAGATCAAAGCCGGTTATGAAGCGCTTCAATGCGTTTTCTTAGTCTTACTTCTCATCCACAGTGGGTTGCAAATGTGGTACCCGTACCTAAGAAGGATGGAAAAGTACGAATGTGTGTGGATTACAGAGATCTGAACAAAGCGAGTCCGAAAGACGATTTCCCACTTCCTCACATTGATGTTCTGGTTGACAACACCGCCAAGATAAGGTTTTCCTTCATGGATGGTTTCTCGGTTACAATCGATCAAAATGGCTCTCAAGACATGGAGAAGACTACTTTTGTTACAGTGGGTACTTTCTCTACAAGGTTATGCCGTCGGCCGAAGAACGCAGCGCCACTTACCAATATATGGTGACATTATTTCATGACATGATTCATCACGAGATAGAGGTCTATGTTGACGACATGATAGCTCGGTCACAAACTGAAGAAGAACATCTTGATCACTTGCAGAAACTGTTTGACAGGTTGAAGAAGTACAGGTTGAAGAAGTACAGGTTGAGACTCAATCCTAACAAGTGCACCTTTGGAGTCAGATCCGTAAACTCCTAGGGTTTGTCGTCAGTAATAAAGGTATTGAGGTTGACCCCGCCAAGGTTAGAGCCATTCAAGAGATGCCAGCGCCCCGCACAGAGAAGGAGGTCAGAGGTTTCTTGGGCCGATTGAACTACATTGCCAGATTCATTGCACACCTGACTGCTACTTGTGAGCCAATCTTCAAGTTACTTAAGAAAGATCAAGTAGTGGAATGGAACGACGATTGCCAGATCGCTTTTGACAAAATCAAGGAGTACCCATGTAATCCTCCTATCCCGATGCCACCGAAGGAAGACCTCTTATCATGTACTTGATGTGTTAGAGAATTCAATGGGGTGTGTGTGGGGCAACATGACGAGTCCGTTGAAAAGAGCATGCAATATACTACCTTAGCAAAAGTTTACCGATCGTGAAACAAGATACTCACAACTCGAGAAAACTTGCAACGCTTTGGCTGTCACGGCTAAGACAAGATATGTTTACTCACACTACCTTATTGATTTCCAAGATGGATCCGATAAAATACATCTTTGAGAAACCAGCTCTCTCCGGAAGAATAGCAAGATGGCAAATGATCTTGACCGAATATGACATCCAGTACACTTCTCAGAAAGCAATCAAAGGAAGTGTAGTAGCCGATCATTTGGCTCATCAAGCCGTAGATGACTATCAATCTATGCAGTTCGAGTTTCCAGATGAAGATGTTTTGCTAGTTACAGACTGCGAAGAACCAGGCCCAGACGAAGGACCTGAACAAGGATCCCGATGGACTATGGTCTTCGATGGAGCCTCGAACGCACTTGGAAATGGCATTGGCGCCATCATCACATCCCCTGCAGGGGGACATACGCCTTTCACCGCCAGACTTTGTTTCAGTTGCACCAACAACATGGCTGAATATGAGGCGTGCATCATGGGTATCAAAGCTGCTATTGACTTAAGAATCAAGTTCTTACAAGTGTATGGAGACTCAGCTTTAGTGATCAGTCAGATTAAGGGCGAGTGGGATACAAAGCATCCGAATCTCATTCCGTACCGAGAGCATGTTCTGAGTCTGATCCCCTACTTTGAAGAGATCACTTTCAATCACATTCCACGAGAAGAGAATCAGTTGGCAGACGCATTGGCTACTATGTCATCTATGTTCAAGGTTAGATGGGACAACGAGGCTCCCCAGATCATCATTGAGAAGTTCGACGAACCAGCGTATTGTTGTGAGCTTGACGCAGAAGAGAAACCTTGGTACTATGACGTGAAGAGGTATCTTGAGACTCAGGAATATCCCGCAGGGACATCTATTAATGATAAGAAGTTCATGAGAAGATTTGCATCCAAATTCTTCCTCAGTAACGACATCTTATACAAGCGCAACCACGACTTGTGCTTACTCTACTGTAGACCGAAAACAAAGAATGCGTATCATGGAAGAGTTACACGGCGAATTTGGTACCCACTCCAAGGACACACCATGGCTAAGAAGATTTTGAGAACAAAGTTACTATTGGTCCACCATGGAAGCCGATTGTCACCGCTTATGCTCGATCTTGTCACAAGTGCCGATTTATGCAAAAGTACACGCACCTCCAAGACTCGAATGTTTTAACTTCTCCTTGGCCTTTTGCAATGTGGGCATTGACATGATTGGAGAAATCAAGCCCACTGCTTCCAATGGACATCGTTTCATCCTTGTGGCAATTGATTACTTTACCAAATGGGTAGAAGCAGCCTCGTATGCATCTGTTACCAAGAATGTCGTGGCTCGTTTCATCAAGCATAACCTTATCTGTCGGTATGGCACTCCCGAAAGGATTATCACAGATAACGGCTCCAATCTCAACAACAAGATGATCACCGAACTCTGCACGCAGTTCAAGATCAAACATCACAATTCTTCTCCATATCGGCCTAAGATGAATGGCGCAGTGGAAGCCGCCAACAAGAACATTAAGAAGATTATACAGAAGATGACTGTGACTTACAAGGATTGGCATGAGATGTTACCATTTGCTCTTCATGGTTATCGCACTACAAAGACGAACATCAACAGGGCAACCCCTTCTCTCTCAGATACGGTATGGAAGCCGCCTTACCCATCGAGGTTCGGATACCTCAACCGAGTCCTCCAGAGGCGAGTTAGGCGAAGACGATTGGATCCGCATCGCCTTGACCGATTAATTTGATTGATGAGAACGACTCGGCCCATCCGCCATGGACAGATTTATCGAACGAATGATCAAAGCATTTAACAAGAAGGTCAAGCACCGAGTCTACCAAGCCGGACCTAGTAGTCAAGCGCATCATTCTTCCACAAGGTGATCCTGGGGCAAATGGACTCCCACCCACGAGGGACGGTTTGTAGTCAAGACAGGTTTTCCGGAGCTATGATACTTAGCACCATGGATGGTGAAGACTTCCCACACCGTGAACGCGGACATAGTCAAAAAATACTACGATAAAAGAGACCCGCTAGGTCGATCGCCTAGGCAAAAATAAGGAGATCTGGCGAACCAAAAGGTTCGGGAAAAATAAAGGATATATACAAAACATGTACACCCAAGTCGAAAACCCGAAAAGGCGGCTTGGGCAAAAAGGGTATCCCAGATGAAAACCCGAAAGGCGGTCTAGGCAAAAGTTAGGATTTAAGCGCATAACTATGTCTCTTCCATCACCGCTCTGCACTACTATCAAGATTCAAGATTCAAATGGCGAAGATCAATTCACTCACTTTCTACCGATGCAAGAAGATGAGATAGTTGAAATATATGAGTACTAGCATAGTTGGAACTTAACGAGATTGTTTCCGCATAGCTTTTTACCTTTCTTGTGTACAAAACTACTTGGCCATACGCCACATACAAGTTCTTTCTCTTTACAATTTTCACTGTTGTCGGTTGCAATAAGTCCAACGTTTGCCTTGAATGATTATATGCATTTGACAATAAGAATCTAATCACAAACATACGAAAAGTGAACATGCAAAAGTACTTACTACAGGTTCCAGGAATTGAGATGACGACGAAAGTCACCAATGCATTTCCCCACAGAGCATGATCCCCACAAAGGTGTCACTCACAACACACCTTCCCAGGAGTATACATCGCCTCAAGCAGAACACTTCACCCCAATAAGGTGTTTATCCTCACGGTATCTCTCATCATTCCCTTTTCCCCAAAGAACGGTATCCAGACTCGAAACTTGGTCAGATAATGCACCGGAGGAAACATACACCTTTATTCCCCCCGAGATTACAACGGGCTCCACTCTTCTAACCCGCCTCTCAAGAACCATCAAATGCTCTCCATGAGATCGCACTCTAATCCCCAAGAGCGCCTCTAAATTTCCTCAGCAGGATCTACATACAAGGTCCCCAACGGATCGCCTCCCGATTCTCTTCAAGCAGGTCTATATATGAGATCTCCAACAACGAGTTTCTCGCCTCTACCTCCTCAACAATATCTAGGCCCAAGACCGGTCGATAGTGCATCGGAGGAATCCGGATATCTTTCTTCTCCTTCCAAAGCGGGTTCTCACCTACACAAATCCCAAGCGGAAGTCGAAATCTTCAAATGTAATATCCGCATCTTCTTCAAGATGGATATGTTTTGAAATATCACAACATTTATCATTCATACATTACTCATAAAGTCATAATTCATGCATATGTCATTCATATACACCGTCATGCATCATTCCTTGCATAAGACTAACAATATTCTATCAAAGTTTCTCTTGTTTTCTCCAAAGGTGAAAGTCATTTCGACGCAAACAGTCCAAGATTAAGCCCGAATCGACGGAAAACTATCCGAAAGACCGCTTTGGTTGTCCTCCCACGATCGTCCAGATTAAGCCCGAATCGACGGAAAACTATCCGAAGACCGCCCGTTATCCTCCGATAATGTGCAATGGATCAACACCGATGCACAACAGAAGTCATCCACATTCTTGCCAACTACAATCTCCCTCGAGTAATCAAGACGAAGATTTATTCGATTCCTTATTATCAACAAGAATTACGAGTCTAGCGACGACTCGCTTGCCTTGGATGGCATCTTAAGCCCATCTCCGACTACTTGTCAACATTTCTTCACTTTCGAATCTCATATATTGTTAAAAATCAATACGCACTCAATAACTTCATTCAAAGTGAACACGAAGTCTAACGTCGACTCCCCGGATGGCATCTTAAGCCCATCTCCATACTCTTTCCAAACATCTACGGAGCCCAGCGACGGCTCACTTTCCAAAGACTCCTCCTATCAATAATCCCGAGCCCCGGCGACGGCTCACTCCCCAAAGATTGACCTTTCTAGATGGCATCTTAAGCCCATCTCCGCCGCCTCCTATCAATAATCTCGAGTCTAGCGTACGACTCATTCACCAACTCCTCCAAACGGCATCTGTAAGCCCGTTCTCGCATCATCAGCCAACCGCGAGTGCAAATTTTCAGGTGTACTCGAGTGTTCAATCATCTTCTACCTCCAGGTCACGAAAGACAAGCATGTCAATCTAACCCTCCGGTACAAGAAGATTGAACAGGGGCAGCTATCATACCCCAAAATTTGCCCTCCATCTATTCAAGAGATTTCATACACCCCTACTCAAGGATTCCTCAAGAGTTGATCAGACAAACTATCTCCTAGACAATCAACCCAAACTAGGGTTTGGTATCTCTCAAGTCAAGATGGATTCCCAACATCTCCAATGGTCTTCATGCCTCCTCATATGCTTCAAAGATTCTCCATGTCAAGTTTCAAGCCTCACAAGTTAAGCTTCCTCGTGCAATTGCTCGATGATTGAAAATCGGTGTATTGGACAAAAGTCAACTGATCAACATGCGTCAAAACTTCTGATTTTTGGTCAACATCCTCATTTTGAAGTTACATTCATCATTTGATCAAGGTTTGATCATGATTCATCAAGAAAACTCAAGATTTGCTCAAAAGTCAAACTTTCTAAATTAGGGTTTCTAGGTGAAAAGTCAACGAACTTTGACTGATCATAACTTTCTCATACTTTCTCGAAATTTTCCCACCAAAGCTCATTTTGAAGGAAATTCAATTCTCTACAACTTCATGTCTCACAAGAATGTCCAAAAAATGCTTCATTTGAGAGGTATAGCTCAAAACATTACAGGTCATTTTCAAAGTCAACAAAAAGTCAACTTTTTATTTGAAGATATATTGAGCATGGTAACTCCAATTGAGATGAAACTAAATACATTGTTTAGAGGACTCTTAGAGCTTTCCAAAAAATCCAAGAACACTCAAAAATGTGGAAAGTTGAGAAAGTTACACCATTCACAAGTTGAGCAATTTTGAAAGAATGCACAAAGAGAGATACTTCAAAAAATCAAATCTTTTGCAAATGGGCCTACTTTTTCTTCATCCTAACTTATTCCTCATACAATTAGGAATATCCAAGCCCAATGCCATGAATTTTTTATTTATTTTTCTATTTAATTTTGAATTTATTCATTTAAATACAAATTAAATTTTAAAATAAATTATAAAATCAAAATTAATTGAAAGATTGATTTTATTCTTTTCTTGGGACTCAAGTAACTCACCAATGCCAGCAATTTTCGAAATTAAATCAAATTTGGCAAGATTGATTGAGAATTAATCAAATTTTGAAAATTTGATTTTGACAAAAATCAAAATTGATTTCCATTGAATATTGATCAATTCTTTCCCAAATCAATCCCAAATCCATCCAAAGATATATACTTGATGCATACCAATTGCAAAGGGACGAAAAATTGCTCGAAACCCTATTCCCAAACTCAAAAATCGTGACTCGCAAGCTATTGGAAATCATACTTCCACCGCTTTCAATCGATTTTGAGGTGTCTAACACATTCCTTGATACCTCTTGAGTCGATCCGCACCTTTACTTTGCCAAAACCATCCGAATCGTGAAATTAAATCGGTTTGTTCTTGAAAATCCAAAATCGTATTCGATTTTCATGCATATTTAACATGTTTTGTGTTTGTTTTGTGATTAGTAGGAAGATTGCAAGCTTTCGGGTACTTTAATTGCATTTTCATGGCTGGAAACTCAAGGTGCCATGGTTAGGGTTCCCGAGTTCGCTTTAGGGTTTCACGAATACATAAAATTGGACCACGAGACCATGCCCATCGTGTTCTGAATGATGCCCGGAATTAAACCATGTCTTTAGAACTCATTTATATTATGTATGTCTGCTTCCATTTTGTTGGCAGAAGGCCGAGCCAAAGCCGACGCTATCTTTTGAAAATTCAAATCAAGAAGACGAAGTCCGCGAAGGAGGAGGCAATGGAGAAGCAACGTGTATTCCACTCACTTCCGCCAAACAAGAAGACATGCCAACTCGCTTGGTCAAGGCTGGTTTACAAAGTTTGAGCATCGTGTCCCCGCTCGAACCATGCTGGGACCATTATTTTTACAAACCGACTTTTCTTCATATTTTCTATTTTCCAATTTATTTCAATATTTGCATCCTATTTTAATTAATTTCCGCATTTTATTTTTTGCATTAAAAATTCACAAAAAACATTTATTCTTTTTGCATTTACATTCTGAAAATCTTTATTTAATTTAATAAATTAAAAAATATAATTTTTGCATGCATATTTATTTTATTTTTATTTTAGCATTTAAATCATTGTAAATTAGTTTTTAATTACTAAAATGCATCTAAAAAATCCCAAAAAAATATTTTAGTATATTCATCTTATTTCCAGCATATAATAATTTTCTCATATTAAAATTTGCATTTTTCTAACATTTTTTTTCTCTTGTTCGATTCATATTGCATTTTCCGATTTCTTCCTTTTGTACAGGTTGATCCGATTCAGACGATTTTCTCTTTATCATTTTATCATTCTATTTTTCCAATAATGTAATTGCTCATGGGATGTAATAGTTTAATTTAGGACTTTATTTTCCGCATTTAAAATTATGTATCTGCCCCAAAGCCTTGTAATAGCGTAGGTTTATCTTTCCGCACCTTTACATTTCCGCTTTTACATTCCACACTTTACTTTCCGCACCATTATATTTCCGCCTTTACTTTCCACACTCCTATATTATGTAACTGCCCCAAAGCCATGTAATAGCGTAGGACATTTACTTTCCGCACTTTACTTTCCGCAATTTACTTTCCGCACCTATAAACTGCTAGTAACTAGGCGTGTATGGCAAGATAAAAATGAACGTAGATCATTTCTAATTCCAAGATAATATATCTGAATTTGACACACTCTTTTCACACATGCACCCCTTAGGGTAATTCTCTCTCGTTGCCTTACGAATTCAAATGGTCAAGTCCCTCGAACGTAGAGGTATTCTAGCACCGTTGCCTTCAAAACAAAATCATCATAGTCCCTTCGATACAAAGATCATAGACCCACGATGTCGCCTCCGAATACATGATCTTGACCCTCGATTGCCGCCTACGAAAAATGATGATAGTCCCTTCGAATGTGCTAGGATACTTCCTACAAGTTGCCTTCTATGACCATACGATGTCCCTTCGAATGTCCCGCTTACATCCAACGAATGGGGTTACCTACCAACTAATGGTATGGATAACGCTATTCTAAAGGAACGTAAAACAACACGAAAACGACCAATTCTGAGTAGGTAATAAGACTTTTAGTTGCTTGCTCAAATCAAATATTTTTCACACCTCACACTTTTCTTTCAAAATTCAAACTCTTTTCAAAACAAAAACATTTCCGAACACTTTGTATACACTCCTACATGAGTCATTACAAAGTCAAAGCGAAATGCCTTTTCAAAACATTTTTGTCAAACACACAAAAAGCAATTTTTTTAAAAAAGTGATCTAGAGCAACTAAGAGCCCGTAGATAACTACGGATGGAAAGGGGTGCTAATACCTTCCCTTTTCATAACCATTCTCCCGAACTCAGAATCTAACGAAGGTCTTTTTGTTACTTTTACCTTCCCTTAATTGGATAAAAATAAAAGTCGGTGGCGACTCTTGCTATCCGCACATTTGGATACAAAAATCCTACAAAGTCAGTTCACCGTATCACAGACACGAAGCAAGAGTTTGAGACAGTTTCTCTGGACCTTGTACTGACACCTTTGTTTGGATCTCCAATGATGAGTTCCTTTGGATGATCTTTCTGAGTTCTGATGGAAGGATCTTTGTTGGCTTCCTCTGGTTCAGATTTTGGTGGAGTAGGAGCAGGTACATCATCCTTATCAGGTACTTGTGGTGATGTCTCATACCATGTCTCAACATCACATGGGACATTGTGTTCCCGATGATGATCATCAACAATGACATTAATAGACTCCATCATAACCTGGGTTCTGGAGTTGAATACCCTATTTGCTCTGCTGTTAGTGGAGTATCCCAGAAAAATGCCTTCATCACTCTTAGAGTCCATCTTTCTCCTTTGATCACGATCTGTCAGAATATAGCATTTGCTACCAAACACATGGAAATATTTCACAGCTTGGTTTTCTTCCCTTCATAGTTCATACGGTGGAGGATGTTCCTTTCTTAAGGTGACCTCATGTGAACATAGCAAGTCGTATTCATAGCTTCACCAAAATGAATAGGAAGTTTCTTAGCATGAATCATTGCTCGCGATTCTCAGATAGTCCTATTCTTCCTTTCCACAACCCCATTTTGTTGAGGTGTTATAGGAGAAGAAAACTCATGATTAATTCCTTTTGAGGAATGTAATTCATCAAACTTGTCGTTCTCAAATTCCTTTCCATGATCACTTCTTATTCGACTTTTCCTTCTCTCTTTGAAGTCTTTTGCACTCTTTAAACACATCAAACACATCGATTTTTCTTTGATGAAGTTTTTCCGTGTAACTGAGAAATCATCCACAACAACATAAGCATATCTTTTTCCACCAAGACTTTCAACCTGCATAGGCCCCATCAAATCCATGTGTACCCAACACTTTAGAAGTGGTCGATGTCTAGACATTGGGTGTGACATTCGGTTTGCTTCCCAACCCGACACTCACCATGACCCTTCCTTCATCAATATGGAGTCTTGGTATCCCTCTGACAGCCTCCATAGAGATGATCTTTTTCATTCCTCTGAGATGCAGATGTCCAAGTTTTTGATGCCACAATTTTACCTCCTTTTCATCTTTGTCTATAGAGCACACAGAAGAGAGGTTGGTGTTCTCAGATTCCCACATGTAGCAGTTGTCCTTTGATCTTACTCCTCTCATAACTACTTCTTGTTTATCATTGATTACAAGACATTCAGACCTAGTGAAGTTGACTTTGAATCCCATATCACATAGCTGACTTATGCTTATGAGGTTAGCAGTCAAGCCTTTTACCAGCAACACTCCATTTAGGTTTGGAACTCCCGAGCAGTCCAAGTTTCCAACACCTTTGATTTCTTCTTTAGCTCCATCTCCAAAAGTAACAAAGCTGGTAGAATGAGGTTTGACATTATTCAGTAGGTTTTTTATTCCAGTCATATGTTTGGAACACCCACTGTCAAAGTACCAGTCTTCCTTGGCAGACACTCTAAGAGAAGTGTGAGCTATCAATGCTGCAGTCCTCTTCTTCCACTTTTGAGTGTAGGGTACCTTGATGTTCTTAGGCTTAACATAGGGAGTCCGATTAGGTATCCATGTAGCCTATAGCAGAAGGGTTTTATGTGTCCAAACCTTCCACAATGGTGACATCTCCATCTTTGAAACTTCTTATTCATGTTTCTCTGATCCTGATGTTGACCCCAATGTTGTGACATCTGCTTTGACATTGTCTTATTAGGTTTGTTCCTCTTCTTGTTATCAGCAAATTTCTTTGCAGCCACATGCCCTGAGCCAGAAACATTTCCTGTTTTATGTTGTGACATCTGCTTTGACCTTGGTTTCCCATGCCTCTTCTTTTTCTTGTCACTAACAGGTTCCTTTTCAGCCACATATCCTAGACCATGCTTATTTCCAGCATTTTGTCCAAGCTTAAGGATTTCTTCCAACTTATCAGTCCCAATAGTCAGCATCTTGACAGACTTAGTCATATGATCAAGCTTGGAATTCAACACTATAATCTCACTGTTGAGATGACTTATAGTGATTGTATTTTCCTTCTTCTCACCACATTTTCCGCCTCCAACTTCTCAATCGCTTTTTGCTTTTCATTTTGTCGACATACTTCACCACTCGATACACGCTTGTAAGTATCGCAAGTTCTTCAAAAGTCACTTCCTCATCACTAGAGTCATTATCATAATTGCCACTTTCCGAAGGTGCAGTGACAAGTTTGGCTAATTCCTCTTCAGAGTCACTACTTGATTCACCATCAGACCAAGTGACAGTCATTCCTCTCTTTTGTTTCTTAAGAAAGGTAGGACATTCACTCTAATATGTCCAAATCCTTCACATCCATGACATTGGATTCCACCGCTTGACTTCCTTTTTCCTCGACTTGGATCTTCTGGAGTCATAAGATCTGCGATGTCGATGAAATGTCCTTGACATTTGACCTTGACTTTGGATCAATCCTCTTGATGAGCTTGTTGAACTGTCTTCCAAGCATAGCTATAGCTACGATATATCTTCATCTTCCACCTTGCATCCTTCTTCAAGATTGGACACAAGTGCTATGCTCTTGTTCTTTTGTCATCAGCCACCGATTCCCATCTCAAAAGTCATAAGAGATCCAATAAGTTCTTCAAACTTCAAGATGTCGATGTCCCGAGCCTCCTCTATTGCGCTACTTTCATTGCAAATCTCTTAGGCAATGATCTGAGAATCTTTCTCACCAGCTTTTCTTCTGACATCTTTTCACCAAGTGCTCCTGAGGTGTTGGCAATCTCCAAGATATTCATGTGAAACTCATGAATAGTCTCATCTTCTTTCATCTTCAAATTTTCAAATTTGGTAGTGAGCATCTGAAGTCTTGACATCTTCACCTTGGATGTCCCCTCATGAGTAGTTTTGAGAGTGTCCCAAACATCCTTGGCCACATTGATGAACCAATCAAGATATTTTTGTCAATACCATTGAATAAGGCATTCAATGCTTTAGAGTTCCCCAGTGCTAGCTCCTCTTCCTCTTTGCTCCATTCCTCCTCAGGTTTCAAGATAGTAGTCCCATCTTTCTCAAGCTTGGTGGGATGTTTCCATCCTTTGTCAGCAGCTCTCCAAGCTTTAATATCCACTGATCTTTAAAAAGCAACCATACGAGGTTTCCAGTAATCATAATTAGACCCATCCAGTATAGGTGGTCTACCTCCAAATCCTCCTTCCTTATCCATTATGCCAGAAACTATTATCCCTAGATCTCACCTGTAATAGGTGGTGCCCGCTCGATGCCAATTGAAATTTCGCGCAGATACGTGATGTCACAGAGAATGTTATGACACACTATCTCGACACTGCTAACAATTTACACAATAAATTTAAACAAAAAGAAAGAACATAATAAGTTGTTTACCCTCAGTCTAACTACACCTACATCTAGGGGCTACCAAGCCAGGGAGGAAATTCACTATTAGTAGAATTAATTCAGGAATAAACCAACCAGTTTATCTCCTTCACTTAAAACCTACCCAATTCAACTTCAATCTAAGTCCTACTTAGACCTGAGTTCCTACTCACTCCCCCTCAATCACAGCAGTGATATCAACCTATTGATTAATTGAATTGTGAAGACACACTTCAATAAACTATCTTGATTTCGCTTCAAAGCTTTAATCAAGAGACAAACACTCGTGCTTCAAAGCTTTGAGTGATAAACTACCCTTACAAACAAATCCTAGTCCAAGGCACTTATCAATTGATAGTTGCTTGGCTCACAAGAGAAACTAGAATTACACAAAATAACAACCTGCTAAATCTTCAATACATTCCAGAGGCGCAGCAACAGTGTAAGAGTTGAATTCCTTTTATAGAAGCCCGAAACTTCATTTTTCCATAAAGATAGCTAGGTTCACTTAATTTAATCCTAAAACATGGTCTTTTCAACAACCAATTTAGGTTTAACTAAGATTAACCTAGCAGCCACGTGAGCATGCATTCTAATAATGAAAACATAATATAGCAACAACAAACTTCCGAAAAGTCTCAGAAAAAACATTCTGTAATGAATGTCACATCGAATGTCATAACATCCGTTATGACATCGACTATTTTCTGAATTCCAAGACTTTTATCTTCCGCCTGAATGTACTTTGAACATCCTTGTCTAGTAGGATTTATCTTCAATCTCTGAATGTCATGACATCTATCAAGACATTGCCATAGCCTAGTTTTACCAAAAAGTAATGCCAACTTAAAACACTAACACTAGGCGTTCTGATTCCAATTGAAGGTTGAGAAACACAAGAAAGGGGGGTTTGAATTGGGTTTTTCTAAATTAAAACAGTTTGACACAATTATTTTTATCCTAGTTCGTTTAAACTCAAACTACTCCAGTCCACCTGTCAAGGTGGTTTGCCTCTCTCAACGAGGTCTTAATCAACTATTCAACAATAAATTACAATTCACAAAGACAACTGCCTTTGTCTTCTCGAGATAGACCACAACCTGGTTTCTCAAGGTATCAACAACTTACATAAAATATATGTGTTTACAGTGCTTCTTATAAGCTATATCACAACTGTGATATATACACTATTTTGACTCAATGAAAATATAAAAACAACTTTAAGTAATTTTGAGATGAAAGCTTGTGTGTTGTTTTTGCGTGAGAAAGATTTGGCAACTAAGCATGAAGATGATACTTGTTTATATAGGCGTTGTATTTGAACCGTTGGAAGTCATCAAAATCTGCAAAAGGAATGTTGATAAATGCATTAACTGCTGCTTTCCTTAAATATAGATCCTGTCTAAAAACTTCTGTTACTTTGAGTATTTCCATTTGATTTTTATAACGCATCAGAATCAGAGCTAAGCAGCCAGCATATAGGAATTAGAGATTGTAGTGCAGCATGGTGCTTTCAGAAGTTTGTCTTTTGATCATAACAAAACTTCTTCTAATGAGAGTGATAGTCTTGAAGACTGCTTAGAATTTATTTTACAAGCTATCATAACTTCTTATGTCTTCAAACATGTAACTAGTTCTCCATTTTCATTCAGAATCAGAACATCATCTGCATACTTTATTAAAAATTAGGAGACAACAATATTTCATACAAAATGTTTATTTAACAGGGTCAGAACATAAACGTCATCAACAATACTTGTTATCATCAAAACTTTTAAGATAGGTGTAGAACCAAACCATGTTATAACAATCTCCCCCTTTTTGATGATGACAAAACATAAATATTTAAATGTGAAGAAAAATCAAATGTTTTTGTGTCAAAAATTAAATAAAGGTTTTTAAAACCTAAATCTAAAATTAAAACATTTTTTTTAGGATTTTAGAAAATAGTTTTAAAATTATTTGAAAAGAAATTAAAATAGTTATAAAATAAAAGAAAAATAGAAAAATGCAAGCAAACAAGTGTTAAAAAAATAGGTTTGGTCCTAGCAGGGCTTAAACCATGCCCTTGAGGTCATTGACACAAAACCTTGCCATCTGAGCCAACTACACATGGTGTTAGTGTAATGGAAGGGAAAATATATATAATAAAAATAAAATTTAAAATATATATTTAAAAATCAGAAACACGCGCGAAGGGGTCGTCTTCCCCAATTTGAATTTTCCAGAGTCTATACCGACGACCAGTTCGTAGGTAAAGCTTTTACCTACAGATTTTGTCCGTAGCTACATCACCTGCAAATCAAACATCAAGAAATATGAAATATAAATGAGTTATGAGGACATGGATCGACTGGGTTTGATCTCCTGAGCACGAACATGCCATTAGTTTCGTCGAATTTTATCTATTTTAGAAAGCCCTAATTTGAAGCTATAAACTCTAACAATTGTGAATGCTTCGTTTTGCACCTAAGCTTCAATCAAACCATCCAGAAAGCATCGAAACTTCATCACAAACACAAATATACGGTTAAACTCAATTAAATATGCATGAAAGTATGAAACTGAAATTGAAACAAGAGTGTATAAACCGTGATTGTGTTTTTACGTTTCTGGATGTATAGATGACTTGTGAACGTCTGGAATGAATTAGAGAGACTTAAGGAACGTGATAAAATGATTTGTTTGGCTTGAATCGATCCAAAACATGGTCTGCTAGGTAGCTTGCAAGTCACAAATTTTTGAGACTTGGCTAGGGTTCTTGGCTGCAAATTTTTGTCTCCTTGTGATCTGAACATGTTAGATACTTACAGAGGATCAAAAATAGGTCAAGAGATGTGAAGAAAATATATTGCATTGAATGGAAAATATTTGATTTTTCAATCTTTCAAATTTGCATCCAAAGCTTCCAATTTTGTCTCAATCTCATGCCAATGAAGTATCTTCGAAATTTACACCTTGCAAAGAGTATCTTGGACCTCAAGAATGCTGAATAACAAGCCTTGCACTTATTGATTTGATTTTTTCATTTTATTTTAATTAAAATTAAATTAATTAGATTTAATTCAAAAATAAATTAAATAAATGAAGGGAGTGCAAGTGAGTTTAGAGGTCATGGGCCATTTTAATAATAAGCTTGAATCATAAAAAACCATGGCCCATTTGAAAAATATTGAATTTGCTTGCTATTTCTCTTCATGCGCTTCCTCAAAAATGCTAAACTTTCACAAGTTGTATCTTGCTCAATTTTCAACGTTTTGAAGTGTTCTTGGACTTCTTAGAAAGATCAAGATGTTCTATAAACACTCCTTTTGATTTCATCTTCATTGAAGTTTCCTTGCTCATGTACACATCTTTTGAAAAAGATGACTTTTGTTGACTTTTAGAAGGACCTATAATATTTTGATCCATAACTCTCAAATGAAGCATTTTTGGCCAAAGCTTGTGAGACACAAAATTTTATACAATTGAATTCTCTTCAAAATGAGATTTGGTGGAAAAATTTGTGATAAATTATGTGAAAGTTATGCCTGGTCAAAGTTTTGTTGACTTTTTGTCAAGAAACCCTAATTTAGAAACTTTGACTTTTGATCAAATCTTAAATTTTCTTGATGAATCATGATCAATCCTGGATTAAATGATGAATATAAATTCAAAATCTTGATGTTGACCAAAAATGATGAAGTTTGACTCTATGTTGACCACTGTTGACTTTTGTCCAATACTGATTTTCAACCATCTGAGCAATTGATTGAGCAAACTTGGGCTGTGAGACTTGAAACTTGACATGGTGATACCTTGAGACATATGAGGATGTATGATGATCATTTGAGGAAATAGAAACCATTTTGAGTTGAGAGAGTCAAAACCCTAGTTGTGGGTTGATTGCTAAGGAGGGGGTTCATTTGGCCAACCCTTGAGAAATTCTTGAGTATGGATTTGTGAGTTGTCTTGAGAAATAGGAGGGAAAATTTTGGGGTATAGAGAAAATCTCACAAATTCATCAATTTTCACCAAATCATCATGTTACATCAATATCCCCAAATCCCAACACAAACCTACAATTATATAAACCTAAGATCGATTATAATAACAACGATAAACTCCCCTTACCTTAGATTCATCCTAGCAATTGATTCCTCTCCGCTTCTAAAAATATTCCTCAGCGTTCCTCTGTGCCCTAGCTCTCTTCACAACGTTCCTATTACTTTCACGGTCGCACATAATGAGACACTTTTCCTTCTATTCCATGTTTAACCCTTGGACCCTTTATATGGTTTTCCCATCTTAACCTCATAGTCTTTACCTCTTATTATTATTATTCTATTTAACTAATTAAAATAATTCTAACAAATTATCCAAATTATCCTAAAAATACTCAATATCATCTTAATTTTAACTACCCATCACACACAACACAAAACATCTTATCAAGTATCATATTCATCACAACATCATATATACTTCATAAATACGTCATAAATACTCATTATAAATCAATTAAATAATTAAATAAATAATCTAATTATTTTGGGGTGTTATAGCTTTGTAGAAATAAAAAGGAAGGTGGACATCACCTTATGGTTTATAATAATGATGTTGAGAGTATTGTTTTACCTTGGCCTTTACGTACTGACATGCGATTAAGGGACAATAGGACTTATGATTTAGATGATCCTCCATTTACGACCCATTACCCACGTCAATTCCCACTAATATGGAAACACTTAATGATATTCATGATGAGCTTGATCTCCAAGAGCATATTTCTCGTGTTCGTAACTTACCACCTGCACACACTACACAAACTTTTATAAACAATGTTACAGGCACTTCCTCTGGCCCTCAAGACCGCACTAGAGAGTTTTCTCAAAAGGGGACTGGCTCTTTGATATACACTATGTACAAGCAACAAATTTGAGAGATTTTACGCAAGCATCTCATGATCTGACACAACATACCATAAAGTCAATACTGGAGGCCCGACTCACACATGCCACTAGTACCAAATGCCAACAAGCGACAATTGATCATCTAATATATGATATCAGCCTTACACGGGCTAACCAGGCATCCATACTAGGAAACATGCGACACCTGAGAGATTCAAATGCCTCATTGGCGACACAAATAGAGCAATTATACCTAACTCAGATCCAGGGAAGAGGAGTGGCGGCCAGGGAGGCTCACATTAGAACACACCAGATTATATTCTTCCTTTCTCACCTTGTATCAAAACATTGAGGACAATATTTGGTTTAAGTGCGGGAGAGGAACTTTACTTGCTTTCTAGTTAGATTTCTTATTTTCTAGTTAGACTTATTGCTTTCTAGTATTTATTTTTATTTGTAGTTTGTTTATCTAGTCACTGCATGTGTTGTTGAGTCTTTATGTGTGGACTTTGTTGTTTATTGGATTTCTTCCTTTTTTTGAGCCATACCAAAAATTTTGCAAAAATAAACAATGTTTGTTTTGAATTTGTGGGCTATTAGAAAAAGTTAGGACATGTTATATAGAAACTTGGGAAATGTCTTGAAATATTGAAATCGTCTTAACACTGTAAGTCTCTTAATTATAGAGATCGATCAGGATAATTGTTACACCTTATCCTTAAAATGTCACCCCTAAATAAATCCTTAAGTAGTTTATTATAGAAGTCAACACCATATTAAGCTTGCACTACATAGGAAAGTCGATGAATACAAGTGAATAATCCTATATTTCTCTGCCAAAATTAATCAAAAATAGGGAATGCTCCTTCTAAGTTAGGTGACCCTCATCCGATGACTTAACCCAACAGTTGTGGAACCTATAAAAATAGAATAAAACCTGTGGTTAGTTGGTTTATAGGTTTCTGGTGTTGAACTTGGTAGGGTGGAGTACACTCAGATCCCCTACAACTACAATAAGAAAAATAAAGGGGTTACACCACTTAAAGTACCAGAACTCCGAGCAAAGGATTATAATCATTAATCAATCGCCTTACTATTAGTATGTATGGATAACATGCTTAATGTGATTGCGCCTGAATGAAAAATGGAATGAGTTAGTTAGGCTAAAGCGTAACACCCTAAATATTCTCCACATATTATCTTGCAATTACCAAAGTAAAATAAAATACCAGTATTTAGGATATTACCATCTCAACAAAAACTTGCTCACGCAATTGACATGTAACACATACTTTTTCAAAAATTATAAAAAAAAATATAATTATAACAACCAAACTTTAAACTTCAACTTCACATTTAAACAGCATAAACAATTCAACATTTAACAATTCTTAACATCAAGACATAATCATGTTTCTAAACTATAATATCTTTATAGGTTATACATAATCCCACACAAACATAACCAAAAACATAACGCTCTGTACCCCATTGTTACGTCATGGTCACAACTTTCGATTCTAAATTTTTCTTGGTCACAAATTTCAATTCTAAATTTTTCTTAAATATCTACATGATACCTTATAAAACATCATTCTAATAAAAGAATAAGATTTCAAATCTCATAAAGAATGCATTAAATATATATATATATATATAAAAAGTGGAAATTTTTAACCTTACAAGCTATTAGTAGTTTTTTCTAATAAAGTAGGTACAAGTTATTAGTTTTATAGGAGTCACGTAGACCCAACTATATTTTCCATGTAATAAGACGTTCAACTATTATTAATCCTATTTATGATTACTTTTTTATTTATATATAATTATAGTAAAATATTAGTTTACATTTGATCAATTTTTAAAAAAAATATATTCTATTATTTTCATAATAATAAGTGAAATAATAATCTTTTTTTATCTTTGTGCTTATATTGCTTCGTTGCTGGATACGTATCACGCCGCAAGGAACGCAATAAGTGAGTAATAGGAATTGGACAAAGTGCAGGCAGACAAGAACGGGTAGAGCACACAACACAACCATTCTCCTCTCTCTACCATCCCAACCACGAAAAATGATGAAAAGTAGACCCCAACCACTGAATGAGTGCACAATCAGGAATTCAAACCCATCTCATTCGTCCTTTCCATTAACGCGTGGTGACAGAGGGATCCACAATCATTAAAGATCCAACGGTTGAAATTCAATCACATCACAGTGAAATCCTCCTTCACTTCACTGCTACTCTCATGAAGACTCATCCTGACCTACTCAGAGTGAATTGAATATTGAATGCGACGTGGTGAGGTTAGTTACTAGTACAACTGAAGGTAATAATGATCGTTGTACTTTGATTAGTTAATGATGATTTAAATTGAGCAATTATCTTTAACACCGCAATTTGTGTGTGTGACTGTGAAGTTTCTCTATTTATGAGTCTTATGTGTAGTGGACGAATAAGGGAAAAATACTGAAAATACTGCATCATCCTCCGTCTCTTTCATTTTCCTTTTTTTGCATCGGTCTGCCATTACTCACCTGCTTCTTCTTCTGTTCATTTCCATGGCGTGCTTGATTTGCGTTCAGAGATACAGTGAATATTGCCACGTGTCATCTCTACGCTTTGCATGAATGCACCTCTCTTTTGACTAGTCTAATCACCGCACCGCATCTTGAAGAGAGAGAGAGAAGCGTTCGTTGAATCTGACCTAATTTAAATTTCATTTTATCTTATTTTATTGTTTGTTTACCCTCTCTGTAAACCCTAGAAATGTTCGTACATATAGATCTGTTTATTTAATATGTAACGCACCTATCTTATTTTTCAGATCTGATTTAGTAATTCTTAGGTATTTCCTCTTTTGGTCATTTTTTTTTGTTTCGAATTCAAGAATTTTTCTCTTGTTTTTGCTGTTTTTGGGAGATAGAAATTGACAGAAGAGAGTGAGCACACAGAGACACTTGCTATATTTCTATACCGATGCATTTGTGTGCTCACTGCTCTCTCTGTCAAATTCCACTGTGCTGGAAGAAATTGCTTTCATCCTGGTTCTTCTCCCATTCATCTATGATTCATCTAAGAAATAAATAACTCTCTCTCTCAAGATCTTCACTTCCTACTGCAGCAGGTATATGTTCTTTTGTATTTATTTAATTAATTTTTACCTTATGTTTGAATTTAGGTTATGAAATTGGTTACATTATATTATATAGTAAAACAGAAGGCGTGGCTTTTGATGCATGCCTGCCAGATTAAGTGTCAATTTCTTTATACATGCATAGATTCAAGTTTATTTCTTTATACATACAGATTCTAGACTAGTAGTATTATATAAACATGTTAGGTTAGCATATATAGCATAATATTTTAGGACTATTCACGTCAGTTCTAGTATGGTCCTCACAAATAATTTCCTATCACTTTTAACATATTTTCACCTCTTTCTATATTTTATACGATTCTTGATCATTCCGACAAGATTTCTTGGAGATCTGGAACTTCAAATGGTTTTTTTTTTTCCCGATTCATGTTAGGGTTTATGTGATAAAATATGTGATATTAGTTGTTGTTTCTTTTTCATCAAAATAGTTTGATCTGATGTGGAAATAATTATCTTGGTTGTGATAAATTCTATTAGTTGATTTGATAATATTCTGCACAAACCAGTGGCCTTATTTATTTTTTATTTTTTTGAAGATTGATACAGGTAAAAGCATACACATGGAATTAACACTGTGCATGCATGTTGCTTATCTGCCTTAAATTTATTTCATTTTGCATACTCCTGTTACCTCATCAAATCATGTGTTAGCAGAGCAGTTAAATATCACTTCTATAAACAGTGCTATTTGCTTCCAAAATTTTTGCAAAAGAAAAATTAATGTTATTTACAAAAACTAATGTTCTTTGTATAAACTTTCTTGATGATTTTTAATATTGAAGTATCAAACATCTACAGATATTTGTCAATGTGATTAAACTAGTGGTTAGAGGTTTTGGTTGTTTGCATCAATCTATAGATTCAAATCTCTCTTCTTTTTTTTGTATTACCATGCATAAATGGGAAAGACTCCAATCCTCTCAACTCTCAACTCTCAACTCTCATAGGTCTAAAGTTTATTTTCACCAAATGTACACACAAAATTTTGAAAAACATAATCATCTCTACCTGCCAAATATCAAAATATATTAATAGCACTCACTTCAAGCACAAAAAACTACATAGGTTTACAATAAAAGGAATTGGATATCATTCCCATTATATTCTCTCATATTTTAAATTATCTAAAATTGTAATTTGTTAGGAATTAATTCATTTTATCTCAGTTCAAACATAGATTAGTGGATAAGTCTTGTTACAGGTGAAATCTGCCTATTCAATGCTTGGAAGCCAACACATACACAGTAGGACACTTTTGGAGGGGTCCTTTATTTTCAGCATACTTGAAGATGAATCTCCACAACAAAGGTTAGTACCTTCTTTTGAAAACTTATTTTTGATAGCTTTGTAACTTTCCTGAGAGGGATTTATCCTTGCAAGCAATTTACTTTAGTGTGTATTGTATTCTCACGGGATGAGTTTGCCTTAGAGATTTGGTATTGGGTGTCTCATTGGATGAAGATGGTCTTGGTTCACTCTATGATCTAATCATCAAATTCTCCTTTTTGTGTAAGGATGTTAAAAATCACTAAAACAAAATCCAATATTTCATTTCGAACTATTATTGGTGGCCCTAATTACTTTTGAAGGTTTGGAACGATTGGGATGACAATGGCTAGAGTTTGGACAAGATATTAAAGTACTCATTCCCTTATTTGCAGTTTGAAAAATATTCTAGTATCCAAGTCCATATCCGTGTGAGCAAACTTTTATACTCATACTCTTACCATATGAGTGCATAAGTAATTAATTTCAAATAGTTGATGTTATTGATCTGACACAAGAAACAACCTAGGGAAGCGATGTTTCAAAGACATGTCACCTAATGAGACATTTTTTACCAAATTGAAGTCAGCAAACCATTATCAATCGCGTTCACAGCCCAATATGAAAACTAATCCAACGTAAGCTAAATAGAGGGTCTAAGCTAGGAAGGAAACTGTTAACAAATATGGTTGGACCTAACTCTACCCTACAAAATTGACTTGTAAGGTGAGGATTGCCCCTACTTATAAAGACGTGTTCAGACCATATATTGTCTGACGTGGGACTCTTAACACACACCCTCACACCCATGAATGAACATCTGAAGCGTGAAAAATAAATGGTGGGTGGTTCGATAGCGGAAACCTGATAACCAGTCACGTTCACAACCCAATACGAAAACTAATCCAAGGTAAGCTAAATAGAAAGTCTAAGCAAGGAAGGAAAATGTTAAGAAATGTGGTTGGACTTAACTCAACCCTAAAAAACCGACTTGTAAGGTAAGGATTGCCCTCATTTATGAAGACATGTTCAGACCATATATTGTCTGATGTGAGACTCTTAACAGAAACATCTACCCATCAGGCTAACCAATCCAACCTAGAGTTGAAAAACTTACCCAAAACTGAATCATCTTTCCACCACTCACTCAGAGAAGTTCCTTGGACAGTACCAAACATGGAAAGCAAAATATGGTTGTTAAATATTCTTAATCTCAACCCCCAAAAGTTAGTTCAGAGGGAAAGGCTGCCCTCACATATTTATACAATCTTCACAACACCCTCAAAGAACCAATCCAACCTAGAGCTGAAAAACTAACCCAAAACTGAATCATCTTTCCACCACTCACTTAGAGAAGTTCCTTGGATGCTACCAAACAAGGAAAGCAAAATATGGTTGTTAAATAAGCTTAATCTCAACCCCGAAAATTTAGTTTAAACGGCAAAACTTCCCTCACATGTCAATACAATTAACAGTCCGGGAACTTAAGCAATGTGAGACTTCAAACAAACTTCAACTACACAAATATCAACTTTAACACTCACCATCACGCATAGCGTGAGCATGAGTCAAATGTCCACATTTTAGTCTTTATTCTGACTGTGATACCATGTTTAAATATGCTTGGATCTCAATCCTAAAAGCTAGCTCAAAGTTTGAGGTTTGACTCACATATTTATAAAATCAACGGCTCAGAAACCTAAATAATGTAGGACTTCAAACAAATTTCGACAACACAAATACCAACTTCAACCGTTGTCATATCTAGCGATGAATATATCTTTCCATAATAAAAGACCACCCATTAAAGTCATTGGTCTCCATTTCACCAAAAAAAAATTCAGTCACTTCTAACCAAATAACCTAGACTTTCTTCTTACCTCTCTTTAAGAGCATCCACATCCATGACATTAATTTTTGTGTCTTAAATGGACCAAGTTAATTTTTTATATTACTTCACATTTTTCAATAAATTAAACCATTCAATAATATTTTATAAATATCCATATATTCATCCAAAAATTTGAAAAAAGGAAAGAAAAAAGTTAAGATCAATTATCCATACCACTCAGACAAAATTGCATTGGTTAGTGTGAAGCCCCTTTCAAAATCACCCGATGTGGATGCTCTAATGCCCCTTAGAAAACTCTTTGAATTCAATTAAGAGTCTTCGACATGTTCACTAGCAACTTTTAAAAAAGAGATTGAAGATAGCTTAGAAGAACCATACTACCACCTTAAATAACAAATCTATTACTCCAAGCGCCTAACCTACCTCTAAGAGTGATAATCATAGAATCTGGAGTACTAGAATTTCAAGGATTAGCCTCAAATGGAAGTCGAGATATCTAAAAAGTATAAAATCTAACAATTAATTCAATAATCACTCGACCTTTCTCAAGAAATGATCATCAGCATTAATCCCAATAACACTACTTTTGAAAAAGACCACTAGTAGACTAGATGCAAGTTCAAAAATTGTTTACAGATGGTTCTCTTATAGAAAGAGTATCATCTGCATTCTAAAAATATTGTATTGTGGGACTCAACCTAATGGATTGATCCACTCAGACCTTCAACCATTAAAAGACAAAAAATACAAGCCATTTTGTCACACTTACACTTAGAAAAGAATACAAATACTAAAGATCAATTAAAAAAATAGTATGATGCAGTCATAATTATTAGAGAATAACAAGTGTTAAACCTAGAATAAAAACAGAGTTGTAAGCGTAAAATTTGTGAGATAAACTATGGAGTCCACCATAAATTAAAAAAACTTTGGATTTTATTATAATGAAAGATAATATCCTTATGACCATGCCAAACGTCTTTAAATATATCAAACAAAATAACCCTAATAGACTTAAAGAGACCTTAATAGATTTTTAATCTAAAACGAAATCAAATCTTTTAATCTAAAACGGAATCAAATCTAAAATATAATCAAATCCTAAATAGAATCAAATTCAAAATAAAATCAATCTAATAGAATCAAATCTTAAATAAAATCAAATCTAACATATAATAAAATAGTAAATTGTTTATTTCGAGCCTGAAACGAACCTAAATAATATCTAAAATATAATCAAATCCTAAATAGAATCAAATTCAAAATAAAATCAATCTAATAGAATCAAATCTTAAATAAAATCAAATCTAACATATAATAAAATAGTAAATTGTTTATTTCGAGCCTGAAACGAACCTAAATAATGTAAGAACTTATATGTCACTACAGCGTAGTGTGTTGAACTCGATAGCCAATTCTCTTTCTGAAAAGGTATAATACAAGTAATTTCGACATCGAACGCCAAACTTGCACAAATTCTGCCAAAATGTTCGGACACACAACTTTTCCTTCGATACGCGTAGGCAGCCCTCCTACGTCAAACTAAAAATATTCATTTGCTTGAGACACTTACACCTAGATCTTTTAGCAGGATCAATAATCTCATTCACCAATGTACCACCCCGTACATTAACCCTCCTTTTGAGAAAAACTGTCTGGTTAGACAAAATAAGAAAATTCATAACCTTTGTCAACTGACTCGCCATGACCCGATATAGACACAAGTTCATCGATCTCCCGAGGTGTGAACAGAGACAAATAGAGAAACTTTATCAACCTCCAAGAGAATCTTAAAGGGAACACTCCCACCTTTCTCCCGTTCTCAGCACCACTCCTACCTTTTCCCTTAGCTAAGATCCATCTCCAAGAACTTACTATAAGTTGATATAGATCTTTTAAAAGAAAAGGAGACAGGTCGTAGATTTGTTGTATTTAAATAGACTGTGAAGATCAGGTCTCTTATATTTTTTTGTAGTTAAAAATCTACATAAAATAATGGCTATATTGGTTACAAGATGAGTATTTGGTGAAGATGCTTGCCTTTTTAGATTATTTATTATACTCCCATCTTTTTACATATAAATAAATCTTAATTTTAAGTGCCTCTTATTTATAAATACTCTAAAATAGTACTTGTAATTCCAATGAACTTTCTTCAAGAAGTTTAATGATGTAAATTTAAGCCCATTCAAACCATCAACAATCAAATACTGTTTTCATTATTGGGTGATTGGGTGAGTAGGTGAAATGACATTCTTACAATTGATAAAGAAGCTAATTAAAAAGAAAAATAAAAAATAAAATTTTTGTTTGGAAACAGTGTATGAATGAATGCTTAGTTTATATATGATTTCAGGATGGCAAATTTTGGATCAGGAACTAGCAAGCGGCAACCTAATCTGGTATATTATATATATATATAAATGTTAATTGAACACCTAAAGGGTGTCCAACACCGTATTATACGGTTGTTATTTTTTTTAATTATTTTCTTTCTTTGTTTTTTTTAATTTATAATTGTTTATAAAAGCAAGTATTGTTTGTTCTTCAATTATTATAGCATTAATGTTGTTTTTAGTTTGATAAATAGTTCTACAAATGGTACTAGAGTTCTTCTAAGTCTAATTGGATGTAATATTGAACAATGTTATTTTTATATTCAACTTCTACGCTAATACTTACACTCATATTGTTTAGTGAATTTAGTTAAGTGTTTTTTAAATAATAAAATATATTTATGAATAGGGACATGAACAATGAACAATGACATGCATGTGAACAGTGACAAACTTAATAAAATATAAAATATTGATTATAAAAGCGATCAAATTGATTAATAAACATTCAAATATTAAAAATAATTTAATAATAAAATAAAATTGATTAATCAAAAGTAAAATAAACGTTCAGATATTAAAAATATTAAACAGTTGACTAATTAAATATAAAATATTAATTAAGAGTTTATAAAGTTGGTTAATAAACAATTCGATGTAAAAAATAATTTTTAGTTATAAAATAAAGTTGATTAATAAAATATAAAATATAAAATATAAAATATTAATTAATAACACAATTTTATATTGAAATCATTTAATTTAAACAAATTAAAAAATTAAAAACTATTTTAAAAAAAATTATTATAATAATATTTTATTATTAATGTAATTGTTCATAAGTATATATTTTTATTTTGAAAAAAATATTATTTACTGCATAAATATAAATATTGGTGTATTAATTAGGTGTAAGAATTCGTTGGAAGAATAACATTACTCTATAATATTTAGTGGTCTGAGCTAACCAAAGTTTAAAAATGTGAGTTTTTTTCCTTCTTATTTTCCCTTAAATGCTTTCGATCTTGGTGGAGCACGTGTAGTTTCATACTTTGTATTTTTATAATGTTTAATAATTATTTTTTATTTTTATACAAACACTGATTTTTATACAAACAAACACATAAGGATGCTGTATTTGTGGTGTAAAAATACGGTATAGCATTTTGTATGTCAAAATAGCAACCCTTTTATTTAAATGTTGATAGTTGACATTTACTGTTTAAAAATAATTTGTTTGCCATTGTTTAAATTATGTGTTATCTTTTGTGTTTATTTTCTATGTCATTAAAAAAGGAATAATACTATATCGAACATTCTTTTGACATATGTTTGGTTTAGGTTTAGCCTGTAAGCATTTTAATCTAACACGAAACGTAGAGTGCATGAATTTTGGAGCTTATTAGTATGCTGTGCGCAAATTATTATATTAAGACTTCTAGTGCAACAATTTAGAGCATAGTAAAAGAATGTGTAGTTTTAAAATGTTATATATTGACATTTTTCAAGAAGGAATTAACATCCCACTCATCCAATGATACATGTCACTATTCAAATTTTTTAATTTAGAATTATTCTTGCTGACTTACAAATAAGTTTTCGAACAAAAATAAAGTTACTTAAATTTTGGTACAAGCGAAAGTTCCTGACACTCCAACAAAATTTTTGATGTACGTAAATTTTCGATAATATTTGAAATTTTTGGTATTTTAAAATTTTCAAATTTATCAGGTAGTATCGAAAATTTGAGTTATTGAAATTTTCAGTAGTTTATGTATTTAAGTTTTTTAACGTTCGAAATTTTGTTGACATCTTTGGAGGGTTCAGATTGCACCGACAAAGTTGTGTTGCCTAGAATGCATCGCCATTTCTATAAATAAGAGTATATGTTATAGAGAAAAATATCTAAAAGAATGCATTTTCCTCATACATATGCAACAATACTGTTGAATTCAAGATTCTAGATGGCTCTGCATTTCTTGCCATCTTGAAAGAAACATTGAATGATTTGTTGCCTAATTCTGATAACAGAAGGTGACAAAGATCGAGTTTTGGGAAGATTTGATTGATACAAATGGAATGATGAAATACAACATGATCGAGTTGAAGAATGATGAAGATGTAAAAGCTATGTGAAAATTATTTCGTTGTAGGATAACTAAAAGTCTGATCGAGTTGGATGCGGAGATCCGAAGATCTGTCGACGACATAATCAAGATGTTGAAAATTTCATAATTATCCGGTAGTACCTAGGTTTTCATGTTTAGTTGTTTTTGGTTTATGTTTGTTGTACTGTTTTATGTTATGTTCATCATCAACTCGAAATATTTAATCGCCAAAATATTATGCAATAAATAAGAAGTCTGTGTGTCACAAAATATACATATAATACAACTAAAATAAAACAGATCTGCATAGGCCCTCCACGAGCTACGTCGGCTATCTGAGCCATTGGATGAGCAACTTTGACTTGTAAGGCTTGAAACTTGACATGATGATCCCTTGAGGCATATGATGAGGTATGATAATCACTTGAAGCATTAGAAGTCCATCTTGATTGGAGAATGGCAAAACCCTAGCTTGGATTGATTGCTTGGGAAAGGGTTTGTCTTGTCAACCCTTGTGAAATCCTTGAGTGTGGAGTGATGGATTGTCTTGACAAGTAGGAGGGAAAATTTTGGGGTATAACAGTTGCCCCTGTTCAATTTTCTTGTACTGGAAGGGTTAGATTGGCATGCTTGCCTTTCGTGATCTGAAAGTAGACGATGATTGAACACTCGAGTACACCTGAAAATTTGCACTCGCCGTTGTATAGAATAGGATCGTCAGTTGATGATGTGCTGGAATGGGCTTATAGACGCCATTTGGAGAAGCTGATGTGAGAGCGTG
Source organism: Vicia sativa (assembly GCA_021764765.1). NCBI lineage: Eukaryota > Viridiplantae > Streptophyta > Magnoliopsida > Fabales > Fabaceae > Vicia > Vicia sativa. The sequence goes on along the minus strand of CM038794.1, from coordinate 237,377,740 downwards.
AGTCGTACGCCAGACTCTGTGTTGGTCCTTTGAATGAGAGAAAACGGAGATGGGCTTAAAGATGCCATCTAGGGTAATGAAGATGTGTGGCCGGAGATGGGCTCGAGATGCCATCCAGGAAGCTTGATGGTGAGAGAGAGTCAGAATAAGCCTTCGTCTTGGTTATTTCTGAGATGAATACTTGGCAGGATGCGGATAATTTTCCCGTCTTGTTTCGGGTGTTAATTCGTGATTTGTCGCTTGGAAATAATTTGTGTGGTCTTTCAGATAGTTTTCCCGTCTTGTTTCGGGCATTAATCTTTGACTTTTACCTGCAAGGGAGATAAAATTTTGACGGGATATGGTTAGTCCTATGCAGATTATGATGCATGATAACGTATGGTAATGTTACTATGATGTATGCATATGTTATGACTTTTATGCAGATGTATGAATGTAGATGTGGTAGTATTTCAAAACATATCCATCTTAAAGAAGACAGGAACATCCTGTTGGAGATTTCTGATGTTTGCTTGGGAATAGGGTCGTTACGACCCCTGAGTGGGGAGAAAAGAGATGTTTCAGATTCCTCCGATGCACTATCTGACCAAATCTTGAGTCTGGATATTTATGTTGTTGGATAAAGAGCAATGATCGAGAGATACCCGGTTGGGGATCTTGTGCATAAACCTTGTTGGGGATGATGTGAAATGTCATAACCTACCACTGTCTGATCATGGCGTGGTGACACTGATAGTGTCATTAAAGCTTGATGAGGCTTGTAGGATCACTTGAGGTGATGAATCTGATAGGATCACTCGAGGTGATGAATCTGATAGGATCACTTGAGGTGATGAATCTGATAGGATCACTGCTCAGGGACCAACGTGATATAGTTGAAGCTTGATAAAGCTGAAAGGATCACTGCTCGGAGACTAACGTGATATAGTTGAAGCTTGATAAAGCTGAAAGGATAACTGCTCGGGGACTAATGTGATATAGTTAAAGCCTGATAGGATCACTACTCTGGGACCAACGTGATATAGTTGAAGCTTGACAGGATTATTGCTCGGGGACCAACGTGATATAGTTGAAGTGTTGGAACACTGTCGGATGGGGGATTGTAGAAATGATCTTGCGTAGATTTCTTGCGAAAGTAACCCTGTGGGGATGTATTGGTGACTTTGGTCGCCATCTCAATTCCTAGAGTCTGTAGTAATCGCTTGTTTCTGTTCCCTTTTCATATGTTTGTGAATAGATATTCATTGTGAGATGCATATAATCATTCTAAACAATCATTGGACTTTATGCAACAAAACAATAAAATTGGAACTAGAAAAGACGAATTTGCTTTAAAAAGTGGCCCATAGTCAGGCAGTTTGTATACAAGAGACGAATATCCTAGTAAGAGGAAATTGTCAGAATAGTAAAAAGCTATGCGGAAATAATCTTGTCGAGTTTCAACTATGCTATTGCTCATATATTTTCGACTATCTCATCTCTTTGCTGTCAGAAGAAAGTGATTGAATTGATTTTCGCCATTTGAATCTTGAATGTTGATAGTGGTACAGTCTGTAGGTAGGTGATCTGGACAAGACACAGTCGTACGCTTAAATCCCTAATTTTTGCCTAGACTGCCCTTTCGGATTTTCAATCTACCGGGATACCTTTTTTTCCCAAGTCGTCTTTGTAGGTTTTCGACTTGCCGGGTGTATATTTTTGTATATATGTCCTTAATTTTTTCCCGAACCTTTTGGTTCGCCAAGATGCCCTTATTTTTGCCTAGGCCAGTCGACCTAGCTGGTCTCATTCATGCGTAGTATTTTTTGACTATGTCTGCGTTCACAGGGTTTGGAAAATCTTCTCCATCCATGGTGCTAAGTATCATAGCTCCGCCGGAAAATACTATTTTGACTATAAATGATCCCTCATATGTGGGAGTCTATTTTCGCCTGGGATCACCTTGTGGAAGAATGATGCGCTTGACTACTAGATCACCGACTTGGTAGACTCGGTGCTTAACTTTCTTGTTGAATGCTCTGATCATTCGCTTCTGATAGATCTGTCCGTGGCAGATGGATGCGAGCTATTTTTCGTCGATCAAGTTGATCTAGTCGAGGCGAGTCTGGACCCATTCGTCTTCGTCTAACTTTGCGTCTTGAAGTACCCTGGTTGAGGGTATCTGAACCTCGATAGGTAGGACTGCTTCCATACCATATACGAGAGAGAAGGGGGTTTCCCCTGTAGATGTTCATACTGTAGTGTGATAACCGTGGAGAGAAAATGGCAACATCTCATGCCAATCCTTGTAAGTCACTGTCATCTTCTGTGCGATCTTCTTGACATTCTTGTTGGCGGCTTCACTGTGCCGTTCATTTTTGGTCGATATGGAGAAGAGTTGTGATGCTTGATCTTGAACTGCGTGCAGAGTTCGGTGATTATTTTGTTGTTGAGGTTGGTACCATTTTCTGTGATAATCCTTTCGGGGATGCCATACCGACAGATAAGATTATGCTTGATGAATCGAGCCACAACATTCTTGGTAACAGATGCGAACGAGGCTGCTTCTACCCATTTGGTAAAGTAATTAATAGCCACAAGGATGAAACGATGTCCATTGGAAGCGGTGGACTTAATCTCTCCAATCATATCAATGCCCCACATTGCGAAAGGCCACGGAGCGGTCATAACATTCAATGGAACTGGAGGTATGTGCACTTTGTCTGCGTATATCTGCCATTTGTGACAAGATCGAACATAGCGGTAACAATCATCTTCCATGGTGGACCAATAGTAACCTGCTCTTAGAATCTTTTTAGCCATTGTATATTCACTGGAGTGGATACCGAATGCGTCTTCATGTAACTCTTCCATGATTCGTTCCGCTGTTTTCTGATCTACACAATGGAGTAAGCACGAGTCGTGATTGTGCTTGTATAAGATGTCGTTACTGAGAAAGAATTTGGAGGCGAATCTTCTTAAGAACTTCTTATCGCTGACAAATGCCCCTACGAGATATTCCTGAGCCTCGAGATACCTTTTCACTTCGTAGAACCAAGGTTTCTCTTATATTCCTCCAGTGTCAAGTTCACAACAGTATGTTGGTTCGTCTAGTCTTTCACTGATAATTTGGGGAGCTTCGTTTTCCCATCTTACCTTGAACATAGATGACATGGTAGCTAATGCGTCTGCCAACCGATTCTCTTCTCGTGGGATGTGATCAAAAGTGATTTCTTTGAAGTAAGGGATCAAATTCAACACATGCTCTCGATATGAAATGAGATTCGGATGCTTCGTATCCCACTCACCTTTAATCTGAATGATCACCAAAGTTGAGTCTCCATACACTTGCAAGAATTTGATTCTTAAGTCAATAGCAGCCTTGATATCCATGATGCACGCTTCGTATTCGGCCATATTGTTGGTGCAGTTGAAACATAGTCTGGCAGTGAAAGGCATGTGTCCGCCTGTAGGAGATATAATGATGGCGCCAATACCATTGTCAAGTGCATTTGAGGCTCCATCAAAGACCATGGTCCATCGGGATCCTGGTTCAGGTCCTTCGTCTGGTCTCGGTTCTTCGCAATCAGTGACTAACATAATATCCTCGTCTGGAAACTCGAAATACATAGACTGATAGTCATCTATGGCTTGATGAGCCAAATGATCGGCTACTATACTTCCTTTGATCGCCTTCTGAGTAGTATACTGGATGTCGTATTCGGTCAAGATCATTTTCCATCTTGCTATTCTTCCGGAGAGAGCAGGTTTCTCGAATATGTATTTTATCGGATCCATCTTGGAGATCAACAAGGTAGTGTGAGTCAACATATATTGTCTTAGTCGGCAAGCAGTCCAAGCCAAAGCGCTGCAAGTTTTCTCAAGTTGTGAGTATCTTGTTTCACAGTCGGTAAACTTTTTGCTAAGGTAGTATATTACATACTCTTTTCGATCAGACTCGTCATGTTCCCCCAACACAAAACCCCATTGAGTTCTCTAATACTGTCAAGTACATGATAAGAGGTCTTCCTTTGGAAGGTGGTATCAGGATAGGAGGATTTTGTAGGTACTCCTTGATTTTGTCAAAAGCTGTCTGGCAATCGTCGTTCCATTTCACCACTTAATCTTTCTTCAGTAATTTGAATATTGGCTCACAAGTAGCAGTTAGATGTGCAATGAATCTGGCAATGTAGTTTAGTCGTCCCAAGAAACCTCTGACTTCTTTCTCGGTACGGGGAGCTGACATTTCTTCAATACCTTTACCACTGACAACGTATCCTAGGATTTTACCGGATCTGACTCCAAAGGTGCACTTGTTAGGATTAAGTCTAGTCTGTATTTATTCAGTCTATCAAACAACTTTCGTAAATGATCGAGATGTTCTTCTTCAGTTTGTGATTGAGCTATCATGTCGTCGACGTAGACCTCTATCTCGTGATGAATCATGTCATGGAATAAAGCTACCATGGCACGTTGATATGTGGCGCCAGCGTTCTTTAGTCCGAACGTGTTATACCCCAAAATTTGCCCTCCTGTTTCTCAAGACAAACCCTCTTCTAAGCAATCAATCTAAACTAGGGTTTTTGCTCCTCTCAAGTCAAAATGGATTTTCAATGCTCCAAGTGGTCGTCATACCTCATCATATGCTTCAAGGGGTCTCTATGCCAAGTTTCAAACCTTACAAGTCAAAGTTGCTCATCCAATGGCTCAGATAGTTGTAACAATGGGGAACATTTGGCTGAGAGTTTTATTTTATACTTTATTGTTCTTTGATTAATTTTTGGGAATAATTATGAATTGAATTTTATTTCGGTTTTATTGGTATTTTCCGCTGTGTAGAGCATGTATTTGGTTTTTGACTATTTTAATAAAGTTCTTCAGTGAAGCATGACAATTGTTATGATATTTTCTATTTAATTGAATTGTAATGCCCTTGTTTTACATGTTATCTATGATTTGATTATTATATTTGCAGGGTATTTTAGAAGGGTGTTACAACCTGTCTGGATGTCGAAGGAACCTGTCTGGCCAACCACCTATCTCTTTGCATAGAAACATGATGCGAAACCCGACCATGCCTCAAACGGGACGGTCTCTCAGACATATCTCCTGCAGAAGTAAGAACGAAATGTTAGCATATGACTTACAAAGGAAAAAATGAAGAAAAACATAATTGATGAAACCTAAATTAACCTCCGGCTCATATATAGCAAAATTGAAGAAAAATCGCAGTACAACCGGAAATTTACCTCCGATTTTGTTCATGCCATGAAACCGGAAATAAACTTCTAGTTTACTTTACAAAACAGAGTTCGTGACTGCCCCACCCTAACATCCCAAATGTGTTAAAAAAAACACAGATTGATCGTCAAAATAACTATACAAACACTTACACAATGACTCCTAATGATACATATTGCAAAAAACAACACATTTAAAACCCTATTTCACTAATTTCAATAGAAATTACATAAACTATAAAAATATGTTAAATCACTTACTTGACTGAAGATGGTTGTTGCTTGCTTGATTCCGTTATTTGTTGTATTTAAGCAATGCCTGATGATTTGTGTTGATTGTTTGAGAGAAAATTTGATTTTGGTGATAAGGGTTGAAATAGAGGGTTTGAGAGAGTTTGATAGTTTATTTTTGAAAAAGGAAGTTGTTACGGTGAGGGGAAGGGTCTGGCGCCCTTTAAGTGCATCCAGGAACCAGAAATTTACTTTCGATTCCATACCGTAAGTAAATTTCTAGTTTGCACCCAATCCTTTTCAACCTGATTTGCATGGTATATGGTACGAACCAAAAATTTATTTCACGTGGTGCACAAGAAGACTATGGGGTGAGTTAAAAAATTCACTATAATAAACCCAAATTTGATACGTAATTCAATTCAAGTGTTAATAAACGCGCAAACGGAAAACGTTACAAACATAACAATGAATTGTTCTGAATTACTGAAAAATTATAAATAAATTGTTCAGAAAATACGGAATGTAAAGCACTTACATTGATAAATAAATAAAATAAAAATATAGCCTATTATATATGTCTAATCCTAACCCCAATAGTCCTCCTCTGCCTCATGTGTCCCAACCATAGAGAGTTGTTTAAATTAGTTGAAATGAACTCTAATTCTTGAAAGTCTCCAAAAAAATTTCCTCAAATGCTTTGGTAGCTCAAAAAAGTTTGGAAAGAGAGAGAATTTTGGGTGTGGACAAAAGAGGGAATGAGGGGTTATGTTTTGAGCCGAAATATATTTAACATGTTTTAGATAGGCATATCAGAAAACCCCCCAAAATTTCCCAAAATTAAATTATAGATGCACATGCAAAACCCCCCATGATCTTGACAAAAAAGTTGTTTCTTACATGTTTATTTGAATCCAAACGAGCCTCTCTAAATATGTAATGTGGTGAGTTAGGATATACATATCAAATTTTTGGAGTCATTTTTTACTTTTCGCCAAGGACCTCTGAGAAGAGGTAAGGGTGTTTTAAAAAATTCTCATTCTGAGTGCTCTCAAGTGTAAATTGAATTTTCAAAAGCACACCAGCTTTTACTGGTTTTTAAAATAACACAAATGTAATCCTAACATTCTCCTGTTCAGTAGGGTAACAATACATTATACAGATGTTTAAATAAGATGCAAAATTTACATGAAAAATAAGCATGTATAAATTGTGTACATCATTTAGCATTTTGTACTTGGACTTTTGGAATCCTTAAACTATATTAAACATTTTTTACAAGAGCTCCAGCTGCAAAGAGAAGATTCCTTCGAGAAAACTGTTTCCAATAACAGAATACAAGCATCAAATCATTAGATTGAACCTTATCAACAACATTCATCGATAAATATATAATCATTCATAGAACACTGTATATTTACCCGCAATGCGTTAACCGGGGTAGATTTGGTTGGTAGGGTCTTGAGCGATCTAAGTCTGTTATTCCCATTTCTAATAGAAGAAAAATTAGTTAGTTTAAGAACATAAGTGTTCATATTTTCCATGTTAGACAAACTTACTTTTCTTCAATTCTTGAAACCTTAGTGCTCGTATTTACGTCCCATAACTTTACAGTGCAATCAGCAGATCCAGATGCTAGAAGAGAACCTTCAGAACTGATACATCCAATCATTTTGAATAGCATTAGTTTAGGCCGTGATGGCAAATACAGATATTTAGTTTCCACGAGCACGAAGTTCAATATATTTTTATTAGGTGGGGTTTACCTGAAAGCGAGTGACCAGACGCATGACGTGTGACCAACCAAAGGTGTGACACAGCGGCCGCTTGAGAGGTCCCACATCATGATTGTGCCATCTTCATCACCAGATGCCATATAGCGTCCATCAGGAGACATTGACAAAGACAAGACCATACCCCTGTGACCAACAAAAACCCGGACGCACTCTCCACTCTGCACATCCCATAGTCGAACTGTTTTGTCACTGGAACCAGTGGCGATGTAGTTGCAGTTGGCATGCCACTGGACACACTAAACAAGAGAATAAAACAGACATGCTTTCTTAAATCACCGATGCACAAATTTTCTGAAGCAATCAAAATGCAAATATAAAATCAAATGAGCTAGGAAAACATACCCTAAAAATACAAATTCTGGAGAAAATTAGAATAAGAGAAAGTATTGACTAGAAACTCACATCAACGTCAGACAAGTGTCCTGCCATTATTCTTAAGGGCTGTATCCTGTCCATGGACCAAACCCTAGCAGTTCTGTCATGTGAACAGCTGGCAAAATAGTGCCCCATGGGACTAAACTGCATGCATCCAGAAAAAGAAATAAAGAACACAGCCCTCCAAATCATAAACAATATCTTAACAATCTCACTCGGGGGATCGAGAAGAAAAACGTATAAGGTCAAAGCATATACTAAGCCTGCCCTGACCATTTTAGACATCTTATAAGGTCAAAGCATATACTAAGCCTGCCCTGACCATTTTAGCCATCTATTTTCTAGGGTAGCACGCAGCATACCAAGTATACTACTATCCTCAAAAAACAGAGCAGGCTAAAGAGAAATAGATAGAGTTTTATAATAAAAAATAAAAAATAAAAAACAGATATTTTCAGGGAATGGGTAGCCTTGCTGCATTAATATTTTCTGTTCACTGGTGTTGGACTTTCTCGTTTTATTTTAAGGACCTATATCCTTTTGTACACTTCTTTGCTTCCGCTAAATGAACTTATTATCATATATACAGAAAGATGGAAGAAAGAATGTGGATCACTTTAAGAGGACATTATAATTTTTTTTGAAAAAACTACTATGATTTGACTTGCATACATATGCATGCTTTATTTGTTCAAAGCAAGTGGAAATTTTTTATTAAATTTAATTTTTTTAAATTATTTTATTCTAGTATTTGGCATTTATTTAAATATTCAACATCAAATAGAAAATTTCAGAAGAAAATGATTTACCTGAACATCCCAGACTGGATAATTGTGGCCCTTGTAACAAACAAGATTGGCATTAAGCTTTGTGCTCCATAAACGAACTGCATAATCCATTAAAAATTAAAACTAGAATATATGAAATAAATAAAGAACAGCCAAAAGTAATGAAGCATATTGAGGGCAAATACTAAAAGGAGAGAAGTAAACATACCTGTTGAATCTGCTGAGGATGAAAGTAAGAAATCGCCAACAGGACAAAAAGAGGCTGCATAAACCGGTCCAGAGTGACCTTGAAACAGTGTATACTGTCTTTTCCCACCACTTTTCCCAAGAATTTGCTCATTTTGTGACGTGTCATTGTCACCTTGTGAAAGAGCTGGAGATGGCAGAATTGATAACGGGATGATTATAACAAGGCAATACATGAATATTTTTTAACCACAGTTTTTGGTTTTATTCGACAAAACCATGAAAGTCTTTTATAGAGGCCCTGGTGCTTTAATGTTTTAGCAAAAGCCATAATTTTTAAGCAAGAATAGCCTCTTGGGCATACATATCAGATAGGAGATGACTACCATTCATTGCATACTTAAGACACATTGCACAACAATAAAGAAACAAAGATCTGATCCTTAAATCTTTTCCTGAAAATTTGGAAACAGAAGGACCACATTGGCTTCTGTCATATTCTTAAACTGCCAAAAAAAATTCACTTGAATTTATAAAGTAAATAACCTAACTTATAACGCACTATGAAGGATTAGTTCCAGAAAGTCCTAGCTTAAAATTTCATGACTAGAAACAGAGGCACTGCATATAACCTCTTTTTATGTATGATACAGTGAAAAGTTCTATATGTAATATAACATATAAAGCAACACCAGAGTATCTTTCATTAGCATATAAGTTGATTCACTCATGTGTGATTGTTTTGTATTATTAGGTCACCGAAGCACATTAAAAGTTACTCTTTTAACCATTATACTTGTTTCCAGCCACAACCAGGTTTTATCAAACAAAGAATGTAAGAGTTAGTTTAAACAAAAGAAATAACTAAATACAAACTTACAACTGGAGGGCTGTTGTCCAAGCTTGGCCATATCCCAAACCTGCGCAAATTACCAGAAATTCAATCATCAACTACAGTAAAACTCTATTGTAAGAGAGTTTTCTTCTAGAAGGATGGATGATCATGATAGAGAAAGTAGAATAAAACAACCTTTAGTGACGAGTCAGAAAATCCTCCAGCAACCAATGATCCATCATGAGATATTGATGAACAGCTTAAACTGAAATAGTTGACCAAAAAATAAGCATTATGCAACAAAAGTCAACCATGGTAAATAACATTGAAAATATGCAGTAGACATTACCCATTATGTGTATTTATGAAAGTATAAAAGCTAACTGATGGCAGCGCAACATTACTAAGTTGCACACGGTTCCTTAAATCTTCAAGGATCGAGTGTTCTACCTCTGTTGGACTGCAACGATGACAATATTAAACTCAATGGAATGAAGTAACAAATTTACTATTTGTAATTAATAATCTGAACTCAAATGTTAATACCTTGAGTAGGCGACAAAGACAACATACAATAACAAACAAATAAAGAAATGAAGAATCTGATCAAGTAATAGAGAAGACAAATCCTTCTCATGACATGAAAAAGAAAAGTATAAATAAATATGCTTATCGTGAAAACCTGTCGATGTAAAATTACACTACCAACCAATTATAATTAGAAACATTTGACTTCATAACTACTTCTGAAGTCATACATATGATTGGTTGTGATTTGTTAACCGTGTAAGTTGTTTTACATTGAGTTTGAGTGTATCAAAACTAATTCTACTTGCTAATGTTGATTCCACAATTCCTAATGAAAACAAAATCGAGCATAGTATAGTGGCTTGATTGCTTTCCACTTAAATATAAATTCTATATCGAATTTAAGTGTGTAAAATAAAGACTTAGACTTGAAAGCATGCATACATTGTGGGCAAGGGGAGTTCTGGTTTAACTCGAGGAGCTGCTGGTACAGTGTTAACTTCAGGCTTTGCACTCTTCCCTGTTGCACTTCCACCCTTGTCCCTTTTTATCTTTTTGACTGAAGTACCTTGCTTTCCAGCTTCAATTGATCTTTTCTAAACGAAAAACATATGAAAATAGAAGCAAAAAAAAAACTCAAATAATGAATTACAGAATTAAATTAGCAAAAATGTCTTCTATTGAAATTCATTTACGAGATACAAGTCAAATAGATACAAGTCAGAGGTGCACTTTTAAAAAGATATACCTTACTCTCATCATTTTCCCCCTCTTTTGTCTCCCCATCGCCCTTTTCAGAGTCTGAAAGCAAGGCCCCAGCCTTTTCTAACCGTTCTTCTAGCGAGTCTTCAAGCAACTATTGGACAAACACATTTAGTAATTTACATCAAAAAAGCCATTCATTCAAAAACTAATTTTAAGCACTTTTGAAGCTAGTAATTTACGTGCAGTGTTTTTTGTTCAAGTATATTACCAGTTGAAATTAACACTACACCAAGCATGGTGATGGTGCATCTGAATTTGAGCCACGGAAAGGAGATATACATTATTACATTATACATCAATAACCCATACATCGAAACTAGACCACTTGTACAGGAAAATGGAGGATGAAGAGCTAAGGGTTGAACTGAAGCTGGTCTAAATGGGGTTTTGAATAGGATCAATCTAAGAGTAAACTTACAAATATTTTACAACCACGGTCATTACTAATGTGTTACTGAATTCAGCAAAAAATGAACTCATAACATGGTTTAAGTTGAGGGCTTGATATGGGACTTGATCTAAGTTTCATCCTTTAAATATTTAAATACTTTACAAAGTGTATCAAAAAGTATTCTCAATAATTAATTAAATGAAAAGTTATCAGAAAATATAACAGTTCAACAATTCATATAGCAAGCACACAACATTCAATACAGTTATTTGTTGTGATATTTAAAGAAAATGACGTGAAATTTAATTAGATCATATAATAATAGTCTCACCCCCCAATGTATTTCTTTCTGGTTTGTCTGGTTCGCTGCTTCCTGGCTGCTTCCAATAAGGGTAACAGCTTCAGGATCATCGGAAATCAAGCTAGGTTGTCCGGAGGTAACTATATTGCAAAAATTTAAATATGAAGTATGAGTAATAACAAGAAGTTAAAATGAACAGACGCAGCTAAAAGTGAATTTAAAGTACCTTGGAAGTTAATATGCTCGTTGACTATACCCAGTATAGTGGTGGATTGAGTACTGTGTAGATGTTGCAGCAGAAGCTCATAGGAATACTGACACAATAACCATTATCAATTTCCTCCATTATCAAAAATTGAAAACACCACAATGATGAAAGTGAAGAGACAAATACAAACACGAACAAAAGAGTAATGCAATTTAGTACGAATCAATTTGAACAAGAAAGACAAGAATGTACATATGTCATTAATTTAGTGGATAATTTTTAATTTATTACAAATTAAATTTTCGTTTTAATAGGAATCATGGGGTGGTTGTGATAAGGAATGGTTGAGATTTATTCTTACCTTTCTTGTTTTTACTTTTTCTTACTGATAAGCATTCTCCTAAACAAAAACTAATATAGTCCAAGTATAAACAAGGAAACCAAAGTCATCACTTGCAGTCCATAGATCAAATGTGGTGTAGACAAATTTCAAATACTGATTAAATAAAATAGTATAAGCTAATCTTCACACCTGCACATAACTTCCACTAAGACATCACATGACCCAAATCCACTGTGACAAGGGTAAACAACTATTACAGTGAAGATTGGCGTGAAAAGTATAGTAATCCCATTTTTCCCCTCTCGGTCTCAATCAATAAGCTAGACCTGAGGCTCAAGCATCATAATGAACAAGTGATTACGTTACATTATACTTAGTAGGTATATATTTGCTACCAATGTTGGGTGACAATGGCGCATCGCTCTCAGTGATCCAGTATGTGAAAGTACCATGGTTAGGCTCACTCAACATAAAATATGATAAATAATAAATAATAATAATAATGCAATCAACAGGAGTATCATGTGCAAGCGTGATCCAGCACATACAATCAACAAAGTAGATTCAGTAGCACTAAAAAGGTAGATCACAATAATGGCTTAAATGGAAAACTAATTGATACAGTTGTTTTCAATTGTAGTACTGGTATGGAAAGCCCAGAGACAACCCAACAAGGAATTGAGTAAGTTAGGATTAGAGTTCAAGCATTGGATAGCTAACTTTTTTAATCTTCATTATCATAGATAATTTACTTTGCTACTGCATGACATTAAATCAAGTCTATTTTTCTTCTTCCTATTTTCAGTGCCCACGCCAAGTTTCAGAACAAATCCTAACAGCCAAACATTCACTCAGAACTAAAAGCATCATATAAATTGGTTAAAACAAATTCATACAAGATCATATAACTGCACAGAGAAGAGAAAGCATGGAAGGGGTGCTAAATTCCTGGAGGCGTCTGACATCAATCCAGTAGAGTAAAATGTTTTATTTGAATATGCACTTATAGAAGAAAAAAAATTATATTGTAGCCAACAAACTATTCCAGAAGAATAAAGACATTACCTCACATATCTTTATGTTGAATTTGCTCTGCCTTAGTGAATGAGCAAATTCCATTTCCTGAGTAAAAGAACGTCACTGGACTATTCAATACAAACTGTTGATGAATGATGACTCAACAAGAAACTCAGAAAGTATAAAAACTAACCTTCAAATGAGTAGGAGAAAGAACACCTTCCAACTTTTGAATGTCACGTAAATGCATCAATTCATGGTCTTCACGGAAAGTATTGAAAAAATTCCTAGCTGAGAATATCAAAAACAAAAGAATTAAATAAAGAGTAATGCTTAATGTCACGAAAGTAAACATCACAACACTATCACGATAAGACACACTGACTCTTGTTATTTTTTTCTCTCGCTCTTGCATGTGTTATTATAATCTGGCTTTTGTTAGTAACACTATGAACTATGCTAATGTGCATGAAGTGATAATACCTTCTTGAATATGGCCTTTAGCGACGAGGTCCATAAAGCAATGGATAAACACGGGATAAAGCACTCGAAGCAACTCATGCTGAAAGGAAGTAACAAACATAATTTCAATTCAATGAACAATAAATGAATTTTAACTACAAAAACAAAGTAATTAAACATTGAATTACCCTGTATAAATCTAATGAAGAGTAAGTCCATGTTCTTAACCTACTATACCCGTTATGATACCTAGCAGGACCATTCTCCAACCTACAATACAAGATTTACATGATATATTACATGAATTAGCAGAAAAATTGTTGCGGGAAACGATTATGAGTATGAAAATGGAAATTACTGAGAGAATGCGAGGAGGTGATTGGCAATGTCAGGTTCGAGAAGGGTACTGGAGGAGGAACTGCTCTTGTTCTGTTGAAATTCTTCCTGGAAAACCTTTTCCGTTTGTTTGAACCCTTTCTTCTTCAAGTATGCGGTAACGTAACCGAGAATTTCATCTTCGTCCATTCTTCGATCACAGTTTCGAATTCAACTCAACCTCAAACTCAAAACCCCTTTGCGATTCACGAATCACAGAAACACTGTTGGTTTTTCGTTAGGGTTGGTTCTGTGGAATCAGATTTCAGAAATGGGCTTGGGATTGGATTTGGGCTTGGGAGTTTCTATTTACACCTTTATTGCTACTTTTACATCCTTGCTTGTACATTCTTACCTTTTCTCTTGTTTAATTTGTGAAAAATAGTTTGTATTATTGTTTTATAAAATTGGGTTATTTTATTTGTTAATTAAGACATAATAGATTATAATAAGGGATGTTAATGGGGGGATACATTCTCATGTGAATTCCTGCCTTTAAATTTATTCTCGATTTCTGTTTCGGGTTCTCCCTACAAGGGGATTTTGTCCCTCATCCCCGTCCTCACGGATCCCCACTGTTTTTATGTGGATATCTAATAACATAAATTTTTACTTATTATTTTTAACTAATTTAATAGAAAAATTCAAAAACTAACAACAGTAAATTAATAAACTAATCATTTATGATAAATATATTGTTTTAACAGTATTTAATCTTGAGATTCATAAACACAAAATTTTAAAACTTTAAAATATTAAAATAGTCATTTAGATCTCTCTCTCTCTCTCTCTCTCTCTCTCTCTCTCTCTCTCTCTCTCTATATATATATATATATATATATATATATATATATATATATATATATATATATATATATATATATATATATATATTTAGAACAATACCTCAAAGTCAAAGTCACTACTTCAATTCGGTGCAAACAACACCTACGTCTGGAAGACACTCTATTCAAAAAAGGAAACTCACTACTTCAAATTAATACAAAACCTTATGCACAAAATTCATGTCTCAAGCTTAAGACTTGAGCCTTTTTATATAGCAATGTCTTATAGGCTTTTCTCCTTTAGAAATTTGATTTCATTGCCTCCAGAAAATAGTAGATTCGGTTAGATATGATCTTCTACTTAAATGTCTCTAACAATAAGATATGATTTGTTATATTTCAAATTTATATTTAAATATGATTTGAACATCTCCAAATGTCAAACAAATCAGACAAACATTGATAAATTAACTACCACAATATATTTAAATCCCATTCAAAAATTGAGCACCAAACAACATCCATATGGTCTGGTGACAAGCCTGTGTGTTGTATCGCACTATAACATCCAAATTAACTCTTCATCGTAAATCTGTAGTTATTCTTTGTAGAGTGAATCTTGGATAGAATTAAGTCGGCGCCAAAATTACAATGACATTTGTCTATTATAAGAGATCAGATGTTGGAGCACACATGTTGGAATATTGGGCTTCACATGAGTCTCTTCTGCACCGGAACTAGCTTGAACAAACTCCATATTATTTTGCATAATACATTCAATCCAAAAGGAGCGTCAATTTTATTGTTTGATATAGAATATTAGTTGTTGTGATTATGAAATTTTAACGTAGGTAAAATGTTCAATAATTGATAATATTGTGACACGTCAAGGATTGTAATTGAGTAAAATATCCAAATTCCTTTATAAAGAGCTAAAAATAATCAAATCGGTCAAACAAAAGGAACTAAAGATGTGAATGTTCCTCTGATCATGCACTTAGTGTTTTAATATTGTATTTGATCAATTGTGTGAAATTTAAGCAAGAACAAGTCTTAAAGTACTAAGGTAATGCATATACACACTAAAATTGTTTTAAATATCTTTGTATTTTTCTTATTTCTTCTAAAAATTAATCGGAACAAGTACTTACTCGATTAAGAAGCAATTTTAAATAATAAAGAGAGATAAACTTTATGTCTAATCGATTAGACCTTTCATATATCGATTAAGGAGTGAGTTTAGCTCTTAATTTGTTAGAATTCCCTTTAATCGGTTAAGATGTGAAGTAGAATACGGTTAAATTTTTGGGATAAATCTAATTGATTATCCTTTCATTTCTAATCAATTAGAAAACGTTCAAGCCCACGAATTGTTGCTTTTTACTCTAAGTTTCTTCCTATATGTAGAAGTTCTTTTCTCACTTCTAAAGTACGATTTTTTGAACTATCTACTCTTAAATCTCACTCATTTTCCCTTTGTTATTATCTTTTCTCACTTGAAATTTCCTTAGTGGCGAGAGGGTACAAAACTTAATTTGAGAGTTATTTTTTGTTTCTCTGTTGAATTAGGTTATTCAAGAGCTTAGTCATCTTGTTATTTTGTAATAGACTTTAAAGATGCAAGTTAAATCTGTAAAAGCTCTGCGTAAGAGTTCAGATTGAACAAGTTTAAAAGCTTAAGATGTTTATAGTCAGAATCTTAATAGGAAACTCTTGGAGGACTAGATTAGGTCGTGGGACTTAAGGTGGAACAAAGATAATTTATCGGTGTGATCTTTTTAAGCTTTATCTCTTTATTTTTTGTCTTTTACCTTTATTGTTACTTAATCTCTGCTTGTACACTCTTCTTAAAATTAATTATCCTAATTCATTTTTTTCTAAAAAAAAAATGAAAATCTAATATCACAATCCACCCCCTTCCCCCACCTCTTTTTTTAACTTTTAACCCCTATTATTGTAATGGTGTTGCGTCTACCGGTATGGTAAATATATATTTTGACACCTGTTTTAAAAAAGGTGTAACAAGTCCAATTTTATACCTATTTTAAATCAGTATTAAATGTCCATGGACCAGTATATTATCTATCACTTTTACATTATTGGCCAGTATTTAATTCCAATTAATAGTATAACAGGTGTCAAATGTTTTCATTTAACATCAAATTTAAGTATAAAACTGGTGTTAAAAGTTACTTTCAAATGAAAAAAAAAACTACCATTACTATATTTACCATTATTGGCATTAAACAAGCCAATAAATTCACATTTTAAATAATAAATTAATTATACATCTTAAAAAATATTATTAATGTTTACCTCGACTACTTGGAGCCTTTCCAAATTCCATTTTTATCTCTGTTGATTTTTTTAATTAATGTTTACCTCGAATACATGGTCCAACTGAGAGGTAATATGTTTTGCATTAACAAATTTCAAAATCTTATTTTAATTTTTTATTTGATATATTCAAACCCTCCCCTTATGTCAAAAACTATGTTGATAAATCTTTTAAATAAATTCCCAGAATATGACGTTATTGTGTTTTTTTTATATTTTATATATTATATTTTTAATTAATACTGTCACGTCAGTTTTGACGTAAAATCGACGTGACACTTATTTTGCATGAAATAGTTTAGACTACAATCTAGTTTCTAACTTTTTATTTACCTATTAAGGCTCAATCGTCATTTTGTCACTCTCATTTCGCAAAAAATCATAGGCAATATTCAAGCTGATATTCATCAAAATTCTTCCAATATATATTCATCAAATGTCATTTCGTCAACAAATATTCACTTTTGCAACATGTTTATTCTTCAGTTTTAGGCCTTCTCTCAAAATCTTAATTTTTGTTGATGTCGAGTGACTTGTTCTTGACATTTGATCCTGACTTTCAGTCCATATTTTTCATCACTTTGTTGAATTTTCTTCCAAGTAACACAATAGCATTAGATATCCCTTCATTTTTATCCAGGTCACATTCATCTTCCAAGTCGTTAGTATTAGAGATAAAGGCAATACTTTCCTTCTTTTCAAACTTTTCACGGATCCCTGATTCAAATGTCTGTATGGATCCCATAAGTTCATCCACTTTTATGTTGTTTATATATTGGGCTTCTTCAGTGGCAGTTACCTTAATGTCAAACCTTTTTGAAAGAGACCTAAGAATTTTTCTTGCCAACTTAGCTTCTAACATCTTCTCCCCCAGGGCACTTAAGGCATTTGTTATCTCAATAAAATTCATGTGAAAATCAGGAATGCGATCATCCTCATTCATTATTAAGTTCTAAAACTTGGTTGTAAGAAGTTGAAGTCTTGACATCTTTACCTTAGAGGTTCCTTCATGAGGACTCTTTAAAATCTCCCAAGCTTCTTTAGCAACAGTGCAACTACTGACTAGTCTGAAGATATTTTTGTCCACTCCATTGAATAGGGAATTCAATACTTTGGAATTTTCTTGAGCTATTTTATCACCTTCATCATCCCAATTTTCCTCAGCACATCAATAATATTTCCATCATTATCTTTGACCATTGGAGGATCCTAACCCTTTTGACAATAGATTTCTAGGCCTTATTGTCCATGGATTTGATAAAGGTCATCATGCGGACTTTCCAATAGTCATAGTTGGATCCATCAAGAAAGGGTGGCCTGTTCACAAATCCTTTTTCCTTGTCCATTATACCAAAAAGTATTTTCCTTGAATCTCACCAGTTCGGTGTATAACAACACGTACGTATGGTGACTACCAGACCACATACAACATTCACTAAATAGTATCAGTTTGTAGATCCTCAACAAAATATCTCCAATTTACAATCTAATTGCCTAATCACTACTCATGCTTAACTTCTACCTAAGACTCACCTAGGTATGATACCCTTCTCAATCCCTTTCAATCACATCAGTGATGAAAACTCTATAACTTATAATATTTAAGAAGTTACACTTTAAAGACACACAATCACTCAATGCTTAGCAACTTAAGAATTATTAAAAAAAAACTTACAATTCAATAGAAAATCATACTCTTATATCATAATGATATTAGAGAGGCTTACAATTAACAAGAACACATACCCTAAAATCGCAGTAAAATACACAATATATTCCACACTTTAAATTAGGTTTGTAGACTTCTTTTTATAAGTAATGTACGACATGGATTTGGGCTTCAAATATGCAACAATGCAACTGCTAAAAATGTGCATAACCTTCTACATAAAAATAGGACTTCAATCTAATGTTTCCTAAAATGTCTCACCAAGCTCCTAAAATGCATAATATTTTGTTATGTGGGAGATCACCATGCTCCTTTATTTTTCCTTTCTCTTTGTGATTAATCATTTTATGATTTACTAACCTTAGCCAAAATACAAAAAAAAACAATGCTTTGTTTCTTTTGTTTATTTTGCAAGGTAGGGTTTTGAATCAAGAAGGTCAATTGTGGTTATCCAAATAGGGTTTTGAATCTTCAACGTCAAGGATGGTTAACCATTGATTCTCAATGGCTTATTATTCAAATAAATGACCTATAAACTTAATCCAGGATCATATCAAGATTCATTCAACATCGTTTGACCAATAAAAGTTCAAGTTTGATGCTTGGTTTGCAAATTAACTCAAGATAGGGTCATGTGTTTATTTCATGCCTTCTTCATCAATTTTTCAAGCTTTCATCAAATATTAATCAAGGTTTTATCAAGTATATATCATTTTAATTTCATATTATCATTATTGTGCTTTAGAATCCAAGAAAATATCAAAAATGACAAGTTGGTACATTATGGTTTTGCCTAAAAATCAAGTGTGGCATGACTTTGGTCCAAACACCATAACTCCGTCAATTTTCATAGTTTATGGACGCTTCTTTTTGCCAAATGTCAAGAATTATGTCCTCTACAATGTTTATTAAAATGTCAAACATAAATTCAATAACTAAGACCATCATATCTTCAAGGATGCTTATGAACAAAACATGGTCCATGACATGTTTGACCTAACATGTATTATTGGCCTCAACTTTCCAAGCTTTCCATTTTCAGCTCATTTATCCTTTTGAGTTGGTTCTTTTCTCATTGCCTTTCTTTCCATGGAAGGAAAATTTTGCTCAATATTGTGAGCCAATCTTCAAATTTTTGTATAAAGATTAAGGTTGTGTTTGGACTGAAGATTGTCAAAAAGTTACTGATAGCATAAAAGAGTATTTTATTGAGCCTCCTATTCATATCCCTCAGGTGAAAGGAATGCCTTTGATTATGTATTTGATTGTGTTGTAATGGTCCATGAGTTATATACTTGGACAACAAGATCAAACATGTATAAAGGAGCATGTTATCCACTATCTGAGTAAGAAGTTCACAAATTGTGAGTCTCAGTACTCCCTGCTGGAAAATACTTGTTGGGCTTTAACATGGGTTGTTAAGCGTCTCCGATAATATATGATTAATCATACCACTTGGTTGATATTCAAAATAGATCCAAACAAGTATATCTTGGAAAAGCATACATTAACTAAGAGGATTGCATGCTGGCAGACAATGTTATCTGAATATGATATTGAGTATCATATTCACAAAGCTCTTAAAGGAAGCGTGTTAGAATATCATTTAGATCATCATCCAATGAAATAGTATCAATCTATCAGGTTTTATTTCCATGCGGAGGATGTTATATACCTTAAAGCCAAAGATTGTGATGAATCATTGCATGAAGAATGACCATAGCCAGGGTCTCGGTGGGATTGGTATTTGATGGAGCTGTCAATGCTTATGGTAATGGAATTGGAGCAATTATAATTACTCCTCATGGATCACATATTCCCTTCATTTCAAGGTTATGTTTTGATTGTACAAATAATATGGTAGAATATGAGGCATGTATTATGGGCCTTGAATAAACTATTGACTTAAGGAATAAGATTCTTGATGTGTATGGAGATTCAGGTCTACTGATTAATCAGATCAAAGGTGAATTGGAGATTTGTCATATGAGTTTGATTCCTTATAAATACTATGCTAGAAGTTCGTTGCCTTTCTTTAACAAAGTGGAGTTTCATCATATACCTCATGAAGAGAATTAGATTGCAGATGCTCTGGCTACCTTGTCCTCCCAGTATCGAGTGAATTTACATAATGAGGTACCTCATATCACAATCAAACGCCTGGATAGACCTGCTCATATGTTTACAATAGAATAAGTATCAGACAATAAACTTGGGTATTATGATATTAAATGTTTCCTTCAAAGTCAGGAATATCCGCTTGGGAAATCCAACAAATATAAGAAGACTTTGAGAAGATTAGTTGGCAAATTCTTCCTCAATGAAGATGTATTGTACAAGAGAAATTTTGACACGGTCTTGATCAGATGTGTGGATAAACACAAAACAGACATAATGATGCAAGAAGTTCATGAAGGGTCTTTTGGTACATATGCTAATGGAAATTATATTGCTAAAAAGATAATCAAGACATGTTACTATTGGTTAATAATTGAATATGATTGTTACAAATTTGTAAAGAGGTGCCATAAATGTCAAATTTATAATGACAAGATTCATGTGCCTCCAACTCTACCCAATGTTATTTCATCTCCATGACTTTTCTCTATATGGGGAATTGACATTGGCATAATTGAGCCCAAAGCTTTAAACAAACATCGTTTTATTCTGGTGTCTATTGATTACTTCACCAAGTAGGTTTAAGCAACATCTTATGTTAATGTGACCAAGCATATTGTCGTCAAGTTTGTCAAGAATCATATTATTTGTCGATATGGCATTTCAAGTAAGATCATTACTGATAATTCCTCAACTTTGAATAATAAGGTGATGGATGAGTTGTGTGAAAGTTTCAAGAGTAATAATCACAACTTTTCCCCTTACAAACCTAAGATGAACGAGCTTGTTGAAGCGGCTAACAAGAACATTAAGAATATTATGCAGAAAATGGTTATAGCTTACAAGGATTGGCATGAGATGTTACCTTTTATTTTGCATGGATATCGAGCATCTGTTCGTACTTCAACAGGGACAATCATTTCTCTTTTTTCTTCATTTTTTGTATATGGAAAGTGATGGAATAATAGAGTGGATATGAATGGATTAACTTCAAAAGACGTGTATGCTCATTTTATTTGAATTATTAATCAAAGAGTACAAAGTTACAACATGTGGAAACTTATATAAAGTACAATTCAAAAATGATAAAAGCATAATGATCTTAGGGATGAGCTTCCTTGTTGATCCACTAACTTTAGGAAACAATCCTGGATGTTTTTGCATTGCTAAAGTAAGGGGCGACCTTCATTTTTTCTTCTGTTGAGCATACTTGTTCTATTGATAGGACAATTGTTGTTGTTAATGTTGCTCTTGATGTAGGGGAATCACTCATGGTAGTGGCGTATGAGGTGTTGTGTAAGCTTTTGATTGGCATGATGAAGGATATTGTATCTCCTCAATATGACCTGCATCTCTTAAGTTCCTTCATAGCTTCTTGAGACATTTTTTTTTAGTTCAGTTGTGAGTATCGGGAAACTTGCTGGCGGATGATAGTCGAACATGGGCGACTAAGGAAAATATATGATTTTATGCAAGTGTGTATATGCAAATGTATGAAAATGCACGAGTATGCAAAAAGACATTATTTCTTCTTTTATAGGTATGCTAAAGGTTTTTCATGGAGATGCAATATAGTACGAGTTTGGGGTAGAGATGGACCTAAGGAAACTCATACGAGTTAAGGATTATGACTGAAAAACAAAAATACCTATGAGTTAGGAATTTTGACATACAAAAAGAAACCCCTACAGGTTAGGGATTATGACAATCAACGAAAGTCCATATGGTCTAGAAATTGACAGACATAAGGTAACCCCTACGGGTTTAGCGATTGTAATAAATAAAAGGTAACCCTCTCGAGCTTAGGAAGTGATATGGAAAGAGATACCAAATACATGTTTAGGGATAGATATGGAAATGAGGAAACCCTTATGGATGTAAAAAAAAGAACACCTTATTCGGAAGGGTTCCCTATAATAGGTAAGTCTTAAGTGTATACTACCCAATCCCTATTACATGTAGGTTCTAGGGTTTTTGGATCTAGGAGAGACCTTAGTACCAACCCATGAGATGTGCATCTCACAGATTAATCATGTAAGGTTATCTAAAGTGAAACTGGTTCTAAAATGAGACTCAGGGTTGTAGATCCAATCCAAACCATCAACACAATAAGGGGCGAGCCCTACCATGAAGACAACATTGAACAGACCTATACTGAGTGCAGCCCTCATACCCCTGAGAGATGTGACATCTCACCGGCTAGTACAATGGGTCTACGTTCTAACTTATGTTTTTTTATAAACTTTGGGTTTTAGCTTCGAACAAGAATGGTAACTCCCAACCCAACAATATAATATTTTTAACAAAAGAAAAACAAACAAAATAAATAAATAAATAATTGTAAAAATAAAGTGAAATTAAAGAAAAATAACGCAAACATGGCAACAAAAGAAAACACACACCCTAAAACTAAAGAATAGGTTTGACTCTACTTAGTTTGTTCCAATGAAGTTGCCAGCTGCCGCGGTGGAAAAAATTCAATGAAGTCGCCACTATCGTTTATTTATCCTAAGGACGGGGAAACTATAGTAAAACCCTAAAAATATAGATATGGTAGTCATCGTGACCAAGTTAAGGGTTCGGGAGTCGATTAAGCGAGGGGAAGGTGTTAGCACCCCTTACTTCCCTTGTACTCAAGGGGAACCTTCTCAAATTTTAGGGTTAAGGTGTGTTTGTCTAAGGTTTCTTACTCTATTTTCTAAATTATTATACACAATGGGGAGAGATTTGGTCACGGTTAGTAGTTACTGACTCGTTAAAGCATCGCGCTTTATGCCTATGTATTCATCAAGATGAGATCAGAGTCTACGTAGTTCTTATTTGTTTGGTTAGTTTTTTTTATGGAATTAAAATTGATCACCTTTAAGCGATAAACTTATGTGTGCTCGCATGGTAGCGGCTAATATCTAGTTTCTCATTCGCGTTAAAGAGGGTAAATAATTCCTTTTTGAAAATTGTCTTGATTTTCTTAAGTTAGTAGAAAAGAAATTTTAAATTGGTTAGACGGTTTAACTTAATACTAATGGGAAGCATATTTTTGTTGTTTTTGAATATTATTAAAATAAACTAAATTAAATTAATATCTAATTTAACACAATCAATTAAATAGTCTAAATTAATTTAATAAAAGAAATGTTTTTTTTTTGTAGTTTTTGTCTTATTGTTATACATGTCTCTTTTAACAAAACTACGTTAAATAAAATAATCCAAATAATATAAAAGTAATAAAACTAATTAAAGAGATAAACTTAAGATAGTGTAGAATCAAAGAAAGTGAGAGATTATACCCAAATTAGTTCTAAACGTAGACTAATGTCTATTACCTTTAAATTCTAATTAAAAATTATATTATAATAATATATAAAATAAAAACTACATAATACTAATATTATAGTATCATTAACAAGAAAAATAATTAAGTAAAAAAATTCTACAGGGGCGCCACTTTTAACCTTTGGCATTGTTGTTTTTTAATTTAAATTTTATTATTATAGTTTAATTAACTAAAGCAACTTAATAATTAATCTAATCCTAATTAATAGAAAAACAAAGCAATTAAATCAAATATCAAACAACAAGAATATCTATAAAAAAACGTTACAGGGGCTTAATTGCCATTGTCATGGTTTATTAAGTATAAGACTTTTTCTTTTAATGTTAAGATGCAAGTTATTCAAATAGAACATAAAATAACAAGAGGAAAAAAAATGTAATGAAACAACCTGGAAACGTGAACGACAATTCCTTAGGAAGTTTGGTCAATAGACCCATTGTGTATTGTCACGTGCCAACATTTTATTGGACCGAAAAATAAAAAAACAGTATGCAAAACAAAAGCCACTCATGATATAGTGATAAGCATAAAAAACTCCATTTTTCAATTACTCAGTTTACAATTGTGTATGCATCGGATTCAAGTGGCTTCTGCCTTACTGCTACTGAAACTTGACAGAGTTTCGGTTTCAGATATTTTTTTCTATGAAGGGTTTTTTTTGGTTAAGAACTTTTGCTTGCCAATTTTTTTGTGTGTCCTTATACTGTGAAACTTGAGTCTTTTTATAGTGAAAAAACAAGTCATCCGAAATAAACGCAATATTGATGAAATTTGATCCAGAGTTTCTTGTTGCAAGTTTTGTTTTTGGACTTTGATTTTGTAATTAATGGAGATTTAATTCGGAATTATTTGTTGGAGGTTTTTTTTGGAATTTGATTTTGTACATGTTTTAGAATTGATTTGGAATGAATGAAATTAAAGGTGGATGGATGTAATTTTGGAATGAATTTTTAGAAGATTGATTTAGTATTAATTGAATTGTCTTTGTAGACAAGTTGATGAATGATAATGGGTTTGTGAACTTGATGCAAAACTTGAGAATTAATTGGATTTGGTACAAATTGATTTGAAATAATATGAAGATATTTGGAGCAATTGATATGGTTTGGTGAAGATTTGGAATCTTGGTTTACCTATACTCGATGGATCGTGAATTCCCTTCTACCTCTTTTTTTTTATATTTCAATATTAGTAATAATGAAAAATAATCTAAAAAGTTCATTTCCTAAATTTATCCTAATAATGAAAATTTAAATAAAAATTGTGATTTTGTTACTAAAATATTTTTTTTATTTATTTGAATATTTGTAATAATAAAAATAATCTAAAAAATTCATTTCCTAAAATTATCCTAATAATAAAAATCTAAATAAAAATTGAGATTTTGTTACTAAAATATAGAAAATTAAACTTAAAAAAAGAATAAAATATGAGAAAAAAGAAATCAAAATTGAAGTAGCCAAGGTTCGAACTCAAAACCTCACCCTTCTTTTACATTCACTTCACCATCCACCAAACCAATATACTTATTTGAGATTAGATGGCGTTTAGAAATAATGAAGGGTACGATAAATTGCCTTCACGTGAAAATTTTAATCTCATGTCCTAGTAGCTCAATGCAATGCATGATTGTGAATGTTATGATAATGCATATGAATGTAAAGCAAAAACCAATTAAAAGTAAAATTGGGAGGAAAAATTTTGGGGTGCAACAAAATACAATAAGTTTTAATTTGGGAAACTTGTTATCAATTCAAATCTTTTGCTACGTTCGTCCATGAGTTGGTAGTTCACTGTCATCTATGAGTCAGTGTATTAATTTTCTCTTCACCTTCGTCTATGAGTTGTGTATTTTTTCCTCTACTTTCGTCTATGAGTTGGTAGTTTATCTTCATCTTTGAGTAAGTATTTTCAAGTTTAGTGCCTTCAACCATGAGTTGATAGTGATTCATTTCCTCACTACTTTCTAGGGCTTCTTTACTAGTATATCTTTAGTGATATCTACCTATGAATTCATTTCTCAAGTGAAGTCATCAATACTCTCCTAAGAATCTCTTTTGGAGTCCATAATTTTTTCTCACTATAAAAATTGAGTTGAATTTACAAAAAATTGAATTAAATTTACAAATAGAATCCCTTTTTTCTTAAATTTAATTAAAAAATTATAAATTAAAAAAAAATCAAATTTTGAAAAATGCAGGAATAAACTTTAATATTAGCCAAAATAAAATTCTAATGTTCACAAAAAATATTAGGTGTAAATTACGGTGTAAGTGGCCATGCGTAGAGGTGTTCGCGGTTTGGCTTGGATCGGTTTTAAGACAAAAACTCATTTGATTCAAAGATAAAATTATTTGCGGTTCGGTTCGATTTTTTATGACATATTAAAAAAATTTAAATCAATCCGACCCAATTTTATGTGGTTTAATTTGGATCGGTTTTTAGATATTCAAATTACACATTATATTTTTATTAATATTATAAAATTACTAATAAATCATTGATTTGATATAATGTATAATATATTGTATTTTAAAAGTTAATATTACAAAATGAGAATGATAGATTATGATTGAAATACTAAAATTAAGTAGACTATACCAAACTAATAAATATTATTATCATCTAATAATAAATTTATGTAGCATATCATACAAATAAAAAATAAATAAGTATAAAAATATATGTATGTGGTTCGGTTTGGGTTGAATCGGTTTTGAAAAATTAATCCAAAATCTGATCCAAATCGATCGATTTTCATAAAATAATATTCAATCACATTCAATAAATTTTGTTTATTTTACGAGTATGTAGCTAATATTGCATCGTAAATTTGCTCCTCTTATGCGTATATGCAAATACCTAGTAACTTGCCTATGAGGTCACAATTAAAGGATTTAATTAAAAGTAATGCAACTTGTATTTCAAATACATGTTGAGAAATCACAAATTGAATGTTTATATTGAAATAAAATAAATCAATCAATCAATTATAACTTTAAATCAAATCGATATATAAGTTCCAAACACAAAATTTTCACATTGGACACTTTTTAAAGATTTTCTAAACATAAAAATATTCTTTAATAAATTTAATTATTTTAATTTTTAATATATTAATTACAAATATTTCTAAACAAAACATATATTTTTAAACTCATAAAAGATGCTCATGAAACACTAATTAACGTTTCTCATATTTTATTTATAAATTTATTAGACTCAAATTAACATTTATCTTTAATTAAATAGAAATGCATACTAGTTCATTGTTGATATATACTAGTATACTGTTCTATTATAAAGAGACAAGTAAGAAATTCAGAATTTCAAACTACTAATAATTAAAATATCTGAGAGAAGTAATCTTTACGTAATAAGCCGCAAAGTTTGAGTTTTTGGAGATCCATCCAAATAGACAAAGTGGTTAAGAAGAAAATTCTAACACAAGTTCTTAAATTCAAGTCAAGGTCCATTAAGAGTCAATTTTCCTTTAAAATTGATAAATCATAATTTATAAGTGAAACTCATTTTCTTTCATTTGCGTGTATGTTTTTGTTTTTTTTCTTCGTCCCGCAGCCCCACCATAACGTTTCTAGAAGTGTTAATGTTATCCATGCAAGTTCAATATAATTACATTTATTTCTTGCTATTGATCATTCACATTAATTTGGAGTTTTGTGTACAAATGAAAGAAAAGCAATAGATGTTCAATTTGATATGGGGTGACTTTTTAAATCCGACGACTTTTTTGTTTTGGTGCTTTTACTTGGAAGAAACATACGCCTTATGTAACTTCACTAGTAAATAACCTTGTTCCTTTTTTCTGTATATTTATACACGGGGTACCTTTCATGACTCCTGTTGTTAATGATCATTAACGACATGGTTTTTTTTATTATGAACATGAGAGGTATGAGCGAAGTGCATTGAGTAAGGTTTGTGGCCATACATAGTCTCTCAAGCACCGGATGTGCAGGGGAGATGTGATTAGAGTAAGAGGTCCATGATCGTACACAATCCCTAAAATACAAGGAGTGTAGGGACAAAACATTTTGAATAAGATGTTCATGATTGTTCACAGTCTCCTAAGTATGAGACACACATAAGTGACGTTCTTTGAGTAAGAGGTCTTAGTCGTACTCAGTCCTCAAACACGAGGTGTGTAAGGGTGAAATGCTTAATAGACAGAAACATCTTTCATTGATCGAATTTGTACCATGTGCTCTCTTTCTGTCATTTATAGTGATGTAGGAAGGTTGACTGCACATATCGAAGATGAAGTCCCGCGTCAAAAGACTTTAATATTTTACTCAATTTTCTATTTTATTTATGTTTGGGAATAAAAGTCCATTGTACTTTCTTTCAGTCCATTATGTTGTTTTGTTGTATTTAAACACTATTGAGAATGATTGTCAGAATTATCTTTTTTATCATAATAATATTCAGTACTTTTCTCTATCTCATTGATTTTAGAATTTGATCTGACAGGTTATCGTTTGCAAACATGTGCTTTCATCCTAGGTTTAGCGCTTGCTAATCCGTAGTGTTTTCGACTGCATCAGATGACATCAGAGCTGGTTTCTCGTGTATCTTTTTGTAGTTTGATCAACCATGTGATATCAACTGGTAACCATACCAGATCTTGAGAGAATTACCGCGACTTTTACTATGGCTCTAACTCTTTTGACTGAACATGAGGATACTTTAGCAACTTAGGTTAACAACGCCAACAACAACGTGAATCAACAAAGAGACAGTGGAAGAGAACAAATTAGGGATCCACGAGGTGAATACAATTATGTTATTATTGCTGAAAATTTGAGTTCTGAAAAAGAAGAATCTCGTGATGAAGAAGTAGTTGTTCGTGGGAATTGTCAAGATAACCATGACTATCAAGTGGAGGCTAATATTCGACTATTCTAGGGAACGATGAGAGTGGAGGATTTTCTAGATTGGCATATCAACGTTGATAGGTTCTACGACGTTATGGACGTCCTTTAGAACAAACAAGTTAAGATGGTGGCAATTAGGCTAAAAAAACATTGTTGTTGTATAGTGTAATAAACTCGTTGTTCATAGGTAGAGGTAAAGAAAGGGTCCAGTCAAAACTTGGCGAAGAATAAAACAATTGACATTGGAGCAATTTTTAACAAAGGATTATGAACAAATTCTTTATAAGATGTATATTGAATGTGTCTAGGGCAAGATAATTGTGACATAATAAATAGTTGGTTTCCTACGTCTTTTTTAGCGCTATGAGTTAGGAGAATAAGAGAGTCATAAAGTAGCTTAATATATCATTGTATTAAAGGGGTCCTTCCAGGAAAATAAATAGGTTTAATGATTGCATGGGTTGTGGTTGAGGCATCCAATCTAGCTTTCAAGGCAGAATTGATGGAAAAATCCCCTCAAAACTTCCCATCTTTTAGAAGATATTCGCCCAAGAATAACTTTGAATCAACAGATGACAAGGAGAAGAGTGCAACAACCAAGGATCCTAACCCTATAAATAA
This sequence comes from Vicia sativa, assembly GCA_021764765.1. Classification (NCBI taxonomy): domain Eukaryota; kingdom Viridiplantae; phylum Streptophyta; class Magnoliopsida; order Fabales; family Fabaceae; genus Vicia; species Vicia sativa. The sequence continues at coordinate 237,348,161 of CM038794.1, read as the reverse complement.
GGGGGCTAGTAGCTCATGTGTTATATTTGTAATGGAAGAAGTTATAGATCAAATGTTTGTCCAACAAGAATAGTCATTGTTGTTTTTGAAGAAAGAGAGAATGGGGAGGAGGAAAGAGAAGGATCTACACTCGAGAATGATGAATATGCAGAGGTTGAGTTTGTAGAGGACAAATATGATGAATGGGTAAATTTCGTGTTGCATAGAATTTTACTAGCATCTAAAGATGTAGGAAAATGCAAGAATTTGTTAAAAACACACTATTTTATAAAGAATAATGTGTGTAATCTGATCATGGATAATGGCAACATGAAGAATTCGGTATGGCTCCGTTTGAGGCGTTGTATTGTAGGAGGTGTAGGACACCTTTGTGTTGGTATGAATATGGAGAAAGTGCGGTAACTGGACCTGATATTCTTCAATAGACTACAGAAAAGATCAAAATGATTCAGGAGAAGATGAAGGCTTCTCAAAGTCGTCAGAAGAGTTATCATGATAAGAGGAGGAAGACCCTAGAGTTTAGTGCGGGAGATCATGTGTTTATGCAAGTTACTCCTATGACTGGTATTGGTCGAGCTTTGAAGTTAAAGAAGTTGACTCCGCATTTTATTGGTCCATTTCAGATCACGGAAATGATTGGAGAGGTTGGTTATCGGATTGCTTTACCGTCGACACTTGCGAATTTGTATGTTGTATTACATGTATCTCAGTTGAGGAAGTATATTGCAGATCCATCACATGAAATACAAGTAGAGGATATACAAGTGCGAGATAATCTGACTGTTGAAACATTGCCTATGAGGATTGAGGATCAGAAATTGAAGCAGTTGTGGGGTAAAGAAATAACATTGGTAAAAGTAGCTTGGGGAGGACCAGCAGGTGGTAATGTTACCTGGGAGCTGGAGAGTCAGATGAAGGACTCTTATCCAGAATTGTTCGTTTAAGGTATGTTTTCGAGGACGAAAACTCTTTTAGTAGGGGAGAGTTGTAACACCCCATATTTTCAATTGTTAATAATTTAGAATTTAGAATTATTAATTTAATTAAAATTGGATTTTTGGGAATTATTGAAATTATTGAAAATTAAGGAAAAGAAAAGAAAGTGGGCTTATGTTGTGGTTAGTAGAATGGGGATGTAAGTAAGTAAATCTTAGTAACTCTATTTTATTATTTTTATTAATAAAAATAAAGATTTGGGAAGAAAATGAAATTGGAAACAGAAGTGAGAAGAGAAAGAACGTACAAGGAGAAGAAGAGCAAAGGAGAAGAGGATTCAAGAAATCAAGAACTTGGCTAAGGTAAGGGGTGACTTCTCTAGTTCTTATGCATTATAGATTTTGAGATAATAGGATAAAATGAGTAGATTAGGAATCCCAATTTAGAATATTAAGGTTTAGAAATTTTTGACACTAATGCATGATTTTGGTGAATTTGAGTCAAATTGATGTTATAGAGTTGTTATATGATGTTATATCATGATAAAAAGCATTATAATTATGTCTGTAGAGATGTTTTGGTGCTACATAAGATTGGGGTCAGAATTGAAATGATTTGGGATAACTTGTTGCTGTCAAATACTGCATTTTTGCTACAGGTCTCTGGTAACCGTTTACCCCAGGGTGGTAACCGATTACCATTGTGTTGTTTTCCTGGAAATTTCAATTTTGGCTTCGGTAACCGGTTACCCCAGGGTGGTAACCGATTACCGCGTATTTTAAAAGAAAGATTATGCTACTGACTTGGTGATAACCGGTTACCCTCCTAGTGGTAACTGATTAGCATTGAAGCTTTTTTGAAAAATACTTTATTTTGAAAATTCATAACTTCTAAACCGTAAGTCTACTTTAATCGTCGTTTTCGACGTTGTGACTTAAATAAAATCTTTTATTTTATGAAATAAAGAAAATGGAAGTAGCTCGATTCTATTTTAAAAAGTCCTGATTTTCCTAAATTATGCTTGGTTTATACATTGTTTGCATAATTTGTCTTATATGTAACGATGTGTTTGTTGCGGTGTTGTTATGAATGCATAATGTTGCTGGATTATGTATGTTGGTGATAGCATTACGGATTGGATTGTAATTTCTTGTGTAGGTTGTATGCGATTGGAGATGATTTATGATAAAATGTTGTTATCATAATTGGTGTTGATATTGATATTGCATACTTTAAAGATGTGCATGCATACATATCATTGTTGTGAGTAGCTAATTCCCATTGTGTGGAATTAGTTAGTTGACCAATAACCGTGTCTGGGTTGGAATGAGCAGTGAGGCGTATCCGTGTCCGGGTTGGAATGGAACGGAGGTTGCCACTGGGTCTGGGTTGGAATGGAACAGTGTAGTGAACATAATTTACAATTGGTACCACATGCATAGAGTCGTGTTGCATGCATTATTGCATGTGTTATAACATGATTGGAAGAATTCCAGTGTTATAATATGATTGTTACGTGTTATCGTGAATTACTCACTTATGTATTATTTTGGTGATGAAATGATAAATCTGAATATGCTGAAATGGGTGAAGTAATTGCTTATGATATTCTGATTATTTATGAATTTATAATGTATAATAATTATGATGTAGTCTCACCCTTACTGTTGATCATTTTCAGATTGAAGTTAGAAGTTTAGGCATTTTGGTGAGGATAGCTCGTAGAGCTAGACTATTATGTTTTGTCGAGTCCGGTGTCATGCTCTGATTTGTAACACTTGGGAACGTTCATTTGTTTAGAGTTATTATTAAACTCTTATTTTGATTTAATGCTTTAATTGGATAATAATTTTGTGGAACTAAGGTTGTGACCTTATTGTTGATGTTTTGAATTATCCAAGAGTTATGAATATTTTCCACTGTGTTAAACATGTTTATTTCAATTATTTAATTGGTTTATGTTCCTCAGATAAGCATGACATGCGTAGATGTTATTTTAATTAATTGTAGCATCCTTGATAACATGTTAATCTCAAATAATTATTTTATATTCCGCGGGATTTTTTAGAAATGTGTTACAATAGTGGTATCAGAGCATAGTCGGTCATTGTGACCAATGTCTTAATGTCATTATTCCTTTTGTATGTGACTAGTGCAAGGTAACACTGTCGATACTTGTGTTCTAATGAGAATTGTTTTGTGGATTCTCATAACGATGTCAGGAAGAGGTAACAAAAGAGATGACGTTGAAATTGCTAAGGCTTTGGGAATGCTTGCTGATGATTCTTTTGAAGATAATTTTGGAAGAGGGAAGCATGCTACAGGTCGCGCTCAGCGCGGTGCCAGCATGAGTGCGCTCAGCGCGACTTAACCGCGCTCAGCGCGGTCTGCGAAATTCAGAAAAAAGGACAGCCCATGCTTTCACCTTTTGAGCCACCAACCCATCACTTCACCTGATCTTTTTGGCTTGTAAAGGAAGCAAGAAAACACTCACCATCATTATCTTTCATCTTTGTAAATCTAGGGAAGTTTAGGAAGAAAAACCATAGCTTTTCCTTCTTGATTTTCTTGGATTTTCATCATCACTACCAACAATCTTGAGAGCAAGCAACCATGGAAATGAGTGGCTAAGCTCTTTTTGTGTCAAGATTAGAGGTAGTTGATCTATATAGTATGTATTTCTATTAATCCATTTGTGTATAAACATGGTTGATGATTAATATAGTTGAATATCTTTGTTCTTCATCTTTATGCTTTGAGTTTTGCTTGGAAAAGAATATTTCAAAGTGACCTAGGATATTCATCCTCTCATAAACAAATGCTAGGAATAGATTTGTGTGTTAGAGTTTACAAAATATTGAACTTAATGATTATCATGCTAATAGTTTTAGTGAGGAATCATGCAAGGATTAACATGATAACATTCACAATCTTGGTGGGAAATCTACAAGATTGAGAGGATATGTATTTGTAGAAATCATCTATTATGTTCATCACTTGATTAAATGAATATGTATGAAACTAGATCAATGAAACTAATCTTGACATGCCTTCTTAACTTGAAAACAATCTCAAACTCTCTCTAATCCAAACTATAACTCTCTTTGAAAGAATTAATTTAGTTGTTGTTTGGAAACTCATGGTTCTAGTAGAGTAGATAACAAACCCTTTGGTTACATCATCTTAAAACATACTTTTCTATTGAAAGACTATAACATGCACCAATCCCTGTGGAATCGATAATTAAAAATACTTTGTTCACGGAAAAATCCTACAACAAAATGGCGCATTTTGTTGCTGCGGTGTAGCGGCAAGGAAAGAGTTGGTATTATTTTTACCGGGTGATATATACCGGTTAGGTTATATCGTATCGTGTCCACAGAGATTGGTTATTGATTCGTCGTTCGACAATTCTACCGTTAATGAGTTTGAGATTAAAAGAAATGAAAATAAAAGACAAAAAGTAAATGAACAAAAAGTATAAAGGATAGACAGCTTGTCCGGAACGAATGTAAACTACCCGTCACAAACTTAAATCTACCACCCATGTTATACTCGGCCTACGATACTCGTTTGTGTCATCACATACCTCTCACAACCTAAGCTATTTCTAACCCAAATTGAGAATCCTCCTAAATCATCTCAATATCCATTCCTGGCATATCTCAACAACATAGGAATCAACTACGTCACCTCCATACCCATTCCTGGCATACTTCACCGACGCAGAGGCATTAAGTTCGGGTACTCTATAGTGAATGTTAGATCTAAACTCATCTCTAGCATTCAGAAACTAACAGATAATCATCCTAGGTAAGAATCTAAGCAATCTATTCCTAGCAAAGCTCAAATCCCTAACATAAAGTAAAAACCCAAGATAATCACCGACACAAATTCGTAAAGCAAACTTTATACAAACCATATGCGATAAATATACAAGAGTTATGAGTAGATATACATACAAAACCCAAAAAAAGAGATTACAAATAGAAGAGAAGAAGAGGAACCACAAATCTACATTGGTTGTCAAGCCAATCGAAGAGGGATTCGACTCCGGATCATCAAAATGCAAGCTCCAATGTTGTTTTCCAAGCAAATCTATCAAAAATATGAAGGTGATGGTGTTGGGACTCAAAAATACCCAACCCATAACCTAAAAATGTGTTTTGAGCCCCTTTTAAAGAATTCTGATGTCGCAGGTCGCGCTCAGCGCGCTATTCGCGCTAAGCGCGGTCTGTTATTTTCAGCATTTTGTTTTTGCTATATCTTGAGAACCGTAACTCGGAATTGAGCCCGGTTTGAAGCGTTGGAAAGCTTATTCAATGCTCTATCTAACCATGAAGAAATATCAAGCAAATTGATGATTTTTATTTTGATGATTTTGAGCTTTATTCATTGTTGAGTTGCCCAAATCGCGCATTTGGAGCCGTGTCTTCGACACTTTATTACTCAATGCTCCAATTATGAATGAATACCTATAAAAGATATGAAAAACTATCAAATGATATAATATTTACACAAAAACTCAATTATTCTATTACGTACACAAATATACTAAAAGCGGGGGATTTATTCGAAGAATATCAACAAAAGAACGGATAAGTGCCACAAAATGTATATACAAAATAACTACATTTTGGCACTTATCAGTGTGCTAGGTGGAAACCCCAATTGAGTTGGTATTGGTGCATATAGGCAGCTGAGAGATTTTCAAAGGAACAATCCTCCATTTTTTAAAGGCACACGCGACCCTGAAGGCGCTCAGAAGTGGCTGAAGGAGATTGAAAGGATCTTCCTAGTGATTGATTATGCTGAGGACCTGAAGGTGAGATATGGTACTCATATGCTGGTAAAAGAGGCTGATGACTGGTGGATTTCTATTAGGACTGAGATGGAGCAAGATGGTGTTGCACTGACTTGGGCTGCATTCAGAAGGGCTTTTCTGAGGAGGTACTTTCCTGAAGATATTCTGGGAAAGAAAGAGATTGAATTCTTGGAGCTCAAGCAGGGTAATATGATTGTCAGTGAGTATGCTTCCATGTTTACTGAATTAGCTAAGTATTATGCTCACTATAATAATGATGAGGCAGAAGAATTTTCTAAGTGTATGAAGTTTGAAAACGGTCTTTATGATGAGATCAAGTAATTAGGTATCAGGTATCAGCAGATTCGTAGGTTTTCTGACTTGGTAGATTATAGCCGAATTTTTGAAGAGGATATTACAAATACTAGATCACGCTCTCGTGGAATAGTTGACAAGAATGGAAAACAACATATGGATTGGGGCAAGCCATATAGCAGAGGTGACCAGAAGTTCGGTGGATGGAAAAGGCCTAGTGGAGGAGACTCTAGTGCTCTTATTAGGTGCTATAAATGTGGTGAATATGGGCATCTCATTCAGGAATGTAAGAGTGAAGAGAAGAAGTGTTATAAATATGGAAAACCTGGACATTTACCTAATGATTGCAGAACAAGGACAGTGACTTGCGACAACTGTGGGGAAGAAGGTCATACTCGCCCGTAGTGTACCAAATCGAAGAAGGAGCAGTTTGGTGGAAAAATGTTTGCTTTATCTGGGTTAGAGACTAATCCTGAGGATCGATTGATTAAAGGTACGTGTTTTATTCATGGCAAACCTTTGATTGCGATTATTGATACTGGAGCGACTCATTCGTTTATTTCTTTGAATTGTGCTAAAGGATTAAAATTGGATATATCTTATATGAAAGGAAGTATGGTTAGTTACACTACCGCGTCGGGTTCAGGGACTATTTCGTTTGTGTGTAGGAATTGTCCTATTGAAATATTTGGTAGGAGTTTTGGTATGGATTTCATATTTCTACCGTTAGAACAACTTGACATCATCCTTGTAATGAACTGGTTGGAATTCAACCGGGTTCATATTAATTGTTTTGCGAAGAGTGTTATCTTCCCTGAAGTTATTGGTGTCGAGGACTTGACTATGTCTGCTAGGAAAGTGAATGAAGCTATTAATGAAGGTGCAGTGGTATTTATGTTGTTGGTTTCTTTAGAAATTAAAGGGAAGGCTAAGAGTAATGAATTACCAGTCGAGTGTGAATTCCCAGAAGTTTTTCCAGAAGATGTTAGCGAGTTGCCCCCTGAGAGAGAAGTGCAATTTGCTATAGATTTAATTCCTAGAACTAGTCCTATATTGATGGCACCGTATCGCATGTCGACATCTGAGTTGGAGAAATTGAAGAGTCAATTAGAGGAGTTACTTGAAAAGAAATTTACTCGTCCATGTGTCACCATGGGGTGCTCCTGTGTTGTTAGTTAAGAAGAAAGAGGGTTCTATGAGACTGTGTTGATTACAAGCAATTGAACAAAGTTACAATCAAGAATCGGTATCCACTGTCGAGGATTGATGATTTGATGGATCAATTAGTTGGAGCTTGTGTATTCAATAAGATTGATCTAAGGTCTGGATATGATCAGATTCGTGTAAAAGCGGAAGATATTCAGAAGACTGCGTTTAGAACGGGGTATGGATATTATGGGTATTATGTTATGTCGTTTGGAGTTACTAATGCACCTGGTGTTTTTATGGAGTATATGAACATGATATTTCATCCGTATCTTGATAAGTTTGTGGTGATCTTTATTGATGACATTCTGATTTATTCAAAGAATTACGAAGAACATGCAAAACATCTCAGAATTGTGTTAGAGTTACTGAAAGACAAGAAGCTTTATGCGAACTTATCCAAATGTGAATTCTGGTTGAGTGAATTAAGCTTTCTTGGTCATATGATTTCTAAGAATGGTATTGTTGTTGATCCTACGAAGGTAGAAGCGGTATCTCAAGGGGAGGCGCCGAAATCTGTTTCTAAAATCCGTAGTTTTCTTGGTCTTGCAGGTTACTATAGAAAAATCATTGAGGCATTTTCAAAGTTGGCATTGTTGTTAACTAAGTTGATGAGAAAAGTACAAGCGTTTGTATGGGATTCTGAATGTGAAAAGGGTTTTCAAGATTTGAAAAGAAGATTGACAAGTGCTCCGATCTTGATTTTGCTGAATTCGGCTAAATCTTTTATCGTATATTGTGATGCTTCACTGATGGGTTTAGGTGGTGTTTTGATGCAAAATCGGCAGGTAGTAGCTTATGCTTCAAGGCAATTAAAAGTGCATGAAAGGAATTACCCGACTCATGATTTAGAGTTGGCGGCTGTGGTATTTGTTTTGAAACTGTGGAGACACTACTTGTATGGTTCTCGATTTGAGGTGTTTAGCGATCATAAGAGTCTGAAATATCTCTTTGATCAGAGAGAGCTCAATATGAGGCAAAGGAGATGGTTGGAATTTCTGAAGGATTATGATTTTGGTTTGAATGACCATCCTGGTAAGGCAAACATCATTGCAAATGCGTTGAGTAGGAAATCTTTGCATATGTCTATGCTGATGGTGCGTAAATTGGATTTAATTGGACAGTTTAGAGACTTGAGTCTGGTATATGAAAACACTCCTAATAGTGTTAAGCTGGGTGTGCTGAAATAGACTAGTGGTATTCTGGAGGAAATCAGAATCGTACAGAAATCTGATGTTGGTTTAGTTGATAGATTGAGTTTGATCAACCAAGGTTAATGAGGTGATTTCCGAATTGATGAGAATAATATCATGAGATTTGGTGATAGAGTTTGTGTTCCAGATGTTGTTGAACTCAAGAAGAGTATTCTTGAAGAAGGACACTGTAGCGGGTTGAGTATTCATCCTGGTGCCACTAAAATGTACCATGATCTGAAAAGGTTGTTTTAATGGTCGGGAATGAAGAAAGAGATTGTTGAATTTGTTTATGCTTGTTTGGTTTGTCAGAAGTCAAAGATTGAACATCAGAAACCGTCTATATTTATGCAACCATTGTTTATTCCGGAATGGAAGTGGGATAACATTTCTATGGACTTCGTGTCTGGCTTACCGAGGACAGTTAGGAACAGTGAGGCTATTCGGGTTATTATGGATAGGTTGACGAAATCTGCTTATTTTATACAATTAAGGATGGATTATCCGATGGAGAAGTTGGCTCAGTTGTATATTGATAAGATAGTGAGTATGCATGATATTCCTTCTAGTATTGTGTCGGATAGAGATCCGAGGTTTACATCTAGATTCTGGGAAGGTTTGCAGAAAGCCTTGGGGTACTAAACTGAGATTGAGTTCTACTTATCATCCGTAGACAGATGGTCAGACGGAGATGATGATTTAGTTGTTAGAGGATTTGTTGTGTGCTTGTGTGTTGGAAAAAGGTGGAGCTTGGGATAGTTATTTACCTTTGATTGAATTCACCTATAACAACAATTTACATTCGAGTATTGGTATGGCTCCGTTTAAGGCGTTGTATGGTAGGAGGTGCAGGACACCTTTGTGTTGGTATGAATCTGGAGAAAGTGCAGTGATTAGACCTGAGATTGTTCAACAGACTACAAAAAAGATCAAATGATTCATGAGAAGATGAAAGCTTCTCAAAGTCGTCAGAAGAGTTATCATGATAAGAGGAGGAAGACCCTAGAGTTTAGTGCGGGAGATCATGTGTTTATGCAAGTTACTCCTATGACTGGTATTGGTCGAGCTTTGAAGTTAAAGAAGTTGACTCCGCATTTTATTGGTCCATTTCAGATCACGGAAATGATTGGAGAGGTTGGTTATCGGATTGCTTTACCGTCGACACTTGCGAATTTGTATGTTGTATTACATGTATCTCAGTTGAGGAAGTATATTGCAGATCCATCACATGAAATACAAGTAGAGGATATACAAGTGCGAGATAATCTGACTGTTGAAACATTGCCTATGAGGATTGAGGATCAGAAATTGAAGCAGTTGTGGGGTAAAGAAATAACATTGGTAAAAGTAGCTTGGGGAGGACCAGCAGGTGGTAATGTTACCTGGGAGCTGGAGAGTCAGATGAAGGACTCTTATCCAGAATTGTTCGTTTAAGGTATGTTTTCGAGGACGAAAACTCTTTTAGTAGGGGAGAGTTGTAACACCCCATATTTTCAATTGTTAATAATTTAGAATTTAGAATTATTAATTTAATTAAAATTGGATTTTTGGGAATTATTGAAATTATTGAAAATTAAGGAAAAGAAAAGAAAGTGGGCTTATGTTGTGGTTAGTAGAATGGGGATGTAAGTAAGTAAATCTTAGTAACTCTATTTTATTATTTTTATTAATAAAAATAAAGATTTGGGAAGAAAATGAAATTGGAAACAGAAGTGAGAAGAGAAAGAACGTACAAGGAGAAGAAGAGCAAAGGAGAAGAGGATTCAAGAAATCAAGAACTTGGCTAAGGTAAGGGGTGACTTCTCTAGTTCTTATGCATTATAGATTTTGAGATAATAGGATAAAATGAGTAGATTAGGAATCCCAATTTAGAATATTAAGGTTTAGAAATTTTTGACACTAATGCATGATTTTGGTGAATTTGAGTCAAATTGATGTTATAGAGTTGTTATATGATGTTATATCATGATAAAAAGCATTATAATTATGTCTGTAGAGATGTTTTGGTGCTACATAAGATTGGGGTCAGAATTGAAATGATTTGGGATAACTTGTTGCTGTCAAATACTGCATTTTTGCTACAGGTCTCTGGTAACCGTTTACCCCAGGGTGGTAACCGATTACCATTGTGTTGTTTTCCTGGAAATTTCAATTTTGGCTTCGGTAACCGGTTACCCCAGGGTGGTAACCGATTACCGCGTATTTTAAAAGAAAGATTATGCTACTGACTTGGTGATAACCGGTTACCCTCCTAGTGGTAACTGATTAGCATTGAAGCTTTTTTGAAAAATACTTTATTTTGAAAATTCATAACTTCTAAACCGTAAGTCTACTTTAATCGTCGTTTTCGACGTTGTGACTTAAATAAAATCTTTTATTTTATGAAATAAAGAAAATGGAAGTAGCTCGATTCTATTTTAAAAAGTCCTGATTTTCCTAAATTATGCTTGGTTTATACATTGTTTGCATAATTTGTCTTATATGTAACGATGTGTTTGTTGCGGTGTTGTTATGAATGCATAATGTTGCTGGATTATGTATGTTGGTGATAGCATTACGGATTGGATTGTAATTTCTTGTGTAGGTTGTATGCGATTGGAGATGATTTATGATAAAATGTTGTTATCATAATTGGTGTTGATATTGATATTGCATACTTTAAAGATGTGCATGCATACATATCATTGTTGTGAGTAGCTAATTCCCATTGTGTGGAATTAGTTAGTTGACCAATAACCGTGTCTGGGTTGGAATGAGCAGTGAGGCGTATCCGTGTCCGGGTTGGAATGGAACGGAGGTTGCCACTGGGTCTGGGTTGGAATGGAACAGTGTAGTGAACATAATTTACAATTGGTACCACATGCATAGAGTCGTGTTGCATGCATTATTGCATGTGTTATAACATGATTGGAAGAATTCCAGTGTTATAATATGATTGTTACGTGTTATCGTGAATTACTCACTTATGTATTATTTTGGTGATGAAATGATAAATCTGAATATGCTGAAATGGGTGAAGTAATTGCTTATGATATTCTGATTATTTATGAATTTATAATGTATAATAATTATGATGTAGTCTCACCCTTACTGTTGATCATTTTCAGATTGAAGTTAGAAGTTTAGGCATTTTGGTGAGGATAGCTCGTAGAGCTAGACTATTATGTTTTGTCGAGTCCGGTGTCATGCTCTGATTTGTAACACTTGGGAACGTTCATTTGTTTAGAGTTATTATTAAACTCTTATTTTGATTTAATGCTTTAATTGGATAATAATTTTGTGGAACTAAGGTTGTGACCTTATTGTTGATGTTTTGAATTATCCAAGAGTTATGAATATTTTCCACTGTGTTAAACATGTTTATTTCAATTATTTAATTGGTTTATGTTCCTCAGATAAGCATGACATGCGTAGATGTTATTTTAATTAATTGTAGCATCCTTGATAACATGTTAATCTCAAATAATTATTTTATATTCCGCGGGATTTTTTAGAAATGTGTTACAATAGTGGTATCAGAGCATAGTCGGTCATTGTGACCAATGTCTTAATGTCATTATTCCTTTTGTATGTGACTAGTGCAAGGTAACACTGTCGATACTTGTGTTCTAATGAGAATTGTTTTGTGGATTCTCATAACGATGTCAGGAAGAGGTAACAAAAGAGATGACGTTGAAATTGCTAAGGCTTTGGGAATGCTTGCTGATGATTCTTTTGAAGATAATTTTGGAAGAGGGAAGCATGCTACAGGTCGCGCTCAGCGCGGTGCCAGCATGAGTGCGCTCAGCGCGACTTAACCGCGCTCAGCGCGGTCTGCGAAATTCAGAAAAAAGGACAGCCCATGCTTTCACCTTTTGAGCCACCAACCCATCACTTCACCTGATCTTTTTGGCTTGTAAAGGAAGCAAGAAAACACTCACCATCATTATCTTTCATCTTTGTAAATCTAGGGAAGTTTAGGAAGAAAAACCATAGCTTTTCCTTCTTGATTTTCTTGGATTTTCATCATCACTACCAACAATCTTGAGAGCAAGCAACCATGGAAATGAGTGGCTAAGCTCTTTTTGTGTCAAGATTAGAGGTAGTTGATCTATATAGTATGTATTTCTATTAATCCATTTGTGTATAAACATGGTTGATGATTAATATAGTTGAATATCTTTGTTCTTCATCTTTATGCTTTGAGTTTTGCTTGGAAAAGAATATTTCAAAGTGACCTAGGATATTCATCCTCTCATAAACAAATGCTAGGAATAGATTTGTGTGTTAGAGTTTACAAAATATTGAACTTAATGATTATCATGCTAATAGTTTTAGTGAGGAATCATGCAAGGATTAACATGATAACATTCACAATCTTGGTGGGAAATCTACAAGATTGAGAGGATATGTATTTGTAGAAATCATCTATTATGTTCATCACTTGATTAAATGAATATGTATGAAACTAGATCAATGAAACTAATCTTGACATGCCTTCTTAACTTGAAAACAATCTCAAACTCTCTCTAATCCAAACTATAACTCTCTTTGAAAGAATTAATTTAGTTGTTGTTTGGAAACTCATGGTTCTAGTAGAGTAGATAACAAACCCTTTGGTTACATCATCTTAAAACATACTTTTCTATTGAAAGACTATAACATGCACCAATCCCTGTGGAATCGATAATTAAAAATACTTTGTTCACGGAAAAATCCTACAACAAAATGGCGCATTTTGTTGCTGCGGTGTAGCGGCAAGCAAAGAGTTGGTATTATTTTTACCGGGTGATATATACCGGTTAGGTTATATCGTATCGTGTCCACAGAGATTGGTTATTGATTCGTCGTTCGACAATTCTACCGTTAATGAGTTTGAGATTAAAAGAAATGAAAATAAAAGACAAAAAGTAAATGAACAAAAAGTATAAAGGATAGACAGCTTGTCCGGAACGAATGTAAACTACCCGTCACAGACTTAAATCTACCACCCATGTTATACTCGGCCTACGATACTCGTTTGTGTCATCACATACCTCTCACAACCTAAGCTATTTCTAACCCAAATTGAGAATCCTCCTAAATCATCTCAATATCCATTCCTGGCATATCTCAACAACATAGGAATCAACTACGTCACCTCCATACCCATTCCTGGCATACTTCACCGACGCAGAGGCATTAAGTTCGGGTACTCTATAGTGAATGTTAGATCTAAACTCATCTCTAGCATTCAGAAACTAACAGATAATCATCCTAGGTAAGAATCTAAGCAATCTATTCCTAGCAAAGCTCAAATCCCTAACATAAAGTAAAAACCCAAGATAATCACCGACACAAATTCGTAAAGCAAACTTTATACAAACCATATGCGATAAATATACAAGAGTTATGAGTAGATATACATACAAAACCCAACAAAAGAGATTACAAATAGAAGAGAAGAAGAGGAACCACAAATCTACATTGGTTGTCAAGCCAATCGAAGAGGGATTCGACTCCGGATCATCAAAATGCAAGCTCCAATGTTGTTTTCCAAGCAAATCTATCAAAAATATGAAGGTGATGGTGTTGGGACTCAAAAATACCCAACCCATAACCTAAAAATGTGTTTTGAGCCCCTTTTAAAGAATTCTGATGTCGCAGGTCGCGCTCAGCGCGCTATTCGCGCTAAGCGCGGTCTGTTATTTTCAGCATTTTGTTTTTGCTATATCTTGAGAACCGTAACTCGGAATTGAGCCCGGTTTGAAGCGTTGGAAAGCTTATTCAATGCTCTATCTAACCATGAAGAAATATCAAGCAAATTGATGATTTTTATTTTGATGATTTTGAGCTTTATTCATTGTTGAGTTGCCCAAATCGCGCATTTGGAGCCGTGTCTTCGACACTTTATTACTCAATGCTCCAATTATGAATGAATACCTATAAAAGATATGAAAAACTATCAAATGATATAATATTTACACAAAAACTCAATTATTCTATTACGTACACAAATATACTAAAAGCGGGGGATTTATTCGAAGAATATCAACAAAAGAACGGATAAGTGCCACAAAATGTATATACAAAATAACTACATTTTGGCACTTATCAGTGTGCTAGGTGGAAACCCCAATTGAGTTGGTATTGGTGCATATAGGCAGCTGAGAGATTTTCAAAGGAACAATCCTCCATTTTTTAAAGGCACACGCGACCCTGAAGGCGCTCAGAAGTGGCTGAAGGAGATTGAAAGGATCTTCCTAGTGATTGATTATGCTGAGGACCTGAAGGTGAGATATGGTACTCATATGCTGGTAAAAGAGGCTGATGACTGGTGGATTTCTATTAGGACTGAGATGGAGCAAGATGGTGTTGCACTGACTTGGGCTGCATTCAGAAGGGCTTTTCTGAGGAGGTACTTTCCTGAAGATATTCTGGGAAAGAAAGAGATTGAATTCTTGGAGCTCAAGCAGGGTAATATGATTGTCAGTGAGTATGCTTCCATGTTTACTGAATTAGCTAAGTATTATGCTCACTATAATAATGATGAGGCAGAAGAATTTTCTAAGTGTATGAAGTTTGAAAACGGTCTTTATGATGAGATCAAGTAATTAGGTATCAGGTATCAGCAGATTCGTAGGTTTTCTGACTTGGTAGATTATAGCCGAATTTTTGAAGAGGATATTACAAATACTAGATCACGCTCTCGTGGAATAGTTGACAAGAATGGAAAACAACATATGGATTGGGGCAAGCCATATAGCAGAGGTGACCAGAAGTTCGGTGGATGGAAAAGGCCTAGTGGAGGAGACTCTAGTGCTCTTATTAGGTGCTATAAATGTGGTGAATATGGGCATCTCATTCAGGAATGTAAGAGTGAAGAGAAGAAGTGTTATAAATATGGAAAACCTGGACATTTACCTAATGATTGCAGAACAAGGACAGTGACTTGCGACAACTGTGGGGAAGAAGGTCATACTCGCCCGTAGTGTACCAAATCGAAGAAGGAGCAGTTTGGTGGAAAAATGTTTGCTTTATCTGGGTTAGAGACTAATCCTGAGGATCGATTGATTAAAGGTACGTGTTTTATTCATGGCAAACCTTTGATTGCGATTATTGATACTGGAGCGACTCATTCGTTTATTTCTTTGAATTGTGCTAAAGGATTAAAATTGGATATATCTTATATGAAAGGAAGTATGGTTAGTTACACTACCGCGTCGGGTTCAGGGACTATTTCGTTTGTGTGTAGGAATTGTCCTATTGAAATATTTGGTAGGAGTTTTGGTATGGATTTCATATTTCTACCGTTAGAACAACTTGACATCATCCTTGTAATGAACTGGTTGGAATTCAACCGGGTTCATATTAATTGTTTTGCGAAGAGTGTTATCTTCCCTGAAGTTATTGGTGTCGAGGACTTGACTATGTCTGCTAGGAAAGTGAATGAAGCTATTAATGAAGGTGCAGTGGTATTTATGTTGTTGGTTTCTTTAGAAATTAAAGGGAAGGCTAAGAGTAATGAATTACCAGTCGAGTGTGAATTCCCAGAAGTTTTTCCAGAAGATGTTAGCGAGTTGCCCCCTGAGAGAGAAGTGCAATTTGCTATAGATTTAATTCCTAGAACTAGTCCTATATTGATGGCACCGTATCGCATGTCGACATCTGAGTTGGAGAAATTGAAGAGTCAATTAGAGGAGTTACTTGAAAAGAAATTTACTCGTCCATGTGTCACCATGGGGTGCTCCTGTGTTGTTAGTTAAGAAGAAAGAGGGTTCTATGAGACTGTGTTGATTACAAGCAATTGAACAAAGTTACAATCAAGAATCGGTATCCACTGTCGAGGATTGATGATTTGATGGATCAATTAGTTGGAGCTTGTGTATTCAATAAGATTGATCTAAGGTCTGGATATGATCAGATTCGTGTAAAAGCGGAAGATATTCAGAAGACTGCGTTTAGAACGGGGTATGGATATTATGGGTATTATGTTATGTCGTTTGGAGTTACTAATGCACCTGGTGTTTTTATGGAGTATATGAACATGATATTTCATCCGTATCTTGATAAGTTTGTGGTGATCTTTATTGATGACATTCTGATTTATTCAAAGAATTACGAAGAACATGCAAAACATCTCAGAATTGTGTTAGAGTTACTGAAAGACAAGAAGCTTTATGCGAACTTATCCAAATGTGAATTCTGGTTGAGTGAATTAAGCTTTCTTGGTCATATGATTTCTAAGAATGGTATTGTTGTTGATCCTACGAAGGTAGAAGCGGTATCTCAAGGGGAGGCGCCGAAATCTGTTTCTAAAATCCGTAGTTTTCTTGGTCTTGCAGGTTACTATAGAAAAATCATTGAGGCATTTTCAAAGTTGGCATTGTTGTTAACTAAGTTGATGAGAAAAGTACAAGCGTTTGTATGGGATTCTGAATGTGAAAAGGGTTTTCAAGATTTGAAAAGAAGATTGACAAGTGCTCCGATCTTGATTTTGCTGAATTCGGCTAAATCTTTTATCGTATATTGTGATGCTTCACTGATGGGTTTAGGTGGTGTTTTGATGCAAAATCGGCAGGTAGTAGCTTATGCTTCAAGGCAATTAAAAGTGCATGAAAGGAATTACCCGACTCATGATTTAGAGTTGGCGGCTGTGGTATTTGTTTTGAAACTGTGGAGACACTACTTGTATGGTTCTCGATTTGAGGTGTTTAGCGATCATAAGAGTCTGAAATATCTCTTTGATCAGAGAGAGCTCAATATGAGGCAAAGGAGATGGTTGGAATTTCTGAAGGATTATGATTTTGGTTTGAATGACCATCCTGGTAAGGCAAACATCATTGCAAATGCGTTGAGTAGGAAATCTTTGCATATGTCTATGCTGATGGTGCGTAAATTGGATTTAATTGGACAGTTTAGAGACTTGAGTCTGGTATATGAAAACACTCCTAATAGTGTTAAGCTGGGTGTGCTGAAATAGACTAGTGGTATTCTGGAGGAAATCAGAATCGTACAGAAATCTGATGTTGGTTTAGTTGATAGATTGAGTTTGATCAACCAAGGTTAATGAGGTGATTTCCGAATTGATGAGAATAATATCATGAGATTTGGTGATAGAGTTTGTGTTCCAGATGTTGTTGAACTCAAGAAGAGTATTCTTGAAGAAGGACACTGTAGCGGGTTGAGTATTCATCCTGGTGCCACTAAAATGTACCATGATCTGAAAAGGTTGTTTTAATGGTCGGGAATGAAGAAAGAGATTGTTGAATTTGTTTATGCTTGTTTGGTTTGTCAGAAGTCAAAGATTGAACATCAGAAACCGTCTATATTTATGCAACCATTGTTTATTCCGGAATGGAAGTGGGATAACATTTCTATGGACTTCGTGTCTGGCTTACCGAGGACAGTTAGGAACAGTGAGGCTATTCGGGTTATTATGGATAGGTTGACGAAATCTGCTTATTTTATACAATTAAGGATGGATTATCCGATGGAGAAGTTGGCTCAGTTGTATATTGATAAGATAGTGAGTATGCATGATATTCCTTCTAGTATTGTGTCGGATAGAGATCCGAGGTTTACATCTAGATTCTGGGAAGGTTTGCAGAAAGCCTTGGGGTACTAAACTGAGATTGAGTTCTACTTATCATCCGTAGACAGATGGTCAGACGGAGATGATGATTTAGTTGTTAGAGGATTTGTTGTGTGCTTGTGTGTTGGAAAAAGGTGGAGCTTGGGATAGTTATTTACCTTTGATTGAATTCACCTATAACAACAATTTACATTCGAGTATTGGTATGGCTCCGTTTAAGGCGTTGTATGGTAGGAGGTGCAGGACACCTTTGTGTTGGTATGAATCTGGAGAAAGTGCAGTGATTAGACCTGAGATTGTTCAACAGACTACAAAAAAGATCAAATGATTCATGAGAAGATGAAAGCTTCTCAAAGTCGTCAGAAGAGTTATCATGATAAGAGGAGGAAGACCCTAGAGTTTAGTGCGGGAGATCATGTGTTTATGCAAGTTACTCCTATGACTGGTATTGGTCGAGCTTTGAAGTTAAAGAAGTTGACTCCGCATTTTATTGGTCCATTTCAGATCACGGAAATGATTGGAGAGGTTGGTTATCGGATTGCTTTACCGTCGACACTTGCGAATTTGTATGTTGTATTACATGTATCTCAGTTGAGGAAGTATATTGCAGATCCATCACATGAAATACAAGTAGAGGATATACAAGTGCGAGATAATCTGACTGTTGAAACATTGCCTATGAGGATTGAGGATCAGAAATTGAAGCAGTTGTGGGGTAAAGAAATAACATTGGTAAAAGTAGCTTGGGGAGGACCAGCAGGTGGTAATGTTACCTGGGAGCTGGAGAGTCAGATGAAGGACTCTTATCCAGAATTGTTCGTTTAAGGTATGTTTTCGAGGACGAAAACTCTTTTAGTAGGGGAGAGTTGTAACACCCCATATTTTCAATTGTTAATAATTTAGAATTTAGAATTATTAATTTAATTAAAATTGGATTTTTGGGAATTATTGAAATTATTGAAAATTAAGGAAAAGAAAAGAAAGTGGGCTTATGTTGTGGTTAGTAGAATGGGGATGTAAGTAAGTAAATCTTAGTAACTCTATTTTATTATTTTTATTAATAAAAATAAAGATTTGGGAAGAAAATGAAATTGGAAACAGAAGTGAGAAGAGAAAGAACGTACAAGGAGAAGAAGAGCAAAGGAGAAGAGGATTCAAGAAATCAAGAACTTGGCTAAGGTAAGGGGTGACTTCTCTAGTTCTTATGCATTATAGATTTTGAGATAATAGGATAAAATGAGTAGATTAGGAATCCCAATTTAGAATATTAAGGTTTAGAAATTTTTGACACTAATGCATGATTTTGGTGAATTTGAGTCAAATTGATGTTATAGAGTTGTTATATGATGTTATATCATGATAAAAAGCATTATAATTATGTCTGTAGAGATGTTTTGGTGCTACATAAGATTGGGGTCAGAATTGAAATGATTTGGGATAACTTGTTGCTGTCAAATACTGCATTTTTGCTACAGGTCTCTGGTAACCGTTTACCCCAGGGTGGTAACCGATTACCATTGTGTTGTTTTCCTGGAAATTTCAATTTTGGCTTCGGTAACCGGTTACCCCAGGGTGGTAACCGATTACCGCGTATTTTAAAAGAAAGATTATGCTACTGACTTGGTGATAACCGGTTACCCTCCTAGTGGTAACTGATTAGCATTGAAGCTTTTTTGAAAAATACTTTATTTTGAAAATTCATAACTTCTAAACCGTAAGTCTACTTTAATCGTCGTTTTCGACGTTGTGACTTAAATAAAATCTTTTATTTTATGAAATAAAGAAAATGGAAGTAGCTCGATTCTATTTTAAAAAGTCCTGATTTTCCTAAATTATGCTTGGTTTATACATTGTTTGCATAATTTGTCTTATATGTAACGATGTGTTTGTTGCGGTGTTGTTATGAATGCATAATGTTGCTGGATTATGTATGTTGGTGATAGCATTACGGATTGGATTGTAATTTCTTGTGTAGGTTGTATGCGATTGGAGATGATTTATGATAAAATGTTGTTATCATAATTGGTGTTGATATTGATATTGCATACTTTAAAGATGTGCATGCATACATATCATTGTTGTGAGTAGCTAATTCCCATTGTGTGGAATTAGTTAGTTGACCAATAACCGTGTCTGGGTTGGAATGAGCAGTGAGGCGTATCCGTGTCCGGGTTGGAATGGAACGGAGGTTGCCACTGGGTCTGGGTTGGAATGGAACAGTGTAGTGAACATAATTTACAATTGGTACCACATGCATAGAGTCGTGTTGCATGCATTATTGCATGTGTTATAACATGATTGGAAGAATTCCAGTGTTATAATATGATTGTTACGTGTTATCGTGAATTACTCACTTATGTATTATTTTGGTGATGAAATGATAAATCTGAATATGCTGAAATGGGTGAAGTAATTGCTTATGATATTCTGATTATTTATGAATTTATAATGTATAATAATTATGATGTAGTCTCACCCTTACTGTTGATCATTTTCAGATTGAAGTTAGAAGTTTAGGCATTTTGGTGAGGATAGCTCGTAGAGCTAGACTATTATGTTTTGTCGAGTCCGGTGTCATGCTCTGATTTGTAACACTTGGGAACGTTCATTTGTTTAGAGTTATTATTAAACTCTTATTTTGATTTAATGCTTTAATTGGATAATAATTTTGTGGAACTAAGGTTGTGACCTTATTGTTGATGTTTTGAATTATCCAAGAGTTATGAATATTTTCCACTGTGTTAAACATGTTTATTTCAATTATTTAATTGGTTTATGTTCCTCAGATAAGCATGACATGCGTAGATGTTATTTTAATTAATTGTAGCATCCTTGATAACATGTTAATCTCAAATAATTATTTTATATTCCGCGGGATTTTTTAGAAATGTGTTACAATAGTGGTATCAGAGCATAGTCGGTCATTGTGACCAATGTCTTAATGTCATTATTCCTTTTGTATGTGACTAGTGCAAGGTAACACTGTCGATACTTGTGTTCTAATGAGAATTGTTTTGTGGATTCTCATAACGATGTCAGGAAGAGGTAACAAAAGAGATGACGTTGAAATTGCTAAGGCTTTGGGAATGCTTGCTGATGATTCTTTTGAAGATAATTTTGGAAGAGGGAAGCATGCTACAGGTCGCGCTCAGCGCGGTGCCAGCATGAGTGCGCTCAGCGCGACTTAACCGCGCTCAGCGCGGTCTGCGAAATTCAGAAAAAAGGACAGCCCATGCTTTCACCTTTTGAGCCACCAACCCATCACTTCACCTGATCTTTTTGGCTTGTAAAGGAAGCAAGAAAACACTCACCATCATTATCTTTCATCTTTGTAAATCTAGGGAAGTTTAGGAAGAAAAACCATAGCTTTTCCTTCTTGATTTTCTTGGATTTTCATCATCACTACCAACAATCTTGAGAGCAAGCAACCATGGAAATGAGTGGCTAAGCTCTTTTTGTGTCAAGATTAGAGGTAGTTGATCTATATAGTATGTATTTCTATTAATCCATTTGTGTATAAACATGGTTGATGATTAATATAGTTGAATATCTTTGTTCTTCATCTTTATGCTTTGAGTTTTGCTTGGAAAAGAATATTTCAAAGTGACCTAGGATATTCATCCTCTCATAAACAAATGCTAGGAATAGATTTGTGTGTTAGAGTTTACAAAATATTGAACTTAATGATTATCATGCTAATAGTTTTAGTGAGGAATCATGCAAGGATTAACATGATAACATTCACAATCTTGGTGGGAAATCTACAAGATTGAGAGGATATGTATTTGTAGAAATCATCTATTATGTTCATCACTTGATTAAATGAATATGTATGAAACTAGATCAATGAAACTAATCTTGACATGCCTTCTTAACTTGAAAACAATCTCAAACTCTCTCTAATCCAAACTATAACTCTCTTTGAAAGAATTAATTTAGTTGTTGTTTGGAAACTCATGGTTCTAGTAGAGTAGATAACAAACCCTTTGGTTACATCATCTTAAAACATACTTTTCTATTGAAAGACTATAACATGCACCAATCCCTGTGGAATCGATAATTAAAAATACTTTGTTCACGGAAAAATCCTACAACAAAATGGCGCATTTTGTTGCTGCGGTGTAGCGGCAAGGAAAGAGTTGGTATTATTTTTACCGGGTGATATATACCGGTTAGGTTATATCGTATCGTGTCCACAGAGATTGGTTATTGATTCGTCGTTCGACAATTCTACCGTTAATGAGTTTGAGATTAAAAGAAATGAAAATAAAAGACAAAAAGTAAATGAACAAAAAGTATAAAGGATAGACAGCTTGTCCGGAACGAATGTAAACTACCCGTCACAAACTTAAATCTACCACCCATGTTATACTCGGCCTACGATACTCGTTTGTGTCATCACATACCTCTCACAACCTAAGCTATTTCTAACCCAAATTGAGAATCCTCCTAAATCATCTCAATATCCATTCCTGGCATATCTCAACAACATAGGAATCAACTACGTCACCTCCATACCCATTCCTGGCATACTTCACCGACGCAGAGGCATTAAGTTCGGGTACTCTATAGTGAATGTTAGATCTAAACCCATCTCTAGCATTCAGAAACTAACAGATAATCATCCTAGGTAAGAATCTAAGCAATCTATTCCTAGCAAAGCTCAAATCCCTAACATAAAGTAAAAACCCAAGATAATCACCGACACAAATTCGTAAAGCAAACTTTATACAAACCATATGCGATAAATATACAAGAGTTATGAGTAGATATACATACAAAACCCAACAAAAGAGATTACAAATAGAAGAGAAGAAGAGGAACCACAAATCTACATTGGTTGTCAAGCCAATCGAAGAGGGATTCGACTCCGGATCATCAAAATGCAAGCTCCAATGTTGTTTTCCAAGCAAATCTATCAAAAATATGAAGGTGATGGTGTTGGGACTCAAAAATACCCAACCCATAACCTAAAAATGTGTTTTGAGCCCCTTTTAAAGAATTCTGATGTCGCAGGTCGCGCTCAGCGCGCTATTCGCGCTAAGCGCGGTCTGTTATTTTCAGCATTTTGTTTTTGCTATATCTTGAGAACCGTAACTCGGAATTGAGCCCGGTTTGAAGCGTTGGAAAGCTTATTCAATGCTCTATCTAACCATGAAGAAATATCAAGCAAATTGATGATTTTTATTTTGATGATTTTGAGCTTTATTCATTGTTGAGTTGCCCAAATCGCGCATTTGGAGCCGTGCCTTCGACACTTTATTACTCAATGCTCCAATTATGAATGAATACCTATAAAAGATATGAAAAACTATCAAATGATATAATATTTACACAAAAACTCAATTATTCTATTATGTACACAAATATACTAAAAGCGGGGGATTTATTCGAAGAATATCAACAAAAGAACGGATAAGTGCCACAAAATGTATATACAAAATAACTACATTTTGGCACTTATCAGTGTGCTAGGTGGAAACCCCAATTGAGTTGGTATTGGTGCATATAGGCAGCTGAGAGATTTTCAAAGGAACAATCCTCCATTTTTTAAAGGCACACGCGACCCTGAAGGCGCTCAGAAGTGGCTGAAGGAGATTGAAAGGATCTTCCTAGTGATTGATTATGCTGAGGACCTGAAGGTGAGATATGGTACTCATATGCTGGTAAAAGAGGCTGATGACTGGTGGATTTCTATTAGGACTGAGATGGAGCAAGATGGTGTTGCACTGACTTGGGCTGCATTCAGAAGGGCTTTTCTGAGGAGGTACTTTCCTGAAGATATTCTGGGAAAGAAAGAGATTGAATTCTTGGAGCTCAAGCAGGGTAATATGATTGTCAGTGAGTATGCTTCCATGTTTACTGAATTAGCTAAGTATTATGCTCACTATAATAATGATGAGGCAGAAGAATTTTCTAAGTGTATGAAGTTTGAAAACGGTCTTTATGATGAGATCAAGTAATTAGGTATCAGGTATCAGCAGATTCGTAGGTTTTCTGACTTGGTAGATTATAGCCGAATTTTTGAAGAGGATATTACAAATACTAGATCACGCTCTCGTGGAATAGTTGACAAGAATGGAAAACAACATATGGATTGGGGCAAGCCATATAGCAGAGGTGACCAGAAGTTCGGTGGATGGAAAAGGCCTAGTGGAGGAGACTCTAGTGCTCTTATTAGGTGCTATAAATGTGGTGAATATGGGCATCTCATTCAGGAATGTAAGAGTGAAGAGAAGAAGTGTTATAAATATGGAAAACCTGGACATTTACCTAATGATTGCAGAACAAGGACAGTGACTTGCGACAACTGTGGGGAAGAAGGTCATACTCGCCCGTAGTGTACCAAATCGAAGAAGGAGCAGTTTGGTGGAAAAATGTTTGCTTTATCTGGGTTAGAGACTAATCCTGAGGATCGATTGATTAAAGGTACGTGTTTTATTCATGGCAAACCTTTGATTGCGATTATTGATACTGGAGCGACTCATTCGTTTATTTCTTTGAATTGTGCTAAAGGATTAAAATTGGATATATCTTATATGAAAGGAAGTATGGTTAGTTACACTACCGCGTCGGGTTCAGGGACTATTTCGTTTGTGTGTAGGAATTGTCCTATTGAAATATTTGGTAGGAGTTTTGGTATGGATTTCATATTTCTACCGTTAGAACAACTTGACATCATCCTTGTAATGAACTGGTTGGAATTCAACCGGGTTCATATTAATTGTTTTGCGAAGAGTGTTATCTTCCCTGAAGTTATTGGTGTCGAGGACTTGACTATGTCTGCTAGGAAAGTGAATGAAGCTATTAATGAAGGTGCAGTGGTATTTATGTTGTTGGTTTCTTTAGAAATTAAAGGGAAGGCTAAGAGTAATGAATTACCAGTCGAGTGTGAATTCCCAGAAGTTTTTCCAGAAGATGTTAGCGAGTTGCCCCCTGAGAGAGAAGTGCAATTTGCTATAGATTTAATTCCTAGAACTAGTCCTATATTGATGGCACCGTATCGCATGTCGACATCTGAGTTGGAGAAATTGAAGAGTCAATTAGAGGAGTTACTTGAAAAGAAATTTACTCGTCCATGTGTCACCATGGGGTGCTCCTGTGTTGTTAGTTAAGAAGAAAGAGGGTTCTATGAGACTGTGTTGATTACAAGCAATTGAACAAAGTTACAATCAAGAATCGGTATCCACTGTCGAGGATTGATGATTTGATGGATCAATTAGTTGGAGCTTGTGTATTCAATAAGATTGATCTAAGGTCTGGATATGATCAGATTCGTGTAAAAGCGGAAGATATTCAGAAGACTGCGTTTAGAACGGGGTATGGATATTATGGGTATTATGTTATGTCGTTTGGAGTTACTAATGCACCTGGTGTTTTTATGGAGTATATGAACATGATATTTCATCCGTATCTTGATAAGTTTGTGGTGATCTTTATTGATGACATTCTGATTTATTCAAAGAATTACGAAGAACATGCAAAACATCTCAGAATTGTGTTAGAGTTACTGAAAGACAAGAAGCTTTATGCGAACTTATCCAAATGTGAATTCTGGTTGAGTGAATTAAGCTTTCTTGGTCATATGATTTCTAAGAATGGTATTGTTGTTGATCCTACGAAGGTAGAAGCGGTATCTCAAGGGGAGGCGCCGAAATCTGTTTCTAAAATCCGTAGTTTTCTTGGTCTTGCAGGTTACTATAGAAAAATCATTGAGGCATTTTCAAAGTTGGCATTGTTGTTAACTAAGTTGATGAGAAAAGTACAAGCGTTTGTATGGGATTCTGAATGTGAAAAGGGTTTTCAAGATTTGAAAAGAAGATTGACAAGTGCTCCGATCTTGATTTTGCTGAATTCGGCTAAATCTTTTATCGTATATTGTGATGCTTCACTGATGGGTTTAGGTGGTGTTTTGATGCAAAATCGGCAGGTAGTAGCTTATGCTTCAAGGCAATTAAAAGTGCATGAAAGGAATTACCCGACTCATGATTTAGAGTTGGCGGCTGTGGTATTTGTTTTGAAACTGTGGAGACACTACTTGTATGGTTCTCGATTTGAGGTGTTTAGCGATCATAAGAGTCTGAAATATCTCTTTGATCAGAGAGAGCTCAATATGAGGCAAAGGAGATGGTTGGAATTTCTGAAGGATTATGATTTTGGTTTGAATGACCATCCTGGTAAGGCAAACATCATTGCAAATGCGTTGAGTAGGAAATCTTTGCATATGTCTATGCTGATGGTGCGTAAATTGGATTTAATTGGACAGTTTAGAGACTTGAGTCTGGTATATGAAAACACTCCTAATAGTGTTAAGCTGGGTGTGCTGAAATAGACTAGTGGTATTCTGGAGGAAATCAGAATCGTACAGAAATCTGATGTTGGTTTAGTTGATAGATTGAGTTTGATCAACCAAGGTTAATGAGGTGATTTCCGAATTGATGAGAATAATATCATGAGATTTGGTGATAGAGTTTGTGTTCCAGATGTTGTTGAACTCAAGAAGAGTATTCTTGAAGAAGGACACTGTAGCGGGTTGAGTATTCATCCTGGTGCCACTAAAATGTACCATGATCTGAAAAGGTTGTTTTAATGGTCGGGAATGAAGAAAGAGATTGTTGAATTTGTTTATGCTTGTTTGGTTTGTCAGAAGTCAAAGATTGAACATCAGAAACCGTCTATATTTATGCAACCATTGTTTATTCCGGAATGGAAGTGGGATAACATTTCTATGGACTTCGTGTCTGGCTTACCGAGGACAGTTAGGAACAGTGAGGCTATTCGGGTTATTATGGATAGGTTGACGAAATCTGCTTATTTTATACAATTAAGGATGGATTATCCGATGGAGAAGTTGGCTCAGTTGTATATTGATAAGATAGTGAGTATGCATGATATTCCTTCTAGTATTGTGTCGGATAGAGATCCGAGGTTTACATCTAGATTCTGGGAAGGTTTGCAGAAAGCCTTGGGGTACTAAACTGAGATTGAGTTCTACTTATCATCCGTAGACAGATGGTCAGACGGAGATGATGATTTAGTTGTTAGAGGATTTGTTGTGTGCTTGTGTGTTGGAAAAAGGTGGAGCTTGGGATAGTTATTTACCTTTGATTGAATTCACCTATAACAACAATTTACATTCGAGTATTGGTATGGCTCCGTTTAAGGCGTTGTATGGTAGGAGGTGCAGGACACCTTTGTGTTGGTATGAATCTGGAGAAAGTGCAGTGATTAGACCTGAGATTGTTCAACAGACTACAAAAAAGATCAAATGATTCATGAGAAGATGAAAGCTTCTCAAAGTCGTCAGAAGAGTTATCATGATAAGAGGAGGAAGACCCTAGAGTTTAGTGCGGGAGATCATGTGTTTATGCAAGTTACTCCTATGACTGGTATTGGTCGAGCTTTGAAGTTAAAGAAGTTGACTCCGCATTTTATTGGTCCATTTCAGATCACGGAAATGATTGGAGAGGTTGGTTATCGGATTGCTTTACCGTCGACACTTGCGAATTTGTATGTTGTATTACATGTATCTCAGTTGAGGAAGTATATTGCAGATCCATCACATGAAATACAAGTAGAGGATATACAAGTGCGAGATAATCTGACTGTTGAAACATTGCCTATGAGGATTGAGGATCAGAAATTGAAGCAGTTGTGGGGTAAAGAAATAACATTGGTAAAAGTAGCTTGGGGAGGACCAGCAGGTGGTAATGTTACCTGGGAGCTGGAGAGTCAGATGAAGGACTCTTATCCAGAATTGTTCGTTTAAGGTATGTTTTCGAGGACGAAAACTCTTTTAGTAGGGGAGAGTTGTAACACCCCATATTTTCAATTGTTAATAATTTAGAATTTAGAATTATTAATTTAATTAAAATTGGATTTTTGGGAATTATTGAAATTATTGAAAATTAAGGAAAAGAAAAGAAAGTGGGCTTATGTTGTGGTTAGTAGAATGGGGATGTAAGTAAGTAAATCTTAGTAACTCTATTTTATTATTTTTATTAATAAAAATAAAGATTTGGGAAGAAAATGAAATTGGAAACAGAAGTGAGAAGAGAAAGAACGTACAAGGAGAAGAAGAGCAAAGGAGAAGAGGATTCAAGAAATCAAGAACTTGGCTAAGGTAAGGGGTGACTTCTCTAGTTCTTATGCATTATAGATTTTGAGATAATAGGATAAAATGAGTAGATTAGGAATCCCAATTTAGAATATTAAGGTTTAGAAATTTTTGACACTAATGCATGATTTTGGTGAATTTGAGTCAAATTGATGTTATAGAGTTGTTATATGATGTTATATCATGATAAAAAGCATTATAATTATGTCTGTAGAGATGTTTTGGTGCTACATAAGATTGGGGTCAGAATTGAAATGATTTGGGATAACTTGTTGCTGTCAAATACTGCATTTTTGCTACAGGTCTCTGGTAACCGTTTACCCCAGGGTGGTAACCGATTACCATTGTGTTGTTTTCCTGGAAATTTCAATTTTGGCTTCGGTAACCGGTTACCCCAGGGTGGTAACCGATTACCGCGTATTTTAAAAGAAAGATTATGCTACTGACTTGGTGATAACCGGTTACCCTCCTAGTGGTAACTGATTAGCATTGAAGCTTTTTTGAAAAATACTTTATTTTGAAAATTCATAACTTCTAAACCGTAAGTCTACTTTAATCGTCGTTTTCGACGTTGTGACTTAAATAAAATCTTTTATTTTATGAAATAAAGAAAATGGAAGTAGCTCGATTCTATTTTAAAAAGTCCTGATTTTCCTAAATTATGCTTGGTTTATACATTGTTTGCATAATTTGTCTTATATGTAACGATGTGTTTGTTGCGGTGTTGTTATGAATGCATAATGTTGCTGGATTATGTATGTTGGTGATAGCATTACGGATTGGATTGTAATTTCTTGTGTAGGTTGTATGCGATTGGAGATGATTTATGATAAAATGTTGTTATCATAATTGGTGTTGATATTGATATTGCATACTTTAAAGATGTGCATGCATACATATCATTGTTGTGAGTAGCTAATTCCCATTGTGTGGAATTAGTTAGTTGACCAATAACCGTGTCTGGGTTGGAATGAGCAGTGAGGCGTATCCGTGTCCGGGTTGGAATGGAACGGAGGTTGCCACTGGGTCTGGGTTGGAATGGAACAGTGTAGTGAACATAATTTACAATTGGTACCACATGCATAGAGTCGTGTTGCATGCATTATTGCATGTGTTATAACATGATTGGAAGAATTCCAGTGTTATAATATGATTGTTACGTGTTATCGTGAATTACTCACTTATGTATTATTTTGGTGATGAAATGATAAATCTGAATATGCTGAAATGGGTGAAGTAATTGCTTATGATATTCTGATTATTTATGAATTTATAATGTATAATAATTATGATGTAGTCTCACCCTTACTGTTGATCATTTTCAGATTGAAGTTAGAAGTTTAGGCATTTTGGTGAGGATAGCTCGTAGAGCTAGACTATTATGTTTTGTCGAGTCCGGTGTCATGCTCTGATTTGTAACACTTGGGAACGTTCATTTGTTTAGAGTTATTATTAAACTCTTATTTTGATTTAATGCTTTAATTGGATAATAATTTTGTGGAACTAAGGTTGTGACCTTATTGTTGATGTTTTGAATTATCCAAGAGTTATGAATATTTTCCACTGTGTTAAACATGTTTATTTCAATTATTTAATTGGTTTATGTTCCTCAGATAAGCATGACATGCGTAGATGTTATTTTAATTAATTGTAGCATCCTTGATAACATGTTAATCTCAAATAATTATTTTATATTCCGCGGGATTTTTTAGAAATGTGTTACAATAGTGGTATCAGAGCATAGTCGGTCATTGTGACCAATGTCTTAATGTCATTATTCCTTTTGTATGTGACTAGTGCAAGGTAACACTGTCGATACTTGTGTTCTAATGAGAATTGTTTTGTGGATTCTCATAACGATGTCAGGAAGAGGTAACAAAAGAGATGACGTTGAAATTGCTAAGGCTTTGGGAATGCTTGCTGATGATTCTTTTGAAGATAATTTTGGAAGAGGGAAGCATGCTACAGGTCGCGCTCAGCGCGGTGCCAGCATGAGTGCGCTCAGCGCGACTTAACCGCGCTCAGCGCGGTCTGCGAAATTCAGAAAAAAGGACAGCCCATGCTTTCACCTTTTGAGCCACCAACCCATCACTTCACCTTTTCTTTTTGGCTTGTAAAGGAAGCAAGAAAACACTCACCAATCTTATCTTTTCATTTTTGTAAATCTAGGGCAAGTTTAGGAAGAAAAAACCATAGCTTTTCCTTCTTGATTTTCTTGGATTTTCATCATCACTACCAACAATCTTGAGAGCAAGCAACCATGGAAATGAGTGGCTAAGCTCTTTTTGTGTCAAGATTAGAGGTAGTTGATCTATATAGTATGTATTTCTATTAATCCATTTGTGTATAAACATGGTTGATGATTAATATAGTTGAATATCTTTGTTCTTCATCTTTATGCTTTGAGTTTTGCTTGGAAAAGAATATTTCAAAGTGACCTAGGATATTCATCCTCTCATAAACAAATGCTAGGAATAGATTTGTGTGTTAGAGTTTACAAAATATTGAACTTAATGATTATCATGCTAATAGTTTTAGTGAGGAATCATGCAAGGATTAACATGATAACATTCACAATCTTGGTGGGAAATCTACAAGATTGAGAGGATATGTATTTGTAGAAATCATCTATTATGTTCATCACTTGATTAAATGAATATGTATGAAACTAGATCAATGAAACTAATCTTGACATGCCTTCTTAACTTGAAAACAATCTCAAACTCTCTCTAATCCAAACTATAACTCTCTTTGAAAGAATTAATTTAGTTGTTGTTTGGAAACTCATGGTTCTAGTAGAGTAGATAACAAACCCTTTGGTTACATCATCTTAAAACATACTTTTCTATTGAAAGACTATAACATGCACCAATCCCTGTGGAATCGATAATTAAAAATACTTTGTTCACGGAAAAATCCTACAACAAAATGGCGCATTTTGTTGCTGCGGTGTAGCGGCAAGGAAAGAGTTGGTATTATTTTTACCGGGTGATATATACCGGTTAGGTTATATCGTATCGTGTCCACAGAGATTGGTTATTGATTCGTCGTTCGACAATTCTACCGTTAATGAGTTTGAGATTAAAAGAAATGAAAATAAAAGACAAAAAGTAAATGAACAAAAAGTATAAAGGATAGACAGCTTGTCCGGAACGAATGTAAACTACCCGTCACAGACTTAAATCTACCACCCATGTTATACTCGGCCTACGATACTCGTTTGTGTCATCACATACCTCTCACAACCTAAGCTATTTCTAACCCAAATTGAGAATCCTCCTAAATCATCTCAATATCCATTCCTGGCATATCTCAACAACATAGGAATCAACTACGTCACCTCCATACCCATTCCTGGCATACTTCACCGACGCAGAGGCATTAAGTTCGGGTACTCTATAGTGAATGTTAGATCTAAACCCATCTCTAGCATTCAGAAACTAACAGATAATCATCCTAGGTAAGAATCTAAGCAATCTATTCCTAGCAAAGCTCAAATCCCTAACATAAAGTAAAAACCCAAGATAATCACCGACACAAATTCGTAAAGCAAACTTTATACAAACCATATGCGATAAATATACAAGAGTTATGAGTAGATATACATACAAAACCCAACAAAAGAGATTACAAATAGAAGAGAAGAAGAGGAACCACAAATCTACATTGGTTGTCAAGCCAATCGAAGAGGGATTCGACTCCGGATCATCAAAATGCAAGCTCCAATGTTGTTTTCCAAGCAAATCTATCAAAAATATGAAGGTGATGGTGTTGGGACTCAAAAATACCCAACCCATAACCTAAAAATGTGTTTTGAGCCCCTTTTAAAGAATTCTGATGTCGCAGGTCGCGCTCAGCGCGCTATTCGCGCTAAGCGCGGTCTGTTATTTTCAGCATTTTGTTTTTGCCATATCTTGAGAACCGTAACTCGGAATTGAGTCCGGTTTGAAGCGTTGGAAAGCTTATTCAATGCTCTATCTAACCATGAAGAAATATCAAGCAAATTGATGATTTTTATTTTGATGATTTTGAGCTTTATTCATTGTTGAGTTGCCCAAATCGCGCATTTGGAGCCGTGCCTTCGACACTTTATTACTCAATGCTCCAATTATGAATGAATACCTATAAAAGATATGAAAAACTATCAAATGATATAATATTTACACAAAAACTCAATTATTCTATTACGTACACAAATATACTAAAAGCGGGGGATTTATTCGAAGAATATCAACAAAAGAACGGATAAGTGCCACAAAATGTATATACAAAATAACTACATTTTGGCACTTATCAATTCTCCCCAACTTGAAACATTGTTTGTCCTCAAACAAAGTCAAGTAACTCAAAGAAACAAAGATGATAATCAAAGAATCACAAATCAACAAGTTTTAAAAAACGGAAAACAAATGTATGGTTCAAACGAAAACGTACACGACGAATACTTACTTACCACTATCCTACAACGATAACATATAAACGAAACAAATCTTAAGTACAAAAGTCATGCAAAACATTCTAAAACAAAACAAGCTCAATCATGAATCACACATAGCAAAAATTCATCGGTAGATGAAGAACACACAAAGGTGAGGGATAAAAAACACTCCTCCACAATCTTGCAAACAAAAGACTAAATTATGCATTCATCCAAAAACGTATTGAAAATACAAATGCAAGAATCACAAGGGCTTTTCAAGGTTGTAATGTGGCTTGGTTAACAAACAAGTGATAAGTCCTAAAGCTAATCGAAACAAAAACTTGCCTAAACCTAAGGGAGTGATCAACTCACAAAGTTCCAAACAATATAATTTCAATCAAACTTCTTCTTCATCATAAATTTTACACCAAACACACCTCACTTATTAACATAACATTATTCCTACTCTTTTTGTTTTTCTTTTTTCAAAACTTTTCTCTTTTTTTCTTTCTTTTTCTAATCTTTCTTTTTCACATTTTTTTTTCTTTTTCTTTTCTCAACCTCATACCAACCACGATATAAGCACATAAACCTTCCTCTCCCCAACTTGAATTCAACCAACATTAATGTGTGAATACTCCCTACTTTCTAAGGCAAGGTAAAAATTCATACAACAACATATAGTTGAGGGTTCAAGAAACAAATAAATCAACATCCATACAAAAAAGTGAATTGACACTCATAGATAAGCATCAAGTTCAAATAAAAATGGATGTTGATAAAAGTTCAAAGGGGATAACAAAGGATCACACACTCACAAGGTGAATTGAATATTTGGCCAAGGTAGTTATGCTCAAAATCAACAAAATGCCTTGATCATTTTCTTGCAATCATACAATCAACACAAAATAAAAGATTAAGCATAATAAAATCCAGTTAAACAAGAATGTGGACTCTCAACATATGTAAACAATGGAAAGCTTCCTCACATTTATGGTTAAAAAGAGGACTAAAGTGATTCAATTCATGAGCAAGTAATGCAAAAAGAATGAATGGCATGGTAATTGTACAAATGATAAATTTTCTAAACATGTTATGCTATAGAAAGCGATAAACGAGTACCTGACGTGTAGCAACTTTGAAAATTATCATTACCATACATCCGCGAGTTAAAACGATCAAACTCGGAAAATCACCTCAAAAGTCTTCAAGTTACCGAACCAAAATTTGAGTCCAAACAACAACAAAAGAATTAGAAAAATAATACTAATTTTATTCAATACAAAAAGCCTTGGTGAAAGTGGGAAAAAGGAAAACCAAGTGAAAATTTTAAAAGAATTCACTGGCCCTGCATAGCAGAGCGCGCTAAGCGCGCTACACCAGTTGCAGAAAAATGACAGCAACAGGTGCAACTGCTATGCAAGCTCCACTTACACACCTATACAATCTCATTTACACATCTAAACAATATTTACAATACATACAAACTTCCACAAGCTAAAACACTACAAACTTGTGGAAAATAACAAATTGACATAACAAAACAAAAGCAAATAACAATACAAAAACTTGGTGAAAAGGAATTAACAAGTTGAAAAGTGAAAATTTGAAATTAAGAGCAAGTCCTATTTCAACTTGTTAAAACATAAGTCACCAAACAACATAAACATAAACAAACAAAAACATGTTTGTTTTACGTCGTAAGCTCGACGCCTTTATTGTGCGAGCACTAGTAACCTCCTCTCGTCATGCCATGGTATTTCCACACCGCGCAAACCTAAAGAAAGTGTCCTAACAACCACACAACAAACGTTACGAGTACGAGACAATTCACAACATCACATGAAAACTAAGAAAATCACAATTATGTACAAGTATGGAAAGTAAACACAACATGTACAAGTAACATATACAAGTTCATATACATAGTCTATACAACATATACATTAATTACAAAACTCAAAAACAACGGAATTATCGCAATACAAAACCAATAAAACCAATCCCCGACAACGGCGCCATTTTGTTGCTGCGGTATAGCGGCAAGCAAAGAGTTGGTATTATTTTTACCGGGTGATATATACCGGTTAGGTTATATCGTATCGTGTCCACAGAGATTGATTATTGATTCGTCGTTCGACAATTCTACCGTTAATGAGTTTGAGATTAAAAGAAATGAAAATAAAAGACAAAAAGTAAATGAACAAAAAGTATAAAGGATAGACAGCTTGTCCGGAACGAATGTAAACTACCCGTCACAGACTTAAATCTACCACCCATGTTATACTCGGCCTACGATACTCGTTTGTGTCATCACATACCTCTCACAACCTAAGCTATTTCTAACCCAAATTGAGAATCCTCCTAAATCATCTCAATATCCATTCCTGGCATATCTCAACAACATAGGAATCAACTACGTCACCTCCATACCCATTCTTGGCATACTTCACCGACGCAGAGGCATTAAGTTCGGGTACTCTATAGTGAATGTTAGATCTAAACCCATCTCTAGCATTCAGAAACTAACAGATAATCATCCTAGGTAAGAATCTAAGCAATCTATTCCTAGCAAAGCTCAAATCCCTAACATAAAGTAAAAACCCAAGATAATCACCGACACAAATTCGTAAAGCAAACTTTATACAAACCATATGCGATAAATATACAAGAGTTATGAGTAGATATACATACAAAACCCAACAAAAGAGATTACAAATAGAAGAGAAGAAGAGGAACCACAAATCTACATTGGTTGTCAAGCCAATCGAAGAGGGATTCGACTCCGGATCATCAAAATGCAAGCTCCAATGTTGTTTTCCAAGCAAATCTATCAAAAATATGAAGGTGATGGTGTTGGGACTCAAAAATACCCAACCCATAACCTAAAAATGTGTTTTGAGCCCCTTTTAAAGAATTCTGATGTCGCAGGTCGCGCTCAGCGCGCTATTCGCGCTAAGCGCGGTCTGTTATTTTCAGCATTTTGTTTTTGCCATATCTTGAGAACCGTAACTCGGAATTGAGTCCGGTTTGAAGCGTTGGAAAGCTTATTCAATGCTCTATCTAACCATGAAGAAATATCAAGCAAATTGATGATTTTTATTTTGATGATTTTGAGCTTTATTCATTGTTGAGTTGCCCAAATCGCGCATTTGGAGCCGTGTCTTCGACACTTTATTACTCAATGCTCCAATTATGAATGAATACCTATAAAAGATATGAAAAACTATCAAATGATATAATATTTACACAAAAACTCAATTATTCTATTATGTACACAAATATACTAAAAGCGGAGGATTTATTCGAAGAATATCAACAAAAGAACGGATAAGTGCCACAAAATGTATATACAAAATAACTACATTTTGGCACTTATCAATTCTCCCCAACTTGAAACATTGTTTGTCCTCAAACAAAGTCAAGTAACTCAAAGAAACAAAGATGATAATCAAAGAATCACAAATCAACAAGTTTTAAAAAACGGAAAACAAATGTATGGTTCAAACGAAAACGTACACGACGAATACTTACTTACCACTATCCTACAACGATAACATATAAACGAAACAAATCTTAAGTACAAAAGTCATGCAAAACATTCTAAAACAAAACAAGCTCAATCATGAATCACACATAGCAAAAATTCATCGGTAGATGAAGAACACACAAAGGTGAGGGATAAAAAACACTCCTCCACAATCTTGCAAACAAAAGACTAAATTATGCATTCATCCAAAAACGTATTGAAAATACAAATGCAAGAATCACAAGGGCTTTTCAAGGTTGTAATGTGGCTTGGGTTAACAAACAAGTGATAAGTCCTAAAGCTAATCGAAACAAAAACTTGCCTAAACCTAAGGGAGTGATCAACTCACAAAGTTCCAAACAATATAATTTCAATCAAACTTCTTCTTCATCATAAATTTTACACCAAACACACCTCACTTATTAACATAACATTATTCCTACTCTTTTTGTTTTTCTTTTTTCAAAACTTTTCTCTTTTTTTCTTTCTTTTTCTAATCTTTCTTTTTCACATTTTTTTTTCTTTTTCTTTTCTCAACCTCATACCAACCACGATATAAGCACATAAACCTTCCTCTCCCCAACTTGAATTCAACCAACATTAATGTGTGAATACTCCCTACTTTCTAAGGCAAGGTAAAAATTCATACAACAACATATAGTTGAGGGTTCAAGAAACAAAGAAATCAACATCCATACAAAAAAGTGAATTGACACTCATAGACAAGCATCAAGTTCAAATAAAAATGGATGTTGATAAAAGTTCAAAGGGGATAACAAAGGATCACACACTCACAAGGTGAATTGAATATTTGGCCAAGGTAGTTATGCTCAAAATCAACAAAATGCCTTGATCATTTTCTTGCAATCATACAATCAACACAAAATAAAAGATTAAGCATAATAAAATCCAGTTAAACAAGAATGTGGACTCTCAACATATGTAAACAATGGAAAGCTTCCTCACATTTATGGTTTAAAAGAGGACTAAAGTGATTCAATTCATGAGCAAGTAATGCAAAAAGAATGAATGGCATGGTAATTGTACAAATGATAAATTTTCTAAACATGTTATGCTATAGAAAGCGATAAACGAGTACCTGACGTGTAGCAACTTTGAAAATTATCATTACCATACATCCGCGAGTTAAAACGATCAAACTCGGAAAATCACCTCAAAAGTCTTCAAGTTACCGAACCAAAATTTGAGTCCAAACAACAACAAAAGAATTAGAAAAATAATACTAATTTTATTCAATACAAAAAGCCTTGGTGAAAGTGGGAAAAAGGAAAACCAAGTGAAAATTTTAAAAGAATTCACTGGCCCTGCATAGCAGAGCGCGCTAAGCGCGCTACACCAGTTGCAGAAAAATGACAGCAACAGGTGCAACTGCTATGCAAGCTCCACTTACACACCTATACAATCTCATTTACACATCTAAACAATATTTACAATACATACAAACTTCCACAAGCTAAAACACTACAAACTTGTGGAAAATAACAAATTGACATAACAAAACAAAAGCAAATAACAATACAAAAACTTGGTGAAAAGGAATTAACAAGTTGAAAAGTGAAAATTTGAAATTAAGAGCAAGTCCTATTTCAACTTGTTAAAACATAAGTCACCAAACAACATAAACATAAACAAACAAAAACATGCTTGTTTTACGTCGTAAGCTCGACGCCTTTATTGTGTGAGCACTAGTAACCTCCTCTCGTCATGCCATGGTATTTCCACACCGCGCAAACCTAAAGAAAGTGTCCTAACAACCACACAACAAACGTTACGAGTACGAGACAATTCACAACATCACATGAAAACTAAGAAAATCACAATTATGTACAAGTATGGAAAGTAAACACAACATGTACAAGTAACATATACAAGTTCATGTACAAAGTCTATACAACATATACATTAATTACAAAACTCAAAAACAACGGAATTATCGCAATACAAAACCAATAAAACCAATCCCCGACAACGGCGCCATTTTGTTGCTGCGGTATAGCGGCAAGCAAAGAGTTGGTATTATTTTTACCGGGTGATATATACCGGTTAGGTTATATCGTATCGTGTCCACAGAGATTGGTTATTGATTCGTCGTTCGACAATTCTACCGTTAATGAGTTTGAGATTAAAAGAAATGAAAATAAAAGACAAAAAGTAAATGAACAAAAAGTATAAAGGATAGACAGCTTGTCCGGAACGAATGTAAACTACCCGTCACAGACTTAAATCTACCACCCATGTTATACTCGGCCTACGATACTCGTTTGTGTCATCACATACCTCTCACAACCTAAGCTATTTCTAACCCAAATTGAGAATCCTCCTAAATCATCTCAATATCCATTCCTGGCATATCTCAACAACATAGGAATCAACTACGTCACCTCCATACCCATTCCTGGCATACTTCACCGACGCAGAGGCATTAAGTTCGGGTACTCTATAGTGAATGTTAGATCTAAACTCATCTCTAGCATTCAGAAACTAACAGATAATCATCCTAGGTAAGAATCTAAGCAATCTATTCCTAGCAAAGCTCAAATCCCTAACATAAAGTAAAAACCCAAGATAATCACCGACACAAATTCGTAAAGCAAACTTTATACAAACCATATGCGATAAATATACAAGAGTTATGAGTAGATATACATACAAAACCCAACAAAAGAGATTACAAATAGAAGAGAAGAAGAGGAACCACAAATCTACATTGGTTGTCAAGCCAATCGAAGAGGGATTCGACTCCGGATCATCAAAATGCAAGCTCCAATGTTGTTTTCCAAGCAAATCTATCAAAAATATGAAGGTGATGGTGTTGGGACTCAAAAATACCCAACCCATAACCTAAAAATGTGTTTTGAGCCCCTTTTAAAGAATTCTGATGTCGCAGGTCGCGCTCAGCGCGCTATTCGCGCTAAGCGCGGTCTGTTATTTTCAGCATTTTGTTTTTGCTATATCTTGAGAACCGTAACTCGGAATTGAGCCCGGTTTGAAGCGTTGGAAAGCTTATTCAATGCTCTATCTAACCATGAAGAAATATCAAGCAAATTGATGATTTTTATTTTGATGATTTTGAGCTTTATTCATTGTTGAGTTGCCCAAATCGCGCATTTGGAGCCGTGCCTTCGACACTTTATTACTCAATGCTCCAATTATGAATGAATACCTATAAAAGATATGAAAAACTATCAAATGATATAATATTTACACAAAAACTCAATTATTCTATTACGTACACAAATATACTAAAAGCGGGGGATTTATTCGAAGAATATCAACAAAAGAACGGATAAGTGCCACAAAATGTATATACAAAATAACTACATTTTGGCACTTATCAACTCTCCCCAACTTGAAACATTGTTTGTCCTCAAACAAAGTCAAGTAACTCAAAGAAACAAAGATGATAATCAAAGAATCACAAATCAACAAGTTTTAAAAAACGAAAAACAAATGTATGGTTCAAACGAAAACGTACACGACGAATACTTACTTACCACTATCCTACAACGATAACATATAAACGAAACAAATCTTAAGTACAAAAGTCATGCAAAACATTCTAAAACAAAACAAGCTCAATCATGAATCACACATAGCAAAAATTCATCGGTAGATGAAGAACACACAAAGGTGAGGGATAAAAAACACTCCTCCACAATCTTGCAAACAAAAGACTAAATTATGCATTCATCCAAAAACGTATTGAAAATACAAATGCAAGAATCACAAGGGCTTTTCAAGGTTGTAATGTGGCTTGGTTAACAAACAAGTGATAAGTCCTAAAGCTAATCGAAACAAAAACTTGCCTAAACCTAAGGGAGTGATCAACTCACAAAGTTCCAAACAATATAATTTCAATCAAACTTCTTCTTCATCATAAATTTTACACCAAACACACCTCACTTATTAACATAACATTATTCCTACTCTTTTTGTTTTTCTTTTTTCAAAACTTTTCTCTTTTTTTCTTTCTTTTTCTAATCTTTCTTTTTCACATTTTTTTTTCTTTTTCTTTTCTCAACCTCATACCAACCACGATATAAGCACATAAACCTTCCTCTCCCCAACTTGAATTCAACCAACATTAATGTGTGAATACTCCCTACTTTCTAAGGCAAGGTAAAAATTCATACAACAACATATAGTTGAGGGTTCAAGAAACAAATAAATCAACATCCAT
Organism: Vicia sativa; assembly: GCA_021764765.1. Classification (NCBI taxonomy): domain Eukaryota; kingdom Viridiplantae; phylum Streptophyta; class Magnoliopsida; order Fabales; family Fabaceae; genus Vicia; species Vicia sativa. The sequence continues at coordinate 237,307,887 of CM038794.1, read as the reverse complement.
ACAAAAAAGTGAATTGACACTCATAGATAAGCATCAAGTTCAAATAAAAATGGATGTTGATAAAAGTTCAAAGGGGATAACAAAGGATCACACACTCACAAGGTGAATTGAATATTTGGCCAAGGTAGTTATGCTCAAAATCAACAAAATGCCTTGATCATTTTCTTGCAATCATACAATCAACACAAAATAAAAGATTAAGCATAATAAAATCCAGTTAAACAAGAATGTGGACTCTCAACATATGTAAACAATGGAAAGCTTCCTCACATTTATGGTTTAAAAGAGGACTAAAGTGATTCAATTCATGAGCAAGTAATGCAAAAAGAATGAATGGCATGGTAATTGTACAAATGATAAATTTTCTAAACATGTTATGCTATAGAAAGCGATAAACGAGTACCTGACGTGTAGCAACTTTGAAAATTATCATTACCATACATCCGCGAGTTAAAACGATCAAACTCGGAAAATCACCTCAAAAGTCTTCAAGTTACCGAACCAAAATTTGAGTCCAAACAACAACAAAAGAATTAGAAAAATAATACTAATTTTATTCAATACAAAAAGCCTTGGTGAAAGTGGGAAAAAGGAAAACCAAGTGAAAATTTTAAAAGAATTCACTGGCCCTGCATAGCAGAGCGCGCTAAGCGCGCTACACCAGTTGCAGAAAAATGACAGCAACAGGTGCAACTGCTATGCAAGCTCCACTTACACACCTATACAATCTCATTTACACATCTAAACAATATTTACAATACATACAAACTTCCACAAGCTAAAACACTACAAACTTGTGGAAAATAACAAATTGACATAACAAAACAAAAGCAAATAACAATACAAAAACTTGGTGAAAAGGAATTAACAAGTTGAAAAGTGAAAATTTGAAATTAAGAGCAAGTCCTATTTCAACTTGTTAAAACATAAGTCACCAAACAACATAAACATAAACAAACAAAAACATGCTTGTTTTACGTCGTAAGCTCGACGCCTTTATTGTGTGAGCACTAGTAACCTCCTCTCGTCATGCCATGGTATTTCCACACCGCGCAAACCTAAAGAAAGTGTCCTAACAACCACACAACAAACGTTACGAGTACGAGACAATTCACAACATCACATGAAAACTAAGAAAATCACAATTATGTACAAGTATGGAAAGTAAACACAACATGTACAAGTAACATATACAAGTTCATGTACAAAGTCTATACAACATATACATTAATTACAAAACTCAAAAACAACGGAATTATCGCAATACAAAACCAATAAAACCAATCCCCGACAACGGCGCCATTTTGTTGCTGCGGTATAGCGGCAAGCAAAGAGTTGGTATTATTTTTACCGGGTGATATATACCGGTTAGGTTATATCGTATCGTGTCCACAGAGATTGGTTATTGATTCGTCGTTCGACAATTCTACCGTTAATGAGTTTGAGATTAAAAGAAATGAAAATAAAAGACAAAAAGTAAATGAACAAAAAGTATAAAGGATAGACAGCTTGTCCGGAACGAATGTAAACTACCCGTCACAGACTTAAATCTACCACCCATGTTATACTCGGCCTACGATACTCGTTTGTGTCATCACATACCTCTCACAACCTAAGCTATTTCTAACCCAAATTGAGAATCCTCCTAAATCATCTCAATATCCATTCCTGGCATATCTCAACAACATAGGAATCAACTACGTCACCTCCATACCCATTCTTGGCATACTTCACCGACGCAGAGGCATTAAGTTCGGGTACTCTATAGTGAATGTTAGATCTAAACCCATCTCTAGCATTCAGAAACTAACAGATAATCATCCTAGGTAAGAATCTAAGCAATCTATTCCTAGCAAAGCTCAAATCCATAACATAAAGTAAAAACCCAAGATAATCACCGACACAAATTCGTAAAGCAAACTTTATACAAACCATATGCGATAAATATACAAGAGTTATGAGTAGATATACATACAAAACCCAACAAAAGAGATTACAAATAGAAGAGAAGAAGAGGAACCACAAATCTACATTGGTTGTCAAGCCAATCGAAGAGGGATTCGACTCCGGATCATCAAAATGCAAGCTCCAATGTTGTTTTCCAAGCAAATCTATCAAAAATATGAAGGTGATGGTGTTGGGACTCAAAAATACCCAACCCATAACCTAAAAATGTGTTTTGAGCCCCTTTTAAAGAATTCTGATGTCGCAGGTCGCGCTCAGCGCGCTATTCGCGCTAAGCGCGGTCTGTTATTTTCAGCATTTTGTTTTTGCCATATCTTGAGAACCGTAACTCGGAATTGAGTCCGGTTTGAAGCGTTGGAAAGCTTATTCAATGCTCTATCTAACCATGAAGAAATATCAAGCAAATTGATGATTTTTATTTTGATGATTTTGAGCTTTATTCATTGTTGAGTTGCCCAAATCGCGCATTTGGAGCCGTGCCTTCGACACTTTATTACTCAATGCTCCAATTATGAATGAATACCTATAAAAGATATGAAAAACTATCAAATGATATAATATTTACACAAAAACTCAATTATTCTATTATGTACACAAATATACTAAAAGCGGAGGATTTATTCGAAGAATATCAACAAAAGAACGGATAAGTGCCACAAAATGTATATACAAAATAACTACATTTTGGCACTTATCAGTGTGCTAGGTGGAAACCCCAATTGAGTTGGTATTGGTGCATATAGGCAGCTGAGAGATTTTCAAAGGAACAATCCTCCATTTTTTAAAGGCACACGCGACCCTGAAGGCGCTCAGAAGTGGCTGAAGGAGATTGAAAGGATCTTCCTAGTGATTGATTATGCTGAGGACCTGAAGGTGAGATATGGTACTCATATGCTGGTAAAAGAGGCTGATGACTGGTGGATTTCTATTAGGACTGAGATGGAGCAAGATGGTGTTGCACTGACTTGGGCTGCATTCAGAAGGGCTTTTCTGAGGAGGTACTTTCCTGAAGATATTCTGGGAAAGAAAGAGATTGAATTCTTGGAGCTCAAGCAGGGTAATATGATTGTCAGTGAGTATGCTTCCATGTTTACTGAATTAGCTAAGTATTATGCTCACTATAATAATGATGAGGCAGAAGAATTTTCTAAGTGTATGAAGTTTGAAAACGGTCTTTATGATGAGATCAAGTAATTAGGTATCAGGTATCAGCAGATTCGTAGGTTTTCTGACTTGGTAGATTATAGCCGAATTTTTGAAGAGGATATTACAAATACTAGATCACGCTCTCGTGGAATAGTTGACAAGAATGGAAAACAACATATGGATTGGGGCAAGCCATATAGCAGAGGTGACCAGAAGTTCGGTGGATGGAAAAGGCCTAGTGGAGGAGACTCTAGTGCTCTTATTAGGTGCTATAAATGTGGTGAATATGGGCATCTCATTCAGGAATGTAAGAGTGAAGAGAAGAAGTGTTATAAATATGGAAAACCTGGACATTTACCTAATGATTGCAGAACAAGGACAGTGACTTGCGACAACTGTGGGGAAGAAGGTCATACTCGCCCGTAGTGTACCAAATCGAAGAAGGAGCAGTTTGGTGGAAAAATGTTTGCTTTATCTGGGTTAGAGACTAATCCTGAGGATCGATTGATTAAAGGTACGTGTTTTATTCATGGCAAACCTTTGATTGCGATTATTGATACTGGAGCGACTCATTCGTTTATTTCTTTGAATTGTGCTAAAGGATTAAAATTGGATATATCTTATATGAAAGGAAGTATGGTTAGTTACACTACCGCGTCGGGTTCAGGGACTATTTCGTTTGTGTGTAGGAATTGTCCTATTGAAATATTTGGTAGGAGTTTTGGTATGGATTTCATATTTCTACCGTTAGAACAACTTGACATCATCCTTGTAATGAACTGGTTGGAATTCAACCGGGTTCATATTAATTGTTTTGCGAAGAGTGTTATCTTCCCTAAAGTTATTGGTGTCGAGGACTTGACTATGTCTGCTAGGAAAGTGAATGAAGCTATTAATGAAGGTGCAGTGGTATTTATGTTGTTGGTTTCTTTAGAAATTAAAGGGAAGGCTAAGAGTAATGAATTACCAGTCGAGTGTGAATTCCCAGAAGTTTTTCCAGAAGATGTTAGCGAGTTGCCCCCTGAGAGAGAAGTGCAATTTGCTATAGATTTAATTCCTAGAACTAGTCCTATATTGATGGCACCGTATCGCATGTCGACATCTGAGTTGGAGAAATTGAAGAGTCAATTAGAGGAGTTACTTGAAAAGAAATTTACTCGTCCATGTGTCACCATGGGGTGCTCCTGTGTTGTTAGTTAAGAAGAAAGAGGGTTCTATGAGACTGTGTTGATTACAAGCAATTGAACAAAGTTACAATCAAGAATCGGTATCCACTGCCGAGGATTGATGATTTGATGGATCAATTAGTTGGAGCTTGTGTATTCAATAAGATTGATCTAAGGTCTGGATATGATCAGATTCGTGTAAAAGCGGAAGATATTCAGAAGACTGCGTTTAGAACGGGGTATGGATATTATGGGTATTATGTTATGTCGTTTGGAGTTACTAATGCACCTGGTGTTTTTATGGAGTATATGAACATGATATTTCATCCGTATCTTGATAAGTTTGTGGTGATCTTTATTGATGACATTCTGATTTATTCAAAGAATTACGAAGAACATGCAAAACATCTCAGAATTGTGTTAGAGTTACTGAAAGACAAGAAGCTTTATGCGAACTTATCCAAATGTGAATTCTGGTTGAGTGAATTAAGCTTTCTTGGTCATATGATTTCTAAGAATGGTATTGTTGTTGATCCTACGAAGGTAGAAGCGGTATCTCAAGGGGAGGCGCCGAAATCTGTTTCTAAAATCCGTAGTTTTCTTGGTCTTGCAGGTTACTATAGAAAAATCATTGAGGCATTTTCAAAGTTGGCATTGTTGTTAACTAAGTTGATGAGAAAAGTACAAGCGTTTGTATGGGATTCTGAATGTGAAAAGGGTTTTCAAGATTTGAAAAGAAGATTGACAAGTGCTCCGATCTTGATTTTGCTGAATTCGGCTAAATCTTTTATCGTATATTGTGATGCTTCACTGATGGGTTTAGGTGGTGTTTTGATGCAAAATCGGCAGGTAGTAGCTTATGCTTCAAGGCAATTAAAAGTGCATGAAAGGAATTACCCGACTCATGATTTAGAGTTGGCGGCTGTGGTATTTGTTTTGAAACTGTGGAGACACTACTTGTATGGTTCTCGATTTGAGGTGTTTAGCGATCATAAGAGTCTGAAATATCTCTTTGATCAGAGAGAGCTCAATATGAGGCAAAGGAGATGGTTGGAATTTCTGAAGGATTATGATTTTGGTTTGAATGACCATCCTGGTAAGGCAAACATCATTGCAAATGCGTTGAGTAGGAAATCTTTGCATATGTCTATGCTGATGGTGCGTAAATTGGATTTAATTGGACAGTTTAGAGACTTGAGTCTGGTATATGAAAACACTCCTAATAGTGTTAAGCTGGGTGTGCTGAAATAGACTAGTGGTATTCTGGAGGAAATCAGAATCGTACAGAAATCGATGTTGGTTTAGTTGATAGATTGAGTTTGATCAACCAAGGTTAATGAGGTGATTTCCGAATTGATGAGAATAATATCATGAGATTTGGTGATAGAGTTTGTGTTCCAGATGTTGTTGAACTCAAGAAGAGTATTCTTGAAGAAGGACACTGTAGCGGGTTGAGTATTCATCCTGGTGCCACTAAAATGTACCATGATCTGAAAAGGTTGTTTTAATGGTCGGGAATGAAGAAAGAGATTGTTGAATTTGTTTATGCTTGTTTGGTTTGTCAGAAGTCAAAGATTGAACATCAGAAACCGTCTATATTTATGCAACCATTGTTTATTCCGGAATGGAAGTGGGATAACATTTCTATGGACTTCGTGTCTGGCTTACCGAGGACAGTTAGGAACAGTGAGGCTATTCGGGTTATTATGGATAGGTTGACGAAATCTGCTTATTTTATACAATTAAGGATGGATTATCCGATGGAGAAGTTGGCTCAGTTGTATATTGATAAGATAGTGAGTATGCATGATATTCCTTCTAGTATTGTGTCGGATAGAGATCCGAGGTTTACATCTAGATTCTGGGAAGGTTTGCAGAAAGCCTTGGGGTACTAAACTGAGATTGAGTTCTACTTATCATCCGTAGACAGATGGTCAGACGGAGATGATGATTTAGTTGTTAGAGGATTTGTTGTGTGCTTGTGTGTTGGAAAAAGGTGGAGCTTGGGATAGTTATTTACCTTTGATTGAATTCACCTATAACAACAATTTACATTCGAGTATTGGTATGGCTCCGTTTAAGGCGTTGTATGGTAGGAGGTGCAGGACACCTTTGTGTTGGTATGAATCTGGAGAAAGTGCAGTGATTAGACCTGAGATTGTTCAACAGACTACAAAAAAGATCAAATGATTCATGAGAAGATGAAAGCTTCTCAAAGTCGTCAGAAGAGTTATCATGATAAGAGGAGGAAGACCCTAGAGTTCAGTGCGGGAGATCATGTGTTTATGCGAGTTACTACTATGACTGGTATTGGTCGAGCTTTGAAGTCAAAGAAGTTGACTCCGTGTTTTATTGGTATGTTTTAGACTACGGAAAGGATTGGAGAGGTTGCTTATCGAATTGCTTTACCGCCGACACTTGCGAATTTTGCATGATATATTCCATGTATCTCAGTTGAGGAAGTACATTGCAAATCCATCACATGAAATCCAAGTAGACAATATACAGGTGCAATATAATTTGACTATTGAAACATTGCTTATGAGGATTGAGGATCGAAAATTGAAGCAGTTGCAGGGTAAGGAAATAGCATTGGTAAAAGTAGCTTAGGGAGGACTAGTAGGTGGTAATGTTACCTGTGAGCTGGAGAGTCAAGTGAAGGACTCTTATCCAGAATTGTTCGTTTAAGGTATGTTTTCGAGCTATTGTACCCCAAAATTTACCCTCTTGATTTAGGATTATGTTTCATCATAAACATCATATTGCATTGCATTCATATCTCATCATAGGATCCAAGGTCTTTGGGTTCTCAAGATCTCTACAAGCTAAGGAGGTTGATTGTGTTAGCATACCCTTCTGAGGGAATCCCAAATTCTCATGTCTGTGAATCTTTCAAGTCACAATGATGTATTATGCCTTAGGACATCTTATATGTCTCATTGATTCCTCAAAAGTTGAAGTTTTACAAAGAGTTGGGGAGAAATTCATCTATGGCACTCATCTGATGAAATTAGGGTTTTGGCCCTCTGTGGAGTTTGAAGCTTGGATGAGTCAATTTCTTGAAGTATTACCTTCTTATTATCATTTGAGTTGTCATGGTTCAAACATGCATTATCCACCAGAGTGCTACGTATCAGAGCAACAACACCAAGTCGAACTATTGAAGGAAAATAATATATTAAAATCAGATAATGTAAATCACTTATTCGCAAATTATTCCACAACAAACAATTCTATAATTCATTCAATAATCACAATGAATCAAAATGCTACGTGAGATCCAACAACTTATTTAAAAGCACATGCATGTGGTTCCAATGGAGTGAAACTCCCAACGTAAAATCTTCTAATATCCGAGGCATCAACAAGGCATAAGCCTTCATCATCAATGTGTTGCCAATCCAGGCCATCGTAAACAGAGCAAAACTCTCATCATAATATTTTTGCTAATCCAGACCATCGTGTTTATGCAATGTATGCGACAACATAATGCAACTCAACAACAACAATAAAATCATTAAATCAACATCAACTTCATCATAATTTCATAATTGGCTATAAGCCTTCACCGTAATAATAATTTAACATCATTCAACGTTGGCACAAGGCCTACAACATGGTTCATCAATTTAACACAAGATAACACAATCAATTTAACACAATCAATACAAGCAAACATCAACAACATCTGCTACACAATTAATCTTGACAATTCTACATCGAAAAAAATTATATACCACTACTATTATTTAATCATGTAATTATACTGCTATTAAAATAATACTACTGTCAAAACCCTACTAATCTACACCGAAAAAAATTATATACCACTACTATTATTACTCTGTACTATTAATATGTAATATAAGTTACAAAACAGGCAAGTATCATAATACCTTAAACATCCGGAAAGTACTATTAATATAATTTACAAAAACAAGCAATTAGTATAATATTTTAAACATGCAACAACTACTATTAATATAATTTACAAAGCAAGAAAATTACTATAATATTTTAAACATGCAGGCTGCAGCAAGTACTATTAGTGATGAAACCAAAATAAAAGTGTGTCTTTCCTTCCTACAAGGTGTGATGTTCATCATAATAAGTGTGATGTTCATCACATATAAGACAAAAATACATGCCCTTCATCACACCTTTGTGTCATTCATCACATGCCATGCCGCCCCCTGCTTGCATTGTGCCATTCGACACCCTCCCTTTGCATTCTTGTGTCGTTCGACACTTCTTGTCTCACCATATGCATGCCATTCAGCATGCCCTCCTTCCCAATACGTGTCGTTCCGCACATTCCCCTTATCTAGGGTGTGTCGTTCGATAACCGTCTTCCCTGCGCACAATTTTCTTTCTTCTACAATTTTTCCGTGTCATTCTATACTTCCTCCGATTACTTCACAAACCACAGTTTCACACAAAATTTTGCATTGATCATCCCAAATCATAATTTTCCAGTGTCAATATCAATTATACAATCAATTCATGAGTAGTTTTCAACACCCTAACATCAAACAATTTTTCAACAACCAGAATAACTACAAACACATAGTAATTTTCCCATTATCCTAATTTCCACATACAACCCATTAGAAAGTCAGAACCCCACCCTTACTTTGGATTTAAGGTCACTCTACGGAGTTCCGGTCGAATTTCTGCTTCGGCTTTGGTCTGCAATTCTCTTCCGACGATAATTTTCTCCAAAACTCTTGTTCCTCTTTTTCCCAATATTTATCTTCTCTCACGCACTGGTTCTTTTTCTTTTCCTTGTTTTCTAAAATCTTCTCCAACTAACCTAATTTCTTATTTATATATAATACTTACTAATAATTCTATTTCTCTTGAGCTTAATTCCTACACCCCCACTTTACTTCATACTACCACTACAACAAGCCAAACAATAATTATTCTAATATTACTATTATTATTATTAACCAATTAATACTATTATTAATATTAATTTTACTGACTATTCAACAATTAAACAACTAAATCAACTAACAACTCGACAACTTAAATTATAAATAATTCGAAAATAGTTAATTAACTAATTAATTAAATAACTGAGCGTTACAACTCTCTCCCACTTAGAATATTTTCGTCCTCGAAAATCTAATAGCTACTACCAGTGGCGGAGCCAGGAACCTGGCTCAGGGGGTTCAAACAATTCTAAATAATAAAATAATTAATTATTATTATAATTTAAAAATAAATAATTTGATTTTTATGCAATTAAAATATTAATATTAATTTTTTATTTAAATAAAATTATATATTAAAAATATTATATTATATTATATATTTTTTAACTATTATATAATTTCTATTAATTAAAAAAAATTAATATTATAATTTAATATATACTCTATGTAAATAGAAATCATAATAAAACGATAATTTTTTGGATAGACTAGTGACAGGTTGTTACATTATACCATTACTACTTATACACATAAAACTCATGTTTGACTCCCTATTTTGATAGTTTTAGAAATTAGCTTAAGACTTTAACTACGTAAAAATAGAGGTGACAACGTGGCCTAAGAAAGAAAACAGAAATTTATGAGAGAAAGAAGGTGGCCTACACCCACCACCATTAACTCATGAGAGAGAAAAGAAAAGACAACTCGTAGATAGAGAGGAAAAAGCAAACGTGGATGAGAGAAAAATACATGGTGCAAGCTCAATATTTGAGGGAGTTCAAAGTTCCTATTATTAATAAAGTTAGGTGTAAAATAGAAGATTGAGGGGGTGCAATTGCATCCCCTGAGCTACATGTAGCTCCGCCCCTGGCTACTACCATTCTTAACGTGATTTTCGCACCTAACTCATTGATCTCTAATTCACGTTTGGCTACACTTCGGCCACTGCTTCCCATCACAACAATAACTCAACACAATTTAAATCAACTACACCCATTGCTAAACACTCAACGCCTCCGCAAAATAATTCGTTAACAACTTATCAATCACTTCAACATCATTCTGATATATCAACATTCAAAACTATAACATACTTATACTTCGATATCCAACATCACATTATCACCTTAACAACATCTTCCACACAACCAACAACAATAAAGCAAAGAGTAGCATCAGTATCAATAATAGTAATTAAAGGAGTACTATTATTGAAACATGTACCTATGATGAGTTTGTCCTCATTAGATATTTGAGTCGCCAACCAACGCAAACACTTTCCCACCGGTTTGTGCCTTCTTCGGTTTCTGACACAGACTACTAATGTGTCCCTCTTCACCACAGTTGAAATAAATCACCTCCTTGTGCTTGCACTCAGACATTGCATGTCCAATCTTTTCACAACGAAAATACCTCTTCACTTCGTTAGTGCACACGTTACTCTTATGACCAGGTTTCCCACATTTGAAACAAGTCACAATAGCAGGAGCATCTCCCCCACTTGTTCTCTGGCCCTCAACAACTTCTTGTTTACCTTTACCAGCTGGAGCATCGTAAGGCTTACCACGATTCTGATACTTGCTCCTCTTCTCACTAATGATCTTGTAATGAGCATTATTATCTTCTTCATAAATCCTGTAGCTATCAACCAAATCAGAGAAAACACGAATCTTCTGATATCCAACTGCTTTTTTGATCTCTGAGCACAACCCGTTCTCAAACTTGATGCAATTTAAAAACTCAACAGTCGCCTCACTATAGTGCGGATAGAACTTAGCCAACTCAACAAACTTTGCAGCATACTCCGTAACCAACATCTTCCCTTGCTTCAACACAAGAAACTCAATTTCCTTCTGACCTCGAACATCCTCAGGATAATACTTCCTCAGAAACTCTCTACGGAACACAACCCAAGTGATATCCTCACCTGCAACATCCAACCTCTGACGAGTCTCTAGCCACCAGTCATCAACTTCGACTGCTAGCATATGAGTCCCATAACGAACCTTCTTAGCTGGAGTGCAGTCCATCACACAGAAGATCCTCTCAATCTCTTTCAACCAACTCAACGCTCTATCAGGATCATACTTACCCTTGAAGGTAGGTGGATTCTCCCTCTGAAAGGTTTCCAAACTATGAGATCCAGCATCCCCGTTAGCGTTCAGCTGATTTGCAAAGCATCGACCATTCCTTCCAAAGCATCAACAATTGCAGCATCATTCCTTCCAGCCATCTCAACTTATTACTACAACATAAACAACGGTTAGAAAACTAATTAACAATACTCGATTATTAAACGACACAATGACTCGACAACTTTGGTCGGACGAACCAACCAAGCTCTGATACCACTAATGTAACACCCCATTTTTACCCAACAAATTACATAAAAATTAGAGTTACAAAAATTCCCCAACCAACAAATAGAGTGTCACGCATTCAACATAAAACAAACAACAATCACCTGTAGTTCAGATACATAGCACAAAATTTCATATAAATCAATAACAAGATGTTTATTCTTCAAAATAAATAACTTTTATTTCTACGCAGCGAATTCATAGAATTTAAACCAAAATATCATGGCATCATGGCCAATTCAAAATAACTTTAAGATAGCAAAATTTAAATTCAAACAATCATAACATCTTTCTCCAACAATAAAACAACTTAAAATCTTAGTCTTCAACAAAACAACTTAAAACATCCAGCAACGGAATAAAATCAACAATAAAGCAAACATGCATTATCCCCCTGAGTGCTACATATCAGAGAGACAACACCGACTCGAACTATTGAAGGTAGACATCCTTCACTCTGGATTACCTGCACGTTACCCACATAGAGGCAACATCACAACACAAGGGGTGAGATATCTAAAAAATATAATAAGTCATATGATAAATAATATATATTAGAATCAGATAATGTAAATCACCGCTTCGCAAATTATTCAACAGCAAACAATTCTATAATTCATTCAATAATCACAACGACTCAAAATGCTACATGAGATGCAACAACTTATTCAAGTGCACATGCATGTGGTACCAATGGAGCAGATCTCCCAACGTAAAAATCTTCCAATATCTGAGGCATCAACAAGGCATAAGCCTTCATCGTCAACGTGATGCCAATCCAGGTTATCGTAAATAGAGCAAATCTCTCATCGTAATATTTTTGTCAATCTATGCCATCGTGTTTATGCAATGTATGCGACAACATAATGCAACTCAACAACAACGAAATAATTAAATCAACATCAACTTCATCATAATTTCATCATTGGCTATAAGTCTTCATCGTAATAATAATTTAACAACACCATTCAACGTTGGCACAAGGCCTTCAATATGGTTCATCAATTCAACCCAAGATAACACAGTCAATTTCATTACCACCTGCAACTTCACAACTTATTAACAACACCAACCAAACAACAACAACAATTGCAATACACAATTAATCTTGACGATTCTATACCGAAAAAAATTATATACCACTACTACTATTTAATCATGTAATTTTAGTGCTATTAAAATAATACCGCTATCAAAATCCTACTTATTAACTGGACTAAAGCTCTAAAATTAACCTGCACTTTATTTAGTCTAACCGATTATTAAATTGTTTTCACTGCAATGTATACGTAATATAAATTACTCTGTACTATTAATATGTAATATAAGTTACAAAATATGTAATATAAGTTACAAAACAGACAAGTATCATAATACCTTAAACATGCAACAATTACTATTAATATAATTTACAAAACAAACAATTAGTATAATATTTTAAAATGCAACAACTACTATTAATATAACTTACAAAACAAACAAATTAATATAATATTTTAAACATGCAGGTTGCAGTAAGTACTATTAGTGATGAAACCAAAATAAAAGTGTGTCTTTCCTTCCTACAAGGTGTGATGTTTATCACAACAAGTGCGATGTTCATCATATATAAGACAAAAATACACGCCCTTCATCACACCTTTGTGTCATTCATCACATGCCATGCCGCCCCTCCTTGCATTGTGTCATTCGCCACCCTCCCTCTGCATCCTTGTTCCCTTTGGCACTTATTGTCTCACCATATGCATTCCGTTCGGCATGCCCTTCTTCCTCATGTGCGTGTCGTTCGACACACTCCCCTTACCCAGGATGCACAATTTTCTTTTTCTCTTACAATTTTTTGTGTGTAATTCTATACTTCCTCCGATTACTTCACAAACCCACGTTTCACACATAATTTTGCATCGATCATCCCAAATCATAATTTTTCAGTGTCAATATCAATTATACAATCAATTCATTAGCAGCTTTCAACACCGTAACATCAAACAATTTTTCAACAACCAGAATAACTGCAAACACATAGTAATTTTTCCACTATCCTAATTCCCACATACTACTCATCATACAATCCATTAGAAAGTCAGAACCCCACCCTTGTCTTGGATTGAAGGTCGCTCTACGGAGTTCCGGTCGAATTTTCGCTTCGACTTTCGGTCTACAATTCTCTCCCGACGATAATTTTCTCCAAAACCAAAACCCTTGTTCCTCTTTTTACCAATCTTTCTCTTTTCTCACGTACCGATTCTTTTTCTTTTCCCTGTTTTCTAACAACTTCTCCAACTAACCTAATTTCTTATTTATATATAATACTTACTAATAATTCTATTTCTCTTGGGCTCCCCACTTTACTTCATACTACCACTACAACAAGCCCAATAATAATTATTCTAATATTACTAATATTATTATTATTATTAATAACCAATTAATACTATTATTAATATCAATTCTACCAACTATTCAATAATTAAACAACTAAATCAACTAACAACTCGACAACTTAAATCGGAAATAATTCGAAAATATTTAATTAACTAATTAATTAAATAACTGGCCATTACAAAGCTCATCGAAAACTTCACGGGATTCATCAGAAAACTCATTAGACTCATCGGAAAATTCATAAGAAACCCAGGACCTCCATGAGGGGCTCCGTGAATGCTGCCATCACCAACCCTATTTCTCGCCCCATACGGTGCCTAGGTGTCCTCTATGAGGGAATACATGATGATTGACATTTGGAAAATGACTTAGCCACCACCAAACACCAACAACTCAGTAAACCTAAGCCTAAAAAACACACAAAACTAGCATAAATACAACTTTGAATGTATATATTAAGAGCAAGTAAAGAAGCTTACTTTGGTTGGCGGAAAAGAGACGTTGAATGAGGATGCTCTGTTGACAACGACGACGATGCTGGCAACGACATAGTTCTCAGATGTTCAGAGAAAACGGAAAAGAAAATATGAGAAACTTTACAAATGTTTCCCCTGTTCCTCTATTTATAAAACCTTAGACACGCATGTAGAAATCTAGGGAAAAATGTACTCGTTCCAATCATCATTAGCCCTATTTCCTAACCTAATTATCATTACGCATGCAACAAGGCACGTGGCTCGAGGGATGCAACATGTCAACTTTTGAATCCCCAAAAGTTGAACACAAACGACAAAATTTCACCTTCTTAATGAGCGCCACCTATGGATTAAAACCCTAAGACTAGTATTCAGCAAGAGCGTTTAACACGAGCACCTGTTGAAACTGCGACTACGGTCCCCGCGCACCGTCCTCATACACGTGAACTTACAATAAACTCTCGTGGCAAGCATAATAGACGATAACACATGTTTGCAAACCACGAATCCCGACGAGGATACTGCGCGTGAATAATCCCTCACTCCTCCTCGACATGCGGGCCGACTCTAAGTCATTACTCATTCGATTAGAAGCAACAACTTGGGGGGGCTTCTATTCTGGATTGGGCCTAAAGTGGGTCCAATCCACTCACGTCTAAGATGGCCCAATAGTATTGGCATAATCCATCAAGGTCAACAGAAGAGATGTGGCCGAACAGATGTTGCTCATCTCATCAAGCTAGCTACGGACATCTATGCCTGTGATAACGACTAGTTCCATGCATCCCCTCTGAAATATAGGCAACTTCCCAGGATGACGTGCACGAGCTGCTTATTCTAGCTTTCACATAAGAATCCTGACAGTTACACATTTTAGGCTTAGATATTCGACCCAAAACGCAGACCAATCGCCAAGTGATGATGGCACTATAAATACTCTCACACGTGTGAGAGTCAGGTATTCTATTCTCAAACCCTTTTTTCTCTCAAGTATCTCGGCACTCATAATTACTTGAGCATCAGAGTACCTTGTAGGTACACCCCCTTCTCTGTGATTTCAGCATTACATATATACCTACCGCCCATTACAGTTTCTGATTACCGGTAAGATTAGTATGTGAGATACATAATAGGTTTTGAAGAAAACCCATAGTACATATGTGCGGGGAATATTAAGGCTCTCATTAATGCCTATAAACTTGATTACCAAATATGGGAGGGTGTGTATTTGTTATAAGTCTGTGTCTTGTGTCCATACTCAAGTAAACAATTGGTTGGGGAAAAGACTAATTGATGGAAGTCTATGACATATGTCCCAACTTTAGAGAAAAATGTTGGTCGAGGGAAAATATTTCATAGGGAGTCTGTTACCCGGGTTCTGACTTAAGTGAAGAGTGTTGTTCGGGGAAAGACATCCCTAAGGAAATTTGTGACTTGTGTTCAACCTCATGAAAAGAGTGATGGTGTGAGAAGGATGAAATCAAAATAATTTGACCGAGCACACTTATGATGTAGTTTAGAACTCCACTGAGATAGTTGTATCTCACCCATATATAATATTCCAGGTGGTTCGATAATAGAAAGAAAAAGACAAGATGACCTGAAGGATTTGAAGACTCAATTTTCTATCTTTTGTATTCCGTTGTGTATATTATGTTTAGTATTTTGTATCGACATTTGTAATCATATATGTATTATATTTTGGATATTGTATTTTATATGTACTAGGTGTCATCTAGATACTATTGTTATAACCCATGTCAACTATTAACGCTTCGAAATTGTATGACTTTAAACACATATTATTCGAAGTTACTGAATTCACATTTACTTTACAATATATTCATTTGACTTTTTTTTTTTTAAAGTTACAATTCTATTTCACTATTTTGCGTTTTGGTAGAGGTGTAAATGGATCACAAAAATTAATTGAACCGATAATCTAAACTAAAATAAAATTGATTATTTCTAATTTATTTTTAAAAATATCAAAAACTGAGACAAAACAAACAAATAGAAATATCATTTAAATCGAAAATAGGTCCAAACCAAACCGATTAGCCCTACTTTTTGGTCTATTTTTAAATTTTAAATTTTAAAATTAAAATATTTATAATATAGTATATATTTTTGTTAATATAATACATTCTTTATAAATAAAATAAAAAATAGTGAGCGAGTACTCACGTTATACACTTGAATAAACTACCCCTGAAGTTCAGTGGGGTTTCCGTGTGTTGGACGTGTATTGAATTTAAAGAACACGCCAATCATTCTTTTTTCTTTCCGTAGATTGCTACGTAATACCTAAAAAATGTATCGTTAAAACTAAACAATATTAAAACCTCTTTTGAGAAACAAAATCAATAAAGACAATTCTTCTTAATCTTAAAAACAATTTTAGTTAAACAAAAATAGAAAAGACTTTGTTATAAACTAACCAATCACATTGTGGTTTATAACAAAGTGACTGTAAAGTAGTGACACTGTAAGTATAATATGGGTAAACTTTGGACAGAAAAGTCCAAGATAAGCCATAGACTTGGGAGGTGTTAAATTGAGTTAGTTAAGAGAGTGGTCAAGTCTACCACTTAGAAAGAAGACCAAGAACTCAAGAAAGTAGTATATACCAACATGTCCACATCCTTGTTATATTAGTCTTCCAGTTCACACAGACTAAATAACTATAAAAAAGAAGGAAAAAAATCATACCTAAAAACCTAAACAAATTAATAATTATTCCAAACGCACACAAACTATTTAATTTAACATATCATATATTTGTATAGAAATCACATTTAAATAAAAAATGGTTATATTTTTTCTTTCTAAAACACATCCCACTAAACAAACCAACAAATTATGACCTACAATACCATGTTGAGTTAATTTATCTTTTGTTGAAAGTTTGTTATTAAAAAGTTTTCAAACAAATAGAGATATTTTTCAAATAATAAGATTATTCCAAACAATATCTTTAGGCATCAAATAATTTGATTGAGTTATGGTTGATAATAACCTATATGCTCATTTAATAGAAAAACCATTTGCGGAATAAAAACACCACATCCATGTGAATAGAACTATCGGTAAAAATAATTTCTGGAAATTTATATAGATATGTTCAAAATGACAAAAAGAAAAATTGAAAATGGGTAAATATTAATAAATGCATCGATGGATTACTTATATTGTCAAATATATAAAAAATAAAAAACATTTATAATTAATTATAGATAGAGTAGTGTCACTTATGAAAATTTACTAAAACTTTTATAAATAATTAAGAATATTAACTTAAGGACAAAAGAGAATAAAGTATCCCATATAAATATATAGTAGTCTCAAACATTATACCATTTATCTTCTCTATATAACCTCTTGTCGGTGTTGTCACCGATGACACATTTTCAGCTCCGGGTCTGTGAATGTAGAAACGGTTTGTAGGCGGCACTTAAGCATTTTATGAAGTGTTTTTTTTTTTTTTTTATCGTTGCTTGTACTTTAAATTTTGAATTCGAAAAAGACAACACTTTATAAAGTGTCACATAATAAAAACATGCAATTCTTGAAATATGTTATTATAAGCTAAATATTATAACTTTTTATAAAAAAGATATCGTTTCACCAAAAATCACTACCTTATAAAGCAATACGAATGTGACATATAAATACTTCATTCTGAATTCATACAATCAGTAATAACAAAACACACATCCTCTCTAGAAACAATTTCAAACACTTTTTATTGTATTAAATTGAGTTTTCATCTTTGTTGTACAAACTTAAGAAAGTTGAATTATTTTGGATATCTCTACATTAAAAAAAACTCTGAGACAATCAAGAGTTTTTGAAATACTATTTAAAAAAAATTTCGTATACGATTTCAGTCTGAATTCATTCAATTTTAAAGCATTATCTAATTGAATTAACCAACAATGCATAACACTCCTTAACCTTTTCTTCCTTCTACGTTGACACCGTCATCACAATTTAGACCTCATCACTAGGGGTGGCAAAACGGGTTGGACCCGTCGGATTTGCCCGTTTGACCCACCATTTTTGACGGGCTGAGTTGAGGTTTTCGACTCGGTACCTTAAGTTGGTCCGCTCCGCCTAACCCGCTTAAAATAGCGGGCCGAGGAGGGATGTGGCGGGTTTTCTCCGCAGATTTTTTGTTAAAACTTTTAATCTTTTATTTAGAATTATAACAAATTTATCTACAAAAATAATAATTTCTCTTAGAATTAAATTATTATATAGACAAATTGAATTATAATTGTAATGTTCTTTCTATAACTTTCTATCACATGCGTTGATTGAAAATGATTGAAATAAAAGAACAAATGTATGACATACATAATTATTAAGTTTTGAATACATTAACTCAAATGTTTTCTTTAGAAATATATGTTTATTTTAAGAAAATGAAAGATTTGATTAGTTTATATATGTGACAAATTTAGGATTTAACTATTAAAGAATTGATTAGTATAAGAGTTTATATAACGTAAACAATGAGAAAGTCCAGTGTTGATATTTTACGCATTACTATTTTAAGCACTGCGATCTTTTATGCAATGTTATTGTTATCGTTGTTTGTTTTGTGTAAGTTCTAAATTAAATTCTTTGAGTAGTTAATTTTTAAATAGGATTCGGATGATCTATATTATTTATTTTGATATTTTTTTATTGTACTTGAGTTTTTTTTATTATTTTAATTGGCCTTTATTTATTTTATTTTTTGAATTGTTTGGACTTAAGACATCTTAAAATCTTATTATGTGTTGCTAAAATAAATTTTTTGTCGATTTTTTTGGTAATAATTAAAAAATTTCTAAACTATGTAATGTAGTAAATTAAATTTAAAAAAAAATAAAATTGGCAGTCCGACCCGCCAACTCGTTAGTAAACATGGCGGACTTGACTTTTAAACTCGGACGACTACGTTGACCTGCTCTACTCCACCCTATTTTTAGACGGACTTAAACATAGTGGACCTAAATGAAGTGGACCGTTCGCTTTGACACTCCTAGTCATCACAGCTATTACTCCTACTCATCACAGCCTAATAGCCTATCCATCTCAATGGAACAAATCCTCTCCGGCAGATTTTTCATTGGAGTCTGTTCAGTGCACATCCTGGCTAGAATCGCATTTTATTGAATCAGATAAAATCAAAATAAATGGTGAGTTCAAATTTTGAAACTTTGTACTGGATTCTCTGTAGTCAAATTTTGAAACTTTGTACTGGATTTCTCTGCATATGTAGTTCAAATAGTGAAATACAATTTGGAAAGAAATATGGGAAGAGTTTCTAACCATCACAAAAATTTAGGTAGTGCACCTTCAACTAATCACATAATATTATTTAATTTTAATATATTATTTATTTATAAAATAGTATAATTATTTGCTACTTTCAAAATAATTTACATTATGATTAATTGAATGCATACAATCCCATTTTTTTAAATTTGATAGATAAAAATTTAGGCATGTGACCGCAGAGGATTAATTTCTTGAAACTTTACACTAGAATATACTACTAGTATTCGACAATTCAATAAATCTAAAGCAAGCCTTTAACATTGACTCATGTGACTATGATTTATAATTGCAGAGGATTAATTTCCTGAAACTTTACATTAAAATATACTAGTATTTGATAATTCAAAAAATCTAAAGCAAGCCTTTTAACAACCACATATCCTTCCATAACAACACATTTTCCCTTTCTCCAAAACATTAGCTTTAACTCAACATGTTCATTTGAGTTTGAATTTGTCCGTTTATCGACCATAATTTCTTTTAATATTATTCATTTTAAAACAATATCACTAAAAATAATTAATTTTGTCAAAGTGATATAAATAATATTAATTTAATAATATAACAATAAACAATTAATTTTATATTAATTGTTTTTTTTAATTATAACTTTTTAGTAAGTAAAAATATCAAAAGCATTTTGAGAATCTACTACCTCATTATATCAGTAATTATTAATGCAACCATTGCGAAGTCAATTTGTTAATGTTGCCGTCAATGGGAAATCATCCATCACCTTGCCTTTTTCTTTTTGACTAAGGATGAGATGACTAACAACTTAATATATAAAAATTAATTATTTACAAAATAAAAATAGTAAATGCAGGATAAACTTGGAGGTATGTGTCTAATATAAACTGTCTAATTAATTTTTAGTTATATATAAACTTCAAAAATAAACCAGAAATCACATACTAAAAATGAGTCTAATATAAACTTCTAGAAATTTAAAATAAATATTTATAATTTTTTATTAACTTTTTTATATTAATAAAAAATTATTTATTTCATTAAAATTGATAAAAATAGAAGATTCATTGTACATACACACGTATATAATTTAAAGGAAAAAAACAAAAATAAAAGAATTGTTTTGTTTTTGTGTGTCTGTTAAATGCGCGTCTCAGACAAAAGGACGAAATTAATTGCACGAGACTTGTTTCTCACTTTCCACCTCCTTTCCCATTTCTCACTTGCAATCCTTATAGTTTATAATTCCATCTTCTCATATATAGTTTTTATATCACAAAATCTAATTCAAACCATTCATCATAAATTTAATTTGTGCAACTCAAACCTTATCCTTCTACATGGAACCAACATGCGTCGATACTTCTCTTAACCTCAACCTTGTCCCTTCTCAAGACACAGACGTTGCTATGGTTAGTATATACATATATAGACACTATACTATAAGCACATAATTTTAGTTATTTTTTCTAACATATTGAGAAAATTCAGGTTGCTAAGGTTTTGTTTGAAGAGGTGGAGCGTTTAAGTAATGAAAATAAGAAGTTAACGGAGAAGTTAAACCTGATGTGCGACAATTATATTGCTTTGCAAAAGCATTTAAACGAGTTCAAGAGTCAAGAATCAGTGACCACACCATCTATGAAGAGAAAGATTGAGTGCATGCAAAATTGCACCACTACTAAGGAAGATAACTCTTCTCCAAAAATTTCTAAGGTTCTTGTACGAACCGATGCATCCGACACCAGCTTAGTAAGTTCTTCTACAAATATCATATTCTTGGAACTATATGTATATATAATAAGATTAATTTTTTTAATCATTTTTCTTTGTTATATAGTATGTTCGAGATGGATATCAGTGGAGAAAATATGGTCAGAAAGTTACTAGAGATAATCCATCACCTAGGGCTTACTTCAAGTGCTCTTTTGCTCCATGCTGTCCTGTGAAGAAGAAGGTGCAGAGAAGTGTAGAAGATCCAACTGTATTGGTGACAACATACGAAGGAGAGCACAACCATGCACATCACCAAGTACAAACATCATCGTCAACCCAAAGTGAAACATCTACGCATAATTTTGTTTCTTCTCCACTAGCTTCAACGCGTGACTTGGTCATGCCCAGAAAATTAGTAGTTGACAATGGTGGTCAAAGGTCGTCTATACACCAGTTGTTAGTTCAGCAACTGACAACTTCTTTGACAAGAGATCATAATTTTAGGACAGCACTTGCCACGGCAATTTCTGGAATAAGTTTGGATGTGGAAAAACCTTGATGGAATTCATAGGATATTATTGTATCAATTGGCTTTTTGTTATTTTGCATGGTTATTTCAAGTTTTCTTGGTACCAATAACATAGAAGTAGAGAGAGGAGTGGGTATCCTTTTTTGGTGAAATAAAATAAAAGGTTATTATCATTTTAATTTCTAAAGTTAAAATCCGTAGGTATTTTTTCAGTTTTCCTGCAGATTTTCTTTTAAATTTATATGCGGATTACTTTGTCATTTAAAAAAAAATAATAGTTTAGTTTTTAAAGTCAAAATCCGCAGATAAATTTGAAAAAAAATTTGTAGAAAATTCTACAGATTTATACGTGGATTTTGACTTTAGGGACTAAATTGTTAGATTTTTGAAAACGACAAGATAATTTGCATGTAAATTCGAAAAAAAATCCGCATAAAACCTCAGAATTTTAACTAAAATATTAATATTTTAAAATGACAAAGTTACTTTTAAAAAAAAAAATTACAAAAGAGTAAACTAAAAGTAACCTATATGAGAGGAGACAAAAGTAGATATATACACAATATATATATATATATATATCCATTATATATACTTATATTATTTAATATTAGATAATATGATAATTTTTCTTATATAATTTGTCGTGACATCTAAGATAGAGGCACCAACAATGTTATTCATCGGTGAGACATGAAAAATATACCATAGATTTAATTAATGATTTAGATTTATCAAAAATACAGAAAGAAATAAAATATTTTAAATTTTCTCACACAATTCTAACCCATCATCCCATTATTTAGTATCTATATTTTCACCAATTCAAATTAAAAAATTGTGACAAAGTTAATTTTCCAATCTTCAAACTATCATTTTTTTTACATCAAATACATTAACTACGAACATATTTAAAAAATTTAAAAGTTTAATAGGAGAGTTCTTGGAGATGCTAAGGAAAAGGGGAATACATACGTAATAGAAAAGAAATACAAGTTGCCTTATTTATTTATTTATTATTTATGGATTGTTTCCTATAGTCACAATAGAGAATGAAATTTTTTGAGAAAATACAAATGTAATTATGAGAAGACACAAATGAATATCACTTCAACTAGTCAACTAGCTAACCATTAAAATTAATCACCTGCACACTACCCATAATGCCCTTCCCTTCAAAATTAATTACCCTTCAAAAAAGGTATTTTTGTCATTTCATAAAGCCAAGTTTATTACACCACTAGACCCATTGCAAAGCTTCCACGTGGAGATTCAATTCATGAGCATGCCCTTTTTGGAACACATCCATTGGAAGATTCAAATACAACACATCCGCTTGCACTCCCTCTCTTCATTCCCATTCAACTTCTTCTTTCCTCCGCCATTTCTAAGCTGTTTCCAGGACCGCCGCTGCGACAACTTTCCGGCCATCTTCAAGGTACTGTTATGCTTAACAGCTTGGCTTTGTCTGTTTTCCTTCCTTCTGTGTCTTCTACATCAGTTTCATTGCTTTCATGTGTCTTTTGTATTCACAGTTTCATGTTTTCATGTGTGTGTTTCTATTCATGTTTTCATGTGTGTGTTTCTGTTCATGTATTCACAGCTTCACGGTGTTGTTAGCACTGCTACCACTGTTTAACTTCTAATGTCTTTTCCATATATTTGCTGCCTAGATGTCAAGGGTTCCTATTTTCGTTTCTGATCTGGAAATAGGCAACCAGGTTTGGAAAATTGGTGTGAAAGTTCATGATATGTGGACCGTCAAAGAAAGAAATGGGGGTTTACATGTAGAGCTGATCATTGTGGATGCAAAGGTAATGTTACTTTTTCCCATCAAACATAATATAGTGTTTAACCGTCTCATTAATCTACTTCTGTTTTCGTGTACACATGACCTTTGATAGGGAAACAAGATCCAAGTTGTTACACGACCAAGAGACTACAGCCACTGGATACAAGTTTTGAAGGAACAAGAAACGTATACTTTGTATAATGGAGAACCATTGAAGAACGATCTCCAGTTGAAATCATGTGACAATGTCCTAAAACTTCTCTTCAATAGTGCAACAACCCTCTGCAAGACTACAATTCCAAATTTTCCTCCTCACAGATTTGATTTCAAACCTATTTCAGATTTTCTGGCTGGAAGTTACAAACACGATCAGTTATATGGTAAGCTGGAACTACCTTTTCATTATGCTTTTGCTTTTTTTGACCTGTTTACAATCAGTTTCTTATTTTTTTGTGTTTCTTAGATGTCATAGGGATATTACATGAGGTGACTAGAAAACAGACTGCTGGAAATAACAAGAAGGCTTGTGCTAACATTGCGCTAAGTGACTATCATGGAAACATAATTGATATGGCTCTATGGGATGCCTTTGCTTCCAAGCTTTTTGCTTTTTTGAACGCAGGCACCGACGTTACTCCCACAATTATTGTGCTCACCCATGGATGGGTCAAGGCAACTGCAGGTATTGTTAATCGACTGTAGCGTGTATATACACAAATCGTAGTTTTATAATACGCTCACAAAATAACCCATAATGACGCTCTTATGTTGTTGCATCTTTAATTGTAGCTACAAGCAAACCCACACTGTCAAACGCATAGAGTGGAAGCAAGCTATTGATCAATGATGGTCACCATCAAGTTGCTTATTATAGAACCAAGTAAACTGAGGCAATCCTAATGCCGATTATTCTTTCATTTCCCTTCTGTTCAGCTTAACCAACTTCTTTTGTTTATTGGACTATTAAAGGTTGGGCTCCTATCAGCCATGCACTCAGACATCGCAAAGTTTGTCTCAGAACTCTGAATATGATAAGTTTTGGACCAACTCCAGAGATTTCAAAACCATCTCTGAAATTAAGCAGAAACACCAGGTGCGTAAAGATACCGTTTTTCCAATTATTCTTATATCATATTTCTAATGAGCAGCCAATAATGGAGCTGTTGCGTTTGATCAAATTTATCTAAAGTCTATTCTAATACCTTTGCCAATGCAAGGATTGTTTCTGCACAACCATTGGGAAAACCTTGAGATTCAAGACCGCACAATGTGGCTGGTACTACAACTGTTGCTCGGGCTGTAACCGATCCTCAAAAAATACAGATCAACCTTTTGAGTGTGACTGTGGTGGACCCAATAATACTGAAGTCTCCAAGTATGGTTCTCAACTTTTGTTAGTAACTGTCATACTTCTAAACAATGTTTTCGCAACCATTAATAAATTTTTTACGTAGATACAAATTGGAGATTGATGTTGAGTACAATAGAGAGATTTGTACTTTCATGTTCTGGGACAAGGACTGTGTGCCAATTATAGGGATGACAGCTTCCAAGTTAAGGGCCATCATGAAGGAGGTTACGCTTCGATCCTTTCAAACTATACATAAATGTGGTCCTTTCCGTAAAATTGAATTTAACTTCACACAATTGCAGGCCGGGGAAGATCATCCACATATATATCCGACTCACCTTGATGCTCTTCTGAAGAAAGCCTTCGCTTTTCGTGTAAAGTATAGCACAAACTTTGCTCAATGCTCTATTGTACAGCTAAATGCTGATGAGGAGGTTTACAAAAGGATCGACGATTTTTTAAACCCCAATGAGGTAACCCAGTTTGTTGCGCACTTAATTATTGCTTCGAAGCGCGATTCATTTCAATACATTTACTTTGATAGCTGATCATCTCCTATATGAATGCAACACACCTCAAATGTGGTTGCCGTTGACACTTCTAATTCTCCTGCAAAACAAACTCCAACAGGTCTTGCATTGGATGAGGTTTTGGTGAACCCAACCGCTACAAACATCCCGAATGCGGTCTGATTTACTTTATAATTCTGGCATAACCTCCGTACTTTATTTCTATTATACACTTACATTACCTTTTTTTCTTTCTACAACTATTAGATCCATCCGACTAAAATGACCATGTCAGAGACAAGTTCTACAACCACACCATCAAAAAGGGATGTCGATGCCATAGTCTTTGAAGAGACTTCTCCCACCAAGTTTCTAACACCGATGAATTCTTCCACCAAAGTGAAGCTCATGAAGAAGGAGTAATGTGGAAACCTATAGATGGTCTCCAACAAGCACATCTGCATTTTTTGAACAACGCTGCCAACTAACAATGCATAGTATATTAATTTAGTAACTGTTAAGTAATCAACCTTTTGTAACCCCTTTTGAAAACCTTTTGTACTCCCTTGAAATGCTTGTATTAGTAATGAACCTTTCCAACCTGCCCCTGTACCTTGGTAGTATTAGAAAACCTGCTGCAACATGTTTGTTGTTTTTGTATTTGTAATCAGAGGTCCCACTGTGTTGATCAAACTGTGTTAATCAAACTGTGTTAATCAAATGCGATTGAATTGCTCAACATTTAACTGCCACAACAACTTTACATTATTCTCAAATATCTTTATCGCATAATTTCTAGCAAGAAGTGCATGTAAATTAGAGATAAACGTCCACCGTTCAGATTAATACGTATAAGCATATCATATGTATTGAACTAAAAAAGTTTCATTCACAAAAATATTACATTTGCGATACATACTCACTACAATTTAACACTTTGTCAAATTATTCAGTTTTTAAAAGTATTGGAACGTCGTCACTTTTCGATGACTACACACAAGTAAAAAAATAGAAAACAATATTTCATTCCTTGTGCTTAGCCAAATGCCCAGGCTTTATTTAATGCATATCACATTAAACTCGGTTCACCACTTGCTTTGTACTTGGAGCGCTTAAATATACATACCCCTACCTAGATCAATAGCAAACGAAGGCGACATATCGGCATGACATGTTGTCTCATTCAATAGCGAGCTAAAGTTGTTTCGCTCGACCTACAATTGATAGGTCTGCTGGAAGTCAATCTAGGCCACTTGGAAATATAATAAAACTGTTTTATATATTCAGTTCCCTCTTTTTACCTCCACAAATATGCCTTTGAAACTGTATTCACTGTTGTTGGTTTCTTGAATACAATACTAATTTCCTGCTTTAATATAATGCAAATATCTCACATTTAAAATATGTTAAGCAACACTGCTCATATAAACTAATTTTTTAAGGCATATTTGTAAACTGATGACACAACACATGCTACTGTGTACTGGATGCCAACAGCAAACCATATATTGAGAAGTTTCCCATTTTTCTTAATATCTCCTTGAACAGTGCATGAGGCAGGAGCCTTTTGCCAAAAAACAAGTAAGCTACTGGAACTTTTGATTTCCCTGCTAAACTGGATTCATCAGACAAGCGGTTTAGGTTTGTTGCATTCATCCATCATAATGCCCGTTAAATGTTTGCCATGTAACATCTATTCCAACATAACATGCGACATGCACTGCAAACATGAATATAACACCATCTATTATGTTGATATACATGCAGTTGAACATCATATTTCACACAAAATGTCAATAACATTGCATTGTTTCCATGGTTTCCTCAACCGAATGTTTACAAATTTTTCAATGGTGTCGTGCATAACACAGCATTGTATATAGTTTCTCACACCCTATACCGGCAAAAACATGGAAACCAAATTAAGATTCTCCTATCCCTTTGTGTGCTTAGTGACATGGCTGTGAAATAATACCGGAACGACGTCTGTGGCATTGTTATCAAACCAAACTATGGTGCACATTGACAGCTTTTACTATTTCTTTAAAAATTGTAGGAAAACCATCATGGATCACACTCGTCAAACTACGTCTAAGAAGGCGTGCGCACTTCGGATGCTTATACGTAAAGGAAAAAAAATGAAACGTATGCAACTTATGGAACCGTTAACTTCCCCGTCTACACATGTTAATCCTCAAACACATTACACACCTATTTCAACATCTTTGAGAAGGCCTCTTGGCGATATTACGGGGTCTGTGACAAACAGAAAGACAGTTGAACAAGTCGTTGCTGAGGGAGAGGCACTTACTGCTGCCTTAGAAGCATCCATACCTCGACCTAGCTTTCATTGTTTCAGGACTCAAAAAAGGTTTTCAAATCTACAACATGTGGGGAGTAACTTAATGGATAGGTTTTCCGCAGACGATGAGAACGAATCACTCGGTAGAACTACACAGGTCAAACGTACTCGTGGCCGTCCTAAAAAGATTCAAACACATTGTAATGTTACGTCATACCCCCAAGGACATCCTGCAACGGGAAGTTCTTCGCATGTCAACGTGTAAGTGGTTGTGTAATAGCACATGCAAGTTTTTTCATATTCGTTATACACCTGCCAAAATGCCGATCTTATTAATATATATGTCCCACAGTACTCCGAGGAAACGTGGGCGTCCGCCCAAATCTTTTGGCATCCCAACTTTTGCGAATAAGTTTAATGCGACATGTCAAGGGGACATCATTGAAGATTCAAATGAGTAAGTGTCTGTTATTATTGCAATAAACTTTGTGTATATATAATTCATTACCTATTTTACCTGGAAGTTCATCATTTTACCTCAAGTAATGAACATTATATTGCATCTTAACATTAGACTACAATATACTGCACTGAATGGCCCTACAACATCGGGGACTACGTCCAAATCAGTGGCTAATGCAACATGGTGCAGTGACGACATGATTCTGTTGACACCATCCAGACCATTTAAAGATCCCTCAGCAACCGTACCAATATCCTTTCCACTAACACCTACTGCACATCCTGTTTTCAATCCTACTGTGAACTTGGATTTCAACAGTGGAGATGAAGATGATTCAGATTATGATCCCTTTGCAGGTTTGTCAAATGGAAAATTTAATGATTTAATATATATGTGTAATTAATTGACTGTACATCATAATATGGCATAAATCTTTGCAGTTGCTTATATGGATTTTAATTGACTGTTCATCATAATATTGTCTATGGCATAAATCTTTGCAGTTGCGGATTCTGAGTCTGATTTGAGTTCAGACAATGACAACGATACCGGTGTACATTCCATGCCTCATCCATCAAAGGGTATTGGTTCAGATTAAACTATTCTTAGCACTACTTAAGAATGACACTAATATGGTACAATCCTTTTAATCGACCCTGACGACTTTCTTTCGATGTCTTTTGTAGAGTATTACGACATCGGCGAACCGCTGTTCGAATGTCGATACTGCCAAGCTTTGATGTGGTATCAAGAAAGGATGGAGAAATACAGACATGCTGCAAATCCTAAGTTTACATTATGTTGCGGAAACGGAAAGGTTGAACTGCCTTTGTTGAAACAACCACCTTATATATTGAAGAAATTGCTTTTCGATCAACAGACAATGAGTAGCAAAAAATTCCAGCAACATATAAGGGTTTATAACATGATGTTCGCCTTCACGTCTCCCGGTGCCAAGCTAGATAACAAATACAACAACGGAAGGGGGCAACCCACGATACGCATTCAAGGCCAAACTTGTCATCGAATTGGTAGCCTGTTGCCACCGGAGGGTCAAAAGCCAAAATTCGCACAGCTGTACATATACGACACTGAGAATGAAGTTCAGAACATAATGGATGGTCTCAGGTAAATAGTAGTACAATAATATCAGTAATGGAAGTTGTCTGCCAGTATTTGATTGTTGCTGATACAACGTACTTATCATTTTATGTAGGAATCCAACGAACATAGATCCTAACATTGTTCAGCAACTGTCTACGATGTTGTATGAACACAATACACATGCCAAAAGCTTCCAAATGGCAAGGGAGAGAATTAACAGCGGAAATGTACAAAACCTCAAATTAAGACTTATTTCGGACAGAAAAACCGATGGTCGGATCTATAATCAGCCAACTGTTTCTGAAGTTGCGGCTTTAATTGTTGGGGACGTCGACACAGCGGAGGAAAGGAACATCATTATGGGAAAAAAAGTGGAAAACTAAAAAGAATTGATGAATTCCATGCAAGTTATCTTGCATATCAATATCCGTTGATTTTCCCCTATGGAGAAGATGGTTACAGGCCAAACGTGGCACATCGGGATTTGGAGATCTTTGATGATAATAAGCGTAACAGACTAACAATAAGAGAATGGCTGGCCTTTCGCATCCAATCCAGATCTAATGAAGCTAAAACTTTGTTATCATCGAGGAGACTATATCAGCAATTTTTGGTTGACGGTTACACAATGATGGAGTCTGAGAGATTGACATGGTTGCGCGACAATCAAGGAAAACTTAGAGTGTCCAAATACAACAATCTTAATAAACAGGGTGATCAATGTGAAGACCTGGGTTCTAGCACCGGTAAACGATTTGTGTTGCCATCTTCATACGTCGGCAGCCGGAGGTTCATGGATCAACTCTACTATGACGGAATGGCAATATGTAGCAAATTCGGTTTTCCAGATTTATTCATTATATTCACTTGCAATCCTAATTGGCCTGAAATTCAACGTGTTCTAGAGCCTCTACACTTAAAGCCGCAAGATCGACCTGATATCATTTCTCGGGTATTCAAGATAAAGTTTGATCAACTTTTGGCAGATTTAACGAAAAAGGGAATGCTAGGCAAGGTCCTTGCGTGTAAGTTTTCCAATTCAACTTATTTATATAACTCTGTTCACACTATCATCATTTGATACATTATTATTTTGTTATGCTTCGTAGACATGTACACAATTGAGTTCCAGAAAAGAGGGCTGCCACATGCACACATTCTCATTTTCTTGCATCCATCAAACAAATACCCCGCACCTACGGACATTGATAAAATTATTAGTGCAGAAATACCAGATCCTTTATTGGAGCCAAGATTGTATAATTTGGTTAAGATTCATATGGTACATGGTCTTTGTGGTGTTGCAAACAATAAGTCACCATGCATGAAAGACGGTAAATGTAGCAAGTATTATCCGAAGAAGTTTCAAAGTTCTACCATAGTGGATCAAGATGGCTATCCTGCTACGAAGGCGAGATAATGACCACACAATTGACAAAAGTGGAATAATACTAAATAACGGTCATGTCGTTCCTCATAACCCAAGTTTGTTGTTGAAGTATGAGGCACACATCAACATGGAGTGGTGCAATCAAAGTAGTTCAATAAAATATTTATTCAAGTATATCAACAAGGGATCTGACAGAATTTCAGCTGTAATTGTACCGTCTGATGCAACAAACATAGCTGTTGAAAACAACACTGGCGAGATCAAACAGTATCTCGATTGTAGATATGTTTCCCCAAGTGAGGCATGTTGGCGCATATTCTCATACTCGATACATGGGAGGAAGCCTGTCGTCGAGAGGTTGTTCTTTCACTTGGAAGGTGATCACTCTGTTTACTACAGAGATTACGAGCAAATTGGGGATGTTCTGATTAAACCATCTGTTACAGAGTCCATGTTTACATCGTGGTTCGAGGCAAACAAAAAATACGACGAAGCAAGATTGCTGACATATGGACAGTTTGTTTCAAAGTTTGTATATGTCAAGAGAACTAGGACTTGGAAACCACGACAAAGGGGATACTCCATTGGTCGACTGATGTGGGTTCCGCAGTGCACCGGAGAGTTGTTTTATTTACGAATGTTGTTAACTTCAAAGAAAGGTCCCACAAGCTATAAAGAGATAAAACAGGTTGATGGATTCCAACATGAAACATTTAGAGATGCATGCTTTGCGCTGGGATTCCTCCAAGATGATCGGGAATTTATCGAGGCAATCAAGGAGGCACATCTTTGGGGTTCTGGTATCTTTCTTTGAAAGTTGTTTGTCACAATGCTTTTGTCCGCATCAATATGTCGACCTGAACATGTTTGGTTCAATACATGGTAATATTTATCGGATGGTATTCTCTACGAACAACGTCGTTTGGCTCAAAATCCAGGTTTACATTTTTCAATCGCTTCTGCTTCCTTTATGTATCGATTACAATATATAATCTTCGATTGTTACAGGTCTATTACTCACCGACGAGGAGATAAAACAATTGACACTGGTGGAAATTGAAACTTTGTTGCAAAATAATAGGCGGACCTTAAAAGATTTCCACCCAATGCCGTATCCGGCGGATTACGTTTTAAAGACTCTTGGAAATAGGTTGGTTTATGATGAAAGACAGTATGATGTGCTTCAACAAACTAACCTGCATCAGGAATTTTTCACATCTCTGACTGGTATTATAGCTATTGACATTCATCCTCATGTTTTCATATTTCACCTTAATTTATCCGTGCATCAAACGTTGACAAACCCTTTAAAACGTAGATGAGCAAAAGGGTATATATGAGGAAATTCTTCAGGGCAGTAGAATCGCAGAATGGGGGTGTCTTCTTCCTATACGGATACGGCGGCACTGGTATGTCAGGCACACTATGCTGATACATGATTCATGTTGCAATATGTTATAACATACAACATAGAATGTTGGGTTTACGACAACGCTTGCAGAAAGACCACTATACTGAATGCAAACTACCAAAATAAATTTTACTATTGTGCCATCATACAGTACGTTGGAAGAATGCGTAACTTCATTGGTGACTTAACAATTCCTGAAATAACTACATTGCCACTGCTATAGTAAAATAGCAATGCATTAACATGTGTGAACATACGTAATTTCCATCTAAAACAACTATTGAATGCTACCTTCCTCTAACTATCTCTATACATTTCATGTACTATAGGTAAAACTTTCATGTGGAATACCTTATCTGTTGCCATTCGTTCTAAAGGCGGTATTGTACTCAATGTTGCATCGAGTGGAATTGCTAGTTTGTTGTTGCCCGGCGGAAGAACGGCTCATTCAAGATTTAAGATTCCGGTACCGGCAATTGAGAATTCTATATGCAAAATTGACAAGAAAGAAGAACTTGCAGCACTACTAAAATTAACTGACCTTATCATTTGGGATGAAGCACCAATGGCAGGTAAATACTGCTTTGAAGCTCTTGACAAAAGTTTGAAGGATATCATGAGTGAGAATAATGATACTTCTGAGAAGATTTTTGGAGGAAAGACCGTTGTTTTTGGTGGTGATTTTTGTCAAATACTGCCTGTTGTGCCTAGAGGAAGTCGGTCTGATATTATTCATGCAACCATTAATGCCTCTTACATATGGGACCACTGTAAGGTGTTGAAGCTAACAAAGAATATGCGGCTACAAACTGGGTCTTCAAATGCAACAAATGAAGAAATCAGTGGGTTTTCAAAATGGATACTCCAGATAGGCGACGGAGAATTTGGAGATCCGAATGACGGGATTGCTGAGATCAAAATACCTCCAGAATTTTTAATATCTACATTCGAAGATCCCATAGAGGCAATTGTTGCAAGTACTTATCCTAATTTGATAGACAACTACCTTGATCCTCATTTTCTACAGAGCAGAGCAATACTGGCTTCGACAATTGAGGTCGTCGATGAAATTAACGAGTACGTAACAAATCTTATACCAGGTAAATTTTTGTTATCACACTTTCTCGTACTTACTTTGTTCTTTAACAACTATGGTTCAACAACACTTATGCCCTCATGTTTAGACTCACATGTTATAGCTTTATTAAGGTTATTTTATCGATTCATAATAGAAGGACACTATAGTTTATTCTTATACATGTGCGTCCCTATAAAAACAAGTAACTGTAGCACATATAACATAAAGAATGCGCCAAACTCATTCCTCCAACTTTTGTATGACAGTAATGCAATATAATTTCACCTGATCATGTTGTGCAAAAACTATCACAATGCTGTTATCAAATATAATTTAAATTTGTAATTTAATATTTGTAATGTAATACTTTAACCGACATGTAGATCGAACGTTAATATATATATATATCATAATGCTTTTAACAATGTTACAAGATGCTCCATACCTTAAAAACACTTTTAACAAACTTAATGAACATTACATTTCTTGCTAAGCAAAAGTACATCCTAAAAGACTTGAACACTAAACATGACCACCAAAAATTATTTATACACAACTAAACTACAACCCAAACACAGCGCTATCCCTCGAAACTGTCACTCTTCAACGGTTAAGCAAGCAGACATACAACGTATGAGGCACCCTTTTCCTTCTATTCATATCATTATAATTTTCAACTAACAGATTTATTTCTAATAATAAACATACTATTCTTGCTTCACTTTTTTTAGGAACCGAAAAAGAATATCTCAGTTCTGACTCAATTGACAATTCAGAATCGACTGAATTTGATGCTTTCGAACATCTAACTCCTGAATTCCTCGGTGCTTTAAAGACTTCTGGGTTGCCTAATCATTCTATCAAGCTAAAAATTGGCACAACGATCATGTTGTTGCAAAATTTAGATCAATCGGAAGGATTATGTAACGGCACGAGACTAACGGTTACAAGACTAGCCAACCATGTCATTCAAGCCAAAATTATTTCCGGCAAGAATATTGGAAACATCATATATATACCAAGGATGTCTTTGTCACCATCACAGTCTCCGTGGCCATTCAAGCTTGTGAGGCGACAATTTCCGATTATGGTCTCCTTTGCCATGACGATTAATAAGTCGCAAGGCCAATCCCTTGACAATGTCGGGTTGTATTTGCCTAGAGAGGTTTTCAGTCATGGCCAACTTTATGTTGCCTTCTCAAGAGTTAAAAGTAAGCAAGGTTTGAAGATTTTGATTCATGACAACTCGAAAAAACCTTTGCACACTACCACAAATGTTGTATTTAAAGAAGTCTTTCAGAATATCTAAAAGCTACAATCAACTATTTTCTACTTATGCTTAACGCTTTTTTTTAAACAACATTTCTTATTGAGATTCGTCCTTGCATAATTTTTTGACTATAATTCCAAGTTTCAAACTCTAATTATTCCTGAGTCGCTGAGCATCTCCCTATATATGTCCCTGTATTTACTCCTCGATAATTTTTGCAGGGGTATCAAAAGACACAAGCGTTACTCATATTTTTACAACTTTGCGACAGTACAAAATTATTAACAGTGTTGTTTTCATATTATTGATTATTTGAAAATATGCTATGGTAAAAAAATGCCAGACAAATGGTTTCTAATCAAACAGGGCGTGAACATTCACTCTGTATGCAACAAACGTTCATATCCCATGCCTCACAAAGTTGCAACGAGATGCTCTGTTTCATTTTTATAAACAGACTAACATCCTTGTCCAAAAATCATTCTCTCAGCAACAATATTGCTATTCATATCTACAACCAACTTCTATGATACTTGTACAAAACTTATGAAAATATATTATGCTTCATAACTTCTTAACACACTTACAAAAATACTTAACATGTCCAACATAACTTCATTAATAGATTTCTGGAGACCATTACAAATACACGACATTTAACAGCAAAAACACTAATCAACATTAAAATAAAACATTAGATAAAACATTGATTACTAAAACTTAACGGCTAAACTTAACGGCGTCGGTCTATCAATTCCACAACCATAAGGTCAGCCAGATTCATGACTGTGAACCTCAACACATCACCGGCCCTCAGTCTTTTGAAGCGTGCGAACTCGTACCACTCTCGACCAATATACATTTCTTTCGCATTCCTCCTAGCAGTTATGATACTGCAATTGTAACTTCTTCCATAACCGTGGTCAGTCATTCTAATCTGTGTTTGCCGGGGCAACAACAACTCTTGAACAACCTTCCTCGGGAAATGCTGCAGTAATCGCAAGTAACCAGTTAGATATCTTTCAGAAACTATAATGCTAATCTAGAGTGAAAACTTACAAACACATTTCCTTTTCCTTTTCCTCACGGCACGTTAGCCCCATACTCCAAGAGATCTCTTGAACCTTTCACATACCCATTCAGTAACCGACCACACGTGTTTATCTATATAAACATTTATTTCTAAGTTTTTTTCTTTCTACCTATACTTTCTGAAGGCATTTATTTAGTGTTGTTAAAGTTACTTAGATACATCTCCTACCCTAAATTCTAACTTACAATATATCTATAAAGAGTATTCTTATTATACCAACAAATCTCACATTATTAATTAAATAAACAAACAGGGAGTACAAAAGGTTTATAAAAATTATAATCACACATTTTTATTTAACCGTATTTTATAAATCTAACATTTTTAATTAAATCTCACATTTTTATTAACCGTATTTTATAAAAATTAATTTCATAAATGGCAAATTATATTTTAAAATAATGTTGCTATTGACAATTTTAACTTTTAATTGAGCATAAAATAGCTATGGTTTTTATATTTTTATACACTATATTATAAATACATCTACTATACTTTAACCATTGAAAAAGAAATAACGTCTTTATAGTTTTCATGTCAACTCTATTATCTGAACAATTAACATATTTTATACATGGCTCACATTTAATGAATGAGATTGGTGAAAACTTTAATTCTATAGTCCTTCAACACATCTTCGCCTATAATCCTTTTTTACACTATTAAAAGCCCTGTTAATTAGATGTATAACCCGTGCGGACGCACGGGTTTGTGACTAGTTAAAAAGAAAATTCAACGGTAAAATAGTTATTTATTATAGGGATCTTAAATCCCAAGTTAACACAACTACTTTAAATTATTATGTTTTATATGACACTAAAAGTTAGGGATGACAAGCAGACCCAAACCCGTGGGTCCCACCCGCACCCGCACCCGAGTCAACGGGTGAAATCCGAATTGACTGGGTTTGGGTTCGGGTGCCACCCGATATTTCGGGTGTGGGTTTGGGATAGCTTAAACCCGCACCCGAAACCCGAAACCACACCCGCTTATATGTTAAATTACATAACTATCCCTAAATATATATATATTTTAATAATTATTAAAAATGAAATGTAGGGTTTCTTCGTGTCCTCACCCACCGGTACAAACTCTTCTGTCTCCTTCGTTTCTTCACCCACCGGTACAAACTCCTCTGTCTCCTTCGTTTCTTCACCCACCGGTACAAACTACTCCATCTTCTTCACTCGCACGGGTACAAACTCCTCCATCTCCTTCGCTTCTTCACCGGAGACTACAAACTCCTTCGTCTCCTTCGTTTCTTCGTCACCTCTGTCACCTTCGTTTCTCCGCCTCCTTCGCTTCTTCACCGGCGACTACAAACTCCTCCGTCATCTTCTTCATACAATCCAAGGTTCGTTTCAGAAACTGTAGAAATTAGAATATTTTTCTGCTAATTGTGTCGTAACTGTAAAATTAGGATATGTTACTAACTTTCAATTGAGGGATTTATTTAATTTCTGCTAATTTATGTCGTAGGATGATTGGGTTTTATGAAAAAAATTGACTTTAAAACTGTGTTCTGAGGCTTGTTGGAGAAAAACATGGTTTTTGAACATTTCTTTGTGGTAATTACTATATGCAGGAAAATGCTCCATAGATACCTCCTCTGCTGCTTCATTTTGCCAATTCTCTTCCTTTTCCTTCTGAAAGTAAAAAAATAACCCACATAAATTAAGCCGTTGTTTGGATAAACATGGTGACTTTTTTTGAGTTTATCTGCTAACCAGTTGACCTGCTGTAACAAGTGAGATACTTTCCAAGATGACACAGTCTTAGCAATTATGATAGTTCTAAACTAACTATCCTAACATATCTCTAATAAATATACTTCTAGTACTACATTTTACAAATGCTGTCAAGAGCAATATTGATGCTCTATGACATTTTACAACTTTCCCCCTTTATCTCTCATTATAAAGAATATAGATGAAAGAAGGAACAAGATTGCTAAAAATTTAGGGACAATTAGAAAAGCAAGAATGATCAATACTACATGTAATATGATATAAGGGTATTAAGCTAACTGTTATCGAGGAAGCTAGGAAAAGGGCTGCTGCTGCTCAACAAGCAGTCGCCGCTTAAATCTCTTCTATGAATTTATATTAGACTTGAGTGTTTGTAGTTTTATTGATGCTTTTGGTTTCTTATGCATTTTGTCTGAGATTTTATCTATTGAATTTTGACTTGTTGCTCTATGCAACTCTTGTTGTTATTGCTGCTATATTTATTTGTGAAGGTTTTTGTTCTGGAGTTTTGAATCATTTTTTGAGAGTATACTTGCCAATTTTCTAGTGCAAACCCGATATATACTCGTGATATTGGATGATTATGGCAATTATTTGTAGTATAATTGCCATATTTGTGTGACAAATGTTTTTGTAGTAAAATGGCCATATTTTGTTTTTTGGGCGTTAAGACAAAAATGTTTGAGGTTTTTTTTTAAACAATAATGAATTTGGTGATAATTCTACTAGTAGCAAATATAACCAAAATGTACCGAAGACATCATAGGTCTCTCACACTGTGCACTTCCATACACATAATCATCACCATCTGCAAGTTCATTGTGCAGGCTCTCACAACCTGCCTTTTTGAAACAAGTTTTTCTGTTAAGCTAACTTGTAATATGATATGAAATTTTTACTACATGTAATACTACATGTAATATGATATAAGATTTTTACTAAAAGAACATGTAAGATCGGATGGATTAAATTTCATTGAGGCATACAAATAGGTGGACGTACTGCCAAGAATCATCTAAACCAAAATTTCAACCTGTTAAATATAGGCTCGTGAATGTTATTATATCATACCATTGGCTAACTATCCTAAGGGCATAAACCTGTTAGGATAAAACTTAGCAATGATTTAATGTCTAGCACATACCTTTTCCAAGAAAAGTTTCAATCTGAAACTTGTATCTATGTTATTAGTGAATATCAAAACTTTCTTTTGGACTAACTCCAACTTCAACATAGCAAGGATGTAGAGCAACTTATCATTGACAGGACACGAGATCTGAAGAAAAATATTCAAAGAAAACGGTAAAAAGCATATCAGCTCGAACACATGAAAAAATGTCGAATCAAAAATCAAAATGCGTAAATGAAAGAAGCATATTGAAAATTAAAATCTTAATTGTAAACTCCTTTCCTTCTTAATTAAACCTTTCATTGCCAAAACATATGGTTCTTTTCCTCTAGAGCTTGTTACAACAGGTCTCAAATATAGAAAAGAAGATATCTTTGATTCTGGTATATAACTACATTTATGTCTATACTTTATGGACTTGGTTAAATTCCTTCGGCTTGAAGTGAATCACTTTATGAAACTCACATCACACCAACTGCAATATAACCAAAATCCGCATTGTCTGCATCATCATTTCATGCCATCAATTTTTTATACAACTGTTTATGAAATTTCTTGTTGTTTGTAGTAGGTAAAATGGATCAAGTGAACACAACCCCGGAACTAGAAGGAGCATGTAATCCTACACAAGAAAGTACATGTCCAACTCAGGAGGTATCTTCTAATCTGAATCCGACACCTGAATCTGATATTGGGCAACAAGAAGAAATTGATACAAGTTTAGAACCTCCATCAAATAAACTTAGAAGTAATGTGTGGCAAGAATTTAAAAAGATGAAAGTGAATGGAAAAGATAAGGCTGAATGCATCTGGTGTAAAAAACAACTTAGTGGCACTTCAAAGAATGGAACAAATCACTTGAAAGGGCATCTCTTGAGTTGTATTCAAAAAAAGATCAAGACTAGAAACCATGACAAAGGACAACCATTTCTCCTTCCGGCTATCTCAGAAGGAAAGCAAGAGTTGGGAATTGGAACTTATGATCCAGAACATGTGAAGAAGTTGATTGCTGAAGCTATTATTATGCACGACTATCCACTATCAATTGTGGATCACATTGGTCTTAGAAGAGTCTTTGTTTCTCTCCAACCATTGTTTAAAGTTCCTACTCGAAACACAATCAAGAAGGAGGTATTGAAAGTTTATGATTTTGAGAAAAAATATGCTATGAAGATGTTAGATAACCATGAAGGAAGAGTGGCAATTACCACAGATATGTGGACTTCAAGCAACCAAAAAAAAGGGTATATGGCGGTTACGACTCACTATATTGATGGCTCGTGGACTTTACAGAGTCGAATCTTGAGGTAACAATGTTTATATTTTATAACTTAATTGTATTTTTTTTGTTCTTAATGACAATAAGTGAAAGACTTGTTTTTTGTAAATATTATGTTAGGTTCATTTATGTTCCAAATTCACACTAGTGAAAGACTTGCTGAAGCACTTGTTAATTGTTTAATGGACTGGAACATTGATTCAAAGCTTTCTATGATTACTTTAGATAATTGTAGCACAAATGACTCAATGATTAGGAAAATTAAGGATAAGTTGTCGTTGGAATGTTTAATAAGGGATGGGTCTTTGTTACATATGCGTTGTTGTGCGCACATCCTAAATTTAATTGTTCAGGAGGGGCTACAAGTGATTAAGTATGGCATAGAAAATATTCGGGATAGTGTAGGATTTTGGAGTGCTACACCTAAAAGGCATGAAAAATTTGAAGATACCGCTAGGCAATTGAGAATTATTTGCACTAGAAAGTTAGCTCTAGATTGTCCAACAAGATGGAATAGCACATATAAGATGCTTGATATTGCCATAGAGTACAAGGATGTATTTATTCGGTTGAAGCAACGTGAGTCTTTGTACACTTGTCTTCCAACTAATTCACAAAGGCAATTTGCTAAAGATGTTTGTGGGTGCTTAAAATTATTTAATGAAGTAACTGAGTTGATTTCTGGTACAAAATATCCAACTGCCAACTTGTACTTTCCTAAGATTTGTAAGATTAAGTTGGCAATAGAGGAATGGAAGAAGTCCTCCAATTTAATAATTGAGATGATGGCCACAAGAATGATGGAAAAATTTCAAAATTATTGGAGTGGTGTTCATGATATGATGGGAGTTCTTTGCAGTTTTGGATCCTAGGAAGAAGATGGTTGTACTTAATTTCTGGTTTCCTAAGTTGTATGGAGAAGAATCAAGTGCACAAGTTAGTAGAATCAAAGACATGTGTTATGATTTGCTCAATGATTATCAACAGATTAAACTTAGAGATGCACAACCCATCGCTCCATCCATTGGTATAATCGCTCTTGTTGATGACGAGGTGAATTTGATGCATACGTTGAGACGATTCTTTGAAGACTCAAGTTCAAGTGTTAAGTATGAGTTAGATCATTATTTGAAGGAGCCGTTATAAAAATACTCCAGAATTTGATATTTTGAATTGGTGGAAGGTAAATGGAGTTGTGTATCCAACACTTCAAGCAATTGCAAGAGATGTGTTAGCTATTCCTATCTCTACAGTAGCTTCTGAATCGGCCTTTAGTAATAGTGGTAGAATATTGAGTCCTCATCGTGCCGACTTAAGCGGACTACCGTAGAGGCTTTGATGTGCTAGGAGTTGGTTATGGGTCGAGAATAACGGTATGTCATTGTCAAATTATTTTTACTGTCTACCTTAATTTTCTTGTTATATAATGTATTACTACTTTGGTATGTCATTGGCAAATAATATATTACTAATTTTTCTTGTTATATAATATATATATAGGAATTTTTAGAGTTGCAGAAGAAATTGCTACTGTGTTGAATGAAATGGAGTCAGACGATGAAGGTATTTTGTACTTCATTTGGTGTAGAAGTTTTAAGCTTTAGTGTTTTATTTAACTTCAATTTATTTGTTAATACAACTGAGTTGATGGAAGGTTGTTTGGGTTACCATTTTGAAGATTAGAAGTTGTTGTTTCTATACGTTAACATGGTGAGTATTGTTGTTTCTATCTTCCAACATTGTTGCCCCGACTAATTTGCACTAATGCTTTTGATATTAGACAGTTCTTTTAGTGTTGTGCTTATGTTTCTAGACAGTTCAAAAACATGATATTTAAAAGTTCAGCATTACCAAGAATTAAGTTACATGTTTTATATGTTTTAAGTTTCACATGTTTGTTATTACAATTTAAAATTATGATTATAATATCTATTAGTGTTTCTTGACAT
Source organism: Vicia sativa (assembly GCA_021764765.1). Classification (NCBI taxonomy): domain Eukaryota; kingdom Viridiplantae; phylum Streptophyta; class Magnoliopsida; order Fabales; family Fabaceae; genus Vicia; species Vicia sativa. The sequence continues at coordinate 237,266,035 of CM038794.1, read as the reverse complement.
GTGAAATATATTTTCTTTGTAATAGGTAAAATAGATCAAGTGAACACAACTCCGGAGCCGGAAGGAACATCTAATCTTACACAAGAAAGTTGTAATATATTAGCTTGTTGTTGTTGAAAAGTTGTAATTTGATTGTAGAATTTAATTTTAATTGTAATGTTAAGATGTTGAAGACTATGTTAAGATAATTGTGATTGCATTTTCTTGAAGACAATGTAAAGAAACCTTATTTTAATTGTAATTTTTTTTTTTATTTTTGGTGCGGGTTTGGGTTTGGGTGAAAAAACCCGAACCCAACAGGTGCGGGCGCGGGTGTTATTTTGTCACCTGAATAGCTTTCGGGTTCGGGTGATGCTTTCGGGTGCGGGTGTGGGTAGTGTGAAACCCGCACCCGACCCTACCCGTTGTCATCCCTACTAAAAGTTAACGTTCAACAAATTATTTGTATGCGATGGGAAAAAAATTCACAGTTCATGCGGAGAGTGTGTGAGAGATATGTTGAGGGAGAGATAATGGGAGTTAATTTAACATAGTATAGACTATTTTACATCAAGAAGGTTTCTTTAATCAAACCGGGAAGTTAAGTGGTACATAGTAAGAGATTTGAGTGATCCCTCATTTTAGACAACACCAAAATTTATACTAATATTATTATTATTATTATTATTATTATTATTATTATTATTATTATTATTATTATTAGATAAATATGTTTACAATCTTAATTTTCATTATTTTTTTTAATTTAGTCTCCATAATTTAAATAAATAAGGTGTTTTTAGTTATTATTTGTTTGGGATTGAACTAGAATTATGTTTGAATTGCGATGTTCGACTTCTGAAGGAATGTTGCGAGTCTCTGGTACGGTGGACCATAAAAGAGGATTTGCAAGGGTAACATTCGAACATCGAAGTCAATGAATAAGTCTAAAAGGGATAGATTGAAGTATGAAAAGTATGTGTACCTTGAATTTTATGCATGTGAGAACATATATACTAATTTATCAGATAACTAATGGACTTTCTTTGAAATAATAAAGGGGCCTTTCTTATTTGGTCTTTGGAAGACCTAGAACAATTGTTCCCCAAACTTGCCGTGAAGTATCGAGCAGGAAGTCTTTGAATTTGTTTTGGATGCAAAGCATTATATCGACCATTCGTAGCCATGGGGAACTCTTGATTTGGTCACAAAGGGAGTGATAGACAAGTGCATTAAATGATGGTCTTGGTTTCAATTTGCTTTGCCTTTTTCCATACATGTGGCCTCCTATTCTACAAGATATGGTGTGACGCTTTAACTTAGGTGTTCGAGTGCACTCAAGTGACATTGTATTTTCAATGCAAGGATATGGGCATTGCTTTCTATTTATCCACCATCTTACAACTTGGATCGTCGGTTGGTTTGGCTTGCTCTCCTATATACTGATGATTTGGTTTTCAAAAGAACTTTTTGTTTACCTTTCCCATTGGATCATGCGGCTATCTTGTTTAATCTCATCTCTTACGAACTCCAATGATATTTTATCTCCTCATCATTTTGTTGATTAAAACTTTATAGCTTTTTTATAGGCACTTTTATGCATCTTTACCCATACACAGCACCTTGACCCTTCTCTATAATGGTCAATATGTGGAATGTTCTTGCGAATATATTGAATGATTTTGATAATGAAGATTCTTCTTCGTCGTCTGAGGTAGACCACTCATGCCTTTTAAAGATTTTTATGGCAACCCTTTAGAGGTTAACCATTTTGCTGATGACCCAAGTGTACTCAGAAACACCCATAGGCCTAGTTTAGATTCTGTAGAGGTTGGTAGCGATTCTGACGCAAGGGAGGTTATAGTATGTATCACCTCTCTTGCTTGAGCTCATTCAAATTTAGGTGATACTTAGGTTGCCCAGGAAGAGTGCTAAAATGACTATTTTATTCGATCGCTTGGAGCAGTGACTAGAAGGGTTCACACCAATGTAGAGGATTGAGGTTATATTAAATTTCAAAACCTTCCCAGTAATCCTGACAATAATTTATTTTTTCATGACAGTCAAACAAATATGGTGCATTGGGTGGAGCAATCAAATGTCGATCACACTAAAAGATTTTTTTTATTTGTATCACTTAAGTTGCATCGTTTCTATTAAAACCACTCTCCCTCACGTATTGCAATAGTTTAAACAACAACTTTTTTCCAACGGTCGCCTTTATTTGGAATTAAAGGACATGAAATTGCGATAGTTACCAGTTGAACCACCCTCAATAAATTTTTTGCGACAGTTCTACAACTGCCTTTAAAAAATTCTATTTATTAATTGTTGCGACAATATATTTAGTGGTTTTGGCAACTGTCGTAATATTTTGATTCAGGGCTTTCATCTTAGCGCCAATAAAAATAAACTTCAATGGTATGCAAATAATTCCTCTTTATTACAAAAAAGATCCCTCTTATCTAAAAAAAATCCCTAAAAAATCCCTTCTCCAAATAGTTTCAATTCCTAATGGCTCGCATTAATTTTCAAAAGTATAAACCTTCTCTCTTGTGTTGAAATCATCAACAACAACAACATTCTCTTTCGTGCAGTAAAATCACTGAACGCAAAAAAAAACTATTTTCCATCTACTCCAGTGGTTACAATGGCCACTTGGGTCCCAAAATTTATCAATCCAGACAACATCGGCCAATTCCCTTATTGGGCCTTAAGGGTTTGCGTTATTCCTTACTTTTTCAACTATAAGAGGTCAAACATAACTAGAGTTACTAAAGATAGGAATTACTAAGCAGCATTTTGTTGCATTTCTACTTGAACTTGGTTGAACTATGTTAACGCTGCAAATAAGACGCTTTTATGTATGTTTTCATTTATGATTTGGTTTTATTTCTTTTTCCAAAATATCGCTCATGATCAAATATCATGACGGCAACATAGGGGCCTCTACTAGGGAAAATCTTAGAAACTAATGGAAGCAACAAAGATCTAGATGATCTCAAGGAAATGAGCATCAATAAAGTCAAGGATAACGGGAAAGATATTATGGTGGAAGGAGAGGATACACAAGAGGTTATTAATGGTGCGATGAGGGTGATGATCCAGGACTAGACTCATTTATCTTACAAGGATATGGTCATAGGTAAGGATACTGAAAGCATGGATGAAGTAACAGAATTAGGGGACGATGAAGATGATATGCAAATGAACATTCTGAATCTTGAAAACATGAGAGTGGAAAAGCATATTGAAGAAGCATATGTCTATCTAAAATTCATTTTTTACAAACACGGAGAATGAATTATACATAGGTCATAGCGTAGAGGGGTGATAATGAAGTTTCTTGGTAGAAGGATATGCTACAAAGCTCTCGAGACAAGACTGAAGTAGATATGGGTTCAAAAAGGAGTGATCAACATCATTGACCTGAGAAATGAATAATTTCATGTGACATTAATGCATGATGATAACCACAGTTTAATATTATCGAATGGACCTTGGTTTATATATGACCACAATCTCCTTGTGAAGGAATGAAGTGCAGATTTTCACCCAGCTAGTGATACCATTGAAAAAGTTGCTAAAATTTTGGCACTTTAAAATAGTTGTCAAGACTAATGTCCCAACACCAAAACACAATGCCAAGACAACTGTTAAGACATCATATGCTCATAGATTCTTTTACCAAAATAATAAATTATGCATAAGTAAATTTCAGAAGGTAAAAGACACAATCAATTGTTAACTCAGTTTGGTTTAACTCACCTACTTTGGGAGCATCCAAGTCGAGAAGGAAATCAACTATGATAGCATTAGTTCAAAGCTAAACAACCTTAGTTTACAACTTATCACCTAATCACGACCTTATGCAAATTCTACCTAGGAACCTCCTATATATGAGAATCCACTCTTACTTTCCACAGTCACCTCGGTGACAATAACAAAAAACATAAGAACACACTTTCAATTACAACACTCAATTTTGCTTAAAAACGTTTGACTAAAAATAATAACTTGAAACATAATCTACTATTTGGTTACAAGCTTGTGAGTGATTGACAAGTTAAAATGAACAATCACTCAAACTTTATGTATCACCGTGATACATGAGTGACATACACAAAACAAAGCACACTAAATGTACGCTCAAAAACCCAAACCCTTATCTTATGCACACACATTTTCTAGATGAAAACTCTTGATTTTTTTAGGTTTAGTAAGTCCTTATATAAACTCTTGCATTATGGGCTTGGGCTCTTCGAAAAAATCCAATATTCCAGTTATAAATAATCTACAAAATCTTCAAATATCCTTTTTATGAAATCAAAATTTTTTTTTCAATGTTCCTAACAAATTCCTTGCTTAGAAGCGAGTGTGACCATGTGAGAACTAAAACTATCCAGAATCTCATATTTTAAAATCAAATCTTCAAGGATTTAAAATTTGCAAAACTGTACTGATGTTCTGGTATAACATGTCACAACATCTATAAAAAAAAAAAAACAATACTCGTAGTATAGTTGGTCAAGATGTTATGATATATTGCTCAACATCTTGATGTGAACCATTTTTTAGAAATTTTTTGCCAATCATAAAACCATGGATATGACAATCTCCCCCTTTAGCAAATTTTGGCTAAAACAACCTTAGCACAATAAAACTGGAGAAGAGGAATAAAACCACAAAATAACAAAACACAAGCTACATGAAAAATATGTAAACTTTATACAAACCGCAAACAAAAAACAACAGAGATAAATGCAGCTACAAAGATACTCAACCTTGCACATAACTCTTCTTCAAACTCCAAAAGTGTCAAGAGATCTGATGTCATGAGATGTGATATGAAATCACAACAACAAAGCAAACTCAACACCATAGAATAGTACTCAGCAACTTCAGACAAGACCATTACTCCCCATGTCACACATAATCAATACCCCCTCAAGGGAACATCCAAACAAATCAAACATGAATTGTCGAAGTTCACACATCATAGGCACATGCAACAGAAGATAAATAATAAGCCTCATAAAAAAACTAAGAAAGATAGAGTAACTAGAGTTATCCACAAAAATACTTCAGGCAAGATGTTAGGACTTATGGTATTACTTCATGTACACACACACACACACCGATAGTAGTAGCAAAAGCAAATTCACTTAAGCATCAACAACAAGCATGATAGACAATCATGCTCCCTTAAATAGTTGCATACATAGCAAGCAATAATAAATATTACTCTCTTTAATCAGTAGTATAATCCTATCACAATGTTAATCAACATGTCAAGACATTTGACATGCCATCAACATTAGGACAAACGAACTTCAAAGCTAACAGTCTAACACTTTACTCCCCCTTTTTAGCCAAAAATAGACAAAAATATAGTAAATGTACAATAAAAATTGGAAGTGTATATTTAAATGGAAACACATAAATAGATGGAAACAAATAATAGCATATGGAAACACACAATTCTTGATCATCTTCAGGTGGTTTTCCGTTTTTTTTTCCTGTCAAAAATCCTTCTGCACTCCTTGTAGTTGTCACATGTCTTAGGAATGTTGATATTTAACTTCTCTACTAGTACCACCTTAGAACATGTCTTCTTCAAACCAACCCTTTGTTCTTTTAAAGGCATTTTGTTCAATTATTTGACAGATGCAACAATAGCAATTGGCTTAGGCATATCATGCCTCAGAACATATAGGAAAGACATAGTATTTGATGCATTCCTCCATATCTGTAATTGCTAAAACTCCTTAATAATGTAGTTTCCTATCTTACTCATGATGTTCCCAACTTTATTTGAATATAATCTTTTTGTAAGCATAACAATCAATTCTTATCTAGAGGCATTTTGTTCAATCATTTGACAGATGCAACAATAGCAACTGACTTAGGCATATCATGCCTCAGAACATAGAGGTATGACATAGTATTTGATGCATTCCTCCATATCTGTAATTGCTAAAACTCCTTAATATTGTAGTTTCCTATCTTACTCATGATATTCTCAACTTGATTTGAATATAATCCTTTTGTAAGCATAACAATCAGTTATTTTCTAGAGTCCACATGAACCAGAGTAATAACCTTAACATCAACTAGATTCCAGATAAGATGATTATTGTAACACCCTTATTTTACCTGTAGATTACTAATAAAATTAGAGTTATAAAATTTCTCATGCAAATCAGGATGCTACAATTTCAGCTTAAACAACCGCATTTATCACAGATACATAACACTTTAAAAGTTCGGATGAACTGACAACAACTTAATATAGTCTTCCAAAGTTAACTTTCATACTCACACAATAGAATCAACTTAAATATCAAAACATGTTTATCCAACTGAAACAACTTCAAATAATAAGTACTTAATAAAATTAATCATTAAAATTCAACAACAGAAACAAAATCAACTAGCGTTCACCCCCCCGCCGAGTGTTACGTATCCGAGCGACGACACTGACTCGAACTAATGAAGGTAGACAACCTTCACTCTGGTCCTTAATATAAGAAAAATTTTACTTTTTAGATTCATTGGAGAATCAATGTATCTAGACTATATGTAGTCTAGATACATGGATTCTTCAATGAATCTAAAAAGTTTATTTTTTTCTTATATTAAGGACCAGAGAGAGTACTATATTAGAATCAGATTATACAAAATCACTGCTTCACAACTTTATAACAACATTTATCACAACATAATCATCAACGTAATACAACAAAAAATTCATCACCACAACAACTCAAACATGCAACATAGAATATGACTCGTATAATGCACATGCATGTGGTATCAATGGAGCAGAACTCCCAACTTAGAAACAGAGCAAAAATCCCAACTTAGTAGTTGCCAATTAAGAGAGGCATCAACAAGGCATAAGCTTTCAACTTAATATTTTGCCAATCCAGACCAACTTGCAGAGCATAAGCTCCCAACATGTCATGCTATGTATGCAGCAACATGATACAACAAAAACAACCGCAACAATAATTCGAGAACAACTTAAAAACAATTCAACACTGGCCATTAGCCTACAACTTAGTAAAAATTATACAACATTGGCATAAGCCTACAACTTAACAACAATTTAATAACAACACATACTACAAGGTTGGTATAAGCCTATAACTTAATAATCACAATTTAATAACAATAAATACTACAACGTTGGCATAAGCCTACAACTTACAATCTCAATTCAACGAAGATAATACAACATAAATTCATCAGCTCACAGCAACATATACATATACCCATACTGCTATTGCGAGTCTTACAAATACTACTTAATCAACTATTATTTCCTGCTACCTAGATCATTTCCACTGCTACTATAGTTTTACGTTATTTATCTGCTGCTAATTATCTTCTACTGCGATTCTGCTAAATTATTCAAATGTTATTTATCTCTAACAATATCTTCTGCCATTTATCAACACTTTTCTTCTATTGCCATTAATTACTTACTGCCATATTTTCTGCAAATTCATCCTCTGCTACGACAACTTCTGACAAATTATTACTACTTATTCAATCACTAATTTATTTTTCAACAATTATAACTTTCTGTCTCTAACAATTTCTCCTACTTGTACTTGTTGATCACTAAATAAAATTCTACTTAAATCCATTTGTGCTAAATTACAGATCTCTACTACTGGAACATTACTTTACATAGTTTTCCTTCAGTGCTACTAATTTTCTACTATGCAATTTATCTACTGCTATTAACTACTAAATTAATATTATATTCTACTGTTAACTTCATTTCTATTATCAAAGTGCTACTATTCTCATAAACCAGTAATGATATTTAATCTTTTAATTCTACCACTACTTTTCCATTAAAAGTTTCTGTCACCAATGGATAAGCAAGTAAAAATGAGGTGGAAAGTGTGTGCCCCTCGACACATTTAGGTGGTGCCCCTCGGAACACAAGGTGTGCACACCCCATCATACATAGTTCCGATCGACACCCTTTCTTCTACTAGCCAGGCCGGTCGCTACAAAGACCGTGTCGTTCGCCACACAAGTTGTGTCGTTCGGCACTTTCTTGTTTCTTCTCTAGAATTTCAACGCGGACTTCATTAACAAAATTTTCTTCTTCGATTAATACAACAATACAACAACTTATGATGACATATTTTTAAACATAAAAATTACATCAATTCATACAATCAATTTTGCAGACAAATTCAGGAAAACCTCAACATTAGCAACATGTTATACCCCAAAATTTTCCCTCTTATTTTTGATGTCAAAATATACATCTCCATACTCAATAGCACCTCAAGGATTGTCTAAATGAACCCTCTCCTAAGCAATCAACCCACAATTAGGGTTTTGATTCTCTCAAGTCAAAAATGGTTTATATTGCCTCAAGTGAGCATAATGTCTCCTCATATGTCTCAAGGTATCACCATATCAAGTTTCAAGGCTCATAGCTCAAGTTTGCTCAGTCAATTGCTCAGATGGTTGAAAATTAGTTGTATTTGACAAAAAGTCAACTATGGTCAACATACAGACATCAAGATTTTGAAGTCAAATTCATCATTTTATCAAGGGTTTATCATGATTCATCAGGAAAATCAAAGAATTGATCAAAAGTCAAAGTTTCTAAATAAGGTTTTTTTTATAAAAAGTCAACAGAACTTTGACCAGGCATAACTTTCACATACTTCATCAGAAATTTTTCCACCAAAGCTCATTTTTAAGGTAATCCAATTCTCTACAACTTTGTGTCTCACAAGCTTTGCCCAAAAATGCTTCATTTGAGAGATATGAGCCACGACATTATAGGTCCTCATAAAAGTCAATAAAAAGTCATATTTTTTCAAATAAGTATGCATGAGCATGGAAGCTTCAATAAAGATGAAACGAAAAATAGAACTTATAGGATATCTTAAGCTTTCTAAAAAGTCCAAGAACACTCTCAAATGTTGAAAATTGAGCAAGATATAGTTTGTGTAATTTTGGAAATTTGAAGAAGTGCATGAACAGAAATATTGAGAAAACTCAATTTTTTTTCTCCAAATGGGCCTATATTTTCATGATTTGAACTTGTTTACAATATGGTCCATGACTTCTAAGTCCATATATACGCCCTACTAATATTTATTTTACTTATTTTTGAAATAATTCATTTAAATTCAATTTTAATTAAAATAAAATGCAAGGAAGGATAGTTAGGCGTGTGGGCTTGATAACTGAGTGCCTTGAGGTCCAAACAACCCAAGGAAAGCTGGCAAAAACGCATGGAGAAGAATGGCACAAGATTGAAGCAAAATTGGAAGATTTGGATACAAAATGTCAATCAAATATTTTCTCATTAAGGCAATATATTTTCTTACAAATTCATGACCTATTGTACTCCTTATAAGTACATGATCATGGCCATATGCTTCAAGGACGATTCAGCAGCCAAAGAACTAGGGTTTTGACTTGAAAAATTTCAACTTGCACTGTCGAATTTCAAATTGCAGCTAGTTCCAAGCAATTTCAAGCATCAACCCTTGTTCCTGAGTGTTCGCGGTAAAAAGTGACGAACGAGGGAATCAAATCAGGATTCGAATCTCAGGCTCAAAATGATTTACTCTTTTGATTTTTTTTAACCGCGAGCACCAAGATTTATTGTTTCCAAACAAGAAAAATAAGATGGAAAAGGGGAAAGCTAAAATACCCTAAATAAATAATGATATGATATACGATGTGACTAGCGTGAACTAGACGCAACGCATTGGGGAGAGACCAGGGTAAGGGGGTTGGTTATATAAAGGGAAGGTATTACCACCCTATATATCTATAGTTTTCTATAGGAACTTTTTTATGCATATTTTGTGTGTTTTATTTGCTACGCTATTTCGGGAAAGTTTCTCCTTTGGGATTTAAGAAAGTTAGGTTAGGCAGGAACCTAAGTTTTGTTATAATTATTATGCTCGCAAAGATCATTGGGATCCTCTACATACATATCCCCTAGTGGGAATTAGAGTATTTGTAGCTCGGATCTAAGGGAACTAGGGTTTGTTTGGTTTGAAGGAGAAAGAAGTATGCTAGCCAAGGGTAAGACCTTGTGCCTATGTATTCTCAAAGGGAAGTTGAGAAAGTCAGATCAATCATAGTTCCCACTTATGCTAGTGGAAGCAAAGGTTAATTTTATTAAGAGACAAAGACAAATGTCATCTTAATGAAAAATGTATCTAATCTATTTCATCACATACATTTTTAAAAAGTTGATTGATTAAATCTTTCATTGTAACCATTGGGTGTTTTGCTTGAGTGTACAAACGTTACCACTTACAAGTTAAGAAATATGTTTGAAAAACGTTTGAATCTTTCATTGTAAGAATTAGGCGTTTTGCGTGAGTGTACAAGTGTTGCCACTTACAATTAAAAGATGTTTTGTTTGAAAAAAGTGTTTGAAAAAGTGTTGATTTGAAAATTGTTTGATTTGTATGTGATGCTATAGATGAGATACTTCTTCCATGGAGATGATTGTCATACCCCAAAATTTGTCCTCCTACTTCTCAAGACAATTCACAAGGATTTCACAAGGGTTGACCAGACAAACCCTCTCCTAAGCAATCAATCCAAACTAGGCTTTTGCTCCTCTCAGGTCAAAATGGATTTCCAATGCTTCAAGTGGTCACCATACCTTATCATATGCTTCAAGGGATCACCATGTAAATTTTCAAGCCTTACAAGTCAAATTTTCTCAGTCAATTGCTTAGATGGATGAAAATCAACTTTATTGGACAAAAAGTCAACTGTGGTCAACATACAGTCAAACTTCATAATTTTTGGTCAACACCAATATTTTGAAGTAATATTCATCATTTGATCAAGGTTTGACCATGATTCCTCAAGGAAAGTCAAGATTTGATCAAAAGTCAAACTTTCTAAATTAGGGTTTTTCAGACAAAAATCAACAAAACTTTGACCAGGCATAACTTTCCCATACTTTATCAGAAATTTTTCCACCAAAGCTCATTTCGAAGGTAATTCAATGCTCTACAACTTCATGTCTCACAAGCTTTGGCCAAAAATGCTTCATTTGGAAGTTATGGATCAAAACATTATAGGTCATTTTAAAAGTCAACAAAAAGTCATTTGTTTGCAAAGAAGTGTTCATGAACATGAAAACTTCAATGAAGATGAAACCAAAAGGAGTGTTTAGAGGACATATTGAGATTTCTAAAAAGTCCAGTAACACTAAAAAATGTTGAAAATTGAGCAAGATACAAATTGTACAAGTTAAGCATTTTTGAGGAGATGCATAAAGGAAAATACCTAGCAAATGCAATTTTTTTCCAAATGGGCTTAATTTGTACATGTCTTGAGGACCAAGAAAACCCATGAGAATTACCAAATTCATGCAAGAAGCTACAAGGCAAGAAAAAGCCATATTTGGAAAGATTTGGTAAATATTTACAAGGGAATATTTTTTGCATTCAAGGCAATATATTTTCTCATTATTGTTGATCAAATATCTTGCTCTCTCTCTATATATATGACAAGATCAGAAGCACAAGAAACGAAAACCCTAGCCTCTTATAAACCCTAAAAATCTCTCAAAAATTCAAGAAACTTGCAAAATTCGAAACCCTATTTCCAGCCACTTTCAGTCACTTCCAAGCACTCAATCGTGCTCCTGAGGTAATATAGAGTAAGAATGGATCCATAACCATGGCCAAACATGCTTAAATCATGCATAACATGGACCTCCGATTGCATTTTTTTTTATGAATTCATGTTTTATTTTTTAACGTGATTTGCTTGCAACTAACTATTCTAATGTGTTTATGGTATGTTATAGAGCAGATTTGGACAGTCGTTTGAAGCTTTTCATGGCTTAATCGTGTCATGCCATTGTTAGGGAAGCTTAGTTCATTTTCTTCGAAACCTGTTCCACAAGAAATTTCAGGTCAAAACAATAGCACCATTGGATACGCAATGGTTGAATTAGGGGGATATGGTACCCTTTTGCTTTTTATTTTGACTATTTTGCAGGTTACAAGTTCATATCGACTGGAGAAGACGATCGGAGCTTCGCTCTGGTGTCTCTGGTTTCCTTTGACCGGCGAAGACCCGATGACCTAGGCGTGGCACTGTCCGATTAGATGATTCTAATGCCCAGGGGCCCACATGCGCGCACGTGTTTTTGTTTGCTCTGATTTTTGATTTTCCCCAACAGTTATAACCAGGGGGTCCTTGGCTCGATCCCTGGTGACCCCCTTTCTTTTTCTCACTTTTCACTTTTACTTATTTTATCTTATTTTTCTTAATTTTCATTTAATTTTCTTTTCAAATTAATTTAACCATTTTCAAAAATCATAAAAACATTTTAATTCCAGATTTAGGTTAATTAAACATTTAATTAATTTTTGACATAACAATAATTTATTTTTCTCATAATTTAAATTATTTTTCATAATTAATTAATAATTAACTTAAAATTAGGTTTTATACATTAAAATCAATCCAAAAAAATATTTTTTATTTGCAATTAGGGTTTAGACGTTTACTTTTTCTGTTAGACATTTTTTCTGCAATTTATTTCTTTTATTTCGCATTTAAATATTAGAAATCGATGTATAGGTCACAAGGATATTTTTGTAATAGCGTAGGATTTATTTTCTGCCTTTACTTTCCGAACCTCCTATTATGTATCTTCCCCAAAGCCATGTAATAGCGTAGGACCTTTACTTTCCGTAATTTACTTTCTGCACATATTTAACTGCTAGTAACTAGGCGTGTATGGCAAGATTAAATCAAACATTATAGATCGATTCTAACACAAGATAAATATCTGAATACCACACGCTTTTCACACATGCACCCACCTTAGGGTATCGTCTCTTGTTGCCTTTCGAATACATGGTCATGTCCCTCGAACGTAGGGATACCATTAGCACAGTTGCCTACAAACATATCATCATAGTCCATTAGAATTAAAGATCATAGTCCCTCAATGACCCTCGATTGTTGCCTACGAATACATGATCTTGTCCCTCGATTGTTGCCTATAAAAAGTGATGATTGTCCCTACGAATATGCTAAGGTATCCCAACATGTTGCCTTCTATGACCATACGATGACCCTTCGAATGTCCCTTTACATCCAACGGATAGAGTTACCTACCAACTAATGGTATGGATAGCGCTACCCTAAAGGTAAGAAAAATAGCATGGAAACGACCATTCTGAGTAGGTAATAAGACTTTTTTGCTTGCTCAAATCTATCAAAATACTTTTTACACCTCACACTTTTCAAAAACTTTTCAAAACACTTTGTATATATTCCAGTGTGAATCATTACAAAGTCTTTTCCAAAACAAAACATTTCCAAATACTTCGTATACATTCCAACGAGAATCATTACGAAGTCAAAGCAAAATGCCTTTTCAAAAACATCTTTTCAAACACACACAAAAAGCAATTTATAAAGTGAGCTAAGCAATTAAGAGCCCGTAGATAACTACGGATGGAAAGGGTGCTAATACCTTCCCTTTTCATAACTACCTTCCGTACTCAGAATCTAACGAAGGTTTTTTCCTGTTCTTTTCGCCTTCCCTTAATTGGATAAAAGAAAAGTCATTGGCGACTCTTGCTATCCGCAACAATTGCAATAAAACGTAAAACAAACAAGTCAGTTCTCCCATCGTATTACAATGATACATGTATAAATCTCTAGGAGAAATTGATTATTGATTAGGGGGTGCTTTTAAGAAGCCTGTGGGTCCTTATATTATAAGCCCAAGAGGAGGCATTTCGAGGGACATCAAGGGTCATCGAGGGTCCTTGTATGAATCCCGAGATAAAGCTATAGGGTATGGATGGCTTGGCTTTAAGAGTGATTTCACCGGGAAACCATCCTCTTAGGATTCAAGAGTGATTTCTCCGGGAAATCATACTTTTAGGGTTCTAATCTAGTGAAGGTGATTCTTTGTATTGGAAGCCTAATAGGAGGCTGTTAGAGATTTCCAGGTCTCTTTCTTATATGATGCCCAAGAGAAGGCTAAACTCAACGAGGGAGTTCTTTTGTACGAAACCCAAGAGGAGGCTAACTCAACAAGGGAGTTCTTTTATACGAAGCCCAAGAGGAGGCTAACTCAACAGGTGAGTTATTTTGTACAAAGCTCAAGAAGAGGCTATGGGGAACCTAGTTGTTATACTAATTGTAATGACATAGATAAACATGAACAAGTATATGAACAAGTATATATGTAAGACAAAGTGTGTGTGTGTGTGTGTGTGCATTCATAAGAGTTTATGAAGGAAATATATAAACAAGTGTATAAAACAAGCAAATAAAAGCTAGTGTAACTTGAATATATAAAAAGGAGTTGGGACTTACACCTTAAGGGAGGCCTATTGGTTTAAAATCAGTGTCACCAAAAATAATTCTCCTCTTAATACCAATGGAATCGGTGTATAAACAAGCGGATGAAAACAAACGAACGAAGTTTGTTATACTTGAATATTTACAAAGATGATTGAATATGTACAAGGAATTGAATATGTACACAAAAAGGGTGGACATGTACAAGAAAATAAATATGTAAATAAAAGGGTTGGGACTTACACCGTGAGGGAGGCCCATGGTGATTTGATTTTGAATTCGAAAGAATTTCGAAGAAAAAACCTAGTTCGGTTTGTATTTTCAAATATTAATCGAATCGATCATGGAAAATAGGTGTGTAAGTTTAAAATGTTTTGAAAGTTTTGAAATGATTTTGAAAAGTGAAAGATATTCACAAAAGGTTTTGAAAAGGATTAGGTTTGAAAATCGAAAGAAAATATTTTTTTGAAAAGTATTAAAAAAAACACTTAAAAACGTCTATTTTTGACCTAATAAAAATATATCAAAAAGAAAATATTTTTTGGATTTGTTTTGACATAATCATAAAATAGGTATTAAATGTCAAGTGTGCAAAAAATTATCTCAAAATGAGAAGTTTTGATTGGTTTTTGAAAATGTTGAAGTTTGATAAAAAGTTTGAAGAAAACAAGTGATAAAAAGAAAGTTTTGGTCTTAGAAAGGTTTGAACCCATGACCTGACTTTGAAAGGTGAAGAGAAATACCACTGGGCCATATGCGTGGCTTGTTAATATCACGCTTCTATTGAATTGTATTTGAAAACAAGTTGGTGAAATCAGTTTGAAAACAAGTTGAAAAATGTAAAGTTTGAAATGTTAAAAAATAAAAAGGTCCCAGAGGGATTCGAATCCTAGACCTATGGCATGGCAAAGACTTAAGCGCGCGCTGGCTGCCACTGGGGTGGCTTTTTCATCCGTTCATTATACAACAACGAATAAATATAAGTTAAAATAAGTTTTTGAATTTTGGAAAAAATCAGAAAACGCGCGCAACTTCATCTTCTTCCTCCAATCCTCATTGATTCATAACTTCCTTGTTTCTCAATGAAATTGCACGATCCAAACATCAAACTTGCTCGTTTTGAACCAGAAATACGATTGTGCTGATTAATTGCATTTATTTTAATCCTAAGATGATTAATTCATGAGAAAACCACATGAACCCTAATTCTAAGAATTGATCA
Organism: Vicia sativa; assembly: GCA_021764765.1. Classification (NCBI taxonomy): domain Eukaryota; kingdom Viridiplantae; phylum Streptophyta; class Magnoliopsida; order Fabales; family Fabaceae; genus Vicia; species Vicia sativa. Next base: position 237,250,473 of record CM038794.1, on the reverse strand, counting down.
TGAAATCGTGAATGGACCATGATTTATGCAATTGATTGAGGGTTATTACTCAGTGAAGGTGCAGAAACAAGATAGCATAACAATGTTTAAACTAGAATTTGAAAATTAAAGAGTTCAAAGTTGAGAAACTTACCTCTTCAAGTGAGAATCAGATTCTTGCTTAGAGTGTTTCCAGAAGCTGATTGATGATGGCTATAGCTTCACTGGACCTTATGGAAGTTATTTGAATGCTTAGCTTACATTGAAATGATCTGGATAGTTCCACCCAAGTCCAACTGCATCCACTTGGAGCAAGTTTCGAATTTGGTGTTGGAGATGTTACAGGTCAGGGATGAGTGCTTGGATCACTCATATGAAGTGTATGGAAGGTGTTTGAAGTGGAGATTTGGAATATGCATGATTGGATTGAGAGTTTAGAAGTTATGGCTCAATATGTGCATACATGAAATTTGAAAATGATTTCTGAGTTTGGCTTAGTTTTGGGATGGTTTAAGAATTCTAACAACTTTCTAATGATGTTTAGAAAGCATTTGAAGCCTAAGATTGCTCAGAAATTGCAAGGCTTAAAATTTGCAGACTCTCCCACTTGAAAAACTTGAAACTTGAAAAATAAGAAAGAAAGAAGGAAAGCTTGGTTTATGAAGATTTTGTGTGATTTTGAAGTGAATTAGATACCTCTATTTATAGGCCAAGAATTCTGAATGGCAAGGGCAAGGATTGGCTTGAAAATTAACAACTTGCCTTAAAGGGTAACAAAGGAAATTTTGCATTTAATGCACATGGTTAACTTCTTTAACCATGGTTAAAAATATCACTTGATCTAATCCTCTATCAATCATTGCAATCATATATTTTCAAGTTATAACCTATCTCTTAATGGTGACAAGGATTCTAGAAGGAAGAAGCTTGCAGAAATGACTTGAAAACTTGGAAAAATGACCTATAATTTATGGTTATGAATCATTATGTTTCAATTTCAAAACCCTAGCTACACAAAGTGTTTTTACAAGTTATTGGACATTTTGTAAAGCTTGTAACAAGATCTACAACTTTCATTTTTTGAGTGTTTTTTGAATCAAAGTGGATCTAGGTGAAAAACGGCCATGAAAGTGATGAAAAATCATGTTTTTTAACATTTAAAATTTTTCTAAGTGTTAGAAAAATTTCAAATCTTGACTTTTTCACACATTTTGATTTTTTATGATCATGATGGATAATATGAAATGATTTCATGATTGAAAAAAAATTGAACTTCAAAAAAGTTGACCAAAAGTCAAGGTTTGACTTTTCTGAATAGTAGAATTTTCATCAGATGATTCAGAATTTCTCTGATGATTAATCATGATGTTTGGAATATTTTGAACCAAGAAATTAGGTCAATATGTTGCATTAATTATTTTAAGATCAATCTCCAATCAAATAGGTCATTCATTGAGCAAAAAGTCAACGATACACCATCCTTGGTCAAAACCCTAATTGGTCGATTCAAGATAGATCTTGAGGAAATTATGCGAATTTGAAGATAAAATGTTGATGATTGATGAAGATAGATCATTTTAGGTGAGTGAATACTCAAACCCTAATTGATAATATCTTGAACATATGAAAATTTTGATAAAAACCCTAATTTGGCTCAAGGAGCACACACACGATCTATCTTGTTCTGGAATTGTTAGTGATGCAATGATGCATATGTGGTGATATGAAATGGTATCTTAGGTCAAAAATTGGGGTATGACATTTAGGTATAATAGGGTAAGTATGGATCAAAATCTATGGCCAAACACGTCTGAATCATGCATATCATGAACTCCGATTGCACTATATTCATGAATCTTGTATTTTTAGTTTTATCGTGTTTTAATTTGAACTAACCACACTAACGTGTTTTTGAGATGTCACAGAACAGGATTGAACAATTGCATGAGGTTTATAATGGCTAAATCGTGACCTTCCATTGCTAGAGGATAACAAACTGAAACCTTCGTATCTCACAGTAGAGGAACTTTCAGGCCAAACGAACCCCACTAATCGATCCACAGCCCTCGAATTAGGGGGTAGGGTCCTTTCTTTGCATTTATGTTTGTTATTTTGCAGGTTTGATGTTGATGTTGATGAGGTTTGAGTTAACTCCGACGTCTCTTACTTCTTGTTGACCGGCCAGGGCAAGCGTGGCATGCTTCGATTGGCTCATTTACATACCCTGGGCCCCAGCGAGCGTTTGTTTTAAAAAATCTAACTTCGGGGGTTAATTTTCACTTATATATTTATGATTGTGTATATATTAATGGACGTATCACCACCCTAGTGGTTAACCATGTACGCGTTAGTCCTCTTTGTCCCTCAAAGCGTGGGTTCGATCCTTGCCTTTTGCTATTTTTTTCAATATTTTTTTATTTACGCAGGTAACAATATCTATTTCCAAGGCTAGCATGATAACACCACAAGCATGAGGCTCAGTGGTGAGATTTTGGATCCATCACCCCAGGGTCACGAGTTCAACCCTCAGCAGGACCATTCCTATTATTTAACTACTAGTTTTCTTTCTTTTTTCTATTTCTCTTTAATTTCGTTTCTATTTTAATTCTTTTCACAAATTATTTTCACTATTATAAAAAACCTTTAAAATATTTTTATTTTAGATTTAGGTTTAAAAATTGTTTAATTAATTTTAGACACAAAAATATTTTATTTTTCTTTTTATTTAAAATTATTTTCTTAATTAATTTCAAATTAACTTAGAATTAGGTTTTCTTAATTAAAATCAATTCCAAAAAATACCAAAAATATTTTTTCCTTTTAATTATGGTTTAGAACACTTATGTCTCCATTCAAATATTTTCCTCTTATTTATTCATGCTTTATTCTCATTTAAATTCTAGAAATCGATGTATATGTCGCAAGGTTATTTTTGTAATAGCGTAGATTTAATTTCTCGCATTTACTTTCCCGCACCTCCTGGTGAGATTTTGGATCCATCACCCCAGGGTCACGAGTTCAACCCTCAGCAGGACCATTCCTATTTTTTAACTACTAGTTTTCCTTCTTTTTTCTATTTCTCTTTAATTTCTTTTCTATTTTAATTCTTTTCACAAATTATTTTCACTATTATAAAAAACCTTTAAAAATATTTTTATTTTAGATTTAGTTTTAAAAATTGTTTAATTAATTTTAGACACAAGAATATTTTATTTTTCTTTTCATTTAAAATTATTTTCTTAATTAATTTCAAATTAACTTAGAATTAGGTTTTCTTAATTAAAATCAATTCCAAAAAATACCAAAAATATTTTTTTTCCTTTTAATTAGGGTTTAGAACACTTATGTCTCCATTCAAATATTTTCCTCTTATTTATTCATGCTTTATTCTAATTTAAATTCTAGAAATCGATGTATAGGTCGCAAGGTTATTTTTGTAATAGCGTAGATTTAATTTCTCGCATTTACTTTCCTCCACCTCCTATTATATAACTGCCCCAAAGCCATGTAATAGCGTAGATTTAATTTCTCGCATTTTACTTTTCGCACCTCTTATAAACTGTATATATACTACTTAGATGTATGGCTAATAGGATTGTATGGCAAGACTAAAATCAACCGTTAGATAACTCTAATTCAAAGATAACATATTTGAATCGAACACACTCTTCACACTTGCACCCCCTTAGGATATCCTCTCTTGTTGCCTTTGGATAAAATGGTCATGTCCCTCGAACGTAGGGGTACCATTAGTAAAGTCCCTCGATTCAAAGATCATCACAAAGATCATAGTCTCTCGATGACCCTCGATGTTGCCTACGAATATATGATCTCATCCCTCGATTGTTGCCTATGAAAAGTGATGATCGTCCCTTCTAATTGCTAAGGTATCCTTACATGTTTCCTTTAATAATCATACGATGACCCTACGCCTGTCCCTTCACGTCCAACAGATAGGGTTACCTACCAATTAATGGTATGAATAGCACTATCCTAAAGGAGAAGGAAAATAACAAGAACGACCCTTCTGAGTAGGTAATAAGACTCTAAATTGCTTGCTCCAATAAAAAAATTCTTTTCATACCCCACACTATTTTCAAACAAACACTTTGTATACATTCCAACGAGAATCATTACAAAGCTTTACATTTTCAAAGAAACATTTCCAAACACTTCGTATTCATTCTTGAGGATTGATACAAAAATCATTATGAAGTCAAAGAGAAATACTTTTCAAATAATTTTCAAAATATTTTTTAAATCACACACACACAGAAAGAAAGTTTTCAAAAAGTGAGCTAAGCAATTAAGAGCCTGTAGATAACTACGGATGGAAAGGGTGCTAATACTTTCCCTTTTCATAATTACCTCTCATACGCAGAATCGATAAAAGGTCTTTCATGTTCTTTTCATCTTTCCTTTATTGGATAAAAGAAAAATCGGTGGAAACTATTTCTATCCGCAACATTTGCGAAAAAACGCAAAACAAACAAGTCAGTTCTCCCACCGTGTTACACAACAACAGACAGACAATTTCATATCACACGCACAACAAAATTCACATAAATCAATTCCTGCATACTACTCATCATACAACCCATTAGAGAGACAGAACCCCACCCTTACCTTGGATTGTAGGAAACTCTAAATTTTCGATTCCACAACCTAACTCTGTTCCTCTTCTCCTACTTTTCTCTTTCTTTAACTTCCACGACCAATTCCCTTGGAAACCCTTTTTCTTCTCTCTGCCACTTTTCTCTACGTACAACTTCTAAGACTCCGACAATTAACCTAATTCCTCCTTTTATTCTAATTAAACTTATAATAATAATATTGTTATTATTTCCAACAGGCTTAATTCACACACCCCCACCTTTACTAATTCTAACCATTACGAGCCCAACACAACTATTCTACTAATATTCTTATTAAAATCAATAATCAACTAATATTATTACTATCAATATTAATCGACTTGATTTAATCAACTAAAATAATCAACCAAATAGCAACTTAACACAACATTTCATAAACAATTCAAAAATATTTCAAAAATATTTAATTAAATATTTAATTAAACAATTAATTAAATATCGGGCATTACCATTATGGTTGTTAAAATTCTTGTTTCAGCTATGTTGAATGAGATATTTTATAGTATTCAGATATGCACAAAGTAATGTCATGACATCCTGTTTGACACTATACTTTTCAACATATGTTTTATCCATATTAGTTGAAAGTAACTTTCTCTTGTTTCACCATGTTCAGCTTCAGCTATCAACCAATAACATATTTGCTTCTTATTGAAACGGAAAATCAGACTGTCTCTTAAGAGGAAACATCCATTAGAAGTGTCTTTTATGTAATTTTTATTACGAGGTTCTTTCAGCATGAAATTTGTGTTGTCATAATACAACACACTAGGGTTGTTCATGGTACAATTCTGTTAGAAAACTGACTTTTTATTTTCGAAAAATAATATTTTTAATATTGAAAAAAGTCAACTTTTTTAATTTTCGGAAAAAACTGACTTTTTTTTAATTTTCGAAAAAATTGACTATTTTAAAAATTTTCGGGAAAAGCAGAACTTTTTATTTTTTAAAAAAGCCAACTTTTTAATTTCAAAAAACATTTTTTTCATTTTAAAAAAATCAATTTAGATACTAAAGTAATAACGGTTCGGTTCGGAACTACTTTGAAATTGGTTAATTGTTTAATGGTTTGGTTCTAGAACCATTACCAAAATATAAGTTCATTAACTCATGCTCATGGACCTACGTAAAACATATGGCCTTAAGGAGCTAAAACTATTAAGATAAAAATCAATTGACTTAGATGCTTTCGTTTCACCCTTTACAATTCTGTTAGACTTATTTTCGGTTGCCCCATATAAAATTGCTCATAGAACAATCTCTCCATCATAGTTGAGGTATGAATTGAATGTTGAGGGAGCGTTGTAAACTAGTTAAACTCATTCTTTGTGAGGGAACTTGGAAAATACTTCATTTTCAAGTTCTCATTATTTGTTATATCATCAGCTTCAGTTTGATACCTAGCAACGTGTTCGACTGTTGACTCATCGGTGTCACCAGCAAACTTAGTAAATTTTGGGACCTTTTATCCCCTAGGTAATTCTGTTTGTAAAACAAAATTTGGTAATGTTGAAGAGTAAGTAGGCATGTGGCAACCAATACTCATACCATTTCGTATCATAAGACTTTCGATGATAGCCTCTTAGTTATGATCTCTGGCTAATGCATCTTGTCGAACCTGCCTAACCACGTGGTCAGCATTCTGGTTCCTGTTAACCACAACGACAAGAAGACGTTTGACACCCCATGAGGATTTCTTCGACCTCTTCAAGAATTTCCAATTCTTGGTCAATAGACTCTTCGACCACTTCTTCTGGTCGAACATATGTTTGTGGTCGGGGTTGCCTGGCAGGCCAAACTGGCACTCTAGGGGTACCCAAGTAATCTCATATTCGAGTCATTTGAGTTTCTAACTGTTGGTAACTTTGAGTCAAACTTTGGATTAATGGTCTAAGTATGACACCCATTTGTTGAGTAAGCATACTAACCATTTTGTGATTACTTTTATCCATTTGTTGCCTCATAATAGCAACAAAACTTGTGATGAATGTGGATATTGCTTGGGACGAAAATCCCAACCTAATCGGACAACCAAATTGACTTCCCAAAGGTCCTGGCCCATGACAAGGAGAAAACGCCGACGCCATGTTTTCAGAAAATGTCGAAACGCCACAATGCAAACCTACCATCAAAGATGTTGGCATTTCATAAAGTCTTTCTCCACCAAATATGGGTATGGAAAAACTAGGCATTCCATAGAGTCCTGCCATGTGTGTCAATTTGTTTGATTAGATTTAAAACAAATCATCTATAGTCTCTTAATTAAAGTTTACTTGTAGGACCGATTATAAGAATCCTAGACTTAGTGTTAAGTTTGTATGATTTTGATGTTTGAACTGGGTAAAAACTAAATTGTAAATGTAACAAATAAAAACCGAAGCCAATTGCAAGATAAAAAAATAAAAAATAAGACCTGTGATCGCGACTTTATCGTCTATTAATCGGGAGACTGCAAGTACACAGTCCTTTCGCGTAGTTTTAAAAGATATCGAACCCACAGAGACCATAAGTCGATCTACTGTTATCCTAAGTTACTGTATATAGCTAAGGCGAATAATTCTTTTAGATAATGGTTAAAGAAAAATATAAATTAAACGAATATCAGTACGTAATATAGTGAACCTAAGCGGATTTAATCGAACCTAAGCATATAAAGATTGTTAACTTAATTGTTCTGTAGAGATTATCAGTTTAAAAACCCTTAACTCACACTTTCGTGGTCTTATCTCGGATTATACTCCTAAAGCCCTATGCCTGCTCTCGCTAGCCCATAAGTGTTTAAAAAATATTCTTTGAAAACTTAGTAAAATCTAATTCGTTTTAAAGCGCTCTTGCTGTATTTACATCAAATGCCTAACTTTAGCTATCCGGTTAAAACCTCACACTTTCGTGGTCTCGATCCCAACCTATTCTACTTTTCTCACTTTCTTAACAAAAAGATTGATTTTCAATTACAAAAAGTCATAACCAGAAATTAAATTAATTAAGATTTTAGTCTGGGAACGATTTAATTCCTACTCTTACTGCTATTACATACAGATACCTACTCGGTTTAGCCAAACATAGAATTTAGCATAAACAAACTAAACATGAAGATTAAAATTAAGAGCAACATGATAATTAAATTAACAGCAATAAATGATAATAATAATAATAATAGTAATAATGGTAATAATAATAATAATAGCAATAATGATAATAATAATAATAATAATAATAATAATAATAATAATAGTAATAATGGTAATAATAATAATAATAATAATAATAATAGTAATAATGATAATAATAATAATAATAGTCATAATGGTAATAATAATAATAATGGCAATACAATAAATAACATGTAAATACGAGAAATGAAGAACTTGAAATAAACTTTTATTATGATGGCAAGATTGTGATCCAAGAGTACATAGATTGTAGGCCTAAAACTAATGGTGTGGTAGTTCCCCGATATGAGAAACTACCACTTTTATAAATATGATTTCTGCCTAAAACTATGAATAGCGCTTCCGCGCACAAACTTGGATGTCTCTAAAATGAATGCTAACTAGTTTATATAGTGAGAAATTGTGGAAGTTATCATGAGAGAAGTAGTGATGATAATAGAGAAAGTGGAGAAAGAAGTGGAAAAGTGGGAAGTTGAAAAGATCATGGGGGTGATAGTGGAAAGTTTGGCTGATGGGCCTAGTTTTGCTTCTGTAATTGGACCTTTTATCTTTTCTTTTATATTTTGAGCATTTTTCTTCATGTCTCCTCCATTTTTACTTCTTTTCTCGAAAATTCTTCATTTAATTAAATATCTGCAAAATAAACAAATACTAGCGTAATAGCAATTCAATGCAATTAAATTAAGATAAAAAATGAGAAATAACTTAAGTAAATCCAGCTAAATATACGATACATTTGTGTTATCAACCTGAAAACTTCTTCTTAACAACCTACGTCTCTTATTCCCTTGTAGTGGTGTCAAAGCTTCTCCTTATTTGAGATCTTTGACTTATAGCTCTATTTCCTTAGTTAAAAATTGCTGACCAACAATAAAGTGGATTAAAAAATTCTCTTTTATAATTTTTAAACCCATATCTTTTAGACTACCCGACCCAACTTATTTTTTTAATTTTTTTAAATAAATTTAATTGAATTTTATGAATTGATCCAACCTATATAATCCTAATAGTGGGTGTAAATAAAATTATCAATCTCCTATTATTTTACTAGTATTATCAAATAATCCTTAAATCATGCTTAGTGTGTCCTGCTAAGCCTTAATCATTCAATTTTAGTCAAACAAACAAAAATTGCAAAGACAATGAAAAGAATAAAGAAAAATATATATTTATCAAGAAAGAGGAAAGAACCATAAAGTTCCCTCCAAAAACAAAAAGTGTCTCTCCTAAACCTTTTGAAGTTGAACCGAATCGATCACTATCATCATCATAATCATAAATTCATAATTCAATAGAAAATTTAATACCCTCTGTTCCTTCAATCTTTCAAAATACCCGTACGATCTATGAAGTGCCTTTTCTTTAAATCCCCAAATTCCAATCACTCTCTCTTCCCTCAATTTCCCCATAACCATCCTTTACTTGTTGCCGATATTCTTCTATCCACCGAACACTCCGCCGCCGTTAACTCCATGGACGGCGTTCATAAAAAACCGCCATATTTTTCTCAAACCAAATGCTTTTCGCCTCGCCGACTTCTTGCTTCTTTTCTGGCGGCGCTGCGGCCAACTAAAGAACACCGAATTCCGGAAAACCGAGACAAGGTGCCGTCCACGCCGAAAACGGTTGAATTAAGAGACACTGAAGAGGAGTCAAGTGAGTATTTTTTGTCTATATGCTTCCAAATTTTTTTATTATCATTGAATGCAGTGGCGGAGCCAGAAATTTTAGGCAGTCCGTAAACAAAATTTTTGTCTGTGGTTTCATTAATTTTGTCTCTGATTTTATCTAAAGATTATTAGATTGAAAAAAATATAAAGAAAGTAGGGGTTGAGCCCAGGTGCGTGCCCGGACTCGCTGGACTATAAAACTGCTCGTGATTGAGTGTATTTTATAGTTAATTTTAGAATGTTGTTGGTGTTCTACAGGACAGTTAGATTGGAATGATACATCTTTTAAGCTAGGAGTTGGTTGTGGGTTACTATATGTGATTGCAGCAACTAAAAATGAGCTTAGCAAGATGGTTGAGCTGCGAAAAGAAATGGGAATAGTCCTTCAGAACATGAAAGGCGAACTTCAAAGTAAAGAGGTATTTCTTAACCGATTGAAGCAATGTGATGAGGCTCTTGCAGAAGTTTCCGTCACTGATATTCCAGAAGTTTCGTGCTCTAGCAGTCATCTTTCTGTTGGTTCGGAAAAATCATATGGTCAGACAGAGTTGAAAGGCAACACGGGTTGTGATAGTTTTCTAGATTATGATATTCGTGAACAAGGTGAATGTGCAGAAGAAATTAATGAGCTACAGGCGGAATTTGAGTATGAGTTACAACGGTTGCAGCTGTATTTGGATGGAGAAGCTGCGTTTGAAGATGCACAACAAGAAAGAGTTGAGGTAAATTGTTTGAATTTTGACTTCTTGTGAGTATATTCAGCTGTTTATAATTTTTTCAAATGCTATCAGTTACATAAACCTTTCCACTATTGATTCAGAACTAGACTCTTCATTCGGTTGAAAGGCAATATCCAAATGGAATTTCACTGTAATGCCCTTTTGGTATCAAGAAGAGGCCACTCTTGAATTTTAACCAACCCAAGCTACAAAAATTGTATTATAAATTTGCAGCTATATGTTGTTTTTCTTGAGACTCTGACTTTAAGATGTCCCTTTGTAAGTTGTTAGGAATTTAGCTGATTAGATTTTTGTATTTTGCTTTGTTGTTGGTTAATTGGCAGGTTGTTGTTAAAGAGACTAGTTCAAAAAGTGAGAATTCGAGTTTTGGTGAAATAATAATGGAGCATCAAGAAGCAAGTTATGATATTTCAGGAGGAGTACCTCCGGTTGAACTGGAGAGAAGGTTGCATGAACTACTTGAAGCAAGGCTTCAAGAACGGATAATAGAGTTGGAGTCTGCGTTAGAATATGCCACACAAAAGCTCAATGAGAAGGAGATTAGGAGTATTTGGTGGGAAGACACGGTAAGAGATATCCCGTACCATGTACCTGAAACTTCTCGGTTTACTTTTCCACTTGATTCGGATACTGCTTTGAAGGTTAATGAAGTTGTAGGATAGGATTTAAAAATGTGAATTTGACTGAGACACCAAAATGTTGTTACTGCCTCTGGTTTATTGACATTGTTTTGTTATATAGGTTCAAATTTTTTGTTAGTCTTTTAAGTAAATGGTTTGGTTTGGGTTGGTTAGGAAGATGGTTTTCAATATCTTTTGTTTGGTTGGGGATAACCATTACTCTTGCTTGAAAGAATAGAAATTGAAGAGAGCCTAATAGCCTATAGGTACTCAATTTTAAGATGATATAGGCTTGAAATTTCTCTGGTATAACAATGAATATAAGTTCAAGTTTTGTTTCATTGCAGCTATTTGTAGAAAGTCCTATATACATTCATTGAATTGTCCTTCAAAATTTTATTATCTTAGTATTTAAACTTAGCATAAATCTCTTCACCTACTTGAAGGGGATTTCATTTACTCCACCACAACGAATGTTTTTGAATTGAGCGAGTATTTGATGCTCAATTGAGGAGGGAGAGGGATTAGTAATACTTTTCTCTCCATTTTAAAATGATTGTCGTTTTAGTAAATAAATTGTTTTAAAATTAGTGTCATTTTTACTTTTCAATATAGTAATAATTACAATTTTTCAATTGTGTCTTTTACTTTTTACTCTGACACTATTTTCAATACATTAATAAAGTTAATTTTATAAAAGTGTAATATCATATGATAATATTATTGTATTTTTTAATTTGTGTGCAAAAATTTTAAACAAACATTTTAAAACGGAGAGAATAATATATAAGTTATAGACTTATCACTTTTTTATATATATAAAATAGGAGGAAACACAACAAATATGTTTATGTGGACCTGGAGTTATTTTTGATTTTGCTGTTGGCGCTTTGTTCTTGTTATTCATGTGTTCTCTGTTGGTTCTGGTGTATTGTAAACAATGATGTAAATAGCACTTCTTGTGCTTACTTTTCTTTTAATTCATTTGATTTTTTCCAAAAAATAAAAAATGTGTAAAGTGGAATTTATGGGTATATTTTTATGGATATTCACTTAAACTTATTACAGATATGATGAAGACTTTGATCTAATTGTTGCAAATTCAAAAATATGAATATTATGATTAACTTTATTTAGTTATAATTGTGGGCAGTTTCATGATGTCGTTGTATATTACTTCTTCCGTTTTAAAATATGTGTCGTTTTAAAGAAAAAAATTATTTTAAAATGAATGTCATTTTCATTTTTTAATATAGTAATGATAACTATTTCTTCAATTATGTCATATAATTATTACTATTAATTTAGTAAAAGTGCAGTATCTTATGATAATATGATTGTATTTCCTTAATTTGTGCGTAAAAATCTTAAACGACACTCATTTTGTAACGGAGAGAGTATTAACTTAAACTTTGTTTGAATTGATGGAATCAGATAGAGCGGAATGAGATGAAATAACATAGCACTCAATTGTTTGAGATTTTTTCCTGCCACCCCTTTTATTATAACCGACACTCTCTCATTTTTTGATATTCCAAAAATACCCCTTAGTTTATTTACTCAAAATTTTAACTTTTTTTAAAAAAAATTACCGTTGAGAAAGTTGTGAAAAATAAATAAATTTCCGGTACCTCAGACCAAATTTCTGGTACCTTTATTTGGTGCATACCAAAAATTCTTTGTATTTTATAAAATTTCTGGTATTTATTTACCGGATATTTTCAAATTTACGATGCAATTTATCAGAAATTTAAAAAATTCGGTATATTTTAGGAAAAAATTTATACGTACCAGAAATATCCCAAATTTCCGGTATACAAGCAATACCGAAAATTTTATATTTCCGGTATGTTTTATTCAAGTATAAAGTTATACGTTTAAAAAAATAAAAATTAAGTCTTAATATTATCGAAAATTTGAAATTTCTGGTATATAAAAAATATCGGAAGTTTAAAATTCCCGATTATTTTTTGTACTAAAACCATACCGAAAATTTTAAATATTCGATATTTTTCGGTATCGAATTTTTGGAATTTCCGGTACGAAACATCTGACACGGTAAAAATGGTAAATTTTACAGAATTTCCGGTATTCCCCATGAAATTTTCGGTATGTACCAGAAATCACTAAATATCTGATATTTTCCTGGAGATATTTTGGTAAAAACACCATATTTGGGGGGATGCCAAGTCTAATTGTGGGGGTAGCAGGAAAAATTCCCCAATTATTTGGATAATTTAAAAACAGATGGAGCGACTAGAATGAAGTGGTATGAATTTTATTCCATTTTATCATTTACCGTCATATTCTTTTTACTCTGATTTTGGCATAATGAACAATTTACCTTGTTATGTCATAAAATTTACAAACAATAGAATGATATCTACGTTCTGCTCTATTACGTCTCCACTCCACTCTATTTCACTCTGTTTATTTTATGATATCTAAACATAACATTAGGTGCTACAAAATTGTCTGTATGTTCATTTTTTAAAAAAAGTTTTTAACAATATTGAATTTGTGATTATGAATATCTGAATATGAAAAAAAATATATGACGTTATACAAATGCTATCACATGTTTTTTTTGTAACAGAGAGGGTCTAAGCCCCAAAACAAGAAACTAACAAACAGAAAAAGGAGAATTTAAAATCCTAAAGCATCTGCATCTAGAAGAGGCTTCAAAAAGTTTGGAGCATCTTCAAAAATAATGAAATATTTCCTCGCGCATCCAAGATTAGCTAAACCATCCGCACAATGATTCGAATCTCTATAAGAGTGCGAGATAATAACCACCTCATGCTCCTCCATAAGCTTCTGGATATTCCTTAGAATCGGAACGCAATCAACATGTCTAATAGAGCCTTCTTCTATTGCTCTCAAAACAATAATAGAGTCCGTGTTAACTTCGACCCTTGTCATACCCAAAGATTTAGTGAGCTTCAATCCTTCGAAAACTCCCCAAAATTCCGCAAGTAAGGCATTGTAGTTTCCAAGAAATTTCGAGAAACCTATTCTCTAACAACCCTGTAGTCTCGAACAAGACCACCACAACCCACTATCCCAATGCTCTTACTAGCACCGTCCGTGTTAAGCTTAACCATATTTCTCCCCGGAGGTTTCCAACCATCATTGCTTCCCCTAATACTTCCTCCCTTCACCTTATGATATAATTCATTAGCCCTTGCATACTCCATCTTCTTTTGCAAAATAATATTGATCGGAAAATAAGGTCGCTTGAAATCAACATTATGAATTTCCTTATTTCACCACTCCCACAAATAATGGCACGCTATAGACCAAGTGACATTCCAACTCTCACTCATGACCCCTTTATAGTTAAGATTCAAAGCCACCCAATCATGTAAATCAGTGTTGAAAAAATCCTCCTCTATAGCAGAAGGAACCAAACTCCTCCACATCGAGCTACACTTTGAGCAGTCGTGCATGGCATGAATGGTAGACTCACAGACTGCTCCACACAAAATACAACAAGAATTACCTAAACCTTTTTGGCTCTTGCTATGATTAGTTAGGAGCCTATCATGCTTCAGCAGCCAAAGAAAACTTCGACATCTTTCTGGCACATCAAGCTTCTTAATGATTTTCCAAGTGTCATCAATATCTGCATTATTATAGCCTTTTATTGTAAAGAATACATCTCGAACTGAGAAATTTCCATCAATTGTACCTGCAAAACAAAACACGTCAGCATCTTGTCCCGCACACGGCGGAACACACGAGCGCAGCTTATCCAAACAGTGTCCAGGCAACCAATTTTGCAGCATATGATATTCCAATCACCATTATCATCCACTAAGTCACACACTCGAGCTCCACGCAAATTTTCCGGAATCATTACGCCATCGAGATCCTCCACACAAAGATCTGTTCCAAGCCAATTATCACTCCCCGCACTGATCTGCATACCATTACTGATGGTTCACTTGCCAGTTTTCTTCAGAATTGGGATTTGCCTAGGTATGACTTTCCATAAGCTAAAGTCAGTAACTTTGGAATTCTTAACACGCATATCATCCTGCACTTGGTATTTTGCCCCAAGCACTTGGCACCATAAGTCCTCAGCATTAGTACAAATTTTCCAATTTAATTTCATTAAACAAACTGTATTTAAGTTATGTAGATTCCTCAAACCTACACCACCCAATTCTTTTGGTTTGATCAGGTTCTCCCATGCAACAACATGAATTCTTCGTTGATCATTACTCCCCCCCCCCCATATAAACTTTCTTTGAAGTTTGTGAATTTTCCCAATGCACGATTTAGGTAACATGTTTGTCATCATAGGGTATAGAGGAATGACTTCAAATTCAATCACACTTTTTGATAGAGTTATCCTTCCAGCCAAGGACAAACAATTTTGCTTCCATTTGTTGAGCTTCATGGAAAATTGATCGATGATATAATGAAAGTCCAACTTGCGTAATTTCTTACCCTTCAAAGGAATACCCAAATAGTTTCCCAAACAAGTAGTTATTCTAAAACTTGATATTTGTTGCAACTTAGCTTGCATCTCACGCTTCACATTCTTGGAGAAAAGCATACTTGTCTTCTCAATGCTAATCTCTTGCCCAGACATCTCTCCAAACCCCTGTAAACTTTCATAACACAATTCATTTGTTTCTCATCAGCCTCTCCAAACAGAAGTAAACCATCCGCAAACATGAGATGGGAAATCACCATTCCTTGTATGTCTACTTTGATCCCTCTCCACATTTTACTTTTGACAGCCTCTTCGATCAAATGAGATAATTTATCAATGCAAAGAACAAAAGTATAAGGATATATTGGATCTCCCTGTCGAATTCCCCTTTGAGGATGAAAATAACTATTCTGATTCCTGTTCTAGTTCACATTTATCTCCACACTGGCTATAACATGCATAATCACATTTCTCATATGATCCAGAGTTCCAATTTCTTGCAGCACATACCAAATGTAGTTCCAACTCAATTTGTCATAGGATTTAGATAAGTCAACTTTGATTACAAAGTATAATTTCCTTCCTGTAACTCTATCCATAGTATGCAACACCTCCTTTGCGACGATAATGTTCTCATGAATTAATCTGCCAGGCACAAATCCAGTTTGAAAAGGCGATACCAACGTATTCATATGCTTCTTCAGTCTGCCGACTATAAGTTTGCTCACAGCCTTATAGACTGTATTGCAAAGAGAGATAGGCCTAAACTGAGCTACCATGGTAGGTCTATAAACTTTAGGAATCAAACAAATATTAGTTTGATTAATGGTAGCTAATTCATCCAGATTCTTCCACACTTTCAAGATAAATCTACATACATTCTCACCAATTAATTCCCACGATTTTTGATAAAACTCGGCAGGAAATCCATCCGGACCTGGAGCTTTCCATGGCTTCATTTCAAAAAATGCATGCTTTATTTCTTCAAAAGTAATATTTGCATTCATACTAGCAATATCTCTCGCCTTCAATTTTGGATAGGTAATTGTGGTTTGTTTCCAATTCTGCCAGTTATGCTTATATGTGAACAATTTTTGATAGAAATCATTCACCAAAAGCTTCAACTGGTTTTCATTCTCAAACAACTCCCCATTCTTACCTTTAGCATGATAATCTTATTTCTTCTTCTTCTGGTCACAGTTTTAAGAATTTAGTGTTTTGATCTCCATCAGCAAGCCATTTCGATCTCGACCTTTGGAACCACATAAGTTCCTCATGTTCAAGAATGATATTTAGATCTTTCTGAAGCTTTTGTTATAATCTCAGCAATGCTCTAGCATCATGTCTTCCATGGATATACTTTTTTGAATACCATTCAGCCTTGCCATTAATTCCCTTTTACTTTTCTGGACATGGTTTAGATAATTACACTTCCAGTCTTGGGCATCAATTTCAATCTTCTTCATATTATCTAACAGATCAACCTCTTTCTTCCATATACCTCGCACTCGATCATGATAATTAGTTTCAACCATCCAAGCACTCTCAAAACGGAAAGGTCTCTTCACTTTGTCACCATTCATAACATTTAAAGAAATCATGATAGGATGATGATCAGAAAAGCTCACCCTTGTCAGAACTTTAACATAAGCTTCAGCAAAACGTAAAAACCAATTTTCATTACACTACGCCCTATCCAATTGAAACAATCGACTGAACATCATCCAATAACTATATCAATGAATTCGCCATCTAAAGTCTTTTATCTCGCAAAAGGAGAAAGGTAAACGCATCGCGAAAACCTGAAAGGGATAAGACACGGTCTTGTGACCGAGAGATAGGGTAAGGGAGTCTATTACGCGAAGGGAAGGTATTAGCACCCCACACGCCCATAGTACTCTACAGTATCCACTTTATTTTCTACCTAATGGGTGTGTTTATATCTATTTACTGCTTAATCGCTATATTTGTATGATGTGACAAGATGCCTACGTATTCCCTCGTGTAACAGAAAAGTCAGAGTGTCATAGTTCGGCTCACATGTTTTGGTGGGTTTTGTGTTTTTTAATGAACGGTGCGGGTGAAGCACATCCTTTCGAAAAGAGGTTTTAAACACAAGATTAAATCCCGTAGGCGAAAAAGATTTGTATTGGTTGGTTGCTTTTACCTTGAAAAAGGAGTTTGAACCATTATTAAGTGTTTTTATTTTCAAAAGAAAAGAAAGCAAGTTTTAGTTTTATTACATGCAAGGATGCAAAAGAAACTAGAAAACAAGAAAGGGAAACTAGCTAGTTCTATCCCTAATGTTATCATACATGGATTACAACCTACGGCCTAACTCGAATCGCTACCTAAGATAGAGTCGAGAGAATTCTAAGGGAACATGGCCAAGGTTTACAACCTAAATCTACATCCATGTCGAATCGCTACCTAAGGTAGAGTCGAAGATGACAAAAAGGAATGGAAAAGGTTTACAACCTAAATCTATGTCTAATCTAATCGCTACGGGACAAGCAAGCAATAAATGTGAATAAACAACGGGCAAGCACAAGAGTGGAATAGGGAACTCTTGCCACTTTATTATTGACTCGATAAAGGAAGAAACATGATTCGCATGTGCGGGATGACACAGACTAGAACTTTGCGAGAGTCGATTACGGACTCCTTTCGCTTTCCCCATGTATCATGACTCGATAGTAGGAAAATAACAACGCGGGTCTTTGCATAGTGGTGCCACGTCGGGTTGCCTAACCACTTGACCTATGAAAATACAAATGTAAATACTTACTAAGAATTACCTCCTTATGCACGATGGGGGATTTTAAACAAATCAAACACTATTAGCACACAAAATTTTCCTAAACGGGTCTTTAAATAAACCGGAGGGGTTCCTGAACATGCTCCAACTATGAAAGCCCCATCATGCATATTTATTCCTACTTCTCATGACAATGAAAGCGGTAAAACCCTACTTCTCATGATCTCTAGAAAAGCGATAAAAGAATGTGATAAAAAGGTATAGAAAATACCAAACAGATAATAATCCGAAGAGCACTGCGAGTACTGCTGACATCAACAAATAAAGATGATCAGAAATGTATCGAGGTATCAATAATCATGGTCGGAGCGCGTGTCATACACATCAAAATATCAACAAATACACCTGCACGAAATACAATTCATACAGAATGCAAACAAGCATAACGGTGCAGAATGTACATATCCACATTATAACCAGGGTACCTGCAAGAAATACAATTCAAGCAGAATGCCAGAAAAAAGATATAACATCGGATATACAAATCTGCACTACGAGTAACACTTGCATGAAATACAATTCGCACAAAGATGTGCAACGGGAAGATATGGAACATATAAGTCCACATCACAAACTGAACCCCTGCAAGAAATACAATTCAGGCAGAAAACCAGAATGAATGTAATGCTGGATATACAAACCCGCATCACAATAAACACCTGCATGAAATATAATTCACACAAAGAAGTGGAACAACGTGTAATTCACACAAAGAAGTGTTACAACGTGATATGGAACATACAAGTCCAATCACAAACCGAATCCCTATAAGAAATACAATTCAGCCAGAAAACCAGAATGAATGTAACGTCGGATATACAAATCCACGTCACAAGAAACACATGCATGAAATACAATTCACACAAATATGTATCAAAGTAATATGTAACATACAAGTCCATATCATAAATGGAACCACCTGCAAGAAATACAATTTGAGCAGAAAAAACAGTTCACGATATGACATCGGATATACAAATCCGTGTTACAAACAGTACCTGCATGAAATACAATTCGTACAAATACATGTATCAAAGTAATATGGAAAATACAAGTCCATATCACAAATGGAACCACCTACAAGAAATACAATTCGAGAAGAAAAACAATTCCCGATATAACATCGGATATACAAATCCGTGTTATAAACAGTACCTGCATAAAATACAATTTGTACAAATACATGTATCAAAGTAATATGGAACATACAAGTCCGTATCACAATTAAGGTACCTGCAAGAAATACAATTCATACAAGATACCAGATAACCGTACAATACGGAATATACAAATCCATATCTCAATCGACAAAGCTCAAGGTATACGATAAACAAGTGTCAAAACAAGCCTAAGCATCAATAAATCAAAAACTAGGAAGCATCTTAAACCTAACTTCCAATAAATGATAGAAAATGTGCATTCTAAAGCTTACCTAAACATTTCTAAAAATAGAGGAAAAGATTGGTAATTAATCATGCAAGAGGAACCTAGAAGAACTATACAAATATCTAACTAGTTCCTAAGAATTATACCACTAAAGATTAGCTTTAAAACTCTACTTACAACACAATGGTAAGGTTTAAATTCATCTACAATTAAGTTGGGAGAAAATTTCCTAAAGTTTCTAAGAAACACAAGGTATTACACTCCTACAATTAATCAACTCAAGTGACACAAGAGACACATGCTTTTAAACATCTCAACAAGATTGAAACTTGAGAATTAAGTAAGTATTGAATTAAACTAGATATTGAACTTTACAAGTCAGTATCCAATTCATATTCAATGATTTCAAACAAAATATACAAGAAAAATCATGATTGAAACATATTTGTGCACAAAACTAAGTCAAAAACGATCTATCGTCTCTCTAGGGGTTAACTATCATGGTACCCTAATCATATGGCTCAATTATAGATTCTAAACCAAGGTATTAACTACCTAAACATGTCCATGTGTTAATTAATAGGTTAGTTGAATGTTAGAAAGAAAATTAGGCATCATGTGCAAAAGATCGATTCCTAACTAGATGAAATAGCGAGCAATTACCTATGTTTGTGTTCACTCAAAGGAAAAATCGGATAAAGACCTAAAAGGATCTAAAAAATTATGAGAAACATATCTAAAAGCTCATAATACATCATAGAATTAGAACTTTATTTTTAAGAATTTTTATTGTTAAGAAACGATCAAAAATCGTATCAAAATGCGAGATGTTATAGAGAAAATCGCTTCTAAACATGATATTGAAAAAAATTAAAACGAGATCGAAATTTAATTACAAAAAATCCCCAAAAGAGTGATAAAACTCTAAAAGTCCTAAAGTATCAGGAACCTATTTATTCGGATTTTTATCATCAAGAAACGACCAAAAACCACATCGAAATATGCACGGTATCACGGGAAAATCGTTTCTAAACGTATTGTCAAAAATTGATTAAAAACTAATAGAAAATTATTATAAAAAATTCACAAAAAATGTCAAAAATATCCTAAGATGTTAAAAAGTCAGGAACCTATTTTTATGTGTTTTTTATGAGTCGATAGAATCGAAATCGGAAGTTAGATTGCCTAAGTATTGAAATTGTAAAGCATAGAAACAGGGGGTGTGACACTGAATCACGTGGTGAACTAAATCTAGATGCTATTGCTACAACTGGGCCCAGAATTAGGGGTGACATGAATTTCGCTAAGCCCAGTGCACTAAGTCCATATTCCAAAAAACAAAAAAAATATCATTTTTATATTCAGATTTTGATGTCACGTTTTATATCTTCATGTGCCACTATATGCTATCAATTTGACAAAACTTAATTACACTCATTATCCAAAAATAAATAAAAAAAAATAAAAAAAGAAAGTAATAATAATAAGAACCTGTGATCAATCTGAACCTGCCACGTCTAGGGCTTCACGATGGCCATACTCACTATTCTGTTATCATCTCCGGCAAACTAGGGTCGTTAGAAATTTCAAACAGCCGCCGAGGATACCGATATCAAAACCATCAGACCCGAAATTCATCTCTGAATCCAAATCCGATCTTGAAACCTTCCGAAACTCCTTCAATCATGGTGGAATTCGTGCATAAAATCTGGATCTGAGAAATAAGTCACAGAGCGCGAAGGGAAACAAGGACTCTACAAATCTGATTGAATCGCGCCCATGGCACAAACGAGTATTCATGACTTCGTTTCATTGAGGAATAAAGAATGACGAAGAGAACATGTGGCTTTGTCATGACGTTCTTGTTATGGAGAAAGAAGGAGGGAATCCCACGAAGAAGAAAATGGTCTTTCTCTTTTATAATTATGGTTGAAGAAGAAGAAGTGTGGTGGTTATGGTTAGAAGGTGAGTTCGAGAGGTGAAGCGAGAGGAAGAGAGTTCTTTCGGTTATGGCGTTGAAAGTTTGTTACAGAATCACATGGTGGTTGTCTCGATGAGTTTGTCATGAAGTCCTGTTAGTTTTGAGTTTGTTGGCGGTTGAAGGAAAAAGAGAGGTCCGATGATGTTATGGTTACCATGTAAAGAGAGAGGGAGGTGAATTATAGTGAAGAGAGATGAGAGGATGGTGGAGAAAGAAGGTGAAGAAAGAGATAATGGTGGAGATGATCGTTGCAATTGTTAGAGAAAGAAGAAGATTATGGTGGTTTTGAAGGTTGTTACGGATTATGGATAATGAAGAGAAAAATGGTTGTTGTAGTTAGTTAGAGTTTGTTATTTTTTCCTGTAAGAATTTGTTATGGTGAGAAGGAAAAGTGGTGAGAGATTGAAGAGGAAGAAGGTTGTTATAGGTTACAGCGTGTGTGGAGGAAGATGCAGAAGTATGGTTGAAGAATGAGAGAAGAAAAAAAAAGAAAGAGAGCAGAAGTTCTGGCCGTTAGGAACAGAAGTTCTGGCCGTTATGAATAGAAGTTCTGGCCATTAGGAGCAGAAGTTCTGGCCGTTAGGAGGTTCTGATCTAATGAATTGTGTGGACCGATAAGTCGTATACATATACTTCAAGACTCACAGAAGGCCATAGAATCACTTCAGGCTCAAATATTCGATCACAACATACTTTTACTCAAAAACCTTAATCAATATCTGCAGGATAGGGAATCAGAACCTCAAAACCTCGATTCTCATAAGATAGTCAGAAGCTTCTGGATGCACACATCTTGTATATTGAGACGACACTTGAAATAATGGAACCTCAGATATTCAACTTTTGAGAATCAAACATCTTCTTCAGAATAGTGCATACTGTCATAATCGGAAAATCCCGATCCCGTGGTTAATGCACAAATGATATGCATGTAGTGCACCTATTGCTTAAATATAAGCCAATTATTTATAAAAAAATGAAGAGGGCGAATTTTGGGGTGCAACACCAATCACTCGTAAATTCCTTGACCTCCATGGAAACATGGACCTCTCCATGTGAATCTAAGACCACTAACACCCATATCCATAAGACTAAAATCCTCTATATTATTTCTAAACTCCTTGCACTTTTGAATTGACACTAGAGACCCACCTTTCTTTTCATTGGCTGCAGCAATATTGTTGAAATCCCCTGCAAGAAGCCAAGGGATATGGACATTCAAGGCAATCAGCTTTAGATGCTCCCACAACAGTTTTTTGTGAGCTACACTAGGGCTAGCATAAATAACTGTAAGCAACCAATCTACTCCAGTGTTATCTTTAACACTAAGGTGGATAAATTGCTCTTGCTTAGCACATAATGTAACATCAATGACATCCTCTTTCCAAGCCACTATAATACCTCCTGAAAACCATTATTTTCAACACTGATACTCTTAGAATATCCCAGTTTTTGTAAAGGCTTCTGAATCCTCATCGGTTTACACTGAGTTTCTATAACAGCAAAAATAGAAGGCTTATACATATCAATATACTGCTTACTGTAACACCCGTAATCAAATAAGTAATTTAATTTAAGGTTATGAAGTATGTTCCGATTTATTTAGTAATTAAGTAAATCGTAGGTGGAATCGTTAATATAATAATCGGGTAAAAATAGTTAGAATAAAAATAATATTAAGATTATTCTATTATTTGGAATTAATGAATTAAATGTAGTATATATTTATTATGAGGATAAATTAGTATTTATGGAGAGAATTATTTAATAAACCAATTTTATTAGAAGCTACTATATAAATTGAGTAACCTAGTAAAATAAGGAGAATTATAAGGGTTTAGTGAAGATTTTTGGGAAAAGGTTGTATGTGGGAGAAAGAAAATAGGATTAAGTGAATAATCAGTTTAGTCGGAGAATTAATATTATGAGTAGAAATTAATTGACTAAAATGTTTAGTGAGTTTTATTATAATGTGAGAAATAAAATGAGAAGTATTATTTAATTGGCCAATAAAATATATGATAGAATAATACTTGAATTATTAAAGGAGTAGAATAATTAATTTAATTAATAATAGAGTAGAATATAAAGGAGTATTTAAAGGAAGAAAATAATAGGAATAGGGTTTGTACGTGAGAAAAGAAACCAAATTGAAGAAGGAGGAGGCACAAAGGTTAGGAGAGGATACCGGAAGTGCACAATCGGAACCGGAAAGTAGAAATTTGACCGGAAATTAGAGAGACCGTTAATCTAAGGTAAGGATGGGGTTCTGACTTTCTAATGAGTTGTATGATGAGTAGTATATGGAAATTAGGATAATGGAGAATTTTGCTATGTATTTATGATTGTTCTATTTGGTGAGAAATTATTTGATGTCAGTGTGTTGAAATTATTCTTGAATATGATGAAATTTGTCTTGAGTTTTAAGTAGCTAAATTGATTTTGTAGGTTGAATATGTATATATTATTTCGTTATAATATTTATATATGTGTAGTGTATAACCATGTTTATCCACATATGTACCGAAACTTTATCAAATATATTTATATGCACGGTATCGTAACTTTTCATTAATTTAATTATTTTGGTAGACATCACAATTGGGTAGATAATTGAGGGTATCACGTTCTGATGGTATATTAGAGTAAGGAAAATCTAAGTTAATGTTTCATACATTATAGCATTAGTTTATTTGATTGGTTAATGTTTGATAAAGTCTAACCTTAGAATTGTTAATTTACAATTTCAATATATTGATAACATAAAGTTTTGTTTATGAGAAGAATATTAGATATTTAGCTATTAGCTTTTATAATTATAATAGTTTTAGTATTATTAATATGATAAATTAAGAGTTTTGAGTAAGAGACGATTATTTGGTTAATTGATTAATTTAAATTATTTCGATTCTATTAGAGTTATTAAAGTTGTCAATAGAGTTGTTAGAATTGTCAATAAAATTATCAGAGTTGTTTTGAGTTATTAAGAGTCATACTTTAATGGTTTTTGGTGATTCTGACATGTCTAGAGTTGTCAGCATTATTTTCGAGTTGTTTAAAATTAAACCTAATAAGCCGTAGAATTAAAGGTAAAGGTATTTGACCCTTTAGAGTTGTTTTACTATTACTTGAGTCTGACCATTAACCAATTATTTTCATAAATATTATTTTACATACAAGAGTTGTCGGTAGAAATTTTGAGCACCTTAGAGTTATTTTAGAATTGTAGGGATCGTGGTAGAGTGATTTATAAT
This sequence comes from Vicia sativa, assembly GCA_021764765.1. Taxonomy (NCBI): domain Eukaryota; kingdom Viridiplantae; phylum Streptophyta; class Magnoliopsida; order Fabales; family Fabaceae; genus Vicia; species Vicia sativa. Next base: position 237,225,753 of record CM038794.1, on the reverse strand, counting down.
TTATTGAGAATTATGTCAAGTTATAATTATATATTATTATGACATTTTATGAGTTAAGAGTATAGAATAAGTTATATAATTGCGGTGATAAATTGTGTTGTTGTTTTGAATTGTTGTATTGATGTTGTTAATAAATTTGATTGTAAATGGTGTAGTAATTATTATTGTTTGTTGGTATTGATGTTGTTAATAAATTAAATGGTGTAGTAATTATTATTGTTTGTTGGTATTGATGTTGTTAATAAATTGTTGTAGATTGTGATGAAATTGGTTGTTGTTTGCTCGTATTAATTCTATTGATAAACTATTATTGTTGTTGATATGAATTGTCTTGATTGATAAAGATGTAGGCCTATGGTCAATGTTGAATAAGTTGAATTGTTCTAATTTATGGACATGCTTGAGTTGTAGGTCGAATGACCAGTGTTGATCTAGTTGTTGTTGTTGTTGTTGTTGCATCGTTGTGTATTTGTTGTTGAAGTTGAGGTCGCATGGCATACATTGCATTATTAAGTTGGTCTGGATTGGCACCACGTTGAAAGTTGAAGGCTTATGCCTTGGCCTTGATGGCACCACGTTGAAGGCTTATGCCTTGTTGAATGCCTCGATAACCTGGCATGATTTTAAGTTGGGAGTTCTGCTCCAAATGGTACCACATGCATTTGCATAGTTGAGTCACATATTGAGTCGCGTGTTAAAGTTGTTGACATTATTCATTATTTGTTGATTGTCATTGTGATGTTGTTATAAGTTCTTTATTGCTATAAGTTGTTATTGTTGTGAGTTGTTGTTGTTATGTTGTTGCTATAAGTTTCCATTGTTATAAGTTGTTGTGGTTATAAGTTGTTGTTGTTATAAGTTGATGTTTTTATTAGGTTGTGTTGATTTAAGTTGTTACGTTGATTAAATAAAAGGTCTTCTTGTTATTATTTAGTTGTTTGTTGGTTGTATGAATAATTCTTGAAGCATTGATTTACCTATCTCGAATTCTAATATATTATTTATCATACGATTTATTAGATTGTTAGATATCTCACCCTTCATTGTGATGTTGCCTCTACGTGGGTAACGTGCAGGTAATGAAGAACAAAGGTTTAGTTCCTGTTAGTTCGAGTCGGGTTGTCGCTCTGATACGTAACACTCGTGGGGATGAACGCTAGTTGTTTTGCTATTTTGATTTTGTTGTTGAATAACTATGTTGATATATGAAAAGTAATTGTTGACTTTAAATTGTTTTAAGTTGAAAATATGCTATGGCATCCAAGTTGATTAATGTAGTTCCGCTGCTTAATATTAATAAAGTTGATTCATGTTGTTTCGTTTCATCCGAGTTTAGGTGTTATGTATCTGTGTTAGCGTGTTATTGTTTTAGTTGAATTGTAATACTCCAATTAATTGTTGAAAAGAATTTTATAACTCTGATTTTCATAATAATTACCGGGGTAGAATTGGGGTGTTACACTTACCGTAACGGTAAAATTCTTTCCCTGCAACACCTCTGTAATTCCAAACTAGAATATTATGGTTCACGATCATCATAAAAAAACGTAATAGAAGAATATAGAATTCGCAACAAAAAACAAGTATCAGCAAGTCTCAGGGGTTTCCTGCACATACTCTTCCTCCCTTAAACTCACTTCATTCTCTTGGCCACAATCATCACTGCCAGTAGGATTTTTATCATATGCATCCTGATTGATCCTCTCTCCTTGTTCTAGATTATCCATATTACTGTCCAGAAGTCTATTCTCATTCCGATAATAAAATTTAAACATTCCATGTCTAAATCTTTCTCCGCTCATTTCATGATTATCCTTCCTTCTAGTCTCCTCTTCAGTTGACTTTGCATGGACATTGATATTCTTCGACATTTTCTATTGCATGTTAACCATTCCATTCTCCAAAAATTCCAAATTCTTTTCTCTCATAAATTGCCTCCATCTTTTTTCTCATTTGCTCCTCAGTTTTTTCTTTGAAATCACTCTTGCCACGTGCTACCAGTTTTTCTCCTAGAGATTTAGCCTTTTTAGGTTTATTTCCACGTGCCTTGATGTTAACTCCACCCGACATATTATGATTAATGGCCACACTACTTCCTTCATGCACAACTTTAAATGAGTCCTCGCTAACAGCCATTGATTTTAAGGACACAATTATTTCACTATCATTATTCACCATATTATTCTCATTCTCATTATGGTGAACTTTTTGTGTTTCCTTAACAAATTCATGAACATTACTACCTCCGTTTTTTATTATAAGTCGTTTTTGAATTTTCACACGTATTAAGAAAAATAATAATTATTGTATGAAAATGATAAATTATAAAGGTTTTTACAAAAATATCCTTCATTAGTGGCATGGGGAAGATACATTTACATAATTAAAATGAGAGAGAATAATAAACATTTAAGGGTATAATAGGAAAAATTGCATTAATTATTCATTGGTATTGTAAAGTGACTAATATTTTGATTTTTTCTTCCATTCCTGTCGCCCTCTTCAATGCTTAACATTTCAAACCTAGATCCTATTTTCCGCCCCTATCATTAATGTTTATCGGCAAAATGTTTTTTCTATTCTCCGACAGCTTCCTCCCCTTCCGTTGCTTCTGAACTATGTGCCAAGGACCATCTTCCATCTTCTCTCTCTCTTTCCTACCATGATTGTGAGCAACTCCATTATCGTCCATAACTTCCTTCCCTTTCACAATGACTTGGCAACCCTCCTTATAATGCCCAAACTTCCCACATTTTAGACACAAAAGATGTAATCCTTCATATTCAATCTGGTATCTTTTCCTTTAATCGAAATCATAGCCAAATGAGTTTTGGTTATATTAACCTCCACACAAATCCTAGCATACTTCCCTCTTTCATGTTGCAGCGTGTTTTTATTGACCTTTACCATTCTCCGAACCCTATTTCCAATGAAATGCATAAATTTTGGATCAAAATATTCAATAGGAAGCCCAACTATTCTGATCCAAACAGCTATATTCATAATAGTGTCCCTCTCCGGTTGAAAATATGGTGTCCATTCCTTTACCGTCAGGTAATGATCATAGATAAACCATGGACCATCAACAAGAGCAACATTCTTATCCTCCTCATGAGTGAAAGCAACAAGATAGTACTCGTTTCCCAAATCGATGATATTTATAATTCCTCTTTTTACCCACATTTGCTTCAATCTTGTTTCAAGAGCTTTATAGCTTATTCTACGACCCAATAATTTCACAATGACTCCCCTTCTCCAAGGCCTATGAATATGACTTTCTTCATATTTGGACAGAATGAACTGTGGACATTCATACCCACCAACCTTATTTTCTTCCACTTTCATTCCCTCTCCTTCATATTCATTGCTATCAATTTGATCATCTTCTTCATCATCATCTCTTTCGCTCATAGTAACATTCTCCTCCTCTCCTGTAATGATGTTATTATAAGACACAACATTGATATTACTCTTATTCTGAGAATTCATTATCTTGCCGTTTGGCCCAGATGATTCACTCTCATACACTATTTTATATCTCCCATATGCATGTCACCCATGTCCAACTTCATATGACTATTATCCTTTTCAGATTGCGATAGTATGGCCTCCAAAAACGGAAACTTAGGTGATTCCGGTAGTAACACCGGTGGCGGTGGATCGGACATAACAATATCAAGAAAACCCTAGCAGAGCTCTCACGTGTGACTTAACAATTGTTTCCTCTTTTTGAATGCTATCACATGCTTGTTAATAAAAGAATAAAGATCTACTTACATACACGTATATGACATAAATGTGGTGACGGCGATGGTTGTATTTCAAAATTTTAATTAAAGTTATTAACCAAATGCATGAAATTCACGTGAACCCTTCACCAAGAAAATTCTCAACCATCAAGGCCACATGTGGAGAGGGAGTGATAGTCAGTTCCTTGAGTGTGGGTCTACACGCTCTTGACCGCTGCATGCTGCATAAGCTTCTCTCCGTTTTCATTTATTTTTTACCTTTTCAAAAATCTGGAGACTAATTAAGCTTAAGACCACCTAAAGAGCCACAATTAAATTCATTTTTCTCTCAAGTCATAATCATGAATAAAATTAATTTTTAATTCTTAAAAAATTTACTTATCTGTTTTATATATTAGATTAAATAAATATATTTTTCAGTGATTAAAAATTAATAATTTTATTTATAATAAAGATCAAAGATAATGCTAATTAGTATTGATTTTTTTATTTATAATTGAACAATATTTCTCAACTTTCAATAATGTTGTAGTGTTTTGTACCAGTGATCAAAGAGCAAGTTTAATTTGTAATTTCTATTTAACGGACAAAAAAATGGGATGGGATCTCGTCAAAAGTCGGACAATTGATCTCAATGCATCATTTGTTGTTTGACTTGGTCGAACGACTCCTCGCATCTCACATCGGGTTAGACAAAATGGTTTTAATCGTTTGGCATATATATAAGTCTAACAAAGCACCTTTAGGTATTATCACACTCTCACTCTCAAATTACGTCCATCTGATTTCACTAACTTAGATGTTGAAATGTTAAGTCATCCCAGGTCTGCCACACCAAAAGCTTTCATCACCGCACTGGAAGAGTTCATTTCTTCGAAATTACATATTTTTTATTCCATCTCAGAATAACAAAGTCATAAGTGGGAAGTGTTTCTAATCCCTTCAAATTTTCGTGAAAGCTATCCTCTTTTCACCGCTCGTTCCTTCAATCGTTCTTATTTCTACTTTAGTGTTCATTGATCAGCGTAAACTATGACAACATCTAAGTCACCTCGATCCACCACTCAATGTAACATTGTCGATGTTGCTGCAATATTTAATGTTCTCGATCCCACGATAGAAGCTCCACCTTTTGTAATAACAGAAACCAATCCAACCCTATTGACTTCTCCTTCTGTTCCAACTACTCAGAATCACGTTCTTTCAAATACCAGCATTGCACATTATATGTCATATTGACTTTTCAATCTTCTAAATAGTTGCTACAAGGTCAAACCTCCAAATAACCTCCACCGCAGTCATTGATTCCTAGACAAGAGATGTTGTAAAGCCTCATTCAACTCCGAGATAGCTTGGGCATGCAAGGAGAAAATGAGTTGATTAACAACACCTACATCTTACAATAGCAAAATTCACATTTCATGGTCGAAAGACTCTTTAGGATAAAAGAAAAACTTTAATACGCTCTTTCTAGAGACCATTCCCCGCGTGAATCATTATAAAATAATAAACTTGGAGCCACACCATAACCAATCTTCGTCGATATTGCCTCCCTAAGTTGGGAATCTACTAAGTTTCTAGGTAATTTTTGCTATCGAGAACGTCAATCTCCTCTACATGATTTTAGAGGAAGAAGTGATAGCAACAATGCACTGGGAGCACACCATCTTCACCAATTGCCACAATGTTATTTTTGAAGGAAAAACACGCACGACGATGGGAGACAAGTTCCTGACAAAATAATGAGCATGCTCTCAATACATATCCTCGACAGACGAATCTTGAATTTCCACTACTATAAAAAACACATTTTATAACCATTTCTTAATACAACTATATAACCAACTGAGGTAATATATATATATAAGCTCATTAGGCATCTTTCACATTTTTAAATCACATATAACCACTGTCAAAATTAATAATCGTTGTGATATGTTAAAAGCACACATTTCGAATCCTAACACCTACAATTTTATGATTTTTCGTTAGAAAAATGATGTGTTCCCTTAATATATATTTTTAAACAAAAATTAAACAATTTTCTTCACTGTACAGATTAACAACCCTGGTGAAATATCAGGAAAATTCACCACGATTGGTTTTAACAATCGTTGTGAAATATATTACTATATAAGCTAACTTAATCCAATTCAAAACAGACTACGCTGAAAGGGAAACCCTAACTTCTCTTGCATTATCCAAATCTCACAAATTTCCACCATAACTTTTAAAAAACTCCAACATAACTTCTCGAACTAGTATGAATCATGGAAATGTATCACGAAACAAGTAGCTATCTCATATATATGTCTTCATTTTCAATAAATCTTTTCAAGAAAAGCTACGTACGTGAAATATTTTATGAGTTATGATATCATGTTGTTCTTATTCAAATGTTAGTCTTATTTTTCTTGTTTTTCCTGTTCAAAAGTCACGTCAAACATTTTTCTTTGTCCAACATAGGATTTATTGTTTTCTTGTTGTTATGATGCGATTATATGTTTTATATTGTTGTTTTTGTTGAGATAAGTGAAGTGTTTAAGTTATTGTTGAGGTATGTTGTTATTTTGTTGAAGTAAGTTGTCATTTATGTTAAGGTAAGTCTTGTTTGTATTGATAAACATTCTTGTTTATGTTATTGTAGATTCTTTTATTAGATATGTTGATGTTTTGTTGAGATATGCTGTAGTTTTGTTAAGGTAACTTTATGATTTTATTCATAAATATTATTGTTTGTGTTATTTTAGATGTTTTTTTAAAGTATATTGATGTTTTTGTTGAAGATGTTGTTGTTTTGTTAAGATAATTTGTTGTATTTTGATGATAAATATGGTTGTCTATTTTATTTTACATATTTTTTGTTTTTGTTGAGATATGTTGATAAATGTTGTTGTTTAAGTATGTTGATAAATGTTATTGTTTAGATATGTTTGATAAATGTTAATGTATGATGTGTTTGTGTATGTATGTTATTGTTTGTACATTGCAACTATCATTTTGTTCAACCAACATGTCCTAGAAGATGAGTTTATCATATCGTATATGGCTTGAGTGTTTTACCAACACCTCATTGAATGTATACCATCTAGAATTGAATTAGAAAATAATAATATGAAATTGATCAATGTTTTACGAGCTTTCTTCAGTCCGTTATTCGTATCTCGCTCTTTGACAGTTAAAATTTGGTTTAATGCTTTTAGTTATTCAATCAACACTTTCTTTTTTACTAGTTTATTCTGTAAAATTATTAATATTTTACAAGACGAACTAGTAAAAAAGAAATTGTTGATTGAAGAACTACAAGCATTAAATCAAGTTCTAATTGTTAAAAAGCGAGCTACGAATAATGTATTGTAGAAAGCTCAAAAAATATTGATTAGTGTAACTTGTTCTTCTAATATAACTCGATTTATCATATTATTAATTTTTAAATCAGATTAAAAGGTTATATGTCTATTGAACATTTGGTGAAATAAGCGTTCCCTCGTAAGTTATAATAAACTTAGGTGAACATATCACAACAGTCGGAAGGTATAACCGTGGTAAAGTGTTGTATTTTAATTTTTTCACTATGGTTGGAGCGTTCGTCGTGGTGAATTGTTGAAGAGTCTCTCAAAATACTGGTGATGAGTATCGAACCCATGACCTCCATATTTTACTATAGTTGGTTTCTACAATCTTAGTGGTATGTTATGTGCTACCGGGTTTTTGCGACGACTACTAGCTCGTGTAGTAAAAAGGCCACATATTACCTCACCTTTCATTACCATGGGTCACCGTCTGTGGTGGAATCCTTCACCCAACCGTGGCAAAAGATTCCTAAAATAACACCTAAATTTAGGACACTACAACGAGACCGAAGATCTCGATGAGCACATCGAACACATGGATTGTATGCTTAATTATCACCGCACATAGGGCACCTAAGTTGTTCGTTATGACCCTCAAATGATTCATCATAACGCGCTTCAAGACCTTGTCGGATGGCCACATAAACTCATATAAAGAGCTATATGACACTTTTACCACCCAATTCACTACTTGAAAATGGCAACCCTTGACAATAATCGTCCATAACGAAATTCTACAAAAGAAAAAGGAAACCTTATGCGTAGATATATTGATTCACCAAGGTGGATGTAGAAGTAGGATGAGCTAATAATGGGCTAAAATGCTGGATATTCAAGAAATGAGTGAGGGTGTTTCACATAAATTTAGGACTTGAAAGCGCTGAGAGCTTAAATGACATTTGGACCAGAGCCTATCCCCACATTAACTATGTGAATGAACTTTTAGCTAAAGAAGTACGATAGATAATTGAGTGCCAAAGAAGGACCATAACCGATGTCAGGACGTATGAGACAAAGAACCACATGTCGAATTCTCATCTTATACCCCCTGAACACATTAAGGGAAAATATTTTACAAGATGCAAGAACATGATAATCTATCTTAACGGGGAAGTTTATATCTTCTCGCACTCTAAACTAAAGTTACGGTACCAACGACTACGTAAGTATCCTGATCATACTCTTTCATTCAAACCTAAGATCAGGATAGTGCCCTACCTTTTCACCACTTCGACTGATGCGGACATGGTTCCCTCTTCGTGAAAGAAGTAATGAAAGGGAAACTTTAACGACGACTAAAACTAAAGCATATGGCCTTGTGGAGGTTTCTAAGGATTGTTAATCTCAATGGACAAACCTTAGATCCCATTAGCGCGGGCGCCAGTAATACTATATCTTAGAGCTCATAAAGGTGTTGGGAGCATTTTAGTAAAGCGCATTCAAATATCACGAGCTTTTGATACTTATGAGATTGATGATGTATTGAAATTTGTCTTTCATTGCTGGAATAGACTCGATATTAAGAACTAGAGATGCTTGGGCCTATTACAGACAGGCTCGCAAGCTTAACACGATGAGAAGGTTCCCCACTTAACCTGAGTTTTCGGGTAGAGTAGTGGTTGCCATGCGCTCATGGGTTATAGCCGCTCGTTTGACTCATCCGATTGAGAATCCGAGTCCAGCCCCAATTTTTCCTTAAACCAACCCCAGACTATTGACCTTATTTCCAATCTCGATAGTAACATCTCTTTTCGATTATGCCATAACTTTTATCGAAGGGCTCTGGAAAATGATAAGGAAGTATAAAAGTAAAAGATATGTTATTTGTTACCTTTAAAGAAGTGTGATTCTCGATGTTGTGCGACTCAGGCTGCCGTAATATTGCAAGAGGGATCAAAATCATAATTGGAACAAAAGTACAACATGATATGTGGTCGAAAACAAAAAGAGAAACAAGAGAATATCTAAACTTCATAGACAACATAAGTAGAAGGAATATGAAGTTCACTCTAGAATTTTCATATATTTCTCAATCAACTACCACACGATCAATAGTAGAAGATATAAGAAAACATGCCCATGCCATCAACGACCCTGATATAACCACAGTTTTCTTAGGTACTCAAGTACCCTAAAAAGGTCACTTATGTCGTTAGACCTAGAGCTGTGTGTCAAGTTTTCTCCATAAAGCGTTGCAACTACGAGACAAATTTAATATGTGTGTTCCTGAGACCACTTGCACCAACTCACCAAACTCTTCCTTTTCTACGAATCGACGACTAGCTTGGGTTGAATATGACAACATTAAATGGTGATACGAGAATGTTAATCCTCGTATATAAGCACAACGATGCACCATTTAAGTATCATCTCACTCTAGCTCTTAAACTACATCTTTCTGACTTCAAAAACTTAAATATTGAAATGTCAACCTTTCAAGTCTTCACTGCACCGGAAACTCTCACTACTGCATTGAAAGAGCTTATTCCTTTGAAATTACATATTTCTTGTTCTACCTAGAAAAAATCTGTTTTTTATTTTGTTTGTGATTATAAAACATTTGGCAAAATTACACCAGAGGTCTTTAAGTTTCTTTTTGTAATTGGTCGATCCTTTAAGCTATTTTTTTGTAACAGGTTAGTCATTTAAGTTTTTTTTGTAAAAATTTGGTCATTAAATTACCAAACATGTATACCATTACCTTTTTTAATAGAGTGAAGGTGTTAATTGGGGATGAATTATTTTAAGCGATATGAAAATGAAGAAATGCAATAAAAAATACAACAATCAATTATGCATATTTAAATGTTCAAAATATGAAAAAAAATAATATAGAAATCACCCCTAAATGACCAAATTATCAAAAAAAAATCTAAAGGACCAACTTAATAAAAAATTTGCCAAAAATTTCATCTACAAACAAAGTGATATGAATATTTTGTTTTCATTATATTGTAATATTAATTGGGTTCAATGAATATACACTGTCATTCAATAAAAAATCATCAATATATTATTAAAAAATATTAAATAAAAAGTAATATACATATTAATTAATTAATAATATAAAAATATTTTATACTGTTCTTTTTCTCGTATTAATTTAATTTTGTATCTGAGTAAAAATAGAAGGCGTTATTTTAGGCATGAAATTTTACAAAAGGGTTATTTTCTGTCAAAGTAAAAAAAGGCAGTGTTTAATTGACCTTGAACATGATTTACGTTTTGCATCTTCTAAAAAAGCAAACACGTGATGCATTTCCTTATTACACCAAACATTACTTTCCATCCCTTTTAATTTCAGCTGGCGAGCATTACAATCTGGTCCTGCTCCTGCTCATCCCTGTGTTGGATTTGTGGTAACAGCAACAACAGTACAACACCATGTTTCGATTTCTAGTTGTTGTGACTGTAACAATGTTGGTGAAGTGTACGGATACACACAGAATGGCGAAAACAGATGAATACACACTTGAATCAGTGAGAGAGTCTTTGATTCGACAAGAAGATACGATAATATTTAGTTTGATTGAGAGAGCAAGGTTTCCTCTCAATTCTCCTACCTACCAACAAAACTACTCTTCCATTCCCAACTTTTGTGGTTCTTTGTTTGATTTCATTCTACGCCAAAATGAGGACATTCAAGCCAAGGTATAATTGCTTCTCCCTACCGTGCTTATGTGTAGATCCTTAACAATTTGTTTCATACTTGTATCAACTTTACCTATTTTTCTGCATAAAGTATATGTAGGGTGTCTTTGGATTGACGGTAGAAAGAATTGATTCTAATAGAATTGTGTTTGATAGAATTGATTTTAGTATAATTAATTTATATTTGGATACATTTATATAAAGTGAATTGAATAATAAATTTCAGTATAAAAATCATCCAGAATCAATTCTAGAGGCAGAAGCTATAAATTTTAGTTTCAAGTAGAATCAATTTTATAACCAAAATTAATTCTACTTTTATAAAACAAATACCTCAAAATTACTCAAAATTAATTCTACACATCTAAAATTGATTATGAGATTTCTAAAAGTCAATCTAAACATACACGTAAAATAAAAAATGTGTTACCTCGTATAAGTTGAATTACTAGTTTAATTCTTAAAAGTGGGTTAAGAAATTAATAGAATTTTAATAATTGGTGGACTTATATAGGGAAATAATAACGCTAATGGGTGGTTTTTGTTAATTGATTTGAAATATTTATTACAGTTGAGAATTATTATAAGTCCTCGGAACAAAATATGGTACTTATATGTTTGTCAATTAAAATAAGGGAATTTCTTTCTACATGGTGGTGAACTGAAAATCCAAAAATACTCTTTGTAAGTGTACCTGTGAAATTTACCTTTCAACGTGTTTCGTAAATATATTTACGAAGAAATTTTTTTCTCTCATATTTATAAGTTTTCTCGCAAGTGCACTTGCGAAATTTGCTACGTGGTGAATTCGCAAGTGCATTTGCAAAACTTATTTTGTTTGTGACATTTTTTGTTTAAAGTTTCATCGATTCCATTATTTCACAATCGGACAATTTATTTACGATTTGATTGAAAATATAATACGAACAAAATAATAATGTAAAAATACGGTAAGTAAATAATAATAATAGATGTTCATAATTAATAATATTCATAAATTGTTCAGAAAGTAAAAACAGTAAAAATATTACAACAACAACGAACAAACTATAACACATGTTATTGCATATGTTTAATCATAACCCACTGCGTCTTCCTCTATTTGCGGTACTGTGATGCACCAGATGTCTCACTGGCCATCCTCTCAACTACGACAACCGCCTCAGGACTGCCTATTTCGATAATCTTTGTATTTAATGCCTCCTGCCCAAGTAGGCGGATCCACTGACAGATCGACAATAGATAAATCGCATGGTCATGATCTGCCTGCTCGTTCTCCAAGAGCTCCTCATGAGCTGGCCTCGATGGACGTCCAGGATCACCCGGTGTCATGAGAGGGTGTGACACGTTAAAAAACCATGTCACATAAACCTCTACGCAATGCCAACTATGGGACGCCGACAGGCGGCATCATTCGATGGCCTTGTGGCACCATATGATTCTCCCACCTGGAAGATGCCATTGAGATCCCACCGTACGATGATGTCGGAAATAGCATGAAAATGAGATCTAGGTATCATTTGCACATAGCCAAACCGGCGGTTACACTGCTCTAGAAGATACCTGACCATAATGTTCGGCCCACATGCTAGTCACCCCGAGTATAAATAGATGGAATCGAACGGGATAACCTCCTTGTAATCCTCAAACATCATCCAGTTGATGTCATCATGGTCGGTGCGATCAAGATACACCCGGTACGACGCCACTTTATGGTTCTCTCTGTGGAGAAGATACTTGGCAGCCCTTGGCATGTTGTCAATATAATCCTTATATGACTCAAAATCATGAATGCGATGGAAATGAGATATTATCCAACTCTGCAAAAACAATAACATAATATGTAAGTACAAATTAATCAAAACAAATTAAAGTTAATAGTTGAAAATAAAAGAGGTAACGTGAGGAGTGTGCATGAATCAGTGAGCGTCATCGCCCTCTAATTTGAAGCTTCATTCAGTTTCTGGTAGAGGTATATCAAAATAAAGGCCCCCTAATTCGACTCATGAACTGTAGTCAGGTCCATAAAATACCGCAGGTAGGTCACATCGGTATAAGTCCCACTTGTGTTCACAAATACGGACGTGCCGACCAAGAACATCAAGTAACACCGAATGACACAGTCTCAGTGATATTGAATAAAAGCCTCGTCATTTTCTTCCTCGACACTTGTTGCTGCAACCAGGTGCTCCTCATACAAATCCTTTAGATGGGAGAACCTTATATACGTCCCATTAGATGTTATGCAGTCCTCAGCTTCCCTATATGGATCAACTCCCATATAATCAACCATCCACTCAATCACCTCAGCTCGTGTTATCTCGTGATGGTTAAGTAACCTACCTCTGATAGGTAGGTGGAGCAAGCAGGCAACATCATCAATGGTGATGGTTAGCTCCCCAACAAGAAAGTGGAAAGAAGGGGTCTCCTTGTGCCACCTCTCAGCAAAAGCCCCTTGCTTGTCGTGGCTTATAGTGTTGTAACATGTACAACATAATTTGGAAATACTGGTTCCATTCACAGTATCATGGAACCATTGAGCCGCGGGCATGAACAACTCAAAAAAATTTCGAGAGTGATTCACATGCTTAATAGGCATTTGTTCCTGAAACTAAAAAGTAATAATTGTTACAATCATATTTTTGAGTAAAAAATATAAAATGAAAAATTGCAACAAAATATATACCTTTATTTCCCAGACATGACAGGCGGTATGATCATGGTAGTAAATCAAGAGAGAGGTGTCAACTAGTCCTCCTGGATAGCCCTGCTCCGCCTGCTCAAGAACCGGAACATCCTTGGGTACCTCACTCCCCTCAGGCGCTGCGAACTCTTGTTAAATCTTCGGCTCATCAGGCACCTACTTTTATGTACAAGAGGAAGACGCTGATGTAGACGGCTCCTCGATGAAAACGAGGAAGCTATATTCAAATGCTCTTTTTGTACTCGACTCTGGCCGAGGCCGGTTAACCTGCTGCTCTGCCTACCTCTCTCGACGTGCCGAGGCAGTCTGGGATGGTCTTCCTTGTCTTAAACACCTACTTTGGTCCTGATTCTCAGCCATGTTGTTGAAATAAATAATTATAATGGTTTGGTTTTAAAGAATAACTCAGGCATGAATTCGCAAGTACACTTGCGAAACTGGTCCAAGGTGACTTCGCAAGTGCACTTGCAAAACCTCTTGTGCACTGCCATTTTCAAATCTTATAAGCTTATTTTCCTAAACAATCCAACCCTAAATTTTTTGTCACCAAGTCAACTACATTTACCTATTCTAACACTAGCATATACAATATAATTACTACAAACTAACCTAATAAATTATTACAAGATTATATTATGATTTAAAATAAATTGGAGATAACTTACACAATTTTGAGAGTTTGGAGATGATTTGGGATGATTTGAAATGAATTGAAATTGAGAGATGAGCACAAATTTGTGAGTTTGGATAGTATAAATATCAAGGTTTAGAGTAGAAAGTGAGAAAATGATTTGTTCGAATAGAAAAGGGTTTAAGGTATGTTGAGCTTGTTTACAATTCTCAGACTTCACAAGGGCACATGCGAATTAAGAAATTATGGGTTAATTCACAAGAGCACATGTGAAGTCACTTTGATTTTGATAAATTATGGATTAATTTGCAAGTGTACTTGAGAAACCTACTTGCATAATCTGAAAATATTTTAGGTTTTTCGTCTGGAATCTAGAAGAAGACCACTAAATAAGAAAAGAAATTTCCTTAAAATATTATATATAAAAGTTAATATATAAAAGTAAATACGTAAAAGAAATTCACTTTACTATATTTTTAAATTCTGAAAAAAGAAAATACATAAAAGTAAATCCAGTTACTAAATTACTTGAGAAAAAATGGTCAAAATATTTGTTTTAATCAAGTCTGAGGGGGTTGTTTAATTCACCATATTAAGTTTTAATAAAATTTAAATTTTGTCTCTTAAAATAAATTTATTATTTTTTATTAATAATTAGATTAAATATTTTTAATTTTTATAAAGATTTTAAATTTAGTTTTAGTCTTTATAAAAAATATAATATTATTTTAGTCTTTATAAAATTTATTTTTGTATGACGTTTTAGTTTTTCTACAAATACTAAAACTATTTACATAAATAATTTTATAAAGATTAAAATATGATTTTTTTATAGAAATCAAAAGTCAATTGGCGACTTTTTTAACACATTGTCGCCACTCTAATTGGCGACTACTCTTATTTGAAGGGCAAGTTGTCACTCTCATTGACGACATCTCTTAATTAAAAAAATAAACACAAGTCGCCAATGAGAGTGACGATTTTCCCTCCAAATAAGGGTAGTCACCAATTGGAGTGCGACAATTTGTTAATCTGAAGAAAAAAAAAAGGTTATTTTTATAATTATTTTGAGATATTGATTATTTTTGAATTTTTTTAAAAAAATTTGGTTATTCAAAAAGAAATTCTAATAATTCAGTCGACAACATTAAATTAGTTTGATTCAACTTTTTTTTTATGTAAATGAACTTATGATTTTATATATTTTTGTTTTAAGAAATATAAAGAATTTCTAAAAAAACCGTTAAATAAAAATACAATTTTAATAATTTTCATAAAATATTATTTTAGATGTTAAAATTTCTAAAATAATTACGTAAATTTAATATTTTTTAATTCTTTTTTAAAAGTCAAAATGATTTTTTTTCTTTAATTTTGATTATGTTTTAATCCTACATGATGTGTATTTATGCTTTTAGATATTATAATAAATCTTTACTTTATAAAAAAAATCTTAAAATAATTTTGACCATTTCATTTTTTTATAATTTTTTTTTTTAAATTTAAAACAAACTGGGTCATTATATAATCTGGTATCTTGTCCAATGTTATGTTGGATTTGTGCTAACAGTAACAAGATGTTTCGTTTTCTAGTTATGGTTGCTATGTTGGTGAATTGTATAGAGAGATACACAATAGTAAAAGCAGATGAATACACACTTGAATCAGTGAGAGCGTCTTTAATAAGACAAGAAGATACGATAATATTTAGTTTGATTGAGAGAGCAAAGTTTCCTCTTAATTCTCTCACATACCAACAAAACTATTCTTCCATTCCCAACTTTTCTGGTTCCTTGTTTGATTTCATTCTACACCAAACAGAGAACATTCAAGCCAAGGTAAATTGCTTCTTTTAATTGGACGAGTTTTTCTATATGTATGTTTACTTTGTAACACTAATTTTTAATTTTTGCAACAATAATTAAGTGTCAAAAGACAATTTATTATGTGTTAGACAGGAAGATACATGAACCCTGAAGAAAATCCTTATGAAGAAAAATTGTCACCTTCAATTGTACCACATTACAATTTCTCAAAGGTAATTATGCGAATATAATTGTTGTAAGAGATATAAGTTTAGAAAAATATAGATATCTCTTAAACTTTGTCTTTAGTTTTTGCATCCAGCAGCCGCTTCAATTAACATAAACAATAACATAAGGAAAATATATTTCAACGACATACTCCCACTTTTTATTGCTGCTGGAGATGATGGCAATTATGCACAAACTGCAGCCAACGATCTTACAATACTGCAGGTAAAATTAATTAAGCTATACATATTTTTAAAATAGATTACATGTGATTTAAATGTTTATAAAATCATCTAAAACCATAATTGAAAAAGTGTGATTTACATATATACAGGCCATCTCTAAAAGGATTCATTATGGAAAATTTGTAGCTGAGACCAAGTTCAGAAAATCTCCTCGTGATTATGAGTTTTTAATTCGTGCCAAGGTACGTATAATACTCACATCCTTAACCATAACGATGGATGGTCACTAAATTGAAGAAAATATTAGTCTAAATCTTTTGTCTTTTGATTGTGTAATAAGTTGAAATTGAAAATGATTTGATTTTGTAGGATAAAAAAGCATTGATGAATTTGTTGGTAGATAAAAGAGTAGAAAAGATGGTTCTAAAGAGAGTTGAAAAGAAGGCAATGGTGTTTGGTCAAGAAGTGAGTCTTGATCCTAATGTCAAAGGAAAATATAAGGTTGATCCATCAATAGTTTATAGTTTGTATAATAAATGGATAATACCCATGACAAAAGATATTGAAGTTGAGTATTTATTACACCGTCTTGAATAAAGTCATGTAACACCATAAAAATAAAAATATTAAAGAGTTCTAATCTTGATAAAAATAAAATTTGATTAATCGTCTTTCTGAATCACAAAATCAGATTAACCGAATTATTATGTAGATTGAATCTATTGGCTAATTCAATATAATTTATATATATATATATATATATATATATATATATATATATATATATATATATATATATATATATATATATATATATATATATATATATATATATATATATATATATATAGTAACAAAATTTTTTTATGTTTTAATTATTTTCATCGTAAGATTTTTTTAAAGAAAACAAGCCTTTTGCGTAAAGAATGATACGGAAAACTCTCAATAAACTTTTGAAGAAAAATATTTTTAACAAAAGAAATAGAAAATTATAATTTATATGTATCTATTTTTAAGGTGAATTCATGGGTACATGTCAACTTACGAACCTATTAACTCAATTCAACCTAACATTTATTCTAACTCATTCTAATCATGTACCATGGGAGTGTTCGCAACGCGGTTTACACGATTTTGACGTTAAAAATTATCTGAATTACAAGAGAAAAAATTTGCGATTTGATTTGGTTTGGTTGATTTTTTTGGTTCAGTTTTTTCAAATATTTTATTGGGTCATACATACACATATAGATGATAACATAACTTTGTATTTAATCATTCACACACTGCCAAAAAACAACAAAATTCTTCATATTCGGACAATTATTTTTCATTTAATATGTAAAAATTAAATTAGATTAAAGTTGAATAATAAACATAAAATAATCATAGCATAAAATAAAATTAAAAAATATTATAATGAAACAAAAAAATACAATAGATTATAGATTAGTGTTAATTAAAAAGAAAGAAAATAAATAGGAGAGATTAGAGAAGAAGATGTGTGATAAAAATAAAATTGAAAAGTGAATATTTGCATAAAAATGAGAAGTGAAAAAGAAAGAATATAATATATTAGAGATTAGAGAAGAAGAAGTAATATGTATGTGGCGAAGAAGACACAATAATGCTATGAGAGATTTGAGAAGAATGGAATTTAAACCATAAGTGTAAGGATGAGAAAATTGTTCGTAATCATAAGGTTAAGGTATAATAGATTCAGGTTTGAGTTGAATGTGAGTTAAGTAAAATTTTGGTTGTAACATAATGCAGTTTGATTCGGTTTGCAAAATACAAACCGCAAATCGAATCGTGCGGTTTCACTGAAAGATGACCCAAACACATCCAAACCAAATACGATTTATTTTGTGATTTTGGTTTGGTTTGATTCAGTTTATGATTTTCTATAGGGTTGATTCAATTTTGAACACCCGTAATTACGAGACCAACTTGAACCAGCCCGTTCAAAATTATTGGTATTTGGTTGAGTAGATTTTAACTTGTCACCCTAAAGTTGTAATGGCACCCCTCCAAATACTGTGAAAAAACTAATATTCTTGAAAAAAAATTTCAACATTTTCAAAATTCACTCAAAGCTTGTGGCCTTGCACATATTTTCATTTTTTTCAAATTTCTCTAGCGATATCAGAAATTCTTGAAAAGGTGAGGAATTTACCTAAAATTTTGGAATTGCCGAAATTTTTTTCCATACATAATGGAATTTCTTGAATTTTTTTACTGTATTTATGGAATTTTCATAATGTTTAACTGGATTTTTTGAAAATTCTAGATTTTTTTGAATTTATCTGTACCAAAAATTTCAAAATTTTCGGTAGTACTAGATTAAGAACTTGAAAATCGACATGCGTTCATAAATTTCTGTCATTTTATTATTTTTCAATAAGGATCGTGGAGAAGGACAAGACCATTGCTGGAAGGATCACTAGTAGAGCGACAATCCGGGATAAGGTTGATGCGGCAGAGGCTACCCAACTACGGGCTAGACAAGTAGCTTTAACCGATTATAACCAGAAATGATTAGCTGGACAATCCCAAGCCCAATTATGTGCATCCCGACGGCGATCAATTAGAGTTGATGAGGTACCTGTTGCTGCCTAGGTATCTGTTGATAATAAGGTGCATATTACTGATGTTATACATGTGATCCATTGTCGCACACAGATAAAAAACGAGTGATTTTTAAAACTGTAATTAGCGACAATGGCTCGAGTCGTATCACAAGGATTCATATATATTATTAACCAATTGATATGAACAATGGGGGGGGGGGGTAGGGTTCAATTTAAAATAAGTGAGTATAAAAGTGATTATGAAAAAAAGCTAAAACGACTAATCCTACTAATTCGGATTCCGACTTATCATCGACTATAATAGCACCAATCCCTAATGGCTTTGATCTAGTTCGATTATAAGATCTATCAGACAAGCGTTTATCAAACTCATACGAATTATGTTCCTGTTTATCGAATTAAGCAAACGGTTGAGAATATTACGAGTTAATTGATTAAGCAAACGATAATGCGCAGTTAAATTTAGGAACACGCATACAATATAATTTAATTAATTTTATCCTATGAACAACAATTAAATTGAGAAAATAATTGCAATCAAATTAAGCAAATGATTTCATAGAAAAGAATTGAACAAAAACCGAATTTAAATTGGCATTAGAATAACCTCAAAGTGATGGAAACCGTAAAAAACATGATTTGCCTTCGGGAATTAGTTCTCCATAGCAAACAAGCGTACATGTATTTTTCGTGAACAATATATGATAACTACTGTTGTACGGCCTGCCCTATTTTAACAACCTAAGGGTTTTCAATTAAAAAACGAACCAGGTCGAAAAGATAATCCAAACCCACTAAAAGACCCAAAAACAATTTATTCTAAAGGCAGAAACTTCAACAAACTATTTTGGTACTCATGCACTTCGAATTAGCTTTTGGCTTCAACGTGAAAGTTGTAGCTCTGTGCCTCAGCTTTTCAGAAAGTATTAGAACGTCTCAATTCGATTCCCGAAACTTCAGTTACAAATTTTTTAGTAAGAGCTGCTAATGCTAAAAATAAAATACGAAAATTAATTAAGTGCAAAAATAAATTAAATTATAAAAACACACTAAAATGGAAAAATAAACAAATCAATTAAGGAAATGCCTAAGTATAATAGTAAGATAATGTTCACAAAGATGCACTGATCAATCTATTATTGAGAAAATACTTGTTAACGAGGAGTTACCTATTGTTGACGATATATTAGTTACAAAATATGGAGGTTGCTTATGAGGTGTGGATCCCACAAATCCTATTGTTGATGATGATACTCCTACTGGTGATGATATAAACGTTACTATTTGTGCTTCTATAGAGGCAATTGTTCACACTAGTGGAGCATTTTTGGGAGGACCTAATGACTGATCAATGCTCACTGAGTATGTTCACCATGTCACATACATATTATGGTATATATTTTATAGCTAACTTCAATTTATTTATTACTGTTATGTGATGTGTTGAAAGTTTACTGATAACTTCTTAACTTTGCTTGTTATAGGATCATTTGTCGCTGAAGGTGACATCCCAAAGTTCAAAGATAAAGAACTTCCCACTCAGTTTGATGCCTGAGCAGGTAAGGCGTATTGTTGCTGATTTCGGTCTCTTGGAGTTTGTCAATTGTTCACTGACCATGCTTGACGCCTTCACTCCAGTCTAATTTTATTGAGCAATGGCACAAGGAGACAACTTCCTTTCATCTTTCATTTGGGGAGATGATTATCACTTTAGATGTTTTCCCATCATTGTTCCATCTCCCAATCACCAACAAATTTTTTACTGCTTCTATTATTAACCAAATGACATCATTGTTTACAATTGTACAAGATTTTCAAGTCACTAAGGATATCATGCTAGATGAGTTTGAATTTAACAAGGAAACTCGCCTTCAAATGTGTGAGATATTGGATCGAATTCTAGTATAGTCGAAGGATAACTTCTTAGTTTGACAATTCGACAAGATCTAAGCATGAGGTCGAAGTTGGTTCACGTGTTGGAGTCGAAGACCTACAATACTCTAGTCGAAGTGTGTTTAAGAATGCAGTAGTTGAAATTCTAGGATTGTTAGCATGTTGCATTGGGTCTATTTGTTATGCCTAATAGTTTAAGTTAGTTTTCCCCTAAGTTGGCTTGTAATGGGTCTGTGTGTAAGAGGACATTAGTTTAGTGTATTAGTTTTCTTATACACTTTGTGTAACACCTCTTTTATCATTGTACACTAAAAATTCTAATTAGGGTGAGATAATATTTGTTATTCTGTAACACTTGTAATCTTGTTTTAAAGAGAAAGTAAGCAATAGAAAATTATAACCAATCTTATTGTTTTCTTCTTTTCCACCATTGTGGGTTTCTTGCTGTCAAATAAACCATTTATACTTTGTGATTTCGGTATATTTTTTCACAATAACATGCAGTGAACATGGAGAAGATGTCTTCAACAAAGTATGATATTGAAAATTTCACCGAAGTGAATGATTTCGGTATGTGGCGCTTGAAGATCAAAGCCCTAGTGGTTCAATAGGGTTGTTTATAAGTGTTGAAGGGAGTCACAGCCATGGACGTTGTGTTAAAGGATAAAGAAAAAATGCATATAGTATAGAAAGCCCACATATCCATCTTTTGAACCTTGGTGATAAGGTTCTTCGGTAGGTTTCAAAGGAGACGATGATGTCAAGTCAATGGGAGAAACTCGAAAGTATATACATGACCAAATCGATGATCAATCGCCTCTACTTGAAGCAAGCTCACTATTCATTCAAGGTGAGTGAAAGCCAAGTCATGTATGAGCAGTTGAATATGTTCAACAAGCTGACTCTTGATCTTTAAAATATTGATGTCAAAATTGAGGATGAAGACCAAACGTTGTTATTGTTATGTGCTTTGCCCATAACACATGCTCACTTCAAAAAACCTAAAAAATATTTCTCATTTATTTTCTCTTTTCTCTCATAATAAGTATAAGATTGCAAATTTACTTTCTAAACACACAAACACACATGGACTAAATGGCATCCTTCGATTACGATGGATGTGAGAGGTGTTAATACCTTCTCCTTGCATAACCGACTCCCAAACCCATCTCTTGGTTGTGATGACCATTTTATTTTATTTTTGGGTTTTATCTATATTTTCCTTTTCCTCTTCAGTAATAAATAAAGTTAGATGAGGACTTTATTATATCGAATAATAATATTTTTCGAGGTGTCTACGCTACCTATTGGGAATAAACTGATGTCACAAGGAAATTAACATCGATCTGCTTCAAAACTTCTTCCTTGACTTTAATTGCATTCAAAGACTGATTTCCATCTTTGTCCTTCATAATAGGATGATTCCATACTATTAAAACAACCTTCTAGGATTTGCTGTCCGTAGATTTTAGAAAAGCCACCATCTTGACCTTCTAATAGGCATAGTTTAAACCATCTAAGAGAGGTGGTATATTACTGTATCATTCTTCCTTATATATAGTACCATAAAATGTTTTTTCTGGAGCTCACCCAGTAAAAAAAATAGGGTGCCTGCTCTGATGCCAATTGAAATTCGGACACTTTAAAAATAAATGTCAATACTCATATTCCAACACCAAAATACAATGTCAGGACAAGTGTTAAGGCATCAGTCTGCTGATAGAAAACACTTGCTAAAATAGAGGACTGTGCAAAAATTAAATTGCTGAAAGATAAATGACACAATCAATTGTTAACCTAGTTCAGTGCAACATCACCTACTGCGGGGGCTACCAAGCCAAAAAGGAAATCAACTATGATAGTATTAGTTCAAAGTTAACCTAACCCTAGTTTACAACTTCTTGCTTAATCATTACCCTGTGCTATTTCTACCAAGAAACCTTTTAGATATGAGAACCCCATCCCACTTCTCTTAATCACCTTAGTGATAAAACCAATCACAAACCATTGACAATATCAAGAGAAACAAATAGAAGATTACACTTCAAATACAATACTCAATTCTTTGCTTAAAAGCTCATGAGTGAGAACAATCAGTCAACCTCAATGTATCAATAGATACATGAGTGACAAACAAAAATAGAAACTCCCTTGAGAACCCTCAAACTCTAATACTCTAAAAAAACAAGCTTCCCCGTATTTTTATTAAATTCTTAATGAAATCAAGTCTAGGTAATTTCTTTAAATACTCCTTGGTAGTCCATGGGCTTCGAAATCTTCATCCAGATATTTCTTGATCCATAAGTTGAGGGTTGCATCAATTATGAAGAAAAATCTCTTTAAATCTTAGAACAAAACGTTCTGTTTCCTGAATTGTCTCAACATCTAATTTTAGAAAATTATGTACAACTGAATATCAAATCAATTGTTCCAGCTTAAATCTTCTTGACCTGCACAAAAAATTGAAATATATCCAAAAAAATCTCACATAATCAAATAAATTTGTCAAGAATAATAACAACATGTTTTGATGTTTTAGTACAACGTATTATAACATCTGTTAAGACTGATCAACATGTTAAAACTTCTCTCACAACATCTTAGTGTTTTAACAAAATTGTTGTGAATCCTAAAATCTAACAAGTATATTCTATTACTTATCAAAAAATAAAAACAAAGTACTTCCATAATTTTAATTTTATGTGAGCATAAGTTAACACCTCTCTTTAAAATTAACCTATAGTTTTCCAGCCCTGGGGCACATGCGTAATTTCTTACAATTCCTTCCTACCGTTCCAAAATGGAGGAAAGTAAAGTAAATAATTAACGAGAAGTACCATTGTGAAGTTGGAAAAAAGATACCTTCCCATATATACCCCTCAAAACAAAGAATTACCCGTAACATCAGAAATGCTTTTTGTGAGCATCAACAAGTACAAAACCCATTTTCACACAAACTAACACTCACACTCTCTCACTCCACTCCACAGAGTGAGAGCAAACGAAATTGTAGAAAAACCCTTTGTCCATAAACCCTAAATTTCCACAGAGAAAAACCACTGTACAAATCGTTAACAAGAATGGGTCACGTAGGATCAAGCAAAGACGCTAGCATCGCTGGCTTAGACATGAACGATTTACTCAACGACAACATCGACATGGAAATGGACATTGACCTAGACGAAGAAGATGATCCATCTGAAATCCTGAACGAGCTAGGCGATGATATGGTCAAGTATTTCTGCAAGAAAGCTTCCATGATGTTCTTCAATGAGTACGGTTTGATCAGTCACCAGATCAACTCGTTTAACCAGTTCGTCACTACCGGACTTCAGAATACATTCAATTCCTTTGGAGATCTCACTGTTACTCCTGGTTTTGATCCCTCCAAGAAAGGCGAAAATGAGCATTACCGTTACGCTACGATTAAGTTTGGTGCTGTGAGTCTCGATCGACCTAAGTTTTGGTGTGGGGAGAATAATGCTGTTGAGTTGAAGCTGCTTCCTCGACATGCGCGTCTTCAGAGGATGACTTATGCTTCCAAAATGAAAGTCAATGTTGAAGTTGAGGTCAGAAGCTTTTATTATGCTTTGAAACTTAGGGTTTATATTTGCTCTTTATGTGTTTGAAGAACAGAAGATGAAATAATTTGTGTTAATTGTACAGGTATATATTCCGAAGAAGGTTCGGAGTGATAAATTCAAGACTGGGAAAGAGGAATACATTGATAAAGAGGTTATCATGAAAGAGAACAGGGAAATAACTATTGGTAGGCTGCCTGTTATGGTCAACTCTGATTTGTGCTGGATGAGTGAAGCTGAAAAAGGTGATTGTGAATTTGATCATGGAGGCTATTTTCTGATCAAGGGTGCTGAGAAGGTTAGCTATGTTGATGATTTTCTTACATTATTTACATACGTTTATGTCTTGTTTCTTACAGTTTTCCAACATTTTAGGGTTAAATATGTTTTTGGTCCTATAAAATCATAGACGGGTTAAGTTGAATCCCTGCATAAATGGGCATTACAAACATATTTAACCTTAAATTTTAATGCAGTGCATTAATGTTGTATTTATATTATTGTGTTTTATTTTGTATGTCTATATTTTATCTTCACAATGTATTTCTATGTTGCTGTTTGTAAATTGCTTTTGTTGCAGATTTTTATTGCACAGGAGCAAATCTTTTTGAAAAGGCTCTGGGTGACAACTGCTCCGTATTGGGCAGTTGCATACAAGTCACAGATGAAGAGAAATAGGATGGTTGTTAAATTAGTGGAAAATTCTATTGTTGAAGGAATCAAAAGCGGGGTGAAGCAGCTCACCGTATATTTTCTCTCTGTCGAGGTTCCTGTATGGATACTGTTTTTTGCTCTTGGGGTATCTTCTGATAAAGAGGTTGTTGATCTCATCGATTATGGATTGGGAGATGGAAGAATTGAAAACCTTCTCATTGCATCCATACGTGAGGCAGACGAGAAGTGTGCCGCATTCCGTAGGGGAAATAATGCTCTTCTTTTCCTAGAGGAACATATTAAAGGTGTCAAGTTTCCACCATCAGAATCTATTGACGAATGCCTTGACATGTATGTCTTTCCTAACATTAAAGGATTGAAAAGGAAGGCACGGTATCTGGCATACATGGTGAAGGTTCTTTTACTGGCGTATAATGGCCGCCGAAAAACTGATAACAGGGATGATTTTCGAAATAAGAGGCTTGAGTTGGCTGGTGAGCTACTCGAACGTGAGATTAGAGTGCACTTTGCACATGCTCGGAAGCGAATGGCGAAGGCTCTGCAGAGAGACCTCTATGGAGATCGAGATGTTCGTCAAGTTGAGCACTATCTTGATGCTTCCATTATTACAAATGGTCTTCAAAGAGCATTTTCTACTGGAGCATGGACACATCCTTTTAAAAGGATGGAAAGGATTTCTGGTGTGGTTGCCACTCTTGGCCGAACCAATCCCTTACAAACCATGGCTGAATTAAGAAGAACAAGGCAACATGTTCAGTACACAGGAAAGGTTGGGGATGCTAGATACCCGTAAGTAACTTTTAACTGTCTATTTTAGTCTTTCTGTAGTTTTTTGTGGTGGGTGAAGTGTGTCAATGGAATTGTTTCATCGTAGCTGACTGATGGTTCAATATCAGCATTATACTAAATCTTATCACTAATAATCGTCAGCAACATAAACATGCGAAGGCCCCTTGGAATATTTCCATCAACAAGAAAACCAATACTAAATCAAACGACCCGACTATCTGGTCTTTAAAACTCACGGTTCATTGATTCAATACTTTATAGCGCTGCCTGTATAGACTAGATTCTGTGTTTTTATGGTGACTATCTTGGCCTCTTCCATTTCATTTTCAGTATCAGCTTCTGTAGAATACCTTCATTGAGGGGTTGCATCTGTAATTTAGTAAGTTGTGATTGGAATGGTTGGTTAAGAAGTCGTGTTCAAATCTGTAATCTCTTCTTTAGTCATCACTGGCATGAGTATAACTTTACTAGTATCAACTGAGAAATTCTTGCATGGAAACACACCTAAATCCATATTCATAGCAACATCCAATAAGAAGAGAGAAAATTTTAAATTTATTTTAATTTTAATTTCTTTTTTAATTGGATTCATGGGGTGGTTATGATTAGGAAGGAGAGAGAAAATGTTGTATTTATTTTTTAGTTAATTAAAAATTTGTGATTGGTTGTGTGTAAAACTACTTTAAGAATTTTCAACACCAGCTTTCCAACCTTTACAAGGATTGATCTGCTCTCTGGCATTGTCATAGTTGCTTTAGCTGTGTACTTGTTCTCTAGATGAGTGATCAATGTGTGTAATATAATGATTTGATTTCTCTTTAAGTTTGTAGTTCAAAACTTCAAATATGCTGTTTATATATGTTTGAACAATTGCTTTGTTTATTAGTATAAAATTATGTTTTCCTTTATTTTAATGGAAATTTTTGGTTGCAGGCATCCCTCTCACTGGGGTAAGGTTTGTTTCCTCTCTACCCCAGATGGTGAAAATTGTGGACTAGTAAAAAATTTGTCTGTCACAGGAGTAGTAAGTACCAATGTAACTGAATCTATACTTCCTCACCTGTTTGATTGTGGGATGGAAGAACTTGTTGACGATACTACCACTGTTCTTGGAAAAAAAGACAAAGTCTTCCTAAATGGAGAATGGGTTGGAGTTTGTTCGAATTCCGCATCATTTGTGTCCGAGCTACGAAATCGAAGACGGAGAAATGAATTGCCTCATCAGGTTCACTTTTATTTTCTCATTCTAAGCTGATTGTGCATATCTACATTTTTCATATAGTAATAGTACTTATTTTTCATTTGAGTCATGGGAAGAACCCTTATGGTGGAAAAAGCTTGTTTGTCATATGCTATTAATTTAAGGCTTAGTAGCTTAACATAAAGCATTTCACCTTGCAGAGAAGATGATACATTAATTAACAAATAGCATAGTTATGTTTTTAAGCATATGGAAACATGGTCTTTATTGGATACTAATTTTGCAGCTTGGTTTATGTCTAACACATGATTAAATGGTCAGCATGATTATATTATTTGTTTGAACTTTTGCTTCCTACGGTTAATATGCATGGATCCACAATTTGAAAACAACCCACACAATATAATACTGAGCATGCACTGGAGTATTGGAGTGGATGCTGTTGATTTTGTCAGAAGCTTCCAAATTCCAATACCGTTTTTTTCACATTTCTTCTTCCTGTGTTATGTTTCCAATTCGGTTGACTTCGTAATCTGTTTATTGTATTCCAGATTCCCTAATTTTGTCCCTGGTTTATATATAAAATAATGCTGTAGTAATTGCAATAAATTTGTGATTTTGTTTCTATTGAGCCTAGTGCTAACCATTTCTATTTATAGGTGGAAATCAAAAGAGATAATATTCAAGAAGAAGTGCGCATATTATCTGATGCAGGAAGGATTCTCCGCCCACTCTTGGTTGTTAATAATCTGCTCAAGATTAAAGAATCTAAGTCGGAGCATAAATCTTTCCAGTCCCTGTTGGATAATGGCGTGATTGAGCTGATTGGTCCTGAAGAAGAAGAGGACTTCAAGACTGCTTGGGGTGTTGAGTATTTATTTGGCAAAGAGGGAAAATCATCTGTGAAGTACACACATTGTGAGCTTGATATGTCGTTCTTATTGGGTCTAAGCTGTTCAATGGTTCCGTTTGCTAATCATGACCATGCTAGGAGAGTGTTGTACCAATCCCAAAAACATTCCTCCCAGGCTATTGGCTATTCTACGACAAACCCAAATATAAGAGTCGATGCTTTGTCTCACCAGTTATTCTATCCTCAAAGACCACTATTTCGGACAATGACATCTGATTGTCTTGGAAAACCGGGATATCTAGGTCAAAGTAAACTTCTTCCGAAGTCTGAATTCTATAATGGGCAGAATGCAATTGTAGCTGTTAATGTACATCTAGGATATAATCAAGAAGATTCCTTGGTGATGAACCGAGCTTCTTTGCAGCGTGGTATGTTCAGATCTGAGCACATCAGGAGTTATAAAGCTGAGATTGAA
The DNA here is from genome assembly GCA_021764765.1 of Vicia sativa. Lineage (NCBI taxonomy): Eukaryota > Viridiplantae > Streptophyta > Magnoliopsida > Fabales > Fabaceae > Vicia > Vicia sativa. Next base: position 237,197,389 of record CM038794.1, on the reverse strand, counting down.
AATAAGGATTCTTCGGAAAAGAGAAAGAAACCTGAAGACATTGTGAATTTTGGAAAGATACAGAGTAAAATCGGTCGAGTTGATAGCCTTGATGATGATGGCTTTCCATTTGTTGGTGCGAATTTGCAGAGTGGTGATATTATTATTGGGCGTTGTGCTGATTCAGGAACAGACCACAGTATAAAGTTAAAACACACTGAAAGGGGTTATGTTCAAAAGGTTGTGCTCTCCTCAAATGACGAGGGGAAGAATTTCGCTACTGTTTCATTGAGACAGGTAACTTGTGAATCCTAAAACTGCTTTAATGATGACACATGTTGCCTTGTCGATGAATTTAAAAGGGTTACTGCACTGGTCATACATACTGGATGCATAGGTGCAGGTGGAGATAGACATGCAAATAAATAAGTTTATACATCATCTGAACATGAACGTTTATTTGTGTTCCACAACTGAAATCCCTTTTTTTTTTACCGCAAATTTGTATTTGTCACTAAAAAAAGTGATTTAATAATATTTGCAGGTTCGAAGTCCTGTTCTTGGAGATAAGTTCTCTAGTATGCATGGACAAAAGGGTGTTTTAGGATTTCTGGAGTCTCAGGAGAATTTCCCTTTCACAAAACAAGGTATTGTTCCTGATATTGTCATAAATCCACATGCATTTCCCTCACGACAAACTCCTGGGCAACTCCTTGAGGCTGCTTTAGGAAAGGGTATTGCTTGTGTTGGTTCATTGAGAAATGCCACCCCTTTCTCCACTCCGTCTGTTGAAGCCATTACTGACCAGCTTCACAGGTAATGTTTCATAATGACTTAATTTACTTTAATTACAGTTTAGGTTACTTGTATTTCTCATTTACCGGGCCGGCTGTTGATCCTTTTCTTGCATTTGCTCCAGGCTCACTTTAAATTTATCATTCCAAAGTTGTCATGTTTTTTTGGTTGTACTGAACCTTATTTTATGTTCTGTATCTGACAGAGCTGGCTTTTCAAGATGGGGAAACGAACGAGTATATAATGGGAGGACTGGTGAGATGGTTCAATCACTAATATTTATGGGCCCAACATTCTACCAGCGACTACACCACATGTCCGAGGACAAAGTGAAGTTCAGGAACACTGGCCCAGTTCACCCGCTAACCCGACAGCCAGTTGCGGACAGGAAGCGATTTGGAGGTATCAAGTTTGGTGAAATGGAGCGTGATTGCCTGATTGCCCATGGAGCATCTTCCAACTTGTATGAACGTCTCTTCACCCTGAGTGATTCGTCTCAGATACACATTTGTAGTAAATGCAAAAATGTCGCAAATGTGATCTTGCGGCCGGTATCTGGTGGCCGGAAAATACGAGGTCCCTATTGCCGATTCTGTGAATCAGCCGATGACATTGTGGTAGCCAGTGTTCCCTATGGAGCAAAGTTACTGTCCCAGGAGCTGTTCAGCATGGGCATTAACCTCAAATTTGACACCGAGCTTTGCTAGACAACTACTATTTTAACATGTCGCCTATCTTTTGATTGCTAGACAACTACTGCTATTTAACATGTCGCTTATCTAATGCTTTCCCTAGACTAGTCTTTTGAACTTGGTGTACATATCTGTTTGGTTCCTGGATGTTTCCTTGATATATTAGCCAGGAGTATTTCTTTTTGTTTGAACTTCAAAAGTGAATGTTCATATCTGGAAGTTCTTCGCCCAAAAGTTAGTTCCGATTGCCACAAATTTGTTTCATTGTTTTAAATCTATTATAATATATTATAATATGTTAAAATGTCCAAATTTAATTTACTAAACAGCTAAGCTATTTTCATGACAATTATTATAATTTTACCGATTGTTTCTCAAATCTCTAGCACCTCACAATCATTTATCCCAAAGCAATCGTTTTTCTATATTTATTTTTAACTTGGGAATTCTAACTTGCCCAATTTCTTTATGTGAGTGTTTCCAAATTTTGTTATATGCAAATAATTTTTGTATTTTATCAAGTTCATACGGAATCTTGCTCTAACTTTGAATGAAATTCTCGGAAATGGACTTACAAATTAGTACAGGCCAAATACCTTTTAAAAATAAAATAAATCAAATTTTGTTACTTTGATCTTGCTCTAATTTTAAATGAAATTCTCGCAAATGTACTTACAAATTAGTACAGGCCGAATACCTTTTAAAAATAAAATAAATTAAACTTTGTTATAAATCAAATTTTGTTACTTTGATCTTGCTCTAATTTTAAATGAAATTCTCGCAAATGTACTTACAAATTAGTACAGGCCGAATACCTTTTAAAAATAAAATAAATTAAACTTTGTTACCTTCGAATGCATATAGTAGAATAGCTTTTAAAAATAATAAAATAAATCAAACTTTGTTATGATGGAAGAAGCTTGATAATATATTACATATTTGTAGCTGTCAAAGTAATGTAATAACACAACTATTGGAAAAAATGGATTCATAAAATTTAAATTCTTATAACAAAGGGATATTCAATTAAATGCTTCGAAACTATAAACGTGTAGTAAAGAATTAGATGTCATGCAATTGACTGTAATTTCGCAAAGATTGTTTTGCTTACTTTTTACAGTATATATGAAGCCTCATAACAATATCAAGAAAATCAACATTATAAGATGGTAATTTCCAGATCCAATATTTTCTTTTACAGTGTTATTTTTAAAATAAAGTCACTTTCAATTAGACTATAAATTAAGTAAACAAGTTTCCAACTATATGATAACTCATAAAGGATACAGAAAAATCTGTAATAAAGAAGAAAATGCACTTCACTGAATAGCAAACAGTACTTAATTTTTTCCTCTTTCTTTAATCCTAAGTTACATTGGTTTATTCATTTTTTCTTTCATTTGTCAAATTTAATCTATTTGAAACTAGAAATATAGACTCTCCAGCTCTTGAATAGGAACAGCATAGGGAGAGTTCCAATCAGCCTCAAAAATTTCTCTAAGTTGAGATACAATGGCAGTGTTGTATGTCCCAAAGCTAACACCTGCCGTTGTATAGAAATAGTCCCATACAAGGTTACTTGTCCCAATGTGTGCCCTTACATTGCTAACTACATATTTTCCATGATTCACTCTTGTAAAATCAGGGTATATGTTTCCTGTACTACTTCCATTCTGAATAGCAGGTCCTGTCTCGTTGAAACCCAGTACTACGTAGTATTTGATCTCAACTTTACCAGAACATTTGTTGTATTTTGAAGAAGAGCATAGAGTGTTGGTGTAGTGTAGATACTTCAAGTAATCATCTGTGCTATTGATGAAGTGTGCCCAATACGCCACCAATATCTTTACCGTTGCATGCTTGGAAAACACAACCTGTTTGTTGGGTTGTAACATTGTAAGAAAATGTCGCCTTGGATAGTATAAAATTTTATGCACTGTCAGTGTAAAACTTTTAATAGTCTAGTTACCTCGGATATTGCAGACGATAGCGATGACCAGTATATTGTTTGGTCTGTATATTGTGATTGACCTAGCCAGTCCATTGTATTGATTCTAACTGTCTCTCTTGTTCCAACGGATTTTATTGTATCAATCCATGCCTGTTCATCACTCTGATAACTGCCAAACGATAGCTGCAAAACACCAATAATACTGAGATCCAAGAAAACTCACTTCTGATGCTAGACTTTTTAATGCATTTTACCTCTGGGGGAGCAAAGGAGAGATAATTGACTTGGGGAAGTTTTGTTGAATAATTACTACCAGGAGTTTGAGTTGAGGCTTCAAACATATAAGGGTCGGCCAAAATAGGATACCCTGAGACATGGTCAATCTTCACATATCTTGGAAGAGGTGACCTGTGACATATAATCATAAATAAAAATTCAAAAATGTTATGCAGCACGGTAATTTTAGATTGAAGATTTGTTTGATGTTCAACAAGCAAATTTATATGTATCATAAGGCTTGGATTCTAGACTTACTTGCACCTCTCTCTAGGTTTGATGAAATGTGACCAACAAGGAACCTTTCTTTCAACTTGCCATTGTTGATCCATCACTGTTTTTGTATAAGCTGAAGAATTGAGAGATGCTAGTTTCCATAAATTGTTAAAGTAAACTTCAACTTTTTTAGCGATTCCATGACAACCAACAAGATAAATTCCAACTTCCTTCACCTAAAGCAAACAAGTAATCAATCAATGAATGAGCCGAGAAACTTATAAAAACAACTTATAACATGTCCAGAGTAATCATACATCATATAGATAAGTAATCCTTAAAACAAATGTAACATAACATATAGCGTGCTATGTAATCAAACTACCTGTGTTAGAGATTTCCAATCATTGTTTGCAGATCCAATATACACATCCCTATTATCAGATATCCAAACTTTGGCATGAACAATGCCAGAGCCCCACCAATCCTTCAATAGCAAAGTCACATTCTTAACATTTGGCCTTCCAGAAGCAAGTTTGGAAGGTTCTAAGTCAAATGTTGGATAAACTCCAGAATGAGACAGTAACCTAAATCAACTCCAAATGAAACATACAACCAGAAATTAATGTATTCCGTGTCCATATTCAATTCAAGTTCAGAAACAACCGTTAAACTAAGCAAAATCAAAACATACCTAATACTAACATTACGGTCTGCAGCATCATCCAATGCTTGATAAACTGCAGCACCTTGATGAGCACCAAATTTATGCATCTGTTGTGGAGTGTAACCATAATCACCCGTGCGAGGATCGTCTGGGGAAGCTAGTAATTGCCAATACTGAGCAATTACGTCGAGTCTACGAGTGGAGTTTGCAGCCAGCCACCGGAGCACATCCCCTATAATATGTCATACAAAATTTACTTCAACTATTACTACTAATAACTAATCACTAACAATAAAAAACGTACCGGTGGAGAGGACTCCGGGAACATGGGAGAGGTGAGGCATATCGGTTGGGATGGATTGGACAAGCCATGCTTTACAAGATGAGTTAGAGTGACAAAGTTTGTTTAAGCTGAATAATGTTAAGAGAAGAATTATCACACTGCATCTCATGATTGAGAAATGATAATCCTATAGTTTAGATTATTATGATAAGAGTCAAAAGCAATACATGATAATATTATATTTGACTTTGAATGTGAAAGCTGAATATACTGTTGGAAATATCCGTCATGCTTGGATCTAGTACACTCCACAGCCAATCCTAAAATAGCATTTTATTTTATTTTTGATAAATAACAAAAGAGATTAATTACTGTACAATGTCCCTATATATTCTTCATAAAGTCATTCAAAGATGATATTTAATAAATAATTAAAATTAAAATTAAATATTATTAAAATTGTAATAGATATTATTAATTAACAGTATAAAATTAAATTCTAACCTTAAACAACATTTAAAATTGAGCGTAAATATCGTTTAATATTTTTTTCTACCACTAGTATGTGGTCCGGACCGACTAATGTAGCTTCCTCTCAATTGCAGCAGTTGCAAGTGGCCGAATTTTAATTTTCTCTATTAAATTCAACGTCAATTATCACTGAATCAATTAATAATTGATTAAATATAATTTAATTTGTCAATCACATAAATGATATTTAACAATATTATTAATATTGATCCTCATATAGAAATACTTATAAACTATAAATAACATCCACAATTAAACGTATATAGTCTTTCAAGGTGATTTTATTGTAAATTATTATGATTGACTTCTATAAAAGTAAATCAATCTTAATCATGTACTAATTTTTACACTGAAACATGAAATCTAAGCTGAATTAATTTTCGGTGTTTTGTCAAAACGTTATATTTTTGAATTTGATGCGAGTATAATAGTTGAGTACGAGAAATTTTAAAAGGTTTATCGGAATTGATGTCTAAAAAGTGAATGAATTTACTTATTTACTCCCTCCGTTTTTATTATAAGTTGTTTTGGAGAAAAAAAACTGTACAACTATAATTTCTTTTACAATTTCAATGAACAATTAATGATATTTTTTCTTTTTATTTTTAAAAATTTATTAGTCTCTCTCCTTTCAATTATATAAATTTATCTTTCACATGTCATTAATGAAGTATAATTTTCTAAAAATATTCATAATTTTTCATTTTCATACAAAAATAATTACTTTTCTCAATACGTGTGAAAAATCAAAAACGACTTATAATAAAAAAACAGAGGTAGTATCATCTTGGATATTTATAAATAATGTTATCTTTTCGAAACGTCGACATTGGTTCTAATGACTATAAATTTGGCTACACGTCTATGAGCTATGACTCACTAGTGGAACGACTAGGGTGAGTCATCTCTTTAATGCATAAGGTTTTTCATATATCATTAGAAATTTAAACATTGGAAATGCACTATGGTGATTTAATTTTGTTGAAAGTAATTTCTTGTGTCAGAAAATATTTGATTTGATTTGACTTAGGAGTGTGGAAACAATTTGTTACACATATATTTGATTTTAGTTTTAGATAGATTTGATTTAGATCTAAAATAGAATATATTTGATTTGACTTAGGGAACAAATCAAATATATTTGATTTGACATAGGGAGCAAGCTAACCTTAATCTATAAATAGAGAGAGTAACCTCTATTTTTTGTAATTGAATTCACTCACAGTATTTTGCAGTTGCAAAGTGAATAATAAAGTTTTCCACGGTTTGTGGGCAAAGAGAAACTCTGCAGAAAATAATTTCTTCTTCTTCTTTCTTTAATTGTTCATTATCATTGTGTGGTGATATCAATCTTGTTCATCAAGATTGGTAGAAATTCATCATAGATATTTGGTGGATTTCCAACATCTGGTATCAAGAGCTCCGGTTGATTGATTCAAGGGAATAATAATCAAGAACGATCAAGAACGACCGTAGAAGAAGAATTCACGATGGTAGTGGGCTATGGGAATGCGAATTATCCAGCAAGTCTTCCAATTCTGAAAGTAGATAACTATGAGAATTGGTGCAAGCAGATGAAGGTTTTATTCCGTTGTCAAGGTCTATGGGATCTTGTAAGGGATGGAGTAAAAGAGCTTGAAGAAGACGCTTCAGAAGAAGAAAAGCAAGAACACACAGAATCAGAGAAGGAGAGTTATAAAACTCTCTTTATAATTCATCAATGTCTGAGCCCAAACAACTTCGAAAAGGTTAGTGATACAGAATCTGCAAAAGAAGCTTGGGATATTCTTGAGAAATCTTTTGGAGGCGCATAAAAGGTAAGAGAGGTGAGGTTACAAACTCACAAGAGAACGTATGAATTACTTCAGATGGAAGACAACGAAAGCATATATGATTTCTTCACTAGGGTTACAAAACTAGTGAATCAAATCAAGATATGTGGAGAACCATTAACAATAAGAGCTGTTGTTTCAAATATTTTGAGATCTTTGGATCTCAAGTTCGACCACGTGGTGGTGGCTATCGAAGAAGGGAAAGATTTATCGAAATTGACCAAGGAAGAGCTTCAAGGGACGCTTGAATCTCATGAACAAAGGATGAATGAAAGAGCCGCGGGCAAGATAAAGAGTGATGTGGCTTTGCAGGCTCAATCAGCAAAAGACAAGAAAGACAAAGGAAAGTGGTTCGACAAAGGTATAGGTGGGTACAACAATTTGAATGGCAGGGGAAACCAGAACAAAGGAAACGTGTCGAATAAGAGAAGACCATACCAAGGTAACCAAAGAGGTGGTGTTGCAAATAGAGGAAGAGGTCGTGGTCGAAAACCTGACAAGAGTCACACTCAATGTTATAATTGTCAAAAGTATGGTCATTATTTAAGTGATTGTCTAGAGAAGCGAAAGGCAAAAGAAAGCGATGCAAAGTTCGCTAAGTGTGAAGAAGAGATGACGTTGATGGTCACAACAAGAGATGAAGAAAAATTCAAGGATCAATGGTACTTGGACTCAGGATGCTCATCACATATGTTTGGAAGGAAAGATTGGTTTGTTAATCAAAAGCCCTCAATGAAGAACATGGTGAAATTTACAAATGGCAATACTCTAGAAGCTGAAGGTATTAAAGATGTTATGATCATGAGGAAAGATGACAAAAGAGCAGTAATTTCAAACGTACTATATATTCCAGGCATGAAGAGCAACTTGTTTAGTATATGACAGTTGGTCTAAAAGAATTACAAGGTGACTGTCGAAGACAAGATGATGAGAGTCAATGACGCAAATGGAAGGTTAATCTTGAAGGATCCTATGTCCCAGAATAGAACCTTCAAGATCGAACTCAATGTGATGGAGCACAAGTGCCTTTCGACTGCAGCAAGCATAGACGAATGTATATGGCATTATCGACTAGGCCATCTCAACTTCAGAGACATTAGAGATTTAAAAAGGAAGAATATAGTTTCAGGATTTCTAGAAATCGACATTCCAAATGAAGTGTGTGAATAATGTGTGCAAGCAAAGCAACACAAGAATAGATTCAGCAAGGATGCAGGAAGCAAGTCGAAGGCTATTCTTGAAGTCATATACTCTGATGTATGTGGATCAATCCAGGTGGATTCGCTTGGAGCTAATAAATACTTTGTCACACTCATAGATGATTTTAGTAGAAAACTATGGACTTACCTGATCAAGAAGAAAAGTGAAGTGATCGAGGTCTTTTCAAAGTTTAAGTCTATGGTCGAAAGACAAAGCGGTCGAAAGCTCATAGTTTTAAGAACTGATAGTGGTGGAGAGCATGTGTCGAAAGATTTCGACAGATTATGTGAAAAAGAAGGAATTGACTTCAATGAGGTTTTTGCACCTGTGGCTAGGATCAAGACAATCAGGTTGGTTGTTGGTTTAGCAGAAATAAATAGTTGGCACATATGTCAGATAGACGTGAAATGTGAATTCCTGAATGGACCCTTAGACAAAGAAGCTTATGATAAACAACTAGTTTGGTTTATGAAACATGACGAAGGGAGTGCAAGTTGAAGTATTCAGAAACTAAGAGCTATTATGAATATAGATAGCTTAAACACAATGAATTAGGTGGTGTGTTGAAAGTAATTCCTTGTTTTATAAAATATTTGATTTGATTTGATTTAGGAGTGTGGAAACAGTTTGTTACACACATATTTGACTTTAGATAGATTTGATTTAAATATAAAATAAAATATATTTGATTTGGCTTAGGGAGCAAGCTAACCTAAATCTATAAATAGAGGGAGTAACCCCTATTTTTTGTAATTGAACTCATTCACAGTATTTTGCAGTTGCAAAGTGAATAATAAAGTTTTCCACAGTTTGTGGGCAGAGAGAAACTCTATAGAAAATAATTATTTCTTATTCTTCTTCTTATTTCTTTAATTGTTCATTATAATTGTATGGTGATATAAATCTTGCTCATCAAGATTGGTAGAAATTCATCATAGATATTTGGTGGATTTCCAAAAAATTTAAGGGCAAGTATTAACTTAATGTCTCTATCTATGATGAAAAAGTTTGATTGTAGAAAACTGAAGCCTACTCAGAAGAATCTTACTTTGGCAGATATGTATCACTTATCCTTATAAAGTCTTAGAAGATGTGTTAATTCGAGCAAATCATTTATCGTTTCTTGCATATTTTGTAATCTTAGACATGGCAGAAGATGCTAAGACACCTTTATTACATAGAAGACTTTTTCTTGCAACAGGGAGAGCTTTGATTTCTAAGACAACTTTATTGCTCATCAAGATTGGTAGAAATTCATCATAGATATTTGGTGGATTTCCAAAAAATTTAAGGGCAAGTATCAACTTAATGTCTCTATCTATGATGAAAAGTTTGATTGTAGAAAACTGAAGCCTACTCAGAAGAATCTTACTTTGGCAGATATGTATCACTTATCCTTATAAAGTCTTAGAAGATGTGTTAGTTCGAGCAAATCATTTATCGTTTCTTGCATATTTTGTAATCTTAGACATGGCAGTAGATGCTAAGACACCTTTATTACATATAAGACTTTTTCTTGCAACAGGGAGAGCTTTGATTTCTAAGATCACTTTATTGCTCATCTAGATTTGTAGAAATTCATTATAGATATTTGGTGGATTTCCAAAAAATTTAAGGGCAAGTATCAACTTAATGTCTCTATTTATGATGAAAAAGTTTGATTGTGGAAAACTGAAGCCTACTTAGACGAATCTTACTTTGGCAGATAGATCTATCACTTATCCTTATAAAGTCTTAGAAGATGTGTTAGTTCGAGCAAATCATTTATCGTTTCTTGCATATTTTGTAATCTTAGACATGGCAGAAGATGCTAAGACACCTTTATTACATAGAAGATTTTTTCTTGCAACAGGGAGAGCTTTGATTTCTAAGACAACTTTATTGCTCATCAAGATTGGTAGAAATTCATCATAAATATTTGGTGAATTTCCAAAAAATTTAAGGGCAAGTATCAACTTAATGTCTCTATCTATGATGAAAAAGTTTGATTGTGGGAAACTGAAGCCTACTTAGACGAATCTTACTTTGGCAGATAGATCTATCACTTATCCTTATAAAGTCTTAGAAGATGTGTTAGTTCGAGCAAATCATTTATCGTTTCTTGCATATTTTGTAATCTTAGACATGGTAGAAGATGCTAAGACACCTTTATTACATAGAAGACTTTTTCTTGCAACAGGGAGAGCTTTGATTTCTAAGACAACTTTATTGCTCATCAAGATTGGTAGAAATTAATCATAGATATTTGGTGGATTTCCAAAAAATTTAAGGGCAAGTATCAACTTAATGTCTCTATCTATGATGAAAAAGTTTGATTGTGGAAAACTGAAGCCTACTTAGACGAATCTTACTTTGGCAGATAGATCTATCACTTATCCTTATAAAGTCTTAGAAGATGTGTTAGTTTGAGCAAATCATTTATCGTTTCTTGCATATTTTGTAATCTTAGACATGGCAGAAGATGCTAAGACACCTTTATTACATAGAAGACTTTTTCTTGCAATAAGGAGAGCTTTGATTTCTAAGACAACTTTATTACTTAGAAGACTTTTTCTTGCAATAGGTAGAGCTTTGACATATGAGGATATGGGATATTTAATCTTTCCCTTCAACAATGAGAAAATAATGTTCAATGTGTTTAAAGCTATGAAACATCAGAATGAAAATCCTCAATGTTATGGAATTGATATTATTGAAGAAACCATTGAGGAAAAAACTAAAGGAAAGTCATAATTATCACCATTAGAGAAGGTTATTTTGAATTCCATTTAAAATAATGGAGAAAATCAAGATCAACAAGTGGTGGAATGTGTGAGACTGTTGGACGCATCCAAAGTAGAGAAGATATGTAATTTAGAAAGATTGAAGAATTAGGAGGAACTGAGAAAAAGAGTGTGAGTAGGGATGAACTATATAAACTTACCCCCTGACTAAAAGAGCTTCCCTCCCATTTATAGTATGTTTTCTTGGGTAAAGAGCCAACAAAACTAGCTATCATCAGTGAAGCCTTGTCTGAAGTGGAAGAAGAAAAACATATGCGAGCCTTGAGAGAAAATAGATAAACTCTTAGATGGAATGTCATTGAAGTCCAACTTTGTGTATGCATAAAATAAAATTAGAGGAAGAATTCAACCTATGGTTCAACCTCAACAAAGACTTAATCCTACAATGAAAGAGAATAGGAAAAATGAAGTGTTTAAGTTACTGGAAGCATGTATGACATATCTTATATCTGATAGCTCTTGGTTTAGTCCAATTCATTAAGTCACAAAGAAGGGAGGTATGATAGTCATTAGAAACGAGAATACAAGTTAATTTTAACTTGTACAGTTACCGAGTGACGAATGTGCATGATTACCGGAGGTTAAACCAAAAAAATAATGAAATATCACTTTCCTCTACATTTCATGGATCAAATGTTGGAGAGACTACGAAGACAAGTGTATTATTTATTTTTTAATAGCTATTCTGGATACAATCAAATTTTTGTAGACCTCACTGATTAAAAAAATACTGCTTTCACATGTTCATTCAGAGAATTTGCATATCAAAGGATGTCTTTCAATTTATGCAACGCTCCATCTACTTTCCAAAGGTGCATGCTTTCTATTTTGATGACATGATTGATGTATTTATGGATGTTTTTTTGTAATACTTTTGATGATTTTATTGATAACCTCAATGTTGTTCTAAGAGGTGTATCAAATTTTAAACTGGGAAAAATTTCAATTCATGGTGACTGGAGGAATTTTTGGGGCAAAAAATTTATTCGAAGGGTATTTAGGTTGATCAAGTAAAGATATATGTGATTAAAAAGCGAACACCTTTTTTTAATGTGAAAAGAGTGATAAGTTTCTTAGAACATGCAAGATTGTACCGTCGTTTCATAAAATACTTCTCAAAGATTGCAAAACCTTGCTGCAATCTCCTTGTGAAAGAGAATGATTTTGTTTTGATAATGAATGTTTAAATCGTTTTCTATTATTAAAGAAAAAGGGTCATTGTGCCCGTAATTGTTGCTTCTAATTGGGAATTTTCCTTTGAGTTTATGTGCAATGCAAGTGATTATGTGGTTGGAGCAGTTTTAGGCCAACGATCTGAGAAAATTTTCCATGCAAATTACTAGGCTAGTAAAGTCCCGAATGAAAACCAAACATAGCTAAAAGGAGTTACTAGTTATAGTATTTGCATTGGAAAAATTTTGTTCTTATCTAATTGGTTCGTAGGTTGTTATTTTTACAGATCATGCAACACTCAAATATTTATTGACCAAGGGATACTCAAACCCCCTTATTCTAAGGTGAATATTGTTTCTACAAGAGTTTGACTTGGAGATCAATGACAAGAAATGAGTCCTGAATGTAATAGCTGATCATATTTTAACACCGAACAATAAAGCATTGACCAAAAGGAAAATAACGTCACTGAAGGATTCCTAGATGATCACTTGTTAGCCATAAGTGAAAGACCATAGTTTACAAATATGTCTAACTACAAAGCAACAAAGAGTGTACTTGAAGAGTACACATGGCAACAAAATAAGAGATTCTACAAAGAAGCAAACTTTTATTTATGGGATGATCCATATTTGTTTAAGGTGAGTCCTAATGGTTTAATTAGAAGATGTGTTGCATGTGAGAAAGATAGTAGTATCATGTGGCATTGTAATAGCTCGACTTATGAAGGTCATCCTATTCGTGAGAGAATAGTTTTAAAAGTACTCAAATATGATTTTTTTGTAGCCTACATTGCTCAGGGATTGTAAGCAATATGTACAAACTTGTCCTTAATGTCAAAAGACAGGTAATATTTCCAAGAGGGAAGAGATGCCCAAAAATGGGATCCTTGAGGAAGAGCCTTTTGACTAATGGGTTATAGACTTTATGGACCATTTTCCCTCATCTCATTATAATTAATACATTTTGGTTTGTGTCGATTATGTTACTAAGTGGGTTGAAGTAACTGCTTGTGTAGTTAATCATGACCATGATGTCAATAACTTTTTGAAAATTAATATTTTTGCCAGGTTTGGAGTCCTCAACATCTTGATTAGTGATGGAGGTAGGCACTTATGCAACAAGTATTTGAAATGTGTGTTGGTAAAATCTAATGTGAAACATAAAGTGTTCGTGCCATATCACACATAAATGCATGGTCAAGTATAAATGTCCAACTATCAGTAAAAGCAAATCCTAGAAAAGATAGTTGTTGCATCTAGAAACAATTGGTTAAAAAAGTTAGATGATGCTCTTTGGGCATACCAGACAACTTTTAAGACTCAATTAGGGTTCTATTTAATCCAACTTATTTAGGTAAAAGTTAGATATGCTACTGCTCGTATGATAATCACCCTCAGACGCGTCCCTTGGACGGTATAGTGTTCTAGTCTGAATGGTTTTCTTGTGGGCCGCACCTACTATATCCACACTTGCATGTCTGTTTCATGCGTTAGTTCAGATTTCTTCAGATTGTTCAAAGACCTTCCAATGTGTCTTCCCCTTTGATAACACGTTGTAGAGATCTTGATGTCATACTCGATGATTTCTATAATCATCTGGTACCATATGATGCACACAGTGTGCCAGCTGGTGATTCATGGGCTGATGTATTCAGCTACATGCAATGATTCTATAATGTGTCACACTCTTACATGACACTAGATGTTGCGGGAGCACCACCTAGGCATGTTCATTAGAAGATATTGGAATAGGAATGAGCTAGGATGACCACGACTAGGACTTGTTAACGGTAGAGCTATCAAAATAGGATACCCGGACCTAAACGGGCTGGCCCATGCGAGCCTCAGGCTTTTTAGGGCCGGGCCTAAAAAGCCCTTATTTAAATGGGCCCGACTTTTATTACACAGGCCCAACCTTGTCTAGGCTGCGAGCTACCCGGCCCTAAACGAGCTCAATCCCTAAACCGGCCCATTTCTTAAAAATAAAAAATTTCTCCTTATTTTTGTAAGTAACTATACAATTGCATGCAATAATACTTGTATATTTATTAAATTTCATATCCAAAATTAAGATCTCTAAATAATTCATATAAGTTAACAATTAAAATGTAAAAAAAAAAATACATTAACTTAATTCAAACTATCCAAAATACATTACAAATTATTTAATGTGGTACACAAAAATAGATAATTTATTCCAACAAATTTTAAGTTATAAATATTCATGACAATTATAATTCAGATTCTTCGAATTTCAATTTCCATTAATAACTAAGATTAGCCATATTTCCACTTTTATTTTCATCGATACATAGATTCCTTAAAATTATATTATTTGTATTTACAATGTTAAATAAATAAATATTTTTATTTTTACATATATCGCAGTTTTTAAAAGGTTAAATATATTTTTGTCTTTATAAATATCTTAAATTTTATTTAATCGTTATTAAAAAAATGACATATTTTGGATACTATAAAATTTTTATTTTTATGTAGTTTTAATTTTGTTATTTTTTTAAAATTTTTAAAATTGTTTGATTATTTTAAAATTTTAAATATATGACTAATTTTTTTCGCAAGTGTTTAGTATATTATAAAATATTTATTTATTAAATTTTATAAATTTTTGAAATGAAAAAAATTAAGTATAATTTTTAAAAAATTTTAAAAATATTGATAGAAACAATGAAAGTTTTGACTTAGAATTAAATTTTAAATTCTTTTTATCCGAAATTTTTTTTATAATTTTTTAAACACGTCTGCAAAATAATCATTCAAAAATATAAATTAGTTTAACAATATGAATTAAAATTATATATATAATAATTTTGTATTTATTAAAACATGTCAATTTTTTTATAGGATAAAAAATAAAATTGGTTAATCTATAGAAACTAAAAATATATTTAATTATTTTTTAAATTATGAAAATAAAATCTAGTATATAGAGATATAAGTGAAATAATACTAAAACTAAATGTGAGTCAAAGTGTCAAACTCTAGTATCATTAGGGTCAGATCACAGATGACAGGATATGCTTCAAATTCACTTCTAGAACACAACTATAATTAATGAGACATGAGAAGAGAGGAATAGCCAAGAAAAGTAGAAAACCATGAGGAGTAGATCAAACAACATCGTAGCTTCAAATTCAAGTATATATTATTGATAAATTGATAATGATAGCTGAACTGCGAAGACAATCATGATTTAGCCTAACAAAAACCTGGAATTGATAACATATAAACTTACCAAACTAAAGAGAATGAGAATGAGAATGAGGGGCTAGTATTTCCATCGAGGTATTAACCACCCACCTAAGGACTGTACCTCAAAATATAATTTTGTCTTCTAGTTGTACCAAATCAACAATTTTAATCCTAGTATCATGTATGTGGTTTTCTTGAGACAGTCAATAAATTTGAGAGATAAACACAAATAATATGTACAATTAGAGGATCTCTGATAAATATTTTATGGTTTGATAAATATTAGTTGATAAGCTAGTTTATCGCTTATAATTTATAGTTGATAGTTAAGAATGATAATTGTAATGTGTGATAAAATTAACGATTCAACTAATTTATAAATATAAAATGACATAAAAATATTTAATATATAATTATTTTATTTTAAATTAAAATAAATTATAGAAGATGAAAATGAGTTTTTGTTAAAATAATAAGATTAAATAGGAAGAAAAATTAATAAACTGTAAGCTAAAATGTTATTTGAAATAGGATCTGAAAAATAAGTTATAAACTAACAAAATAAACTATAAATTCGTGATGAAAATACCGTTATCAAACAAATCTAAAATACCATATGAATTTATAAACAATGAATTCAAAAATGTGTTTTATCAAATAGAATCTTAACCAAATTTTTGAAATAAAAGACTTTTTTAAAAAAATAGAAAATTCTTTAACAAAAAGGATTTTGTGTGGAATGAAAAAAATATTTATCAATAATACTTTTTAATTTTTGAAATACCGCATGAATATAAATTATTTTTAAATAATTTGTCTACTTCAACTTCCTATTGTAATAAATAAAAAAATAGTTCTCTAAATGAATTTTGATTTTTGAATAAAAATAAAGAGGTTAAAGTTAGTGCACAAACATTACAAAACAATATTATACATACCAATCAAAATCTTTAAATTTGACTTGTTGTATTAGTATTTAAAAATAAAAAATTGATTTGACAAGATACATGTCTCCCATTAGTTAATAATGCATATTTTTCTCTAAAAAATAAATCATCAAAATCCTTTATCGCCTAAGTCCTTCTATTCTTTTTACTTAATTCTTCTATTTTTTTAAAGTCCTTCCCTATTTTCTTTTCCAAACTCCCTGAACAAAATTTAAATTTTTTATTCTAATAAAAGAAAGTTGTTCATAGATGCAATTTGAAGCAACACTGAAATGATAATATTATTTACACATAAATGGAAGATAGCTAGACAACAAATTGCACTGTTATTCTTTTTTAATGACATAAGTAAATTTCTTAAAAACTATGGTCAGTGCTCTAGAATATAGAAGATTGTTATACATGAAGCTTTGAATATTTTATACAAGATGCATTCACTCTGGTACTACGAATAAACGAGTGCCAAATGCAAATGATATGAAATCATA
Source organism: Vicia sativa (assembly GCA_021764765.1). NCBI lineage: Eukaryota > Viridiplantae > Streptophyta > Magnoliopsida > Fabales > Fabaceae > Vicia > Vicia sativa. The sequence goes on along the minus strand of CM038794.1, from coordinate 237,180,361 downwards.
TTTGACCATTTTATTTGAGGATACTTTGAGGGTTATCTATCATACATTGAAACATTTAGTCTTCAGCCCAAAAAATGAACACATCTCAATCAACTCCACATGTGCATGTTTCTCTCGTACATACATGTACACTAAAATATGATCATACATAAGTGTTGATCTTCCGTCTAGTAGGCTAGTAAAGAAATTCACAATCGTTTCTTTCTTCATAAATACTTATGTTTCTAGTATTATATTAAACTCAAATAGGTACTTTAACACATACTATTAGAAATGTTATTAATATAGAAATACAAGTTAGACAAAGTTTGCATTAGCTTCAATGTTCCACCAATTTAGACCCCTCGGTGACAGCCTTAGAGGATTTTACGCCCCAAAATATTGTGGAGATTATTAGTTCTTTTCCTTAAAAGACCTCTTTTGGAAGATCTGGCATAATTGACCTGGACGCCATGAATCTTAGATTGGTAAAGAAGAACAATCCCACTCCTTTGGTATAAGAAACTACATTGCTACTATGGTTGGAAAAATAATTTCATGTGTGGCTATTACCCTTAGTGTTTGAGTTCATTGATAACATGGACATGGTAGCTAATATTTACTTTTTTGATTAGTAGACTACCATTGACGAGTGCATCTCTCAAGTGGAAAAGTTATTGGCCTTCAACTGCGCGAGGTTCACAATAGATGGAAGGTTTTCTCACAAAGAAGAAAGGTTTCAACCTAAATTTATCTAAAGTTCAATAAGACGTGATGGCCTTGGTTCTCAAGATGAAAGGCCAGAAGATCAATATTGCTTATAAGGAAGAGAATGTACCCAAATATGTTGGTTTGCATACCATTATAGTCAAGGCGCCACAAGACCTCGAGTTAAACCAAAAAATCTAAAGTTTCTGATCTGCTCATATTTCATTTTTCGAAGAAAAGAAAACTGTTAACTCTAAGACTTTGATCCTTTTTAATATAAAAGAGTTTTCAAGGATAACTCTGAAAGACCTAAGTCAATGTTGGACATTGAGAGGTCAATGTAGAGGTTGTCAAGGATGAAAATAAGCTCTTTAAAGCATTGCAACCAAAGCAAAATCAATTTATGAAGGAAAAATATGAGTCGTGAAACAAAATGATGATTTGTGGCTGCCATCAATAGGGTTGTCTCCCATCTTTCCAAAATTTCATAAACTAGTCCCATCTTTTAAATGTTACGCTTTAGCTAGATGAGGCGGACTTCTAAAAGGTGTGGTGGACGAGAAACTTGTCTAAATTTTTTTGTTGGAAATGGTATCATGGTGCATGTACTAGGTATCATTAATTTATTGTAACTTTAGAATTGATTTTTGGAGGGGTTGTGACTTGTATACTCAATACCCTTTGTTGTAATTGTTGAACAACTTTCTCTTGGATCATGGTATTAAGCTCAAGCCTTATGGTTTTATATGTGTCAGCTGTAGTTAGTCATTCACTTTATACATAGTGACGTGTCTAGACCAGAATATCTCGACAGTCAGTTGGAAATTTGATATGATGACAACATTCTATGAGGCTTCAATTTAGCGAGCTTTTTCTCGGACGTGAATTAAAGATGTAAAGTATTGAATTATTCATACTTAAGTCTCCATTATTAATTCAACTTTATAGGAGGAGTTTTCTGATTTATAAGGCCTATAATCTTTTTTAGGGGGGACAAATGCTTTTGTGAAAATGTATTAAATGGTCTTTATGATTGTATTATTTTACAATCTTAAAAGATTGGTTAAATTTCATCAACAAAAAATATATATTAGCTAATTACACTTTGTCATGTGAATAATTTTATCTAAGGGTGTTTTTGTTTGATAGATTGAAATTATAATCCTGAAAATATCATTCTTAGGAATATTATTTCCAACAAATTTATTCTTATCAATATATTTGGAAAATGAATAAAATTCCCACGAATATTTGTAGTTAAAAAAAAAATAAAAAAAATAAAAGTATTAAAATAATTTGAGAGTAGGAAGTTTTGGTTGGTAATTTTATATTCTCATCCTTTGACATGAGAATATAACTGTAAAAATTCATGAACAAAACATATTCCTGAGAATAATAAAGTACTCAAGCATAATTTATCAAAACTTAAAACAAATAAGGGAAAATGTGAATTTCAATATCACATTTTCGAAAATAACATTTGTATCCATGAAACAAACACCTCATATATTCAAACAGGTGTGCGTGTTCCCCTTGCAAGGGCAAAGAAAATCAAAGACCTTTGTCTGTATATTATGTTGTATGATGGTTAGACTTTACAATGGCTTTATGAATTTTGCTAGAGGCTCTGCAAATGACCAATATGCTTAGGTATTAGTGTATGTGGGATGTGAGCGTTGTGTGTTAGGATCTTGTTGAGCTCCATATTTTACGGTGTAATGACATGTACTTCATCCCTTTGGGGAAGGAATATTTATAGAAATCCTTTGGGACCAGGGTTTGAGTAACCTTGAGTGGCGACAACTATTCCCCTGTAACCAGGAGAAGTTATCGACCACCTATCCTCCAAGAGTTAGTGTAGGACTCCATCTCCTCTGAACAATGTCCATACACATCATCATTATCTTCGGGAGAGACTTCAAGTTATCGTCTCGAAATATAACACTATATAGTTCCACAATCTCAAGGGCTTTGCTAAAGGCGAAGCATTTTTAAGCTTTTCTACATTCAAAGTGCGATCTTCGCCTTACAACATCACTACTACCAATGGTACCTTATGGCGTATGGGATGAAGCTCTCATGTTAACCATGGCTAAAAGTGGCTAGGTGCACAAGTGAAAGATAACAACGAGCAAGGTGATGATGATGAAGACAATGTGGCCCATGTTAGTTTTATCGATGCCCCACAGTGAGCGCCACTATACTAGTTAAATAGTATAAGTGTGCGTGTTAACCCCGTAATGACAAAGAGACTTATAAGAATTGGTAAGTAGATTACATTGTATGGTGGTTAGGGCTTACCCAAGGCAGCGAGAAGCCATGTACCATGGTGTTTTACAATGGTTTTAGGAGTTCTACTCACGTGAGGTGAGAGACTCTACAAATGATCAACATGCTTAGGTATAAACGTATGTGCAATATGATCAGTATGCGTTGGGATATTGCTAAGCGATATGCTTTAAGGTATAAGGATTTGTTATAAAGACCCTTAGGACCTAGGTTTTGAGTAACTCTAAGTGGCGACAACTGTAATACCCTTCTAAAATACCCCGTAATTATATAATAGATTCAGAGCTAACATGTAATAAAAGGGCATTACAATTTATTTAAAATAAAATTCCTTTAAAATTTCATGTTTTACTGAAGAACATCATTAAAATAATAATCCAAGAAACATGGTCTACACGACGGAATTATTCATCAAACCGGATAAATTCAAACCAACAATTATCCCAAAATAAATCTAAATGAAAGACAGAGTTTAATTATAACTCTAAACCAAACGTTCCCCAGTGTTACAAATCAGAGCATGACACCGACACATAAATAGTAAATGCACAGCTCAATGAGTCATCCTCACCAGCTCCTAAGCCGCTAACTTCAATATGAAATTATCAAAGTAAGGGTGAGACTTCATCATAAATTAAAATGCATTATAAGTTTCTCACAACAATAAAATATTTCAAGTATATTATTCCACCCTCCTTAGCATAATCAGATTCAATACACAACACAAGTCACAGAGGCATATTATGCACAACGATAACAACAATAAGATTATAACACTTGAAACCATCCTATCATGTTATAATCCATATACAATGCAATGCAAGACTCTATTCATGAGGTACCGACAATGAACTAAATTCACATACTGTTCCATTCGAACTCGGACACAACATTAACATCTATTCCATTCCAACTCGGACATGGATAAAACCTCGCCGCCCATTCCAACTTGGCAACAGATGTTGGTCAACTCACTAATTCCACACAATGGGAATTAGCTACCTCCTTAGCATAATCAGATTCAATACACAACACAAGTCACAGAGGCATATTGTGCACAACGATAACAACAATAAGATTATAACACTTGAAACCATCCTATCATGTTATAATCCATATACAATGCAATGCAAGACTCTATTCATGTGGTACCGACAATGAACTAAATTCACATACTGTTCCATTCCAACTCGGACATAGCATTAACATCTATTCCATTCCAACTCGGACATGAATAAAACCTCACCGCCCATTCCAACTTGGCAACAGATGTTGGTTAACTCACTAATTCCACACAATGGGAATTAGCTACCACCAATGTATATGCATGCACAATCAACAACATGCAACATCAACAACATAACATGATATCAACAACGACATACCATGAATAAACAACATCGACAACAACACATGATATCAATACAATCATGAATAAACAACAGGAAGACAACATATAAGCATCAATCCACGTTCAACCTGTCAGAACAATCTTATACCAGTTCATCCACCATTCCTACTAAGCACCATTATTCGTAATTCGGAAAAACGACTCTTTTCAAGATAAAATCCGTTAATTATCATTTTCTTCATTTCATAAAATAGATTATTTAATTTAAATAATACTGCCCAAAACGGCACTCAAAACAGATTTACGGTTTAGAAAATATGATTTTTCAAAGTTTTAAGATTATTCAAAATACTATAGTGGTGACCAGTTCCTCCCAGGGAGAACCCGGTTCCCACACTTACAGTATAACACACTCTCTGGTTTTTGTATGGAGAACTCGGTTCCTCCCGCCAGGGAACCAGTTCCTGCAAAAAAAGAAGTCATTTTCCTGTGTAAAAATTGCACTGGGAACCCGGTTCCTCCCCAGGAGTATCCAGTTCCTGCAGACTCAGAATTCCCCTCCTCTGGAATTTGTACCAGGAACCCGGTTCCTTCCGCACGGGAACCGATTCCTGCAACATCAGTAGCAGAAAACTTGCAATTTACAGTATGTGGTTTTCCCCATTCCATTCTCCTCATTCCAACACGAATTCATACATCCCATTGCATCAAAATCAACCAAACAACAATGACACAATGCAATATAACACATACCAATCATATCCAACGTTCCTATAACATTAACTCGGTCGAATTCATGCAAATTAAACGGTTTAGGGACAAATCCTACAAACCTAGAAAATTCTAATTTGGGATTCCTAACATGCTCTTCCATTCTATTGTTTTCAAAACCTATTAGGCATAGTAATTACGGAGAAATCACCCCTTACTTGGTAATTTCTTCGAACTCTGGAACTCTTGGTTCTTCTCCTTCCTTCTGCTCTTCTCACTTTCACGTACGACAACTTTTCTCCAAAAATACTTCCCAACTCTCTTTTTCTTCTTTTATTCCTTTTTATTATTACATTCTACAATAATAATTAACCAACACTTATTCTTATTATTTAATTAAATAATTCCCAAAAATACTAAAAATTCCATTTTAATTAAATAAATAATTAAAATTCTATTTATTTAATATTTGGAAATATTATGGTGTTACAACTCTCCCCTACTAAAAAGAGTTTTCGTCCTCGAAAACATACCTTAGGCGAAAAGTTCGGGATAAGAGTCTTTCATCTGACTCTCCAGCTCCCAAGTAACATTACCACCTGCTGGTCCTCCCCAAGCTACTTTCACTAGAGCTATCTCTTTACCTCGCAACTGCTTCAACTTACGATCCTCAATTCTCGCAGGCAATGTCTCAACAGTCAGATTATCTCGCACCTGTATATCATCTACCTGAATCTCATGAGACGGATCAACAATGTACTTCCTCAACTGAGATACATGGAATACATCATGCAAATTCGCAAGCGAAGATAGTAAAGAAATCCGATAAGCAACTCTTCCAACCTTCTTCGTAATCTGAAACGGACCAATAAAACGCAGAGTTAACTTCTTTGACTTCAAAGCTCGACCAATACCAATCAGCGGAGTAACTCGCATAAACACATGATCTCCTTCACTAAACTTGAGATCCTTCTTTCTCTTATCATGATAACTCTTATGACGACTCTGAGAAGCTCTCATCTTCTTCTGAATCATATCTTTTTTGAAGTCTGTTGGACAATCTCCAGTTCAATCACAACACTCTCTCCAGATTCGTACCAACACAACAGTGTTCTACACCTCCTACCATACAATGCCTCAAACGGATCCATACCAATACTCGAATGAAATCTATTGTTGTAGGTAAACTCAAACAAAGGTAAGTAAATATCCCAAGCTCCAACTTTCTCTAACACACAAGCTTGCAACAAATCCTCTAACGATTGAATCGTTCTCTCCGTAGGACCATCTGTCTGCGGATGATAAGCAAAACTCAACCTTAACTTAGTACCCAAAGCTTCTTGCAACCCTGTCCAGAATTTAGACGTAAACCTCAGATCTCTATCCGACACAATACTAGAGGGAGTACCGTGCAAACTCACGATCCTCTCGACATACAACTGAGCTAACTTCTCCATCTGATAATCCATTCATTGGTATAAAATGAGCAGACTTCGTCAACCGATCAACAATAACCCAAATAGAATCGCTATTCTTAGACGTCCTCGGTAGACCAGACACAAAATCCATAGAAATGTCATCCCATTTCCAATCTGGAATAAACAACGGTTCCATCAATCCCAACGGTTTCTAATGTTCAATCTTCAACTTCTGACAAATCAGACAAGCATAGACGAACTCAGCAATTTCCTTTTTCATTCCAGGCCACCAAAACAACTTTTTCAAGTCATGATACATCTTTGTAGCACCAGGATGAATACTCAATGCACTACGATGTCCTTCTTCCAGAATACTCTTCTTAATTTCAACAATATTCAGAACACAAACTCTGTCACCAAACCTCATAACACCATTCTCGTCAATTCGGAATTCACCTCCTTGACCTTGGTTGATCAACGTCATTTTATCAACTAAACCAACATCATATTTCTGTCCAGTTCGAATCTCCTCAAGAATACCACTAGTCAACTTTAGCATACCCAACTTAAGACTATTAGGAGTATTCTCACATACCAAACTCAGGTCTTTGAATTTCTCAACTAAATCCAATTCACGCACCATCAACATAGACATATGCAAAGACTTCCTACTCAATGCATCTGCAACAACGTTTGCCTTACCAAGATGGTAATTCAAACCAAAATCACAATCTTTCAAAAATTCTAACCATCTCCTCTGCCTCATATTGAGTTCCTTCTGATCGAACAGATATTTCAAACTCTTATGATCGCTGAATACCTCAAATCGAGAACCATACAAGTAATGCCTTCATAATTTCAAAACAAACACTACAGCTGCCAACTCCAAATCATGAGTCAGATAATTCCTTTCATGAATCTTCAACTGCCTTGAAGCATAACCTACTACCTGTTTATCCTGCATCAAAATACCACCCAAACCCATCAATGAAGCATCACAATATACAACAAAAGACTCCGTCGGATTCGGCAAAATCAAAATCGGAGCACTAGTCAATCTCTTCTTCAATTCTTGAAAACATTTCTCACATTCAGAATCCCAAACCAACGTTTTTCATTTTCTGGTCAACTTAGTTAACGGCAAAGCTAACTTTGAAAATCCTTCCATAAACTTTCTATAGTAACCTGCAAGACCAAGAAAATTATGGATTTCAGAAGCATTCTTCGGCGCTTCCCACTGAGATACCGCTTCTACCTTCGTAGGATCAACAACAATGTCATTCGTGGAAATCAAGTGACGAAGAAAGCTTACTTTACTCAACCAGAATTCACACTTGGACAACTTCGCATAGAGCTTCTTTTTTTTCAACAACTCCAACACAATCCTAAGATGTTTTGCATGCTCTTCATCATTCTTTGAGTAGATCAGAATGTCATCAATAAAGACTACCACAAACTTATCAAGATACAGATGAAATATCATGTTCATATACTCCATGAAAACATTAGGTGCATTAGTAACTCCAAACGACATAACAAAATACTCATAATGCCCATACCTCGTTCTAAATGCAGTCTTCTGAATATCTTACGTCTTCACACGAATCTGATGATATCCAGACCTCAAATCAATTTTAATGAATACAGAAGCCCCAACCAGTTGATCCATCAAATCATCAATCCTTGGCGATGGATATTGATTCATGATCGTAACTTTATTCAACTGCCTGTAATCAACACACAGTCTCATCGAACCTTCTTTCTTCTTAACCAACAACATAGGAGCACCCCACGACGAAACACTCGGACGAATAAACTTCTTCTCGAGTAACTCTTTTAAGTACTTCTTCAATTCAGACAATTCGGATGCCGACATGCGATAAGGCGCCATCGACACCGGACTAGTTCCAGGAATCAAATCTATAGCAAATTCCACTTCTCTCTCAGGTGGCAATTCACTAACATCTTCCGAAAAAACTTCTGAAAATTCATTCATAACAGGTAATTCATTACTCTTAGCTTTTCCTTTCGCTTATGTCGAAGAATACAACATAAACACCACCGCACCCTCATTAACCGCTAAATTCATCTGTTTAACTGACATAGTCACATCTTCGACACGAACAACTTCAGGAAAACTAACCGTCTTCTCAAAACAGTTAATATGAACCTGGTTGAATTCCAACCAGTTCATTCCAAGGATGATATCAAGTTGTTCTAACGGTAGGCACACTAAATCCATACCGAAACCTCTACCAAAAATCACAATAGGACAATTCCTACAAACAAATGAAGTAGTCACTGAACCCGACGCAGGAGTGTCAATAACCATACTTCCATCCATATTAGATATATCCAAATTTAATCTTTTAGCACAATCCAAAGCAATGAAAGAATGAGTCGCTCCAGTATCAATAATCGCAATCAAAGGTGTGCCATTAATAAAACACGTACCTTTAATCAATCGATCATCTGGCTTAGTCCCTGACCCAGATAAAGCGAATACCTTACCACCAGACTGATCCTTCTTTGGTTTAGTACACTGCGGACGAGTATGACCCTCTTCACCATAATTATAACAAGTCACCTTCCTTTCTCTACAGTCATTAGCCACATGTCCAGGTTTCCCACAATTGTAACACTTCTTCTTGTCACTCTTGTATTCCTGAACTCGATGTCTAAACTCACCACACTTATAACACCTAATAGGAGCATTAGAGTCTCCCCTACTAGGCCTCTTCCAACCACCGGACTTCTGATTATTCCTGTCATAAGGTTTGCCACGATCCATCTGTAGTTTTCCTTTCCTATCGGCATACCCATGAGAATTCGTCTTAGTGCTAGCAAGATCCTCTTCTAGAATCCTACTGCAGTCCACCAAATCAGAAAACATGCCAATACGCTAATACCTGATACCCTGCTTAATCTCGTCACGGAGACCATTCTCAAACTTGATACATTTGGAAAATTCTCCTTCTTCATCATTGTTGTAGTGAGCATAATACTTAGCTAATTCAGTGAATTTGGAAGCACACTCACTTGCAGTCTTGTTGCCTTGCTTGAGCTCTAGAAACTCGATCTCTTTCTTTCCCCGAATGTCTTTAGGAAAATACCTCCTCAGAAAAGCTCTTCTGAACACAACCCAAGTCAACACAACACCATCTTGCTCCATCTCAGTCCTGGTAGCAATCCACCAGTCATCAGCTTCCTTGGCCAGCATATAGGCATCATACCTCACCTTCATCTCTTCAGCGCAATCAATCACTCTGAAGATCCTTTCAATCTCTTTCAGCCACTTTTGAGCACCTCCAGGGTCATGCGTACCTTTGAACAACGGAGGATTGTTCCTCTAAAAATTCCCCAATGGCCTATCAGCACTAATACCAGCTCCCTGCAGGTATCCCCTAAGCACACCAGCAAGCATTCCCAAAGCCTCAGCAAGTGCAGCATTGTCTCTTCCGTTACGTCTTCCAGCCATTGCTCTGTGAAATCACAAAACAATCTCATTAGAAGACAAGTATCGACAGTGTTACCTTGCACTAGTCGTATACGAATGGGATAACGACACTAAGACACTGGTCACAACGACCGACTATGCTCTGATACCACTATTGTAACACCCTTCTAAAATACCCCGTAATTATATAAAAGATTCAAAGCTAACATGTAATAAAAGGGCATTACAATTTATTTAAAATAAAATTCCATTAAAATGTCATGCTTTACTGAAGAACATCATTAAAATAATAATCCAAGAAACATGTTCTACACAGCGGAATTATTCATCAAACCGGATAAATTCAAACCAACAATTATCCCAAAATAAATCTAAATGAAAGATAGAGTTTACTTATAACTCTAAACCAAATGTTCCCCAGTGTTAGAAATCAGAGCATGACACCGACACGTAAATAGTAAATGCACAGCTCAATGAGCCATCCTCACCAGCTCCTAAGCCGCTAACTTCAATCTGAAATCATCAAAGTAAGGGTGAGACTTCATCATAAATTAAAATGCATTATAAGTTTCTCACAACAATAAAATATCTCGAGTATATTATTCCACCCTCCTTAGCATAATCAAATTCAATACACAACACAAGTCACAGAGGCATATTATGCACAACGATAACAACAATAAGATTATAACACTGGAAACCATCCTATCATGTTATAATCCATATACAATGCAATGCAAGACTCTATGCATGTGGTACCGACAGTGAACTAAATTCACATAGTGTTCCATTCCAACTCGGACACAACATTAACATCTATTCCATTCCAACTCGGACATAGATAAAACCTCACCGCCCATTCCAACTCGGCAATGGATGTTGGTCAACTCACTAATTCCACACAATGGGAATTAGCTACCACCAATGTATATGCATGCACAATCAACAACATGCAACATCAACAACGGAACATGATATCAACAACGACATACCATGAATAAACAACATCGACAACAACACATGATATCAATACAATCATGAATAAACAACAGGAAGACAACATACAAGCATCAATCCACGTTCAACCTGTCAGAACAATCTTATACCAGTTCATCCACCATTCCTACTAAGCACCGTTATTCACAATTTGGAAAAATGACTCTTTTCAAGATAAAATCCGTTAATTATTATTTTCTTCATTTCATAAAATAGATTATTTGATTTAAAGAATACTGCCCAAAACGACACTCAAAAGGGATTTACGGTTTAGAAAATATGATTTTTCAAAGTTTTAAGATTTTTCAAAATACTAGAGTGGTAACCGGTTCCTCCCAGGGAGAACTCGGTTCCCACACTTACAGTATAACACGCTCTCTGGTTTTTATATGGGGAACTCGGTTCCTCCCACTAAGGAACCGATTCCTGCAAAAAAAGTCATTTTCATGTGTAAAAATTGCACTGGGAACCTAGTTTTTTCCCAAGAGTATCCGGTTCCTGCAGACTCATAATTCCTCTCCTCTGGAATTTGTACCAGAAACCTGGTTCCTCCCACACGGAAACCGATTCTTGCGACATCAGTAGCAGAAAACGTGCAATTTACAGTATGTGGTTTTCCTCATTCCAACACGAATTCATACATCCCATCGCATCAAAATCAACCAAACAACAATGACACAATGCAATATAACACATACCAGTCATATCCAATGTTCCTATAACAGTAATTCGATTGAATTCATGCAAATTAAATGGTTTAGGGACAAATCCTACAAACCTAGAAAATTCTAATTTGGGATTCCTAACATGCTCATTCCATTCTATTGATTTCAAAACCTATAAGACATAGTAATTACGAGAAATCACCCCTTATCTGAGAATTTCTTCGAACTCTGGAACTCTTGGTTCTTCTCCTTCCTTCTGCTCTTCTCACTTTCACGTACGACAGCTTTTCTCAAAAAATACTTCTCAACTCTCTTTTTCTTCTTTTATTCATTATTATTATTATTATACAATAATAATTAACCAACACTTATCCTTATTATTTAATTAAATAATTTCCAAAAATATTAAAAACTCTATTTTAATTAAATAAATAATTAATATTTCATTTATTTAATATTTAAAAATATTGGAGTGTTACAACAACCGCTCCTTCATAATCAGGAGAAGTTACTAACCACCTATCCTTCACGAGTTAATGGGTGACTCCCTTTTGTTTGACCAACATTCATACATATCATTAGCATCTCTAGGCGAGTCATCAAATAATTGTTTGGGCAATACGGTTCTCGGACGAGGGGCCCCTAATTTTGGACCATCACAAATATAAAACTACAATACAATACTCAATAAAATCGAGTGTCCCCTTTAAAATAAATTGTTGATTATAACAACTAAATAGTCTAAATATCTGGGTGGTTAAAAATATAATTTATTTTAGTTGTAATTACTTTTATTATAATATATGAATACATAATAGTTAAACTTAATAACAAATTTCATGTGCATATGTTTATAAAATATTGACTTTTATAAAGAGTGTGTTTGGATGAAATACTTTAATGAAGGGAAATAATGTTTTAAGGGAATTTAAAATAATTTTATCATAATTTATTGTTTGTATACAAAAATATAGAGAATTGTTAAAATGATATAAATTTATGAAGTGTTTCATTTAATTTAAATTTAAAAATTTTCAAATGACACTAAAAAGTAAATAATTTGAAATTACTCATTCACTCTATTGAATGAGAATGTTAAATTGTTTATTATTAATTTTTCAAATTTTACAATGATCTTCATATTTTATGAAAATCTCAAATTCACCTCAAAATTTCAAAACTTGCAGTTTAATCTCTATTTTTTATATTTTGAAGTTTGCCTAAAAGTTTTAAAATTTATAAAAATTACTCCAAAAATTTAACAATAAATCATTTTAATACTCCATCAAAACAAAACAAAAATTAAAAATAAAATTTAATTTAATCATTAAAATTAATTAAAACTTAAAATTCTTAAAAAAAATTCTGAGTTATCGCATCCAACCACACTCTAAACATATTTTAGAAATTAACATAACAAAATGGAAAAACGATTTGCACAATTGCTCGAAGATTAAATAATTTTTAAAAATCAAAGAATAAAGATGTATTAAAAATTTAATCTGTACATATTAACAATTTTTTATTTAAATGTATTCAATCAAATTAAACTTCAAAAATAACCTAATAGTGTATTTTGATTGAAAGTATATAAAATAAATTACATATTACATTTATTAAGCAATAAAATTATTTTTGGCATAATTGCAATTTTGGTCCTCCCATTTTTATATTTTTGAGTTTTGGTCTCCCGTTTTAAAATTAAGAATTTTGATTCCTCCATTTTTATATTTTTTGAGTTTTGGTCCCTCCATTTTAAAATCAAAGATTTTGGCCCCTCTATTTTAGTTTTTTCAAGAATTTAGTCCCCGTCACATTTATGATATCATGTTTGATGACATGGTAGGTGAAGTGATGATGTGTCGTAACTTAGATAATATAATTCAAATTCTACATCATTTATAATTATATTTTATTCAATTAATAATGTAAATTTTGTATTTAAAATTAAATAATTAGGCTATTTAATTTAGTTATTTATTTTTAATATAAAATTTGTATTATTATTTGATTAAAAAATAATTATAAATCATGTGGTATTTGAAATATACCAACTAAGTTATTGCACATCTTCCCTTCATCGTTGATCAATAATGGAATAAGGCAAAAAGAGAAGCCATTCCAAGTTGTGCAAAGAAAGCAACAAAAATTGCTTTTCTGGTGTCCACTGTCGGGGGCGGTGAGGTGGCGATGACAGAGCGCTGTGAGTGCCGGAAGCTTCGTCGGGCAGTCCAGGAGCGGTGCAACTTTGTCAAAATCCAGTAACTCTTGACTTTAGCTCGCCAGCAGCTTGCTGGGCGAGGAAGAGAGAAGCAGCGTCGGGCGGTGATATTGGTCGTCGGGTGGTGTGAAGATATTTTGCCCAGATATTTACGTAGAGCATCGTGGGCCAAGTAATAAGGGACTAGCGTCGGGTGGTGCAATTGGAGCGCCGAGCGGTGGCTGTGAGACAAATTTTGTATATAGTTTGATTTCATTTCATTTTTGTGTTTTATGGTTTTTGGGTTGGGTTCTTGCTCCCAAAATTCATCACCTTATAGTTTTTGATAGTATAGCTTAGAAAACAACACTAATGCGTTGCTTACGGATGATTGGAGGTGGATTGCTCTTCGATAGGCGTTGACAAACCGATGAAAATGAGTAATTTATCTCTTCTCTTCTCTATGTATTTCTCTATTGTTGGTTATGTTTGTATATTTACTCTGAACTCATGTATATTTGTCGCCCTTGACATTGTATAAAGTTTGCTTTACGAATCTGTATTGGTAATTGTCTTAGATTTTTACTCTATGTTAGGGATTTGAGCTTTGTTATACATGGATTGCTTAGATTATTACCTAGGATGATTATATGTTAGTTTCTGAATGCTAGAAATGAGTTTAGAGCTGACATTTACTTAAAGTATCTGATCTTAATGCCTCTGTGTTGGTTGTTTCGAGCTACTGATAGTCATTACGAGTGGCTCGGTTGACTTCTGTGTTATTGAGGTATGCCAAACATGGATACTAAGGTGATGCAGTTGAATTCTAAATTTGGGTTAGAAATAGCTTAGGTTGTGAGAGGTATGTGATGACACGGATGAGTATCGTAGGCTGAGTATGACATGAACGGTAGATTTAAGTCTGTGACGGGTAGTGTGCATTCGTTCCGGACAAGCATACTTTTTATTCATTTACTTTTTGTCTTTTCTTTACAACCATTTAATCTCAAACTCATTAACGATAGAATTGATGAACAACGAATCAATAATCAATCTCTGTAGACACAATACGATATAATCTAATCAGTATATATCATCCGGTAAAAATAAAACCAAATTTTTTTTATGGTGGTAAGTTTGTATTGCCTGATATAATTCACACAACAATTTATTTACTTTTATTGATGGTTGAATTGAAAGGTTGAGTAACAAGTTTACAATATACATCAAGAATCATAATTTGTCCCGGACAATTATTATAATTAATGATTGTTTCAATGATGTAAATTGATTTTAATACATTTATATTCTAAAACTTATGAACTTTAATTCATTTTATTACAATCAAAAGGTTTTCATTATTAATTGAGTTTAATTCATTATTTCGATTATTTGTTATTATTTGTAGGATATTTAATTCAGTGATATTCTTTGTGAGATTTTAGAAAAATCATTCTTTGTAGAGATATTCAACATATATGTAATATTTTATTTAAAATATATTCTAAATCAGTTATATATTTTTTAAAATTTTATATACTTACTATTTAAATCTAAAATATAGTAGAACAAATTTTTTTTAATCTTTGTAGGGATATTAAATTCACTATGTCGAAATTTATTCTTAAATTATATATATTATTTTTAAAATTTTAAATACTTATAATTTAAACCTAAAATTTTAAATACCTTTTTTTTTAAAAAAAATATTCTAAATTCCTTTTTAAATAAATTCTAAATACCTATATAAAAAGGCTTTTAGAATTTATTTTAAAAAGTAATTTAGAATAATTTATTTAATATTTATAATTAAAATAAATTTATATTTTATCATTATTATTATTAGTATTGTTATTATTATTACTATATTACTATTATTATTAGTTAGATATTATTTTATCATTATTAATAGTGGTGATTTAATATTTTATATTATTATTATAATTTGAGAATTAAATATTTTTATAGAAAATGAGAATTAGTATATTCAAATAATAGTGTTAATTGAATATATTATTATTATTATTATTATTATTAGATACTATATTATTATTATTTATATTATTAATATTAGATATTATATTATTATTATTATTAGATATTATTTTATTATTATTATTAGCTAGATATTATTTTATCATTATTAATAGTGGTGATTTAATATTTTATATTATTATCATAATTTGAGAATTAAATATTTTTTTTTATAGAAAATGAGAATTAAGATATTAAAATATAATAGTGTTAATTGAATATATTATTATTATTAGATATTATATTATTATTATTAAATATTATTATTATTATTATTTATTTTAATATTATTATTAATTGTGGTATTGAAATGGAGTTGGTGTGAAAAATTTAAAAAATAATAATAAAAATTCTAAATTATAATATAATGTCACAAAAGCCTTAGAATTTTAATATGGTGCCACATAAAATTTAGGGTTAGGGTTGTGTCAAAAGTTTTCATCATGACAACCTTGAATTTAGATTAAGTAGATATTGTTGATTTCTTAACCCACTCCATAGTCTTCTAGTGCACCACGTGAAATTTCACTAATGCCCCTAGAAACCAGAAATATACTTCTGGTTCGCACCCTACACCATGCAAATCAAGTTAAAAAATGTTGGATGTCAACTATAAGTTTACTTACGGTTTGATACCGGAAGTATATTTCTAGTTCCTGGATGCACTTAAAGGGCGCTAGAACTTTTCCCCTCCCCATAATAGATTTTTTTTAAAAAACAAACTCAAACCATCTCAATCACTCTCTACCACCCTTTCTCTCAAAATCCAATTTTTCTCGAACAATCAACACAAACCATCAACCATTGCTTAAATACAACAAGTAATAGAATCAAGCAGGCAACAACCATTTCCAATCAATCAAGTAAGTGATTTAACACATATTTAGAGCTTATGTAATTTCTATTGAAATTAGTGAAATAAGGTTTTAAATGTGTTGTTTTTTGCAATATATATCATTAGGAGTCCCCATATAAGTGTTTGTAAATTGTTTTTGACGATCAATCCATGTTTTTTGACACATTGGGATGCTGGGATGGGGTTGTACGAAGCTCTGTTTCGCAGAGGAAACCAGAAGTTTATTTCTAATTTCATGGCATGAACAAAACCAAAAGTTTATTTTCGGTTTCTGTCTGCATTTTTTTTCTTCATTTTTTTCTCTGTAAGTCATATGCTAACGTTTCGTTCTTATTTCTATAGGAGATATGTCTGAGAGACCGTCACGTTTGAGGCATGGTCGTCTTGCACAACATGCTTCTGTGCGGAGAGAAATGACTCATGCCACACTGGTTCCTTCGACATCTAGACAGGCTATGTCTGAGGCACATTCTGCTGATTCCGATTCTACACCTTCTACTTCTTCCTCCTATAGCAGATGAGAGTCTTCAGTCCATTCCTCCCCGCCTCCTTCCTACCGGAGACGCACATCCTCACCACCGTGGATTTTTGAGACGAGATCCTCATATGCTTCACAGGCGGGGCCATCTAAGATGAGACCTGATCCTACTGCCCCAATACTTGAGGTACTAGTGGAACTAGAGGCACCGCTAGTGCCAACTGAGGAACCAACGACAAAGGCGGCACCACAGGTGCCTCAGGTCTTTGGAGGGGAACCTTTTGACTTATTTGTGTTCGCTCTTTATCTCGCCCATGTGGATAGACATTTATGGGATGGAGAGGTATGGAATTTACATTTATATTATATTTATTAATTATGGTATGAATAATTATGAATTCTAACAGTGAATTTTTCTTGCAGGATCGTGATACACTGAAGGTCATAAGCCATGGGAGGAAGATCAGCAAGCTAACTCCCCCTCTCGAGCCATGGTTTAATGATCTACTACGCATTATAGGGTCGAGAGACTTGACCTTCAATGAATATAGCGTGGTCAACTGGGGGATGGACAACACTTTTGTAGAGAGGTGGCACGAGGAGACATCTTCGTTTCATCTACCACAAAGAGAGATGACAATTACACTGGATGACATCACTTGTCTGCTTCACCTGCCGATCAGAGGGAGGTTTCTGGATCACCAGAAGTTGGAGAAAGAGGAGGCGATTGATCTGTTGTTTAAGAGGCTGGGAGTTACCGCGAAGAAGGATTTGGAGGAGGTTGATAAGACACGTGGTTGCCACGTGAGATATAGTTGGTTGAAGATTGTTTTTGATGATGAGGTTGCGCGTGCTACTGTTGTTGATGGTGATCCTGAGCAAGTTACCCTTCATAGGGGGTATGCCATAAGAGCATACCTATTGTATCTTGTTGGCACCCAGATCTTTGTGGATACCTGTGCCACCTACACTGACATCATGTACCTTAGGTTCTTTGCTGATTTAGAGCAGGTCAGTGTGTGGAACTGGGGGTTGCCTGCTTGGTTTACTTGTATACCAAGTTGACTGAGGCGACTAAGTGGAAGGCGAGGCAGATAATCGACAACATGTCTCTTATGACAGTATAAAATATTTCTCTTAGCTTCCTTTTTTAATTATTTTGATTTTGAAACTAACTTGTTTAATTTTGATATTTTAGGGATGGATCCTACAACACTTCCCTCGCATCTCTGGATGATCATTTGTTGAGGGTTATACTAAGCAGATGCCCCGTGCATGTGCATACGATCCGTTCAGAGGCAACTAGGTGACATTGCCGTATCGGGTTTACTTGGACCACATAGTGCATGAGGACATCCACTTTAGTGCCTACGCCGACCACCGTGAGATGATACCATTTGATGAAGTTTCTCTATTTACAGGTTGGTTGCCCTGCGGTACTCTGAATACTGCTGCTTATATGTCGGAGCGAGTGACACGTTAGTTCCGGTATACTCAGACTATTCCTCGACATCCTGCTTTATCTGCCCCTCTGACAGTGAAGAGGAGAGAGATGAATGAGATTTTTGATGATTTTGAGAATCGTCTTGTACCTCAGGAGGCCAAGAGTACAGTGGCTCTAGACGACTAGAGTTACGCGTACGGTTACATGCTATGGTTCTTTAGGATTTTCCATCCATACATGATATGGGAGGCTCCAGGGACCCACCTAAGACGACTCATCAGGAGATCTTGGAGGAGGAGCATGCGAGGATGGATCATGCCCAAGACGTGCTGCCTAGGTGCCGTTGTATCATGGAGCTTGCTAGGGATGACATCGACAAATGTCTGTTTCTTGACGGATCCGATGTCAGAGGCGTTTTGGAGGCCATCATGGCGGAGACACAGGGTGTCCCGGTCTATAGGAAGCAGCGGAGGGACGCCTCGAAGGTGATAGGTCGCCTACGCCATACGCAGTAGTTTAGTTTGATTGTATTTTGACTTTAATTTTTTTTTATTTCGTATTGTATCAAATCTTTATTTTGAATACCATTATTATGAAATGCATTTTGGATAACATTTTTTGGGCTTTTATTCGATTTAAAAATTGCAGGTATTTAATTTGAATTATAAATTGAATACTTTGTTAAATTGCTTATAATTCTGATTTTCTACTAACTGTCATGCCCAGAACGGATGTATACTTCAGGTAAGGAACCAGATATATACTTCTGATTTCCACTAAAATATTTTCGAAAATAGTGCGAGTCAAAAATAAATTTTCGATTTTATGAAACACATTTTTCAAATTTTCATGGAGTGTGTCCAACCGTTATGGAGTGGATTAAGAAATCCACCTAATATTAATCACTTTCTTTACAAAAGTAAGTCCTATATTATATTTGGAGAAATGTAGATAATTTCTATAACCACCAATAAAAATTAATTTAGTGTCTACAAACTAGTTTTTACATCACTTATAAATTTATAATTTATATTGATTATTGACGAAATTATCTAAAAAAAATTAAAAAATAAATAAATAGGAAAATTATCTAAATTATCTATTTTATCACATAGATAGCACATAGTAAGAAGAAGGTTGTAATTCCGATTTTATCCTTATGTAAAATAAAACGCGTTTCAATTCAACAAATCAACCGGTTTTTTCCAAAAAAATCAACCGGAAGCACTAACGTGAAATGGTATATATACACTAGAACTCAGTAACTGTACCAGTTTGCAACCGGAGAAACTTAACCAGCCAAATTTCTCTCATTCTGGTGGCGACGCCGACACTACCTCCACCTTATCTTTCATCTCTCACAACTCAACCACCGTCAAAAACCATTCGATCGAGCTTCTAGATCTCGATCTCGAACGCCATGGCGTTTTTGAGATCTATCGTTTTCTCCGCGGTTCTTCTCTGTCTCGTTCACTCCGCTTTCTGCTTCTACCTTCCCGGTGTTGCTCCTCAGGACTTCGTTAAGGTGGTGATTTAATTTGTAGTGTTTCGTTTTGTTATCTGTGCGATCTGTGTTTGAATCTGAGAAGTTAGATCTGTGTTGTGATGGATTTGATTTGAGGTTGTGTGATTGTGATTTGATTTGTGGAGTGTTGAAATAGGATATGCGAGTGTGTTTGAAATGAATTGAATCGTGATTTTAGTGGATTGATTCGAAGAAAAATGTTTACTGATTTAAGTTTTTGGTATTATGGAGGATTATGCGGTTTAGGTTTTGATTTCTATTACTCTTTTTGTGTTTTATCACTTACTTTATTTGGCTGAAAGGCGAAAATCGATTGCAGTGTCTGTTTGAATGGATGAATTGAGTGAAGGATCTTTTAGTAACATGTATGAAGTTAGAAATAGTTGTTGATATTGTTTAAGGTGAAATTGGGTGGTGTTAAGTGAGAAGGATCTAAATATGAAGGATATGTATCAGATCAACTTGCATGGTTGAATTATTGGATTATGAACTTAATTATACTTGTGAATGATGATGAAATCAATTTAATATTTATGTAGCTTCTTTATAAGTACTGAAGGTATCCGATCTGATTATAAGGATTTGTTGTTTAACTGACTTAACTGACTTCATATGTCCTTAACTGACTTCTTATGTCCTTAACTGACTTGTTCAATATTCATCTGGTGCAGGGAGAAGTTTTGGAAGTGAAAGTAAACAAATTAACATCAATAAAGACCCAGCTTCCATACTCATATTATTCTCTTCCTTATACTGCACCCAAGAAAATACAAGATAGTGCAGAAAATCTTGGGGAAGTTCTCCGCGGTGACCGAATTGAAAATTCACTATATGAGGTCAGTTTTACATGTTAATTCTTGAATCTTTATCCGTTTACAAGAAAGGAATTCTTAATGAAACATATAGCTTAAGTGTTGTCGATGGCGGTCCATGGCGAAAAGCCATAATCCCGTCATACCGGTTGCTTTGCGACGCCGTTATAATGAGTATGGCAGAAAAACCTGCAATATCGGCTGATATTTACCATTGCGGCGAGCCCAAAAATCACCATGTATCTGCCATAGTAGCCATGGCGCCGCAATTCAACAACACTTTAAGAACATTTAACCTCTGAGTTGGTTAATCATGTTGGAAGGGTAGTTAGTTAATGGGTAATCACTCATTAACTTGGTTAGCTACCCGTGGTTTTCCCCTTCTTCTAAGCAATATTTTAGCATTTTATAACTTTTGGTAATTGGTAATCTTTCTGTCTCTATTGTTTGATGCTGATTTGGTAGTGTTTTTCAGTTTAAAATGCGCGGTAATTGGTAATCTCTCTGTCTATTGTTTGATGCTGATTTGGTAGTGTTTTTCAGTTTAAAATGCGCGAGCCACAAATGTGTAATATCGTGGGTAAAGTTAAACTTGATGCTAAAAGTGCCAAGGAGTTCAAAGAGAAGATCAATGATGAGTATCGTGTGAACATGTATGTTATGCCGATGTTTGGTATACTATTTTCTGCCAGTTTCTAGAATCATATTGGTTGTTGTATTTTATATTGGTTCTGCCATTCATTTGCAGGATCCTAGATAACCTTCCTCTAGTTGTTCCCATAAAAAGGAATGATCAGGATTCTACCGTCTATCAACTTGGTTTCCATGTTGGACTCAAAGGGCAGTATAGTGGGGTATGCATATTGTTTTTTAGCACCGTGGTTAATTTTATTGAATACCAAGTAGTTTCTTACTTTATCTAAATGTACAGAGCAAGGAAGAAAAACATTTTATCCATAATCATTTGGCCTTTACCGTCAAGTTTCATAGAGATGTGCAAACTGATTCTGCTAGAATCGTGGGCTTTGAGGTTAAGCCGTTCAGGTAATTATTTGTATGTTCTTATTGTTCTATCATTGTTTTCCTTTTTGTTTTCCACATTTGTAGGGGAAGGAGTTTTGTGCAGTGTTTCCCTTTTAATTGCTTATAATTTTTTTTAGTAGTTAGTACTGATTTTTCAAATGTGCAGTGTTAAACACGAGCTTGATGGTAAATGGGATGAGCAAAAGACTCGTTTAACAACATGTGACCCTCATACTAAGCACACAGTTATGAACAACAACTCTCCTCAAGAAGTTGAAGAGAACAAGGAAATTATCTTCACATACGATGTTGATTTCCAGGTGAGATTATGATCTGCTATAGCAGTGCAGCTATACCTTGTGTTTTTAGAATGGTTATTGGCATGCATGAGTTAGGCAGCCAGGCATTTGGATTGAGAGTAGAAGCTGGTATGTGGATTGGGGGACAAAATATTCAACACCTCTTTGCATTGATGGGCATGTTTATAATTTTGTTTTCTTATATCCAGCTTTTGTTTTCTTTTTCCTATCCAACTGGAATCTTCATCAATATCACCGTCCTTCTTTTTTTGTTATGATGAAATATGAATACTAGTTTTATATCTTAATATCTTCTTTTACCTTTGGTTGCTACCTTCAGGAGAGTGATGTGAAGTGGGCTTCAAGATGGGATGCCTATCTGCTAATGAATGATGACCAAATTCACTGGTTCTCTATTGTTAACTCATTAATGATTGTTCTATTCCTTTCGGGCATGGTGGCAATGATTATGCTGAGGACACTTTACCGTGACATTGCAAAGTATAACGAGCTTGAGACCCAGGAAGAAGCCCAAGAGGAGACTGGTTGGAAGCTTGTCCACGGGGATGTATTTAGGCCTCCTATCAACTCAGATTTGCTGTGTGTTTATGTTGGAACTGGTGTTCAGTTTTTTGGAATGATACTAGTAACCATGATATTTGCCATCCTTGGGTTCCTTTCTCCTTCAAACCGAGGTGGGCTCATGACAGCCATGCTCTTGGTTTGGGTTTTCATGGGAATATTTGCTGGTTATTCTTCAACTCGCTTGTACAAAATGTTCAAAGGATCAGAATGGAAAAAAATTGCCCTCAGGACTGCAACCTTGTTCCCTGCAATCGTTTCTGTTATTTTCTTCATATTAAATGCTCTCATATGGGGCCAAAAATCATCTGGAGCTGTGCCATTCGGTACAATGTTTGCTCTGATCTTCTTATGGTTTGGGATCTCAGTTCCACTTGTTTTTGTGGGTAGCTATATTGGTTTCAGAAAACCCGCAATTGAGAATCCTGTGAAGACAAACAAAATCCCAAGACAGATCCCTGAGCAGGCCTGGTACATGAACCCTGCCTTCTCTGTTTTGATCGGGGGAATACTTCCATTTGGCGCTGTTTTCATAGAACTTTTCTTTATCCTCACCTCAATCTGGTTGAATCAGTTCTACTACATCTTTGGGTTCCTCTTTTTGGTCTTCATCATCCTTGTTGTCACTTGCGCTGAAATAACCATTGTGCTCTGCTACTTCCAGTTGTGCAGTGAGGATTACTTGTGGTGGTGGCGTTCATACCTTACTTCTGGTTCATCTGCACTCTACCTCTTTCTTTATGCAACATTCTACTTCTTCACCAAGCTTGAAATCACAAAGTTGGTGTCTGCAATATTTTACTTTGGATACATGCTTATAGCTTCTTATGCGTTTTTTGTGGTAACCGGTACTATTGGATTCTATGCATGCTTTTGGTTCACAAGGCTCATCTACTCCTCAGTCAAAATTGATTAGTTATAGCAGTGAATGGTTTGGGTTAATCTCCTATAGTTATTGTTAGTGGATGAAGTAAGTTTGTGTAAGAATTTCAAAATTCAAGTACTGTCATGATCACGTGTAACCTATTATATACAATTTTGAATTATGAGGACATCTATTCTTTTGTTTCAGTGTCATTTTAATTGCAGTTTGTCTACATTATATGGTATTTTTATTCTTCAACATGATTTCTCATATTTAACCATAGTAGTTAATTATATTTGTAGTTAGACAAATAAAATTCAATTATTCATGATTATGTTATTTGTATATTCTCCAACATGATTATATAAATGTTATTTGTACGTTGAACAAGTTTGATAATGAAAACATGTTTTTTCCAGAGTACAGAAGAATTCAGTTTTGACTAATTCATGTGCTTTTGTAGTACGTAAAACAGAAGACTATAGACATGCTATACAATATCTTCTCTCCCTCTACTTTGGGAGAGGTTTTGGAGAGGATTGGGTAATTAAAAGATTTGGTCTATTCTTCACCGCCCGAGCGAGATGGGAGATGGTGGATGAACTATTTTATTAAGGCATTGCGTAGTCAATCAATATGGATGACACATAACCACTCTTAACACCATCACTTATGCTCGAGGGCTTGCGAACAATCAAACGGAGGCTCATTGTGGTAAAACATGTGTTGCCACTTTTTATTAGATGGAGAATGTGTCAATTGAATGTCGAAGGTGATGAAGAAAGAGCACAACAGACTAATGTTTGAAAGTTGACAATAATGGGGGATTTGGAAATTTAGAGATAAATTATGGAGAATGATATGGAAGAAGTAAATCTAATAAAAAAATAAGAGAATTTCTTGATCTATTCCATGACGTGGAATTAAAATCTATGCATTTTTAAAAATGCTCATCTAAAATCGAAAGTATATTTCTGGTGTGCACTATTTTATGAAATATTTGAGTTAAAATCGGAAGTAGACTTCCGGTTCCATACCGTATGTATACTTTCGGTTATATGCATGACAGTTAGCAGAAAAATTGAACAAAAGCAATAATTGGGAAATTTATACAAATTAGAAATTTAACAAATTATATAATTTATAAATCGAACAAAAGATCATAAATGTTATCCATAATGCATTTCATAATAATGGTATCCAAATACAAATCCGATACAATAGAAAATCAAAAAATCAAAATCAAAATACAAGTGGATGATCAACCTAAACTACTGGGTATGGCAGATGATGAGTCGGCTTGTCACCCTTGAGGCGTCCCTCCGCTGTCTCATGTAAACAGGGCACCTTCAGCCTCCGCCATGATGACCTCCAAAACTCCTCTAACATCGGATTCGTCAAGAAACATCCTTCTGTCAATGTCATCCATAGTAAGCTCCATGATACGGCAGCACGTTATGAGCGTGATCTCTCCTCGCATGCTCCTCCTCCAGGATCTCCTAATAAACTGGTCTGGGTGGGTTCTCTGAAGCATCCTCTACCATGTATGTATGGGACACCCTGAAGAACTATATCATGTAACCGTACTCGTAACTCCAGTCGTCTGGAACCACGGTACTTCTGGCCTCATCAGGTACGAGATGATTCTCAAAATCATCAAACATCTCATCCATCTCACTCCTATGCACTGTCGGAGGAGCACATACAGCAGGATCCCGAGGAATGGTCTGGGTAAACTCGAACTGACACATCACCCACTCAGACATATAAGGAGCAGTCTTGCGAGTCTCACAGGCCAACCAACCTGTAAATAGCGAAATCTCATCAAACAGTATCGTCTCACGGTGGTCGGCATAGACACTGAAATGAATGTCCTCATGCAGTATCAAGTCCAAGTAAACCCGGAACGACAGTGTCGCCTGGTTCTCTCTGAGCGGCTCATATGCACAGGCACGCGGTGTAACGCCCGATTATTTAATTAATTAAATATTTTTGGTTATTTGCGAAATTATTGTTGAAGTTGTGTTAAGTTGTTAAATGTAGCCGTCCGTTGCTAAGTTGCTATTTGGTTGATTAGGTTATTGATACGTCGATCAATTAATATTAAAAATAATATTGGTTGATTTTCGATAATTATAATAATATGGGAATAATTATAAGATTTATTATATGGATTTATTTAAGTGGTTGTAGTAGGAAAGTTGAAGGTGTGAATAATAGGTCCAGTAGAATATTATTATTATTATTATTATTATTATTATTATTAAGTTGGATTTAAAATGATATTATTATTGTTTTAGGGTTAAGTTGTATAATATAATAACTAATAAGTGAGGTTGGTTGCAAGAAGGTTTTGGAATTCTTGTACGAGAGAAAGAAAGTGGCAAGAGAAAACAAGAGTTTATGAGAGAAAGTTGCAAATTGTAGAGAATTGGGAATCAATCGTAGAGTTTGAAAAACAACCTCTAATACAGGTAAGAGTGGGGTTCAATCTCTATAACCGAGTTTATGATAAATTGTATGTGGGGTTAGGGTGTATGAATTCTGCCATGAATTAATTGTTATATCAATATTGTGGTGATTTGATGAAATTAATTGTTGTTGTGCTAATTGTTGCCGCTGTATTGACTATGGACTTAATTATTGATTGAATCGATTGAATAATATTGTCTATGTAATACAAGTTGTTGTTATGGTGTGAAATGCGTATGTCTATTAATTAATTGAAACAACTACGAAAGCATAGGGGAAAAATTGCAGGAAGTTATCACTGAAGAGGAACGCACCGAACGACATACCCTAGTGAAGGGAATGTGCCGAACGACGCACTTGTGGTGAGAGGAGGCAGGGGTGGAGAAGAGGGGAGTGCCGATCAACACCCCTTTAGTGCACATGCACTATTTTGTTTTATTTTATTGTTTTTCTTTGTTTGTTTATGTTTCTGTCTCGTTGCTTCTGCTGGTGTCTATTGTAGTTAATTTAACAAATAGCTTACATTTCCATTAAATCAAGTGTTGGTAGTAGAAAATATAATAGTATCAGGATGTAGCAGCCTTGGAAATTTTAGCAGAAAGAGTATGTTAAGTTGCAGCTAGAATAATGGAACAGTGAGGTTAATGACAGAGATATAATTTAGTAGTAATTAAGGGTTAATCTCAATGAATTAAATAGATAGAAACAGTGGGAATTAATAGTAATAATAAAGGTCGATGAAAATAATATTGAATAGTAAATTTAATAGGAAATTTTGCAGGAATAATTCGTATACGATTGTAGTTATTTTGGTTGGTTTGATATATTGAAATTTGTCGAGTATGATGAGTTTGCACGTGATGTTAACTTGCGTTGAATTGTTCCGGTTTATGGACAAATTGAGTTGTAGGTCTTATGTATGACCAACGTTGATAAGTTGTTTTGTAGTTGATGAATTATTATTGTAGTAGGTTTATGGCCAATGTTGAATTGCGGTTGACTTGTTGTTATGTTACCATTGTTGTGTTGTTGTTGTTGTTGTTGTTGTTGTTGCGTTGTTGGGGATTTGTTGTTGAAGTTGATGTCGCATTGCATAGCATAAAAGTTGGCCTATATTGACAAAATTATTAAGTTGATCTGAATTGGCAAAATTATTAAGTTGGTCTGGATTGACAAAAAGTTGAAAGTTGAAGGCTTATGCCTTGTTGATGCCTCTATTAATTGGCAATTCCTAAGTTGGGAGTTCTGCTCCAATGGTACCACATGCATGTGCATTATGTTGAGTCGCATTCGGTGTTGTATAATTAAGTTGTTGTTGTGTTGTTGAATTGTGATGAATTATGTTGTTTAAAGTGGTGATTTTATATGCTTTAATCCTAATATATCGTTTATCATACACTTGTTTTTATTGATTGATATCTCACCCCTTCTGTTGTGATGTTTCCTCTACGTAGGTAACGTGCAGGTAATGATTGATATCCCACGGGTTGTCGCTCTGATACGTAACACCCGGGGGATGAACGCTAGTTGTTTTATCGTTTTGATTTTGTTGTTGAATAATTATGTTGATATAGGAAAAGTATTGTTGATTTTAAATTATTTTAAGTTGAAAAAGATGCTATGTCATCTAAGTTGATTAATGTAGTTCCGCTGCTTAATATTAATAAAGTTGATTCATGTTGTTTCGGTTCATCCGAGTTTATGTGTTATGTATATGTGATAACGTGTTGTTGTTTAAGTGAATTATAGCATTCTAATTATTTGTTGAGAAATTTTAAAACTCTGATTTTCATAATAATTATCGGGGTAGAATTGGGGTGTTACACACAACATATCCTCAGTATAACCCTCAACAAATGTCCATCCAGAAATACGGGGGAAGTGTTTTATAGGATCCATCCCTAAAATAAAAAAATTAAACCAGTTAGTTTCAGAATCAGAATAATTAACAAAGACCACTAATAGAAATTATTTATATTGTACCCTTATGAGTGACATGATGTCGGTGATCTGCCTCATATTTCACTTAATCCCCTCATCCAACTTGCTATACAAATAAACCAAGAAGCCTCCCAGTTCCACCGACTGATCGCCTCAAAATCATCAAAGTACTTAAGGTAATTGATGTCAGTGTAGGTGACACTTATTTCCACAAATATTTGTGTGCCAATAAGATACAAGAGGTATGCTCTCATGGAATAACTCCTGTGAATGGTAACCTGCTCGACATCAATATCAACAGTTGTAGCACGCGCAAGCTCATATGTATAAACCTCATTCAACCAACTATATCTCACGTGGAAATCACATGTCTTATCAACCTCCTTCAGGGCACTATCTACGGTAACTCCCTGCATCCCAACCAACAAAGTAATGACCTCATCTTTCTCCAACTTCTGGTGATCTAGAAAGGCCCTTTCATATTGGCAGGAGAGGCAGACACACGACGTCATCGAGTGTGATCGTCATCTCACCATGTGGTAGATGAAATGAAGACGTCTCATGGTGTCACCTCTCTACAAAAGCATTGATCATTTCCTAATTGACCATGCTATATCCATATAGGGTCAAATCTCTCAACCTTGTAAGGAGTAGAAGATCATCAAACCATGGCTCGGGAGGAGTAATAAGTCTGTTGATCTTCTTCCCATGGCTCGGGAGGAGTAATAAGTCTGTTGATCTTCTTCCCATGGCTCGGGAGGAGTAATAAGTCTGCAAGAAAAAATTTATTGTTAGAATTCATAATAATATTCATAAAAAAATTCATAACTGTAATATAAATGTAAATTTCATACATGTGCATCCCATATATATATATATATATATATATATATATATATATATATATATATATATATATATATATATAGCCACATGGGTGGGATAAAGAGGGAGCAGAGATAAGTCAGAATGTCCCCCTCCAAAGACCAGAGGGGCATGGGGTGTTGCTGGTGTCTCCAATATCTCTAGTGCCTCGGGTGACACCGGTGCCTCAGGTGCCACTGGTGCCTCGGGTGGCACCGATACATCGGGTGCTAGGGGTGTAGCATCAGGTCTCATCTCAGATGGTTGCACCTGTGAAGCAGATGAGGATCTTGTCTCAAAAATCCTAGATGGTGATGATGCGTGTCTGTGGTAGGAAGGAGGCGGCGAAGGATGGACTGGAGAATCTCGTCTACTACGGGAGGAAGATGTAGAAGGAGTAAACTCAGAACCAAAAGAATGTGCATCTAGTATTAACCTGTCCGAATATCGAAGGAGGTTGTGTTGTCTGACTCCTCTCTCTCTGCACAGAAGCATGATGTGCAACCCTTCCATGCCTCAAACGTGACAGTCTCTCATTTATATCTCATGTAGAAGTACAAAATAAATGTTAGCATATGGCTTAAAATGGAAAAAGGGGGAAATGCAAAAGAAACCAGAGGTATAGTTATGGTTTTGTTCTTTCCCAAAATTGAAAGTAAACTTCCGATTCCTCTGCAAAAACAGAGCTACGAAGTTTCCCTCCCCAAAACCCCAAATGTGTCAAAAACCATGCATGGATCGTCAAACAAAGTTTACTAATTGTGTTCTAATGTCTCCTAATGATATAAACTATATAAAACAACACATTTAAAACCCTATTTCACTAATTTCAATAGAAATTACATAAACTCAAAAAATATCTTAAATCACTTACTTGATTGATTGGAAGTGGTTGTTGCTTGCTTGATTCTGTTAGATGTGATGTTTATCCAATGCTTGATGATTTGTGTTGATTGTTTGAGAAAAAACTTTGATTTTGGTTAGAAGGGTTGAAAAGAGAGTTTGATAGTTTGTTTTTGAAAAACATTGTTGTTATGGGGAGGTGAAGAGTTTCTGGCGCCCTTAAGTGCGTCCAGGAACCAGAAATATAACTACGGTTCCAAACGTGAGTTATACTTCCGATTTACACCAAACTCTCTTCTACGTGATTTGCATTATATGTGGTGCGAACTTGAAGTATACTTTCGATTTTTAGGGACATTTTAGGAAATTCACGTGGTTACAAGAAGGTTTATGAGATGGAAAAAAATTCAATATACTCCATAAAACACCTATCAAATTGCGCCAAGCTTATAAGTAGCTATGCAAAAATGCAATGGATTTCTACACAAAGAAGACAATTTTTCTTCAATAAATAATTTTTTGCTTTCTAATTCTCTATATACACCTTAAAACATTATTATAAACAACTTTTATTTTTATTTTTTTTAGTACATTAAATTATCAATATATCTGATCCATATATGAATCAGATAAATTAATAATCAAATATATTTAAAAAATATAAATTACTTATAATAGTGTTCAATGTATTATTGATCATAATTTTTTATCAGTTAAAAATAAATAAATAAATAAAATGTCATAGATTCAAATATATACCTTGTATCTTAAATGTTGAATATTGTGGATTCCAACCCACAAGTTAGAACACTCGCCTCAACTATTGGATACTGTGAGATTAAAGGTGTATTTGTTTACGTTTTTTTCCACCACCGCCGTTTCAAAGCATTTCCACCGTGGTTTTGAAAAGCTACAAAGCATAGCTTTTAGTAGATGTTTTTTTTTTTCTCACCGCGATTCCATGCTAAATTATTTATATGATAGTAGTTATAGCAATGAGATTAAATTATTTATTAAATATATAATTAAATTATTTAGCATCTAATTTAATTTAATTATTATTTAATAAAGATACAAACATTGTACAGTGAAAGCCTCCAACTTAAATTTGTTATGGCCAATTTGATTTGAACATATTTTAAATAATTTTTTGGTTTTACAGTAAGAAGTTATTTTGGTTTCAAAATTAATTCTAAACAGAAGCATTACTGGTAAGGATGACGATAAATATGATATAATTACTCGTCTTAAGCTATCAATCTTGTTAAATAAATATGATATATATATATATTCATTTTATTGTCTTATTCCCCGTGTTTCAAAATAAATATTTTTTTAGACTTAATTTTTTTTTCAAAATAATAGTTTTTTTTTTTTACTTTTTTAAAATAATATTGATTTAAATTTATCAACTTTATCATTTGTTTACACTTTTTTTTAAAAAAACAATTATAGTTAAAGATAATTTTATAAAAGTATTATTTTTATTAACTCAATTATTTATTTTTTAATCAATGTGTAACAATCTTAACGATATTTATTTTGAGACGGACGAAATAATATTTATCGGATGGATATTCATAAATTTTGAAATATTTATGGATGATTTGTATAATCATTTTAATTATAATTAACTAAATATTTTATTCTTTTCAAAAACATATCAAAATAGTTTTGAACAAAAATAAATTACATTCATTTTATTTTTTTACCACATAATTATATTAAATTCAATATAATAATAATAATAATAATAATAATAATAATAATAATAATAATGATAATAATAATGATAATAATAATGATAATAATAATAATAGTTTTATACTTATAATATTGATAATAACAATTTTAAATTTTACATTTTCGATTACATTTTATTTTCATCTCTAGTTACTTGTTCTCTAAAGATATTTATTAATAAATTCGATTTATTTTTTAATAATCAAGTTTTTTAAAAAAAAATTCAAAAACAATCACTATTTCAAAATTTTTACAGAAATGACCATTTTTCATGCAGATTTGCACTATGTCGCCACTCCCAGTGGCGACTACACTCATTTTGAAAGCAAGTCGCCACTCCAAGTGGTGAGTTCTCTTAGTCTAAGGGACAAGTCGTCACTCCCAGTGGCGACTTCTGTGTAATTTTTTTTGCTTTATAAATAGCAATGCAACCCAAACCCTAATACTTTCACTAGGTTTATCAGTTTCTCCATATATTTGTGCTCATGGCATCCCCTAGACCTCCACCATGGCAGCGAACCTCATCAAAGCGACCCGATCCTGAACCAGTTATCTTAAGAAGGGATGGACATGTTATTTTCTCTCCTGTCAAACCCCCTTGCAGATGAAATTTTGGCACATCCATTCATTGGACCAACTGAACAGAGAGCTCATGTCTTGGTTAAAGGGGGAATACCAACCTGACGAAGTCATCAAAAGGATTCAAAGGCTTAGAACAAGGACCTCACTTGAAACCGAAGAAATGGTACGTTGGTGGGAGGAAGTTGAAAACAACATTGATGTCATCTAAATGATGCATGAATCAGATGACATAATGTTAACTATTGTCATTTCTTAGATTTTAATGGTTGTTTCTGTTGTTGTAATTTTGTTGTTCTTATATTTTAGTCTTGTTTGTGTTGTTGTTTAAGTGTTGTAGGTGTCTGCGATGTTGTAACTCATCTGATATTTGGAATAAAAAAATACATTTCATTGATGAAAAAAATTACAAAGAGTTGTGAATCTAAAATCTATTTGTGTAGCTAGAGTCACGATGTGGGCACTTGTTTTTATTATGCCCGACCTGACGACATACGCTACACTTCCTCTGCATTTTATCAGTGTCGTCCATTTCAGTTCTGATGCGCTTGCTGTTTCGTCGACCTTTTTTATTCCGCCGCATCAAATCGTTGTGCCAAACAATTTCCCCATCATACTCTGGCCAATATGCCTCCATTTCTACCACTGGAAAGTTGTTGTTGTATACATTGAGCAATGTTGCAACCTTGTAGATAGGAGATACTAGTGAGAATGCATCAAAGTGGGAATGTGAACAGGCTGCAATGACATGGGATCAAGGCATACGATAAGCTTGAAATTGGCCGCAGTCGCACCAACGATCGAGTATTAGGACCCGATACTCTTGCCTTGTCGGTCCCTGGTTGTGGTCAATTGTTTCTTTGACACTGAAAGTGTGGCCATGGCGGTTGAATTCTGTAACTCGATGGTTGTTGGCTTTAGCAGATTCCTGCTGCAAAAATTTCATGCACATATCGTTGTACACCTGTTGTGTTTGTAACACTGCATTCCAACGCTTACTTCTTGTCGCAAATAACGTTGCCATCTGAAAATAGGGTGCGCTCACCAAAGCGGTTATAGGCAAGTTTCGTAGGCCCTTGAAGACGTTGTTCATCGATTCCACAAGATTTGTTGTCATGTGCCCCACCTCACCCCATTGTTGTACGATCTAGTCCACTTCTCTTTGTCAAGATTATCAATCCACCTCCGTACATCTGAATTTGACTCAAATATTTCATAGCGGTAGTAGTGGAATCCTGATTGGTTTAATGCATACCCCGTGTCCATGAGCTTGTAGACATGCGTAGATGGGGGGTCGTGCCAACCATTTGTTGGATTGTTGTATGCACTTTCAATGGAAGCTTGCCTGTCAAAAATCAAACAGAGTCCAAGTTGTGGAGCCACATAAGTTCGGAGATTTTTGAGAAAGAAACTCCAAGCAACAACTGTTTCCCCTTATACCAGAGCAAAGGCTATGGGGAAAATATTACTATTTCCATCTTGTGCGACTGCCATCAGTAACGTTCCTTTGTATTTTTCGTACAACCAAGTTCCATCAATTTGAATTAATAATCGGTTTGCAAAAAGCAAATTCGATGATGCAGGGACGAAATGCCCAGAAAAGTCTATGAAATATTCCATTACCTTCGAGACGGGTTCCGTCTAGGGATTGTGTCGGCAAGATCTCCATTATAACAACCGTCCCAGGTGAATATAATTTAAGTGCATCCAAATAGCGCGGAGGTTGTTTGTAGGATTCCTCCCAGTTACCGTAGACCACTTCAATTGTCTTGGTTTTCGCTAACCAAGCCTTTTTGTTTGACGGTCTATATTTGAACACAGAAATGCAATGGGAGATAATTCTCTTGACCTTAAGTGACGGGTCAGCTTCTACGAGAGGTAATATGGTGTGACATATCATATCATGGCTTAGTTTGCTATGATCTTGCGCCATGTTTGTGTTAACACAAGTGTGCGCTTGAATAATAGAACCTATCATCCAAGCATTGTATTTCTTCTTAAATGATGCCATCAGCTTGTAACCACACTATGGGTTTTTGCACAAAATGATGTACCTTTCTGGATTCGATCGATTAGCTTTATAACATGTCATGAGTAAAGGAGCAACAATCATTTCTCTATTTGTGTTTGAGTCAATTATGACCTTGATCATATATTCTATGTCTGATATTGTGCATTTATCTTAAGTGAGATTTTTCTCTCTAAGTGCAGATTATTATTAGAAAAAATTATAATTAAATATATTGATGTTATATACAAATATAATGTAATTATTCATAAATATGTAATTTATGTAGTGTTCAAAATAAAATAAATATGTAATTATGCAGTATAATTAGTAAATGATTAATACTGCTTTTTTTCTCTTCCATATATTTTTTTTCTCTTCCATATATTTTTTAATTATAGTAATTTTTATGGTTACATTTCATTTATAATTAATAATTTAAATCAATTTATGTTCTGATATATATAGGTTTTAAAAATAATTAATTAATCCACTTTTGCTTCTCATCGTAACTCATAATTTTCAAAGAAAAGTAAATTACTATTAGGATCACTCTAAATAGTAGTTAATTGCATTTATCATTCTCTTTAAATCATTAAATAATGCAATATAATCATTAAAATGATGCCTTACCAATCACTATAATTTTTTAATTGCACTTATCACTACAAGTGTTATCTTATCATTTAAAATCAAAAATTTATTGATCAGTTTTTTAAATGTATTTAAATTAATTTAGAGGAAATTATAATAAAAAAATTAGTAGATATATTGACCTAATTGATAAAAGAACTAAATAAAGATTTATTTAATACAAAATTAATACATTTTAAAATACATTAATATGTTATCATTAATAAATTTCTATTTTAAAATTCATTAATAAAGATTTATTTTTAAATTCACTAATAAAGATTTATTTCTATTATATTTCATTTAATTAATAATTGTATTCTTATCAATTTTGAATATTTTAATTAATTAAATTTAAATCTTTTCATTATTTTTTATTCTACTCTTTTTGAATTGATGATAATATTAAAATATATGGATAATAATTATAAAATTTGTTTCAATAGTTAATAATTAATGATAATATCAAATAATTAATGATAATATCGAATAATTTTATTGTCATTTAATTTTTTATTATTCACTATCCATTTTAATAGTAAATAATTTTAAGGCTAATAATTTCTAAGAAAATTCATTTAGCCAACACATTCTAATTTAAGTAAACAATTTTATGACTAATATATTCTAAATATATTGAAAAAGGATTGTTAGGGTTTTGTCTGCATCGACTCCAAAGTCAATCCGTTAGGGTTTTTCTCCGAGAATGGCCATGACTTTGACGCAAGGAGCAATAGCGAGAATTTTCAGCGACGAATCTGTGTACTCTAGTGATAGAGAGATTAATCCGGTGCTGCAAATAATTGATGTGGAAAACCGATGTGTTTCGCTGTCTGATGGTACTAATTCTGATGTTGGATTGCTCGTCGGTAATCTGTATAATTCGGTGGCCTATTTGGAAAAGTTGCAGAAAGGTTCCATTATTAAACTCACAGTCTATACGTTGAGCCAGTCTCGAAACAGGTCACTTTGTTTTCCAATTCTTCAACATTCAAGTTTCTGTATTTTAAATCCATATTTATTTGATTTTGTTTGTTTGTTATAAATAGGGTTATTTTCATCATTGACTGTGATGTTGTATTGAATCAATGTGATATAATTGGAGAACCTGTCCCACAGCCCAAAGATGCTCCTCATAGGCAACCAACCGTATCCAACATACTACTCAAATACAATGCTTTGCAACCGCAAAAAAATGTTTGCGGTTTCGAGTTTCTTGGGTTATCTGACCTTGGCTTTTCTGACATTGACATTGGCTTTTCTGACCTTACTCTTTACGACAGTAAGATTTTGTCATTTTATTTCCTCTCCTATCCTCTTTATATCCATTCCAATTTTTAAC
Source organism: Vicia sativa (assembly GCA_021764765.1). Taxonomy (NCBI): domain Eukaryota; kingdom Viridiplantae; phylum Streptophyta; class Magnoliopsida; order Fabales; family Fabaceae; genus Vicia; species Vicia sativa. The sequence goes on along the minus strand of CM038794.1, from coordinate 237,144,244 downwards.
TTGTATTTTTTTCTGTGTAGAGACCAAAGGGGCCTTAGAAATAATGTCATCTTGTGCTAATGATTTTAAGCCCGTCCTTGTGCTGCAAGTCAAGGAATCTTATATAAATTCTTTTCGCGGTCGCGGCTATACATGTCTGTCTGATGGTAAGAGTGTTATTCATTCCTGGATCCCTGCTAATTTGGTTGACGAGTTAATTCATTATGAAGTAGATATTCTCTCCAGTGGTTTCAAAGATAAGTTGCTACATTCCACATTGCCCGAGCCTGGCTCAATTGTACAACTCACTGACTATATATTGAAGGATTTTCATGGCATCAGGTTTATTATCATCACTGAGTTTGATGTTGTTTTAGAAGATCATTATCCCATCGGACACGTTGTTCCGCTACCTAGGTCATCATATGCCCTGACTACACAATATAGTGAGTATTACTTTTCTATAACTTTTTGTTTTCATTCATTGCTCAAGTTTTAATTTCAAATCTCCTCCATGCAGTTGAGTCATTCCTTCCCTTTAATCTGACACAAGGGGCGATAGAAACAATATTAAGTGGCACTTTCTCTTCTGATAAAGGATTTAAGCCCGTGTTGCAAATGTTGTACATCAGTAATAACACCAATGTTATGATGTCCGATGGTGTCTATTTCTTTTATCTAATGTGTCATGGTAATAATTTGAAGAAGCCGTTCCAAAGGAGGAACAGAATGACTATCAGACTCCCGGTTATTAAAGTCACTGACTACTATGTGCATGAAAATAGTGAAAACCACAAGTGAGTTTTTATGTTTTTGTTTTTGTACATACACATGTGAAATTCAACTATATATGTTAAGAATTTGTTATCTGATTTATCATTTTAAACAGGGTCGTTGTAATTCTTGACATCGAAGTCATACTCTACCACAAGACATGCTTGCTCGGAAACCCAGCCATACCACCCAATACAGCACCGTACCTAGGTGTTTATCCGCCCAAACCATACAAGGATATTCTAAGAATTGTTAAGCTCTAAACATGAGTGCTGATCTGAAAACCTTCAAAGCCATATGTTGTTTTCTTCACTCAAAGAGCTATGCTCCTATGCTCTTGCTGCTATGTGTTTATAAAAAACAAAGATATTTTTTTGTTCATGAGTTCATTTTGAGGAGATATGTTTCAACTAAGATTTATTGAAAACTCCAAATTTATAATTTATCACTGAGACATAATTTATAAATAATAATTTAATAAGGAAGAAATATTTCATTTAGTTGTTTATTATTCTTGCTGTCAAACTTTGTCACAGTCATTGCATAGTGTCTTCCTCCCGCCATCTAACTTCTTTGTAGTTATTTTTGTTGGTTTTTCAAATCGTTGTCTTGCATCCTGCTGCTGGTAACGAGTCTTGCCATCATCGTGGAGACGACTCAAATTTCCCTATATTTTGATTTAAAGCTTGAAATTGAAGATTAAAAATTACTTGGTTGAAATTTTGAAGATTGTTTAGTTGTAATGAACTTTAATTTTAAATTGTAATTTAAAGATTCAATTTTAGGGATAAAGAAAGTCTTGCAATTTTAGGCATAATAAATTTTTTACAATTTACATATTAAAAGAATATTTATAAATTTTGCAATTCTAATAAATTCATAAAATATTTATCCAATGTATAGTTGTTAATGAGAAGAATAAAAGAGAAATCTTATTAATTAAACACTATTATATATGGATGTCAATCAGTAATAAATTTTAAAAAAATTAAATATAAAAATTTCTCTTGATTATTATAATTATATATATATATATATATATATATATATATATATATATATATATATATATATATATATATATATATATATATATATATATATATATATATATATATATATATATATATATATATATATATGTCTTGACGATCTCAATAGTTAGAACTGGCCGAATCTGTTTCCATCTTAAACATGGCCCAACAACTTTGTCTCATTGACTTTGGCCCTTCCGTTATCGGGAAAAGCGAGACCAACGATTGTAACACCCTTCTAAAATACTCTGCGAATTATCATATTATATTTCAGAGTTAACATGTAATAAGGGATGTCACAATTTATTTTTCAAAATATAATTAACCAAAACAGTTGTCATGCATTACCGAGGAACATAAACATCCATAATCAGGAATAACATCTTTTACATAGCGGAATTAAATCAAATTACATGTTTGACAAATTATGTTTTTCTAATGATGTCATTAGCCTGTAACCACACTCAGGGTTTTTGCACAAAATGACGTACCTGTCTGGATATGACTGATCAGCTTTGTAATCAACACAGTTTGCTAAGTGCCAATTTTTTTATTGCTAGCATACAATCTTCCTTTGTACGAAACTTGTCACCTTTTCTTAACTCCTCGTCGGACCTCATATAGGGGTTGTAGAACATGTCCGACGAAGGCTCATCCTCGTCCAAGTTAAGGGTTGTGAAGTGGGCAGGCGGTGAGTAGTGTTGCGCCTCTGGTATTTGAGTGTGTTCTTCATCTTCAGAATCACGGTTAACCAAGTCATCAACCACGTCTTCTACATCATCAACCACATCTTCTTCAACTAGATTTTATGGATCTTGTTTGTGATTAACAACGGGAACAATAACCTGCAACTGTATAGTCTGGGACGGTTGAAATTGTTCCAGCACAATGTACAACTCAATATAATTGTAACTAGAATACTTGTGGTTACGAAACATGTTTTGAAAATCTATATCATTTTGAATATATGGCTGATAATACCTGACTAAGTTATATCAAAAAAATGTGGATGTTGGTAAAAAAATTGGGATATAGGTTGTCTGATTAATTATACCTTATTAAAATTTGATTTGATATTTATAGATTGCAAATAAATTATATAGGTGTATGATCAATTATCTATCCCAAAAAATTTAATAAAATTCAAAATAATAACAAATATTTTCAAAAAGTAAATTTGAAAACGAAATGCACGAGTACATTGTAATTGGATATTTCATGTTTATACTTAGCTAATTAAAATTTGTTTTAAATATATTATCATTTCATTTTAAATTTTGTATACTAATTTCATTTTAAAATAGTGTTATTGTCACAAATAGTTTTGTTTTGGAATCAAATTTACTTTAATTAATCAAAAACCGGTTGATTACAAAATATGGTTCTAATAGATCCAACCAAAACTATACTCTTAATTCACTAAACTACCTAAAGTATCATTGAATGCATGCATGTAAGAAACATTGACAAGACAACACAACATAGCCTATCTATAACACATAGGGTCATGCTTTTCTCATGCATGCCACTATCTATTGAGAATCTCTCACGCATGCATGTACAATGTCTAATTTTTTCAGATTTCTAGTTCCAATGCAAGTCGTCGTGGTGAGTGGCAACTACTCTTGTTTCTTGTATTATGTCTCCATGGTGAGTGGCGACTTGCTGCCACACCATACCACCTAGCATGCATGCAATGGTCGTGTCAATGGGGAGTTGTTATTAAGTGTGGGGAAAAGTTTATAAACAGCAAGTTATTTCTCTTCATTTCCATCATCCACAACAGTGCAATACACAGGTTTTGCAGAGCGAATTTCTTATTTTTATAATTTCAGTCATGTCTCTTCTTACCATGGGTGAATCCCACCGAGGAACTAAGAGGAATATTGCCGCTTTCGTAAGTTTGTCTTCTAAATTATATTCTTTTACATTTATGCTTTATATTTAATTTTACGTTAATTCATTTATTTTTCATACTCCATTTTAATTATTGTCTATATTATTTATATAGGATGTCGAAAAGTTTAGGGTTTGAACATATCCTATGGAAGCTCCCGACCCGTGGATTATCCCTTTTGTTGAGCGTGCGGGGTTCGAAAATGTGACGCATGTCGTAAATGCATATATTGATACGAAATTTAAACTAGCATTGTGTGAACATTGGAGACCCGAGACGCACACCTTTCATCTACCAACTGGTGAATGCACTGTTACACTTGAGGACGTGTACATATTGTTGGGTCTCCCAATTAACGGTAAGCCCGTGAATGAAGATGTTCAATAACCCAACGAGCTATGTATGCAAATGTTGGACGTAGGTCTAATCTAGGGAACACAAGCTGCGAAAGGGAGGGGCCAAGGTATTAAGCTATTGGCCCTTAAATACTGTTATGACATGATTCTTTTGAACGAGTATTCATCTGAAGAACAAAAAATTATAAAAACTAGATTTTATGTTATGTTATTATTTGGAAACATGTTATTTCTCGAAGGCACATGAAATATCATCAATTTTATGTACTTAACTTTGCTTGAGGACATAGATAACATTAGCAAGTATAGTTGGGGTTCTATGGTCTTGGCATACCTTTAAAACTGAAGAGTGGTTTTACTCACTACCTGCTGGTAGTATTTCTACTTGGGAAGAGATGGAGAAATTTTTTCTTGATGAGTACTTTCCTGCTTCTGTTTATATTCGCAAAAGATATGAAATTGTGAATTTTAAGCAGAAAGAAGGAGACTCACTTGGTGATTCCTATAAGAGATTCAAGAGATTTTTGGTAGCTTGTCCCACTCACAACATGGACCAAACTGAACAAATGCAGATGTTTGTGAATGTCCTCAGAATGAAGACAAAGCAACTTATTGACACAGCTGCCGGTGGCTCATCCAACTTTACAACAACCACTGGTATTAAGAAGATTATTGAAGTCATTGCTGCAAATGAGCATTTGGGAATGTATGACAAGGTTACAAGTAAACCAGACAACTCAAAATCGAAGAGGTGATTGCTGCAAAAGTGGAGAAAAAGCTCAAAGTTATAAACATGGGAACTCAACATGTAGCACAGATTTAAAATGTGGCTTGTGACATTTGTAGTGGAATACACATGATTGTGCAATGTCTTGTAACTCCAAAACAAATTGAGGAGATAAAATTCTTGAAGAAGAATAATCCTTATTCTAACACCTATAATCCTGGGTGGAAGAATCATCCAAATTTTGCCTGGAAAGATCAGCACCAACAAACTCCTCAAAAGGCAGAATGAGTGGTAGCTATTGAAAAGATGGATGCCCACACTTCCCAATTCCAAGAAGAAACAAGAAGAAATCACAGAAACACCACAGCTGCAATTAAAAATCTGGAGGTCCAATTGGGGCAGATTGCACAACAAGTAACTTTGCAAGTTCAAGGCAATCAGAAGAGCCATGAGAATGTGAATGTTGTCACAACAAGGAGAAATGAAAAGGTTGCCAAAGAAAGAGAAGAAGAGGTAAAATTTGATGATAATATTATAGAAGTGAATTTAGAAGTGAGAGAGAAAAAGAAAAAGTAGGAAGAAGTGGTGCTACCTGTGAAGCCAGGGGAAGAAAGGATTAAACCTGAGATTAGGCTGCCATATCCCTCTCGAGTGGCAAAGAAGGACACAAAGGAGAATGAGTTCGATAAATTTGTCAAATTGTTCAAAAATCTTGAGATTAACATACCTTTCTTTGAAGCACTTGAGAAAATGCCTTTGTACCAAAAATTCATGAAGGAGGTTCTAACAAAAAAGATGCCAACAAATGATGAACAAGTACCCATTGATGAAAAGTTGTGTGCAATCGCGCCTGAGAGAAATACCTGTCAAGCAGAAGGATCCTGGATCAATGGCAATACCATGCACCATAAAAGATAGAACTTTCAAAAGGGTTCTAATTGATTATGGCTCTAGTGTGAGTTTAATGCCATTATCAATCTTCAAGAAGCTTGGTATTAAAAAGATAAGCGAGAGTGGAACAAAATTAAAATTTGCTGATCACACCATCAAGAAGTCATATGGGATAGCTGAAGATGTGTTGGTAGAGATTGAAAATTTTGCTTTTCCAATGGATTTCCAGATCATGGACATACCTGAAGATGAAAAGACCTCGATCATTCTTGGTCGATCTTTTTTGTTGACTAACAGGTGAAATTTTGATATCGAGACAGGTCATCTAACCTTAAAATATTTTGATGAGAAGATAACCATGAAGGTGTTTGAAGTCAAGAAACAAGGTGCAGGTGAAAAGAATAAATTTTCAGTTGGTACGGTCAAAGTAGAAGGAGAAAATATGAGCAAAAAAGTGTGGTAGAAAAGTACTCCCCATTAAGGGGATGAACCATCGAGGCAGGCAACGTTAAACGAAGCACTTCGTGGGAGGCAACCCACGCTTTTCATAACTTAGTTTTCTTTTTATTTTGTTTGCAGGTAATAAAAAGGGATCCTTTCTTGCGAAAGCTTATGTTTTGTTTTGATTTGCTCAAGAGCTTATGTTTCTGAAAGACCAGGAATAGTATATAGAGACAAAGGGATGATTGTTTGAAGGGAAGAAGTTCAGAATAATGTGACACTGGTACGAGTCTAACGTGCAGAGTTATACCATTGTACTTGAATCTTGAAAATTACTCATTGAGTAGTTTATCCACACAGTCTAGCATAGTCTTGATTCACATACAGGTAAGATTGGTTGTGAAATAAATAAAGATGACACCAAATGATGAAAATCAGGTAAAAGGCAATTGGCTCGCTAAGTTGGGTAACCCTCACCATGTTATTCAGCCAAAAGGGAGTTGATCCCCAAACGTCGTCCAATAGGATAATATATAACTGCAAAGTTTGAAAATTTCATCGGTAATGAAAAGTAGAAAATGCTGCTCGTTTGGTGCTGAAATGAGAAGTTTTGATTAGTCTCTTGCATGTGATGATCATCTTAATTCTTATTGCCTTAATTTGATTGTACAAATGAAAAAGGAGGTAAATTGGGATAAGACTTGCATGGTAAAAAGCATAGTTAGAGAGGTCATGTGAAGGCCAGACGAACTACCTTTTGAGCAATGTGAACTGAAGTCTCACATACGAGTACCGGATGCTTTGATCCCCATGAGTTATTATATTTGTCACTTGCAGACAAGCAACAGTTTAAGTTTGGGGGAGTTTGATCAGTGGTTTTTACACAAATATTTAGCATTGAATTTTGTTATCGTTTCTTTTATTTGTTTAGTGTTATATGTCATTTTACTGCATTTTATGCTTTGGTTGTGTGTTTGAGTATTTTTAGGGTCAGAAGAATAAAATAGGATAAATCGGGGCAAAAGAAGTGCAAAAATCAGAATATTTGAGGCTACGGAGGTCCTGACACGGCCACCCGTGTCACGGGACACGACCCGTGTATGAAATGGCGCACAAATGCAGTTTGGAAGAAGAAATAGAGGCTGACACGGGTGCCCGTGTCTGCTGATACGGCCGTGTCAGGAAGCCTGGGCAAAAATATGTTTAAAAGAGGTCGACACGGGTGCCCGTGTCATCTGACACGGACCGTGTCATCCAGGACGCTGAGAGTTATAATTTTTGTTGTTTTATAGTGTTTTTGGTCATTAAGGGTGGTTTGGACATTTGGTATTGCTTGGAAATGACCTAACACTATATCAACCTTATTTTGAGAAGGAGAAGAGGACTTTTTGCCACGTGAGAAGATTTTCACGATAGAAGATTCGAGATTCAACAATTTTGGGAACGGAGAACTCTTCATGCGCGAGAGCAATTGAAGATCGAAGACCCAATCTATTGTAATGTCTTTATCTAATATTTTGATAATGCTACTTTTGAATTCTATGAGAGGCTAAACCCCCCAATGCTAGGGGGTGTCCCTAATTTGTTATGTTAAGAATACTGATCTCTTTATTTTAGTCAATATTTTAGTTCGTTATACATCAATTTGATTATTTAGATTAATTCATAGTTTGACCCTATCGGACCATAGGATTTCACTATTTTAACACAGTAGAGTCGGACGTTCATGCTAAGGTTTTCTAAATAATGATATTATTAAGTATTTCACCTAGGACTAGGGTAATCCTATGATAACCAGAATAGTTCTTGGTAATTGCATGCTTAACCTCTCTACTAATTTAAATGGAAATTGAAATTAGGAAAGAAGGTTAAATATTTTTTCACTAAGGAATTAGGATAAAATAATATTGAGAATCAGTAATTGAGGATGATGAACTTGTTGAATAACTCAAAGAGTGAAGGTTATTACATGACAAATTATACACTCACCCTAACATACTTTAATCAAACAAAAAGTCAATTTTTATCTTATGCAAATTTACTTTCTGCAAGGATTTATTTCAACCAATATTAAAACTATTGTTTTTGTTCAATTGAATAAATCATCTAACTCAGTATTTCCTACGCAATCCTCGAGATCGATACTTGGGGTAAATCCCATTATTACTAATCGGTAAAAATAGTACACTTGTTATTTTTCTGATCACAAAACATAAAGGCTATTTTGTATGCCTCATCCTGACCCCCCACGCCCTCCTCTGCATGCGATAATGCGCTGCACGCTCTGACTCAACGACCATCCTCTCCCCCACCACAACCGCATCAGGTCCGCCCTCATGCACAATCTCGTCATCCAATGCCTCCTATCCAAGCTGGCTTATACGCTGACATATAGGCACTATAATAATGGCATGATCAACCTCGACCTGCTCGTTCTCCAAGAGCTCCTCATGTGCTGGCCTCGGTGGACGTCCTTCACCATCCGGAGTCATGAAAATGTGCAACACTCAAAAGAACCATGTCGCGTACCCCTCCACACAGTTCCACATCTAAGATGCCCACATAATCTGATACTCCTCTGGCACGAGATGATTCTCCCAATCCTAGAAGATGTCATCAAGATCCCTCCGTGTCATGGTGTCGGAAGCAGCCTAGTAAGGAGATCAGGGTATCATTTATACAAAGCCAAACTGGCGCATACACCGCTCGGGCAAATACCTGACCATCATGTTAGATTCACTAGCTAGCCACCCAGAGTATAAAGAGATGTTATCGAAGGGGACAACCTCCCTGTAGTCCATAAACGGGGTCCAGTTGATGTCGGCATGGTTGGTGCGATCAAGGAACACCCGATAAGGAAGCACATTATGGTTGCCTCTATTGAGAATAAACCTGGAGGCCCTTGGCTTGAAGTCCTTATAGTCGGGATCTACGATGTAACCATGGATGTTGTGAAAGTATGATATAATTCAGCTCTGCATCAACAAAAATATAATGTATAAGTACAAATAAATTAAAACTAATTACAATTTATCGTTAAATTAAAAACGTACCGTGAGGAGTGTGCACGAGCTGGTGAGCGCCCTCGCCATCCATCTGGAAGTTTCATTCAGCTTCTAGTAAAGGTAGGTCAGAACAACGGCACCCTAGTTCCAGTCACGAATTATAGACAGGTCCGTAAAATATCTCAGGTAGGCCACATCGATGTAGTTGCCACTCGTGTCCACAAATACAGACGTGCCTACCAAATACATCAGAAAATACCGAATGACACAACCACAATGAAACTGAACAAAAATATCCTCCTCCACAGGCTCCCCAGCTGTCTGTGCAGTTCTTTTTGCAATAGTTGATAGACAGAGGTGCTCCTCATATAACTCCTTTAGGTAGAAGAACCTCACGTGCGCCCCGTGCGTGGAGTCGTAGTCCTCCGCAACCCTGTATGGATCAAATCCTAGATGCTCAACCATCAACTCAACCGCCTTAGCTCTGGTTATCTTGACATGGTTGAGTAAATTACTTCTGATAGGTAGTTTGAGCAAGCAAGCAACATTATCGAGGGTGATCGTCAACTCCCCAACTGGAAAGTTGAAAGATGATGTCTCCTTATTCCATCTCTCAGCAAAAGCACCCGACATGTCGGTGCTAATTGTACCGTAACCAGTACCAAATAATCCGGCAAGAACGAATGCGATGATAGCACTGTAGAATCACTAAGTCGGTGCAACATATAGATAAAAGATTTTGCGGGAGTGGTTGACATGTTTCAAGGCCTTCCTTTCATGAAACATCAGAATCAAACGAAAATAAATAAAAAATAACAACATTTTTGAATAAAAATTATAACACAAAATATAACGATAAAAATTATAATACTTGTCCACCCCAAACAAAACGGGCAGCATGGTCCTGATAACAAATTAGGAGGAATGTGTCATTTGGTCCTCCTGGATAGCCATCATCCTCCACCTCTGAAGGTTCATCAACATCGTCATCGGGGACCTCACCATTTTCGGCATCTTGGGCATCCTTCTCCTCCGGTACCTCTACATCCGGTACCTGCTCCTCATGTACACTAGAGGTGGACCCCTCATGTAGATGACTCCCCCGTGATGGTGCGAAAGGTGATGCTATATCTAGTTGTGCCCTATCTGCCTTAGCCCTTAGCTCTCGCTCTCGACGAGTCGACGCAATTTGGCTTTGCTTGCCATGTCTCAAACATGTCATCTGGTTGTCGTTCTCTGCCATTTTTCTAAAATAAACCATTACAATTGTTAGCTTACTAATTTAAAAACAAATCAAGCAACAATTTGCAAGTGTATTTGCGAATTAACCCATCCAGGGTAAATTCGCAAATTCACTTACGAATTCACTCATTATGGCTAAATTCGCAAGTGCACTTGCGAAGTCTCTCTCGGGTCACTTTGTAGATACACTTGCGGAACCCCCTTCGTCAAAAAATTCCCAAATCCTGAAACTCAATCCTCAAAAACCCTAATTCCTATTTTTCCTAATAAATTTACCTATTATTACTTCATATACTATTAAATTCCTACAACCTAACCTAATAATCTAATAAAAATTCAGAATTTAAATAGAAAAAAGTGAAGAAAACTTACCCAAATTTGAGCTTGGAGTTGATTTTGGAGGAGTTGAAGTGAGTTAAAATGATGAGAATGACTTGACTTGAGTGAGCTTGCAGAAGTATAAATGTTAGTGCTTAGGGTAGAGAGGTTGTAATTTGGTTGTTTTGAAATGAATGAGTGTTGGGGGTAATTATGTGTGTTTTCTAAAATAACACACAGACTTCGTAAGTGTACTTACGAATTCCCAAAATAAGGTGAATTTGTAAGTACACTTGCGAATTCACCTTATTTTAAAAAAAATAAGTTGCATTCGTAAGTGCACTTACGAATTCACCTTATTTTTTGAAAATACTGGTGTTCATACATAAAATCCATTATCTGAGGTATGACTATACTCCGACTACTTAGGCTAGGTTGGGCCGATGACTAAGTCGGTGGAAGGTAAGAAAATTCCCATCGGGCTGACACCTCGGCTCCAGGAGGTTTCGTCCAGCTCGACTCTCATAGAGACGTTATGCATAGGTCGACTCATTAAGCATGTAACTGTCAATTTACACCTGACGGCGCACGTTATTGTTTTGGCCTTCATTGGTAACGGCAGACATTTCTAGTCTTAAAGGAAAAGCCTCAGTTATGTACTTGGAAGGTCTCAGACGTTATAGGACAATGATTAATGAGGACTTTGGCACCTTTATAAATAGGGATCCCGACTGAGGGATAAGCAAGACACTTAGCTTGGAGCACAAGATAATTAACTTGTAGCTTTGAATCCTTAAACATATTCATATAATTATTCTAGCAAGAAAACCTGGATTATTTCATAACTGCATTTACGAATTCACCTTATTTTGGTAATTCGTAAGTGCACTTACGAAATTTAGGGGTGTTTTTGGTTTTTCCCCAGGGATGGGGAAGAAGCCCAATAGGTGGGTGAAGAAATTTTCTAAATTGTTTAGAATGAAATTTTTGTTGATTCATTCAAAATTTCCTATAATATACATTTCAAAAGTTTAAGTAAAAAATACAGAGTTTTTCTTAAAAATTTCGATATAAACATACCTTTTAAAATTGTTGGTAAAAAATTTCATGAATTTTAATCGAAAATTTCAAAATTTTCGATAAAAACACATACATTTTAAAATTGCTGATAAAAATTTTGAAATTTTTTTATACATAACCAAGTATTAAAAAAATAAACAAATAACCACGTTTCGGAGAAAATTACATAAATAACCGTGTTTCGGATCCCATTCAAGTGAAGGCGCCATCCCAGATGGCACATACACGGATGAATTTCACTTAGGCGTCATCTCACATGGCGCATCCTCTTGCTCTAAGCCATCTGAGGTGGCTCGTACACTCTCTTTTAATGAGTAGGCGCCATATGAAATGGCTCATATGTGTATTTGTGTTTTCTATAAATAAAACACCCATTCTCCCTCATTCTTCACACTTTTCACCTTATCTTCTCATTTTCTCTCTTTTTTTTGTGTCATGACATCACCATACATCCATACCAGAGATGGATACGTTATTTTCTCGGCCACCAAACCTTCGATAAAAATGAAATTTTGGCACATTTTTACCATGGCCAAATTGAAGAAAGAGTTGATGCGATGGTTAGAGGAAGAAATCAAAGTCGGGGAAGAAATTAGAAGGATCCAAAAAAGAAGAACGACCATAAACTTCACAATTGGACAACCTCGAAGTTGGTTGGAGGAAGTCAAAACAGACGTAGAGGTTATAACAATGATGTATGGATCCGATGAAATTGTTTTGACGGTTGTAGTATCTTAGATATTTGATTGTGTTGTTGATGTTATGTTTTCATGTTGTTTTAATCATGATGTTTTTTAGTTTTTTTTTTGTGTATTGGTTGTTGTAAGAAATTCTCTTGATGAAAAAAATTTCGGTTAAATTATAAAAAAGTACAGATACATTGCATACAATTATCATGTTGTCGAGCTTGTAGCACGAGTGTGACAATTTTTTCGATTGTGTCCGACCTGACGACATAAACCATATTTTCTTTCTAGTTTGTCAAACTCGTCCATTTCAGTTGTGATATGTTTTCTTTTTGGACGACCCTTTTTATTCCTTTGTGTTTGATGGTTGTGTCAAACTATCTCCTCTTCGTACTCAGGACAGTAATCCGGTTTTGCCACCACCGGAAATTTGTCATTGAATACCTTGAGCAACGTCTCTGACTTGTAAATGGGAGATAAAAGTTTTAACTCATCTTGATGAGTATGCGCACATACCGCAATGACATGAGAGCAAGGCATACAGTAGGTTTGAAACTTTTCACAATCGCACCAAGAAGTTGGTAAAATAACCCTATACTCTTGTCTTGGCCAACGAAGTGGCTTGCTGTTACCTTGAAAAATATTTAAGGTATAGTTGTTTCCTAAAAGTAAGTTAGTCCTTTGAAATAAGGATTGTAAAAATACAGAAGCAGGAGGATTTGAATTTTGAAGTCATCAGCAATTGTGTTCTGATTGAGCTCCAAATAGGTGGCGAAATCCTAAAGAGCAGTTGTCTTAGGTTAAAACATGTGTCAGTAGATAGTGTGCATAGGAAGTTATGTCGTAATCACTATAAATAAAAGGGTTCAATGTAGAATTCTGGGTGTTCACTTGTACTAAAATCACTCATAAACTCTATTTTCCAAGCGTAAGGAAGCGAAGAGTGCAAAGTGTTTGACGTACGTGAATCACCATCTTTATTTCAATGCAAATCTTTTACTTTTCACTTGTTTCTTTTGAATCTTTTACTTGCTTTCTATTTACTTTCGAACAATCACTTTACGTTATCATTTGCTTCGTTTAAAACGCCTTATGTCGATCAAGAGTTACCCCAGTTGGTTGAATCTTTTTACTTTCAAACAAATTGTCATTTATTTTGGTTAAACACCCTTTGTCGGTCACGAGTCACCAGTCATTCGGTCAAACCATAGTGTGGAAACTTTACTTAGGCGTGTTCCCTTATTCATAGAAAACAGTTTCTCATAGTAAGGATTTTGACAGAACAAGTTATTTTAAGGTCTCTTAGCACATGTCTTAAGATCAACTAGTCGATCTTGCAAGTAACCCTTAGTTTTTAGGGCTTTGGGAAGACTAGCGGTTGCTTACCATTTTCCACAGTAAACACTTGCATGCATGCAAAACCCAACCACCTCATAAATTTATGTTTTCACTCATACTCCTATAAATATGGTGCCTCAGACACATCTTTTACATCAACAATCCTCACACTTCTCACAATCTCTGAAAAAGCACAGTTAAATTTAATTTCAAATATAGTTCTCCTGACTTTGGGAGATCAACACAGAGGAACAAGGGCAAACATTGTCGAGTTTGTAAATTTTATAAATTATATGTTATGTTATATATACGTGTTTTAGCAAATTATTATTTTAGTAATGTTATGAATACTTACACTAGTTCATTTGTATTTAAGGATCCTAAAAGATTCAGACGTCGTGGACACAACTACATTGCTCCCGATCCACTTATCATCTTGTATATTGAATGTGCCGGTTTTGGAGATGTTATAAAGATTTCAAACTGAACAATTGATCCAAAATTTATTCTTGCAATGTTGGAGAGATGGAGACCAGAGACACACACATTTCACCTACCCATCTGTCAATGTACCGTCACGCTAGAGGACATGTACATGTTATTGGGTCTCTGTATCGATGGTAAGACTGTGAACGGTTCGGTGCAATAAGCCAACTCTCTATGCAAGAAATTGTTGGGCAGGGATATGGTAGAAACAACTCCTGCTAGAGGCCAAGGTATATATCTAACCACTCTTAGAAGTCGTTATGGAAGTCTGAGGTTGGATAAAAATTCAACCGATCAACAAAGAATAATTAAGGCAAGAAATTACATAATGATATTATTTGGAAGCTTGTTATTCCCCGAAAGTACGGGGAATACTGTAAATTTTATGTATTTACAATTGCTTGCCGACTTTGATCAAACAAGAAGGTATAGTTGTGGTTATGTTGTTTTAGCCCATCTATAAAGTTCTTTATGTAAAAATGCAATGAAAGACAAATGTACATTTTATGGATGCACTTTCTAGCTCCAAGCATGGGGTTGTGGAGAATGGAGTCACTAAACCCCATCAACAACAATGCTTTCATGTTTTCATACGCAACAAAGTAAGTCAATATCGCAAACACTTTATTGATTATATCTTCGCCAATTACATATATTAAAAAAAAATTTATCATTCCTTTAGGTTATGTGTGAAAGGCACGGATTACAGCAAGAATTCAAGAAATAATGTCACTATATATCGTAATCTCTTGGAACACATTGGGTCGGATGATGTTAGTAATACCTCTTCAATCTTTATTTTTTAACTTAACTATTTTTAAATTTATCACCGTTCTAATTTAATTATATTCGTAGTTTATTTGGAGACCGCATTTGGGTTTGGGCCATGATCCCAACCACAATGATGCAACTGTTTGGACGACAAATACTTCAATCATTTGATTCAACATAGTGTAGATGCACCAAAGCGACCGTGTCAAGATATACCCGGCGAACCAACTTGTTTGGATCTGTGGCATCTCATACGTGTCGATGCTCAATGGGGTATTACTAATTGGAAAGAGTACGCTAAGGAATGGTGTAAGATGTGGAAAAAGCGTGACCAACATGTCTTACAATTCCCTATTTTCCTCACCCAATCTAACATGCGACACACCGAAGAATATTATGAATGGTACAAATTAGTTACTAACCCGAAAATGTTTGTGTGTGACCCAAGATATTTTGTCGACCCACGCACATGATGGGCACAATACTCAATTCCCCAACAACAACAACAACCCCAACCCCAACACACACCCACTTACCACCAAACACCACACCGATACCGATCCACAAACACCCAACCCCAATTTGAACCACCACACCAATACACTCATATGCCCAACACTCAACCACAATCTGAACCTCAATTCCCATACACTCAAATGCCTCGCACACAATTCTTGTATTCTGAACCAAGACCTTATTTTCAATATTCCGACGTGGGGCCCTCGTCATCTCACTTTTCTCAACTTAGCCTAGATCTAGACATGCCTGAAGAATATGACTCAACCAACCCAACTTACGCTCAACCATCACAGCCACAATAACAAACTCCACGAGACCAATTTCAATTTTATCCCCTTATTCCGACGAACACTACTATCGACCACCCATGGAACCCCACCCACCACCGGCACGACCAAACTTTAAGGGCATGGGCAACCAATTATTTCAAAGTGAATATTCTGATTTTGCTGATTTGACGGATTTCATAGATCCCGAACGCATTGACTACGACGTTGGACCCTCGACCCATCCACAACAGGAAACTAGAGTCGTACTAGATAATATGAAATTGTTTTTCATTATGTAATCCTTTTATTGTTAATGAAAATCGAACTTATTCATAATCGTTTCGCACTTGTCTCTAATTTTTTTTATAAAAAAAACATTCCTGAATGCACTTAGGCACCATCCCAGATGTCTAAGTGCATAATGGATGCACCTATGTGCCATCTTGCATGGCGCCTACATGTAAAAATAGAGTGTATGCGCCATCTGGGATAACGCTTTTACTTGAATGGGATCTGAAACATGGTTATTTGCGTAATTTTTTTCCGAAACGTGGTTATTTGTGTTTTTTTTTTTAATACTTGGTTATGTATAAAAAAATCAAAAAATTTAGGAGTTTTTATTGAAAATTTTGACATTTCCAGTAAAAACTAAAGAAAATTATGACTTCTTATCGAAAATTTTGTTATTTCATCACTTTTACGAAGATATCAGGATAAAAACATACACCTTCCACACACATCTATAAACAACAAAAATACTTTAATTCTTGATCATTACTATAAGCAAAACATATTACTAAATTATTTAATATTGTAATTTCTAACATTCCATTATATAATAAAGAGGACATTATAGTATATTTGATTAATATTTTCACAAAAATCTAAAAGTTTACTATATTTGATTAAATTTTTTAATGATTATAAATTATTTTTGTTGTTTATAAATGTGTCAAGAAGATGTATTTGATGCCAGATATAAAGATAATACTCTCTCTATTTTAAAATAAATGTCGTTTTAAAAAAAATATATTTTAAAATGAATATCATTCTCACTTTTCAAGGAATAATAATATCTATTTTTTCAATTGCATCATATAATTATTATCTACACACTATTTTTAATAAATTACTAATAAGACTAATTTAATAAAAGTGTAATTCCTCGTTGCAATATCAAATATAATTGTACTATTTGTTAATCTTTGTGAAAAAAACTTAAATAAGTTTTAACTTTCCAAGTTTGATGATAATTAAATAATTGGCCGTTTGTACAGTTTGTGCATCGATAAAGTTCAACCCCACTGACATATTCATTATTACCATTTACCCCTTCAAGGTTTCCTACCGTTATAATGGCACGAGGTCGACACGCAACATAGGAATTAAAACCCACAATGGTACGAGGTCGACACGCAACATAGGAATCAATAACCCAAACGTTGTGCTGTCTTCCACCTCTCAACGGCTAGTTTTTACCCTCTTCAATATCACCATATATAAATAACATACAATAGCCCAACAATCTCATCAATTCAAACCACACCCTCTCTGCTTCTAAACTAACAAAGCTGAGCTCAAACACCACATTCATCTATCAGAAAAATCACCATGGCTGGTTCCTCAAGAACTGTTTCTGCTTCTTTTCTGTTCATGTTCTTTCTCTTTGGTCTCTCTGCAGCTAAGGAACTACTGGTTGGAGGCAATGTAAATGCATGGAAGGTTCCATCTTCTGAAGCAGACTCACTCAATAAATGGGCTGAGAAATCACGTTTCAATGTTGGCGATCATCTTGGTAATTTTCTATCCATTATTCATTCAAAATAAGATTTTTACTATCATGATTTTCATCACTGACACTGAACCATTTTTGTTTTACAGTCTGGAAATATGATGGTGGGAAAGACTCAGTTTTGCAAGTAAACAAAGAAGATTATGCTAATTGCGACAGCTCAAACCCCATTGAAGAGTACAAAGATGGGAACACTAAGGTGAAGCTAGACCGCCCTGGACCATTTTACTTCATTAGTGGAGCAAAGGGTCATTGTGAGAAGGGGCAAAAGCTGCATCTGGTGGTTATTACTCCAAGGAGAAGATACAGTCCAGTTTCCCCCGCACCTTCTCCAGCACCTTCTTCTGCAGAGTTAGAAGATGGTCCAGCTGTTGCTCCAACTAGCAGTGCACCAGTTTTGCAAACTGGTTTTGTGACTGCTCTGGCTATTATTTCTCTTGGTTTAATCATGTGAACCGCAACACCTTATTAGTCTTTTTGTTTTCTTATGAGTCTATTTTGTTTGTAGCTTATTCATTATATTTATTTTTTCAGAACTTATAAATAAAATTTGATTTGAAATTCCACAACACCGAATATGTTCTTATATACTCGTGTTCTGGCTCTAAATATCTTCACCAATATTCTTTTTTTTAGAATTCCATACAGTGGATGAGGCATGTTTAAGTTTTTTTTACATGGGCACCCAGAACTACAAAATTAAAGCAAAAAAAATACTGCAGCACCTACATAATCAACAAAATTCAACCTACATTTTTAAATAGAAAGAAGCCATCCCAAAAAGCATGAAAAGGAAGCAAAACTAAGCCGCACCCCATGTTCTCCAAAACTGCTGACTGCAAAAATAAAATTCCAAATAAAGTCAGGTAATAAAAAACCAAGAAAGCCAATTTAATCATGAAGCGAGTCTCCCAGAGTAGGAGAACAAAATTTAATAGTTGCAATCATTCTAAAAATAACTCAAGTTCCACATCAACTCAAGATTATGATGGATTGAGCACATAATCTAAAACAGTGTCAGTTACAAACCATTCATGAAACCATGTTTTATTTCCCAGTAAAGAAATCTGGATGGCCGAAAACCCCTCACGAATGGCCGAAAATCCGCCAGGGTTAGGATATCAATAGATTCTTTAGAATATTAAAAATCCCCAATCTTTCCAAAATAAATAAAGTTGTTTTCACAATTTTCAAATGACTATTTTAGGTGGTTCAAAAACAACCATTGTTCTCACCTTTTTCATAGATCCTGGATGAAGCAAATAGCCATTCCGCCCATTCGTACTCATTCATCTTCATATCAGTGTCCCCTGAGTGTTTTTGGTCATTCATTAACACCTTTCTTGTTTATCTTATATAAAGAAAATATGTTGCAATTATTCTAAATTCCAGAGCTATTCTAAATTCCAGAGCTACCAATATGATCTATTCTGTCACCTAGCATCAAAATTTCCCATTTCCATTATGGCAAACCAGAATCAATGGCAAATTAACGCAAAACATTTTAATTTTTCTAATATCTTGTAATTAATGCTGTTTTAGAGTATGTGCTCAAGTCCATAACATGGGTCTACTTGAGCTATTTTTATCCCTCAACATTTTCAGTCAATGATTTGACCCACATCAATATTAATGCTTCCATACAGAAAAGTGTCATAAAAAAGTTTAGCTCAGAACTCAATTGTGGCTTTTTTTTAACTGAATGATGCACTTTAGATGGATACAATGTGCTAAGTGCCACTTTGTATGTTATGTTATCCTCAGAAACACAGCCTTCACAAAAGAATAGGTTATTTGTGATGATTAGTTCTATTTAAAAGTATTGATTCTATTATTAACATCCAAAAACATATTATGTTTACTATTATTAACTAGATCATTCTCATCTCTCTCATTCTTATTATCATCCAAAAAAAAAAAAACATTGCTTTCATCAAGCAACACACTTCTTTACTGAACGTACGGGTTATATGGTAGCAAAACATGGCTCCATTAATGGTTATATCCTGTAACTGACACTGTTTTATTCTCTTTCAACATCTGGAGTATGTGCTGAAGTCCATAAGATGGGTTTACCTGAGCTATTTTTATCCCTCAACATTCTTTGGTCAATGATTTCATCTACATCAACATTAATGCTTCCATACAGAAAAATGTCATAAAAAGTCTAGTTCAGGACTCAATTGTGGCTCATCTAAGCTGATAAAATACTAAGAGTTTTAAGGTCTCAAGTATGCTGACTCGTGAGAAGGACTGTGGAGCTGTAGGATCAGGTTGGGGTCATAGACAAGATCTTAAAATGTAGGATTGATCATCCATAACAATCCGTGGAAGCTTCGCAGCCCATCACAAAAATCCCTCTTGTTCCTTCTATGTGACCTTTCCATGTGGACCTCTGCTGCTACAACCTCCCTCTTACTTTGTGGCCTCCGCATTTTATAAGAGTGGGAATGAATGGGGAAGGGGCGGAGTTGCATGTATTTGAAAAAAAAAACTGAAAGTGGGGAAATTTGGGGGAGTTGTGTATCTTTACGTCATGTTATCTTTTTTATAGGTGGAAAAAAACTGCCTTTTATATTTATTTATATTCTTCTAAGTTAATTAATTAATTTATGTGCCTATAAATAAAATAAACTGTATAGAATATCTTTTTCAATTATATTTTCCATTTTAATTTAGTTTAATGTTGCGATTATCTTACAATCCATGCTTCGATCCTCTGGCCACCCCCTCCCCAATTCTACATAAGATCTCAAATTTTAAAATATTGGGTCCACATATGTATAACTGAGAAAAGCATGGTTATCATTTGAGTTGCAAATTACGACAAAAGAGCATTAAACTCATAAAGCAAATAAGGTTGTTATAAGAAAGAAACTCTACCAGAGTTCATGAAAATCATGGCACAAGTAGTTTATCGTCATTGTCTTCTGAAAAGTTGTCAACCTGATCGTCGTCGTCTTCTGACATGTTGTCAATTCGAAGCGGTCCCTTAATACCCCCATTATTACCACCGAGAAGCTCCTTGGTTGCTTTCTCTAGAAACTCCTTGGTAGCAGCTTTAACAGAAGGCCTTTCAGAGGATTGATACTTCCTCTTCTGACCAGCCCGCTCCCCATGTTTCCTCTTCTCTCCCTCCCCTCTACTCAAGTTCCTCATTTTCTGCCTTTGTTCTAAATGAAATAACTACATTACATACACGTAATCAAAATGGAAGACCCTTAGAAGTAAGAAACCAAAATCATTACCCACCTGAGGTAAGGTCAGGCAGAGAGTGTTCAATGAAGCGTGTAGCTGCTCGATAATTCAAGGCAGTGGAAGGTCGCAGCGGAGCTTCACAAACAAAAACAAAATCAATAAATTGTAATCAACTTAACCATACGATACAATACCGACATATGAGCTTACATTCAATTACTTCAATTTTTAAAATTATTATCCGTGTCTACAAGTCATATCAGTATCGTGTCCGATTTCTACGCGTCATAGCTCGAAAAAGCCGTGTTTTCAATTCAAATAATCACCATGTTGTAAAATCAACTAGAAGATTCAACAAAACAGCATTCATTAATCAGAAAAGAAATACCTTTATTCAAATCCAACAGACGTTCAAGTTTGTCTTGATATATATCTAATCTATCCTGAGAATACAAAAAAAAAAAAACAGTGTAAGAAATTAGGGTTTAAGTAAAAAACAGAATAAGCAGAGTAAGAATAACAACTCACAAGCTCTGATTTGACAGAGTGATTATCAGGTTGAACTCCAGTACACCTCAATTTCACTGGGGAAAAAACGATAAACACAAAATTAAGCAACAAAAGAACAAAACTTGAAATTGAAATCGCAATTAAACGGTGAAGATTAAGAAAAAAATGGCTAGACTTACATGCGAGGAGTGTGGAAGTGATTTTGGAGAGGAGGAAGAGAGAGTGAGCACGTTGAAGAGGTGGAATTTGGGAGAGAATTTGAGGGTTGATGAGAGGCAAGAATTGTTCAAAATGTGAACGTAATTCGAGAAGGTTAGAGAGAGTGGTGTTGACGGAATCCATTACCGATTCAGGTACTGTGATGCTTTCGGTTTCGCGTTCAGTTGGTTTAACCATTTTGAGGTGAATTGATCGGAATGGAGGTAAGTAGGTTTAACACTGAGACTGTGACGACGGTGGAGCAACAGGTTGAAAGCTAGGGCTTTTCAAGTAACAATGATGAGGATTACTTTGTGTTTTTTATTTTTGATGATAAAATCAATTTTTTTTTATAAATATTTTATAATGAAAGCTCATGTATAGATAGGGGTGTTCAAAACCAAATCAATCCAATAGAAAACCGCAAAATCAAACTAAACCAAATCGAAACCGCAAAAAACCGCATTTGATTCGGATTAGTTTGGATCATTTTTTAACAAAACCGCATGGTTTGGTTCGGTTTGCGGTTTGTATTTTACAAACCGAACTAAACCGCATTATGTTACAATTTAAATTTTACTTAACTCGCATCTAACCCAAACCTAAATCTATTATACATTAGCCTTATGATTACAGACAATTTTCTCATTTTTACAATTATGATTTTATTTTCAATCTTAAATATCTCATAATATTATCACTTCATCTTCACCACTTACATCTTGTCTCTTCTTATCTAATATTTACTCTCTTATATTGTTTCCTTTGCACGTTCTTATTTTTTATGCAATTTTTCTCTCTTTCAATTTCATTTTATCGCACATCTTTATCTTTAATCTCTCCTCTCTTATACTCTTTCTTTTTCAACTTCACTAATTTACCATCTCTTCTATTTTATTTGTTTTATTATAATATTTTTTATATTGTTTTATGCTATTATTTTATGTTTATTATTTCACTTTTGTCTAATCTAACTTTTGCATATTAAATGAGAAGTTATTGTCCAAATATGATTAGTTTTTTGGTGATAATTTAGTAGTGTATCATGTATGAATGACCAAATACAAAGTTATGTTGTCATATATATGTGAATGTATGACTCAACAAATTATTTGTAAAAAACCGAACCAACCGCACCGAAACCAAACCGCATCGGTTTGGTTTGGTTTTTTTTCTAAAAATCAACCGAACCAAACCAAACCGCATACCTTTTTCTCTCGCGGTTCGGATGATTTTTTACGTCAAAACCGCCCATACCGCACCGCGAACACCCCTATGTATAGATAACCCAAAAAATTACAAAGGGAAATGGCAATAGGAATATATATTCAAAAATAGTTAAAGAATTACAAGAGAGATCTATATTAGAAAGAAAAAAATTCATCATTTATACTCTCTTTTTTATATATGTGTGATATGAAAAGATCTCTTTGTGCAAAGTAAGTCAAACAAAGAACTAGTTGTTATGATTTTGCAAATGCAACAAAGAGGGCTTGTGGAAAGCTTCGCCATAATGGTTGAATCAGTTTTAATTCAAAATTTTGACTGCAAAAATTCTGCAAGATAGGATGAGGATCAAATAACTTGATCTGCAAAAGCAATGATGAAGTTGTCTTGATTATTTCTGAAGACGTCTCCACATCTAGCATGTAGGAGGTTATGGTTGTAAGCATCGACATATTTACATTTCATCTAGTCTAGAGGAGGATGTCAATGCACTTCAACAACTTTTGGAGCTTTAAGAGGCTTGATTAAAATGTTAAAAATTTTAATGATTTTGAAGTCTTTTAAAGAAAAAGAAGTGGAGGAAGAGATGTTACCAGTTATAAATAGTTGAATGTTTATCTTTGTAATCATGCGCCTAATGTTAGGAGTAATGCTTATGAACATTTCCTAATTCCTTGCTTTCCACCGGTTGTAAATGATGTGGGTGATGACAACTTTGAGGATATAAGAGCATTGCTTCTGTTTGTTGGTTGTGCAAAAGATTTACCAGTCTTCAAGAGTGTCAGAAGGATGAGCAACATTGGTAGCTTTGTAGAACCCTATCATGTTACATCTATTAAGTAATTCTAATTTTGCGACTATGGATGATAATGGGTATCCATGCATGTTGATTTTAGGAGGGAAGACTGGAAGAAAGAGTGATTTTTCAAAATGTATAACTAGATTTACAGTGCAAGGTGATCATACTTACATGATTAGTATCAATGCCAATTTCAAGGAAAAACATGATATAAGTGAAACAAAGCATGCCTACGAAAGATTTTCTACATCAAAGCTTTTGCATCACATATTTTAATAAAAGAATAACCAGTCAAAATTACCATATTCACAATGTCTATTTAATCAGAATGAGTGTGTTCTGTTAAATATGTGCATTGTATTCCATAATCTGTCAAATTTTGATCTTAATATAATTTATATTACAAACATATCATTATTTATGAACTACTATGGTCTTTATTAGGTTGAACATGGTTAGGATTAGAAGAAATAATTGCTTGTTTTTATGGATAAACAAAAAGCCCAGGGGTTAAGAAAGCATTGAATTCTAACGTTGTGACTATGAAGGGCTAAACGATGCCAAATTTCCCTAAAAATGATTATATCTTTATGCACCTTGTTGAGCTTTTCATAGTTGAAACCATTTATCTCCACTTGCAGAAAATCAATGGTCAACAGGATCCTCGAACATAACCATTGAACAATATGTGTTACCCCGTACTCGTACAAACATATTTTTTCCAATTCTTATAGTTTGACAAGTATAAGGTAAAAACCTCTTACTGATATGAGCTCTTATTTCGACACTTAGTGCCAATAAAAAGAAAAAAAAAGTCCATTATTAACGTGACCCTGAAGGCTCCACATAAGATCTCAAATCCCCTAATAAAAGTCCAAAATTTTGAATGTAGTCGGGAGGGGAGACATTGGTGCTCTTTAAAACTTTAGTCTTATACACAATCAAAGGAATTCCAAGTCCAATATCAATGATAGTTCATATATACATATAAAAGTATTCATTACCTATTTCCAACAAAATCCTTAGACAAGCTTTCTCGACCTCCACACATGGATTTAACAAAACGTCATTGTTGTCTCCAGTAGTAGATATGTACAGACCCTTATGAAATGAAGCCTGCTAGGCTGCTAGCCTCACTATTAAAAATTAAGTTAATACTTCCAACTTCTCCACTGAAGTGAGTTGCACTGGTGGTTGAGGTCGCCATCAACACTTCTTTTTGTCTTGGGCGAGAAGAGGGTAAAACAATGTAATTATCACCACTCTTATTGTAATCAGAGATATTAGAACTATCATTGTAACTTCCAAACAATCCTGCCTCAACAAGCCTTCAACCGACCTTTCCACCATGTTGCCTTGAATTTGCTAAACAACAATTCACATCTTATATCTCTCTTCACATACTTCAGGTCTGATCAAATATTCATTCGCATCACAATATCTAATGAGCACCATCACCTAGACTTCAAAAGGAAAATGTATAAGAGAAGAGGAAAGAAATACATGTGATGAAGCTTCACTTTGTCAAATGGTGGATTCACAAACTACCAGACGAAAGTACAATTTCTAAAGGATGAAGGAAGAAGTGGTGAAAATTCGAAGATGTCAATATTTTCTTGGATAGAGATGAATGAATTCGGAAGCATGATAAAAATGGTACTTTCTCAATGGCACCCACTCACCTTGTTCAAAGGTTTAGTTCAGTCTCTTCTTTAGAGATAACACGTCTGTTTGGTTCAAATGATGAGGAGAGGGGAAGGGGATTTAATAGAGGGGCGGGAAGAGGAGGGGAGGGGAGAGATTTTTTTAATCAGATAAACGTTTGGTTCAAAAGAGGGGGAATGATGAATTTTAATTAAAAATAGGTTTGGTTAAGGAGGGGAGGGGAGAGATTTTCTTAAAAATTTACATTTTTATCCGTATGATCTTGTATAAGTGATATAATATTCAAATGTGAAAAATTCATAAATAATTTTTTGGTGATAAAATTTCTAATATTGAGTGACTAAAAATATTAGTATAATTTACCACATAATGTTAAAAAAATCGAGTACACTTAATTTGAATTAGAACTCTCTGACACAAATTAAAATATATGTTGATAACAACTTTTAAATCGTGATGAATCATCTAATAAAACAAATACATAAAATAACTTATTATTAAATATTAATAATTTAAATTTTTAATAAAATGAATAAACAAAAAAATTGATATAAAAGAAATTTCATATGATACATAACAAAATCAGAAGAAAAAACCGAATATAAATAAAACATAAAAAATTATTTTAAAAAATGCAATAATTATAACTTATACTAAGTACAAAAATTCAAAAATAATTTAAACGTGGAAACAATTGAGAAAAATCACACAAAAGAGAAGCAGTAAAATGAAAGAAAATATATAACTTAGAAATGATAAATTTATATTGATGATATTTTAATATATGTGATAATTTTTAAATATTAAAAAATTATATTTCATCCCCTCCAAACTCTTCATTTTGGTGGAATGTAAAAAGTGTGTTTTTGAAGAATTTTGCTCCTCCTCCTAAAATTTGAACCAAACATATTTAATTAGAAATTTCTTCTCCCCCCATCTACCCCGATTCAAACACACTCTAAGAGGGTGATTTTGGATCCTAGTAGAATTTCCCCCCACCATCTACCCCGATTCAAACACACTCTAAAAGGGTGATTTTTGATCCTAGTAGAATTTCTTGTCTCTTGTGGGAGTTTTTGGTTGAGTTGGTTTCAAACACCTTTGTTACTTGTGAGCTAACTTTGTTTATGTAGTATATAATCTTTAATGGAAAATGTTAATTAGTGTCTTTAGAATATTTTTAAATACTTAAAGTAGTAATATTTTTTAGGAATGCATATAATTAATACAATAGAATTTATTTATTTAATATCCTTAAATAGTATTCTAAAGGTACTGGTTAACATGGTTCATCTTTAATTGATGAGGTGATATGTAGTTAATTCCAATGATCGTAAGACGTTTTTTGAGTCTTTTATTTCTCTAAAGGTTAAAGTAAAGTAAATGAGTGATTATCTTATTTAACACACTGCAGTTTGATCCATTTAAATAGCTCGTATTAATGTTATCTCTAAAGGAGTTACAAAATTAATTTTTGGATAGATGAGAGATGAACTCTTGTACAATAATAATATTAACAAAATAACTTTTTAATTAAAATATAATATAAAATATTGTTATTTTGATGTTTTAATTTTAATAAATAATTTAGGTGTACTAGAGAATAGAAAAAGGAAAAAAGAAAAAACAAGGATAACGTGATAGTGCCCCTTCCATCGTTCAAAGCTCTGTCAAAAATATCCAAACCCAAAACTTCAAATTCTCTCCACTGTCTCCGCGTTCTCCATTAAATATTAGCACCCCCAGATTTTGCCACTTCCAACCTTATTTGCATACCTCAATCACAGTAACACAGGTTAATCACTTCCAATTTCTCCTCCAATGCCGTTATTCTGAATTTCAATCCTTTATTATTCTATACAATCTTTGCATTTCTATGACGGTCTCACTTCTCTGTTCCTCAACAACCACATGTTGTAACAGTAAGCAATTTTGCTATACTTTAACTGATACTAATTTCTATGTTCTCACCAATAATGGGTTGTTCAGAGGTGGAACCAATTTCCTCAAAATGAAAACTTTTTCCAATGGGTCTTTGTTAAATTGGAAGAAAAATGGAACAGGACATGTGGGTCATCGTGCATTTGGAACTAGATGTACTCGTGACAATGATGTAGTTGTGGTAAATGGTAAAAAGAACAAAACTAAAGTGTCTTCTGATGAGGTTATGTCAGTTTTGAAGTCTATTTCTGATCCAAATTCTGTTTTTTCTTACTTTAAGTTAGTTTCCAAGTTGCCTAGTTTTGTGCATACCACTGATGCTTGCAATTACATGCTTGAGTTTTTGAGAGAACAAGGGAGGGTTGAGGATATGGTTTTTGTGTTTAATTTGATGCAGAAGCAAGTTATTTACAGGAGTTTGGATACTTATATTACTATTTTCAAGGCTCTTTCGGTTAAAGGTGGGATTGGAAAAGCGAATTTTGCGCTTCAGAAGATGAAGCCAGCTGGGTTTGTCTTGAATGCGTATTCGTATAATGGTTTGATTTATATGCTGTTGCCTGGTTTTTGTAATGAGGCTTTGAAGGTTTATAAGAGGATGATTTCAGAAGGGATGAAGCCTAGCATGAAGACGTATTCGGCGTTGATGGTTGCGTTGGGGAGGAGAAGGGACACTGGGAATATTATGAGTTTGTTGGAAGAAATGAAGAGTTTAGGTTTGAGGCCGAATATATACACGTATACGATATGTATTAGAGCTCTTGGAAAGGCGGGGAGGATCGATGGTGCATGGGGGATTTTTAAGGAAATGGAGGATGAAGGATGCGGGCCTGATGTTGTCACATATACAGTTCTTATTGACGCTCTTTGTGCCGCAGGGAAACTTGATAAGGCTGAGGAGTTATATATGAAGATGAGAGCGAGCGATCACAGTCCGGATCGAGTAACATACATTACATTGATGGACAAGTTTGGTAACGTGGGCGATTTGGAAAAAGTGAAAAGATTCTGGAATGAGATGGAGGCCGATGATTATGCCCCTGATGTGGTCACCTACACTATACTTATTGAGGCTTTATGCAAATCCGGGGATGTTGATCGCGCATTTTCTATGTTAGAAGTGATGACAACGAAAGGAATTTTACCAACTCTTCATACTTACAACACATTGATATGTGGATTTTTGAAGGCTAGAAGATTAGAAGAGGCATTAGAACTTTTTGAAAATATGGAATCTTTGGGTGTTAAACCAACTGCTTTTTCTTATGTTCTTTTCATTGATTATTATGGAAAATCAGGAGATCCTGGAAAAGCTCTTGAAACATTTGAAAAGATGAAAGAGAGAGGCATTATGCCAAGCATAGCAGCGTGCAATGCCTCGTTATTTACTCTTGCAGAGACGGGTCGGTTCAAAGAGGCAGAAGATATATTGAACGAACTTCACAACTGCGGGCTTTCGCCGGATTCAGTAACATATAATATGATGATGAAGTGCTATAGCAAAGCAGGGAAAGTAGACGAAGCAACAAATCTTTTGTCTGAGATGATAAGCAAAGGGTGTGAACCAGATGTAATGATAATTAATTCTTTAATCGATACGTTTTACAAGGATGGCCGTGTTGATGAGGCGTGGAAGATGTTCCGGAGGCTGAAGAGTTCGAGGCTAGCTCCTACAGTTGTGACATACAACATTTTACTTACCGGTCTCGGTAGAGAGGGAAATATCATAAATGCCCTTGAATTGTTCAGTAGTATGACAGAGTCTGGATGCCCTCCAAACACGAGAACTTTTAACTCACTCCTCGACTGTCTTTCCAAGAATGATGCAGTTGATTTGGCATTGAAGATGTTCTGTAGAATGACAACAATGAACTGTAAACCTGATGTTTTTACATACAACTCTATCATCTATGGCTTGATCAGAGAAGGCAGAACCAATTACGCATTTTGGTTTTTCCATCAAATGAAGAAATTTCTTTCCCCTGATTATGTAACTCTGTGCACCCTCCTTCCCGGTGTTGTGCGATGTGGAGGGGTCGATGATGCGATCAAGATTGTAATGGAATTTGTACATCAAGAAGGTTTGCAGACGAATTCACAATTCTGGGAAGAACTAATGGAATGCATTCTAGCCGGAGTGGAAATAGAGGACGGCATTTCATTTGCTGAAATTCTGGTTTGCAATTATGTTTGCCAAGATGATCATGTAATGTTACCTCTAATTAGAATTCTGTGTAAGCGGAAGAAGGCCCTCGATGCTCAAAATGTATTTGACAAATTCACCAAAAACTTGGGAATTAAGCCAACCCCAGAATCGTATAATTGCTTGATGGATGGGCTTCTTGGCTCTAATTTCACTGAAAAAGCTCTAGAACTTTTCCAAGAGATGAAGAACGCAGGTTGTAACCCGAATATTTTCACTTACAACTTGTTGCTTGATGCTCATGGTAAATCTAAGAGGATCAATGAACTCTATGATCTGTGCAATGAGATGTTTTGTACGGGATGCAAGCCTAATGTGATAACTCATAATATTATCATCTCCGCGCTTGTGAATTCTAACAACTTGAATAAGGCTTTGGATTTATATTATGAACTCATGAGTGGTAATTTCTCTCCAACTCCTTCTACATATGGTCCTCTTATAGATGGTCTTCTAAAAGCTGGAAGATCCGAGCAAGCAATGAAGATTTTCGAGGAGATGTTAGATTATCAATGCAAGCCCAACAGTGTTATTTACAATATTCTTATCAACGGCTTTGGGAAATCAGGCGAAATCGATATTGCTTGTGACTTGTTCAAAAAGATGGTTAAAGAAGGGATAAGGCCAGACTTGAAATCTTACACCATTCTTGTAGAAAGTTTGTGCATAAGTGGTAGAGTTGACGAAGCTTTCCAGTACTTTGAGGAACTAAAGTTGACTGGCCTTGATCCTGACACAGTTTCGTATAATTTTATAATCAACGGGCTTGCAAAATCGGGTAGATTGGAAGAAGCTCTTTCTCTTTTTAATGAAATGAAGAATAGAGGAGTTTCTCCTGATCTTTACACTTACAATGCATTGATTTTACATCTTGGAATTGCTGGAAAGGTAGACCTAGCTGTAAAGATGTATGAAGAACTTCAACTTGTGGGTCTAGAACCGAGTGTTTTCACGTATAATGCTCTCATCCGTGGTCATAGTTTGTCGGGAAATAAAGACCAAGCCTTCTCCGTCTTCAAGAAGATGATGGTTGTCGGATGTAGCCCTAACGCTGGAACATTTGCTCAACTGCCAAATAAATGTTGATTTTATTGTTACCTCATGCAAGTATATATTTAACCATTTTGTTGTCTAAGTTTTGATCTCAAAAGGGTGGTATGAAGATAATTATTGTAAATTGTTTACTTGGATAATAATGTTATATTTACTTTTGATCATTGTTGTTTGTTCAAGGATATACTTTGCTTTGTTTTCCTAAACAATTCTATGGCATGTACCTAGTATATGGTTTTGTGCAAGTTATGCACTTCAACCAAGATTTCCTTACTGATAAATGGTGACAATTGTATATTTTTTGGAGACCAACCCTGTCCATAAATCCATAACACTGTCACTGACTGAGTATATCTATCGTACAGAGTTTTGTATAAAAGGGGTTCTAAAAATTTACTGTCAAAAAATAGCTTAATGGATAAAATATTATTCTACTAAGAGAATATCTCAAAATGCAAATGAAAAAAAATTCTGTTTTGATTCTTTTTCATATATAAATTTAATCGATATATAATTCTTTATATCCAGTTTATGGCACATAAAATGATAGAATATTGTTGCATAGATGCCAATAAACTGTGTTACAAAGGAAATGAGCTTATAACAAAAGTTCATAACTTTTCTTGAGACACTCTTTCAAATAATATCTGCTCTTATATATTGTTCTTTTTCTTTTACTTCACTCTTCACTAACAACATAATAGGCACAGACACAACAGTCAATCAGATTTTTATTTGAACCCACATGGTAGATCATGCAGAACGGATTTATGGAGTGAAATATTGACACTAGAAAAACTCTGATATTATTATACTGATAAAAATAACTACTGCATATAATGTCAGATGAAAGGGGAATGGACATTCAGAAAACAAAATATGCACTTGTGTACACTACTATACATTGGGGTGAATATGTGTGTGCCTATTATATATGTAGAATGCATATTTGAACTGTGAGTCTATTAGGTATTATACAGAATGCATATTTGAACAGTTGCTACAGAATACAGTACTAAACTTCTTTCGGTTCAACTTGTGACTCAGCTTGTTCGTTTGACGAGGATTGCTCTTGTGCTGGTGCACTGGACTGAGCAGGTTTTTTGAACTGGACCAAGATCATAGTCATGTTATCACATCCTTCGCCACCAGCAGTTGATGGTGCCAAACACCGGTCAAACACTCTTTCGCACACAGTGGAAAGTTTTGTTTCCTGAAAGATGATTATTGCGATAGATCATTCAAAGGTTATTGACCATCAGATTTTACTATAAATCCTAATGCATTGAGCGATATACTAGAGGTTCAGTAAAAGAAAATGGCTATCAAAGATTAGTGCAAGATGTCCATGGCAAAGAAACGTGATATGTTACTACAGAGCACTAGCATAATGATTTATTTATTCTCTCAAACAATAATGCTAGGGAGAATAGCAGAATGATGGTCCATGAAGGTACCAGGTACTGCATTCAATACCATTGATAAGTATAACCAATCTTTGAATAATTATGACAGCTATTGTCAATAATAGGAAATAAATTAAAACTTAGATCTCACCGAACACAGTTGTTCATGAACAAAGTCTACCAATTGTTGACTTGACAAGCAGTCCCTGAAATAATCAGATGAAATCGATGATGATTTTAAAACAGGAAGTATGAAGAGGCATGTGCAACCTAAACTATTTCAAAATCAAACCAAGTGTAAACAATATTTTAGCATATAACATTTTATTGAGCAAATTATAGATCTCTCAGATAGATCAATGTTCATAATCAAATGGAAATATGAAAGCATAAGAAGAGTACCATATGCCATCACAAGCTAGAACCATAAATTCATCTTCATCACAAAGCTCAACCTATAATAATGATAATATCAAAACAAAAATAATACATCAGTCATAAGTCATAACATATGAAATTATTATGGGTTATACGAGAGAGAAAATGGTAAATGTGGAATATATGTGTATCACGGAGGCTGTTAGTTGAATTGCATCAGTGACAAACGTACAGTGTTAATATCTGGATTGGCAGTTACAACTTGTTTTTCAGCAGGAAGAAATTTGTTCTGTTTAAATTCCATGTCACCTGTAGTAAATTGAAATTTATTAAAGAATGGAAACTTTATACCCAATCTCACCCCTCAAAAAAGTTAACAACAATCACATAGGTAAGTTACCTATAGCTCTTGTAAGGTTTAAACTGCCATTTACTCTCCCTGCATGAATAAAACCACCAGCTTTCGAAATTCTTTCCTTCTCAATCTCAAGATCAGGCTTGTGGTCTCTAGACAAATTGTATGCCTGTAGAAAAGAGCAGTAGTTATACAATGTGTGTAATGCACAAGATCTGTAACTTCGATAAAACTGAGAAATGTTGTCTGCCAGAGAGAGACAAATCAATTTGACTCATAAAATTGAGGCACACATTTGTTTCCAATGTGAAGACTCAGACACATGAAAACAACATTTTATACTTATCCGTATATGCATCTGTGTACTACTGTCTGTATACATCTATGTTAGCAGTAAGCATAATAAACATTAAAGAACTTCCAGTCTAGAGTTACCTGTCCCTTCCGAGATATTACACAACGAGAATCGCCAGCATTTGCTACAAGAAGTTGGTTGTTTCTAATAACTGCAACACAGGCTGTGCTTCCAGAAGTTGGTCCAGCAAAATCAGAATGAGGCCCCTGATTCCAATAAATAAATTTAAATTAGGGAGAGTCAAAGAATGTGTAACATAACATAATAGGCTCACATTAAATAAGCATGTCAGAAGAAACATAATACTATTATCCAAGAACACGATACTTCCTTGGTCAAAGTAAAACGTCACCAACTACCAAGTATATCCAATTAATCTGCGCTGATGATTATTAAACTATCCAGAAATGTCAGACCTACCTCCTCAAAAGCCCAATCATCAACTCTGCTAATACCATTGTTGCTTCGTGGAGACCAAATCAACCCTTCTATCATCCCAGTAAACTTGTTTATCTTATCTCCCAGGATTGATAGCTCCCTCCATCCTCTTTGACCACGCATCATCTCATCCATTCTGCATAGTAATGAAAATACCAGTTCATAACTGTTTTTCTTTTCATATTTTAGTTTAGAGGGGGGAGACAGAATTACACACAAGGAACCAGTGGAACTTTTTCTGCTATATCAATTACAACAGGAGGAGACAGAAGCTATAATGTCGCACATCATGTCTACTCATCTAAATATAATTGAGACCCTTATCAACTGTGTGTCTTTATATGTTTAAGAAAGAATTATGTATAATAAGAAATACCAAACAAAGATTTTGATGATTCAAATGGAAGGTCTTGAACAGTATAAAAGCACAACTTCGGGCAAGCATGAAACAAATTTGTCACTCAGTTATAAAATACATGCAGAGGAACTTCCATTAAGCATAGATAGGACCCTGTTTTCATCTAACCTTAAAAATGATTCTTGAAGAGAGGTTCCAATATCCCCAACTAAGTATGCTTCACTTTTGAGCATCTGTTGGTGAAGAAACTTTGCACAAAACTTTGCCACCACCTTCCCTGAAATTTTTGGTACTAAATGAGCACACATAACAAACTTTTGATTACGAAATAGACAGTTTCTTTGGGATTTTCTCCTTAACTAAAAGTAAGATTTTATACAAAATAATACGGCGGATAGATTAGATTTAATAACAAGATTCTCAGGTTAGGATTTCTGATCATGAGTTAACCCCAATAAAAACTTAACAGAAAAACCCATTGAATCATAATTGAAGTTAAAGATGCATGTTTGAAAAAGGTGCAAATGTAAGGAGACTGTATGCATATATTCGGAATTGGCAACAAAGTAATAAAGCTAACATTCTTCCATGAATGGAATCAGCCAAACATTTTTCAAATCTTACCTCCATGACCATCATAAACACCGAAAAACGAAGTAGACTCATCCAGATCAGTATATGCAGCATGCTAACAAAATAACAAAGAGTGAAAAATCATAAGCATCACATTGACCAGATCAACCATTGGTTCTTGTCAAAGAATGAAACAAAGATAACAAAACAGTGCCCTAAATCAAGAAATGAAATGAAATTGATAAAGTTAGCAACTAACAGCATCTTCCATTGTTGCACGCCATCCTTGCATGGACGATAAACCATATCTAAGATTATGACTTTCTCCATCTTCAGAAAATTTCTCAGTTTTGGGAGTGCTGAGATATATCCCCATTTCTACAAGATAAAAATGATCATCAACTTGAGTTTCTTAAACCAGAAATTGAAGAAGCAAAACAATCTTGCATACCTGAACAAAGAGAAATCAAGAAGATGACTGTTGAGAGACTGTAAACACAAGATTGAAATTCTTTCTTTTTCTTTTTCTCTCTCTTTGATTCTGTTGTTCTTATCTAGTACTTATTTATAATTGATTCTCGTTCGGTTATTAATTAATCATGATTCATTTTTGATCATCATATCTTGAAGCGTATCGTGCGTACAGCGCTCTAGGAGATTAGATTAGATTTTATACCATTTTCTATTTTATTTCTCTAACTATAACGTGCGTATCATGTGATGTCACTTTGTGTGTGCGATAATAACTACTTTTACTCTATAGAAAAGGAAATATAACGATTAATTTAACCGTCTCTATATTGTATAACCGTTTCTTAAGGAGTCAAATTCAAATGTATTACTAGTATGGATATCAAAAGTGTTTATTATTATGTTGATTAATTGCAGTTTAGCTATGACAAAATAAATACAAATTTGTCTGTAAGTCCTAATTCAAATCGATATTGGTAAGTCTGAATTCAACTGATAAAAATCGATATTGCTAAATTAGACGTAATCTCTGGAATTTGAATCGAGACATTTTTATTGGATGGTATAAATTAATAGTTTTGTCATATCATGGTTTAAGTTGATTCAATAGTTGAGATAAAAAAAACCATGTTGTTCTAATAATCGTTCGTGAGTCGGTCAAGTGGAAATCTCCTGCAACTGCAATTAAGAGGAGGCTGAAACCACTTGATGTCATCTCCCACAACTGCAATTAGGAGGAGGCTGAATCAGACTATACTTGTGGTGAAAACTGAAAAAGAAAAAAAAAAACACCAAATTCATTTCCACATAAGGTCAATTGGATCTTTAAATTTGTATCATGTGATTTGAAGATCACATTGATGTGTACAAGGATGCTGCTACTCAAACACTTAACATGTATTAACACCATGATTATCTTGTTAGTTGGGCATTGAAGATACTCAAGAGTAGTTGGCAAAACATGGCCCGGATCTAAAAAGGGATTTCAAAGTTGTTTACTCTTAATCATGAAAATTGGCCTTCACATCTTAATCATGAACAACCTACCTAGTCAATCAAGTTAATTTAGCTCGATTTAGTTGAAGTATCCTGAAAAAATTCTATAGCATGCATCAAAGTTGGATCATCCAAAACTTTCTATCACATAAACCCTAATCAATCACGCAATGATAATTTATTGAATACTTCAAAAGATAAGTAAACCATTATTTTACATCAACACAAGAAGCATTAAACTTCTCATTAATATCGAAACAAAGGGATCCAACAACAGATTCATACAAACAGAACAGAACGGTTGAATTAATTAACAATCGTTGCAACAACAGGATACTTAGCGACGAACTTCGTTTCCCAATCATTGAGAACTCCGATCTCTTTCTCTGTAAGCCCATCCAGCGACGACGTGATGTCTTCTTCGTTTTTGCTCATCTTCGCCAGAGCCCTGCTCGCGTCTCTGCCGGCGAACATAGCGTAGGCTCCGCCGGGACCGTAGAAGGATTTGCCGGTGGTGACGTCGAACACGCGACCTTTCACGGCGACGTATATCGGCTTCGATGGATCTGTGCCGTTGTATGCGCTTAGTTGCTGGGTTGTAATCTCCATTTTTCTTCTTCCTGAATCTCACGCCGCAGAGAGAAGTTGGTTTCGATATTGTTTCACCTTTCTATCGAGTTTCAATTTCAACCACTCGTTTTATTATCTTTTCATTCCTTCTTTTTTACTTTCGTATCAACTACTTTTCTTTTCTTTCCTTTTGTCACCAATTTTATCATTTTCCTTAAAAACTTAATTCTTTTTACTTTAATACGATTTTATAATTAAAATCAAATTTATTAGTATATAGATGTTCTCTTCGTTTCAAAATGACGGACGTTTTATTAAATAAATTTTATTTTAAAATAATTGTTATTTTTACTTTAAAATACAGTAATGATTACTATTTTTTCAATTGTATCATTTACTTTTTATTCTGGATAATACTTCCAATATATTAATAAAGTTAATTTTATAAAAATGTACTCTTGTCGTTTCAAAATGATTACTATTTAAGGTTTTTGTACCTAGATTAAAGAATGCAATAATGTTGTCATAAAATATTACACTTTTACAAAATTAACCTTATTAATGTATTAGAAATAATGTCAAGAGTAAAAAGTAAAAGACAAAATTGGAAAAATGGTAATCATTACTACGTTGAAAAGTGAAAATAACAGTCATTTTGAAATAAATTTTATTTGTTAAAACGACAATGATTGGAGGGAGTAATATCTTATGACAACATTATTATATTTTTTAATATGTGTGCAAAAACCTTAAACGACAATTATTTTGAAACGGAAGAAATATAATATACTTTGATCCAAATTCGAAATAAGATTTTATTGTCTGGATACGGTAAAACAATGAAGCAGATGAAGTGAAATCGAGTGGAATGAAATGGAGTAGAGCATAATGAAATAAATATACTTTTTATTGTTTGGATATTTATGACGAAACTGTTTATCGTGAAATTTAATGAACAAACGCTAGTCTTCAAAAATGTTACTCGCGGGATCGACTAGATGATCATAGAACATATGTGCATAAAGTTTTTTAGAATTTGCATGATTTTGTGTAAAAATATATAGATTTCGACAATAAGCGAAATCTTTAAAGTAAAATGAAAGAAATAAAGTAAAAGTGTTATAATTGTAAAAAGGGCTTCGACAATGGTCCAAGTTAAACATAAATGCAAAAAGGTAACTTTAATGTAAAACACTTTGCATTAAATGAAAATAGTATTTGTATACATACATTGCACTTGATCAAACTCGTTTTTCGCTTTGATTTGATACTTTGAGTATAGTGATTTTTTTTGTAGTAAATTCACTCTGAATTATGACACTAAAATTCACATTTATATTAAAATCTAAATAACTGTAACAAATAATCTTCTTTTAACTGAATGACACGTCTTCGTTTGCATCTATTTCGCATTCAAACTTCCCTTGATGCGTCATTCAGATGTAGATAAAGCCAAAAGGTAGTTATTTAGTCATGTTTCGTATTCCAACTACCTCTGTTGAAATGGCCTTCATGTTGCTCTAAAAATCACTAGGTCTTAAATACTATTGCATACACAAGAACTTCGACACTTTCCTCTAGGACTAACATGTCGAAAACTCTCCACACATATGTCGAAAAACACCAATAGAATCATCCAAATTCTACTAAGTGTTTCTTCCAACTTCTTTTTCATATGTTGAGATTTGAGAAAATATCAAAAATCTCAACTAACAAATTGCCCCCAAAAAAATGTCACCTCCGACTAACCGAAGAAATGGGCATTTTTGAGTACTCTAATACCTCCACTAACACCATACTGATGTCTGGTCATCATGGCCACTTTCTCAAACGTCACTTCGAGACGTGCAAAATTCAGAAAAGCCAGTCATGACACATATTTCCAAGGAGAACGTGGCCCATGGAAAAATACACCACCTGAACAAACCCTAGGCGAAATACATGTGTCTCACAATTTAAATCCAAATTTCAATAAAGAAACTGAACAATTTCCTCTTCCCTCCTATAAATTTTTCATTTCCCCTCATTTCTTCTTTTTTCCTTCCTTTTAGCTTCTCATCTTCTTCAAAATCTCTGAGTATTCTTCCAGGAAACACAAAACAAACTCTTTCTTCTGAATCTTCTACCATTTTCACCATGGTTGCCTTCAAATCAAATAACTCCAAAGATTTCAAGAGCTCAAAAGACTTTTACCTCTTGCTAATAGGATTTTGGGTCCAATTCTTGCTGGAAATCAAGAGTACGTACCTAAACCTCCACTTCAAGAAGAAAAATTGTGTATCTATAAATCTCATGTACTGATTCATTTTTCTATATCTGAAGATACTCGTGCACTTATGGGTCAATTACCTGACCTAGAGGCAAATGATGAGAAACTGAGGGACTTTCCCAACTTATCATCGTACGAAGCCTATTTCTAGTTTGAAAAAATCCAATGGCTAGTATGGATAACCTTAGCACCAAATAAGCGGTTCAAACAGAACCATTTAAGGCTAAACTTGTCGCTGAGATAAAGAAACTTAAGGAAAAACATATAGCTAATGCAACAAATTGTAAAGATGAATTTGTTGTTGAAGCAGAAAATCTCATTAATTTAGGCTATATAAGCAACACACTTAGAGTATTTCGATCCTATCCACTATTCAAAAATCATGAAGATTACCTCTCATAGATAAAGAAAGTCGAAAAGAAAAAAATCCTAAACCTGTAAAAACACAGGGATCTAGGACTTGATTCAACTGTTGAAAGCAGGTCCCTCCTACTGCCAAAACATGTTGATCGCTTCCTTGTATTTTTGTGAAAGCACAAAAAATACGCCAACACTTTTCGACATAACATCCATCAATGGCATTAGACCAACTGGGAAGGCTTTTGATCCAAATGAAAGAAATGAAGACACCATTAACTTTAGCACTGATCGAGCTAGCCTCGGTCATTACATAGTTAATAATCATGATGGTGACACTAACAAAGTGTCTGATGCAAAACACACCGCTTTCTAGCATTGTGACTGTCGCACTGCATCTTCTGTTGCAAAACATTAAAGGTGGCAAAAAATCTTGACTTTAGTTAATCATCTGCATGAAAGTTAAGACATCAACTTAAGCTAGATTGTAATATCCCATATCCTCTTAAGTTCTCTATTATTTATAAGTTATTGTTAGTTGGGACATGTTGAGCTCCTATGTGGTTTATTTGTTGTCATATGACAAATAAAGTAATTAGTGGACTCAGTTGAGCTTAATTCTTACTCATCATCACCATCCTAATCTCATCATCATCTTCATCTCTAGAGGTGAGATATTAGCTAGTTATAGCTTGGGGGGGAAGTGCATGAAAATAATGTGTTTAGGGTTTGTTAATGAATCATATATGTGTAAAGTTGATGTTTAAGTATGACCCTTGTTATGTTCCATGATTTTTCGCTAATATTTGAATCTTGATGTCTTATTGTGTTGTTGTTATAAGTTGTGTTTCTATCTTGTTTTGATGTTATATGAATATATGTTAGAGTGATATTGTTGTTGTTACATGATGTTATGACTTGGTGATGACATGAAGTCGTGTTGAAGTATATTTTATGTAGTATGTGATGATATTATGAGTTACTATGGGTTTGGGTTGAAGGAAACCGTGAAAAATGGGTGAAAACCTGAAACTTGTAGATTTGGTTCGAATTAGAGATTTACACAGAGGCTTCTGATTCGAGTCATGGCCTTCTGGGTGGCCTCTACTTGATTTGATTCGAATCACATTTTACACTTGATTTGAATTTTGAAGGCAAATTTTATTCAAAACCATGTTTTCGTCATAACTTGAGTTATGTAACTCGAAACGAGACGCGGTTAGTTGCATTGGAAAGATATTTCAATAGTCTAGTAGATGGTGAACCAAAAACATTATTTTATGCCAAATATTGATAGGATAATGATGTTGAAATATCATGCATGTTTATGAACTAATTATATGATTAATTGAACGTTAATTGTGAATTAATTATATGAGTTCATATGTGACATGTTGCATCGAATGAATTAAATGTGTGTGCTACATGTGTGATGTTGATAATGTATATGCATAAAATAATATAATGCTCATATCTAATATTAGTACTTGTATATGGAAGTTTGATCAAATGAAATACAAGTAGTACTAATCTCAATGAAAATTACATTGTAAGTCCCAACAGTAGGTCGACAAGTAGATCCGTAAGACCAACCCTTAAGGGTGGTGTTATAATAAATCGACTAGATGATCTATGTCTCCAAAACCTTGAGGGTGGTGTTATAAATGACCAACATATTGCTTATGAAATAGACATATTACTCTACCCTATATATGTTTTCTGAACGAGTAATAAACTAAACACCTAGTCAGTAACATAAAAATATAGGTACATCGGCGGACCTGCTATTGAGCGTGTGAGGATGAAAGGTGATTCTAGAAACACCTTTAGGTTTAAGAATACCTCATCGTATTCGCTTGTACATTATAATCTATACATTTCCTTCATAATGATGGTCATGTTAGAAGAATATGAAAGAAGCTCCAACCCAACCCACCATCCCTCCTTGCATGCAGCTCGAAATCAGCCATCCTCACCATCCTTGTATCTGATTTTCGCAACCCTTCATTTCTATTAAGGTGAGTCTCATAGTTAGAGACTTTGGGAAAAAGGTTTTTTTTTTTGAAAACTTGGGATTTTGGGATTTTGAGATAAAAATTGTGATTGCATGTACTTCAACATAAACATTTTGAAGTCACATTCATCATTTGATCAAGGATTGATCATGATTCATCAAGAAAATTCAAAGAATGATCAAAAGTCAAAAGTTTCTAAATTAGGATTTCTTAAGAGAAAGTCAACAGAACTTTGACCAAACATAAATTTCACATACTTCATGAGAATTTTTTCCACTAAATCTCATTTTAAATGGAATTCAATTCTCTACAACTTTGTCTCTCACAAACCTTTCCCGAAAATGCTTCATTTAAAAGATATGGGTCAATACATTATAGGTCCTTCTAAAAGTCAACAAAAAGTCATCTTTTTCCAAAGAAGTGTACATGAGAATGGAAGCTTTAATGAATATGAAACCAAAAGGATCTCTTAAAGGACATATTAAGCTTTCTAAAAAGTCCAAGAACACTCTCAAATGATGAAAATTGAGCAAGTTATGGTTTGAGCAAAATTGGAAATTTTGAAGAAGTGCATGAAGAAAACATTGATCAATCTTGAATTTCTTCTAAATGGGTCTTGGTTTTTATGATCTGAACTTATTTCTAACATGGCTCATGACCTATAAACTCAATTACACACCCTCCTTTCATTTATTTAATTTATTTTTGAATTAAATAATTAAAATTCAATTTTAAATAAAATTAAATACAAGGCAAGAGGCAAGGTGTGTTGGGCTTGTTATTTGTATATCTTAAGGTCCAAGGAAGTCCAAGCAAGCTGGCAAGAAACGCATGGAAGCATTAGAAGAAAATTGAGCAAGAAAAGAAATATTTGATTCAAATTGCCAATCAAATATTTTTCATTGAATGACATATATTTTCTCTCAAGTTTCTGACCTAATTCACTCATTATAAGTTCAAGATCAAGGCCAACCTCAAAAAACACGGATTGTTGCCTCTAAAAACCCAAGAGAATTCTTCAAAAATTCAAGCTCCTAGGGCAAACTCGAAACCAAACTTCCATCCATTCTCAAGCCTTTCCAAGCATTCATTAATCATCCTGAAGTTGCCAGCAGTCCATCCAAGTCCTCAAGCAAGTCAAATCATACCCAGAACCGCCTCCCTCGATTTCACCAGTTTGGTAAAACTCATGAAACTCAAACTCTTAATCCATGCCATTTAAACTGTTTTGATTCATATATACATGTTTACGCTGATGTTTGTGATTATTTAGAATCATCGTGCATGAGTTTTAATGCATGAATTATAGAACACCATTGTTAGGGTACAAGAAGTTGTGAGCTTCGAACTAGGAGTTCCAAACTGTTTCAGGACAAACTAACCATACCATTAGATTCACAACCCCTTAATTAGTGGATCTGGGTTATTTTGGCTTTTGCTTTGATAGATTATTGCAGGTTTCATGTTTGGCCGATCGGAGAAGAAACCCGTAATTCATATCCGACGTTAGTGACTTTAGGTCAACCGGAGAGGCTTGGCGTGGCGCTCTCCGATTCGTCCATTTGAATCCCTTGGGGCCCAACGTGCGTTTTGGTTTTAATTGTTTTATTTTTCAGGAAAAAGCATCCCATATATATTTATCCATGAGTGATAATTAGTGGATATGTTACCACCCCAGCGGTCAAGAGCGCGCACTTAGTCCTTACCTCTCCTATGGCATGGGTTCGATCTCTGCCTTTTGCCCAATTTTTTCACATTTTCTGATTCCTGGAGTATAACACACTTATACAATTGAGGCGATATCTAAACGTCACAAGCATATGGCCTAGTGGCCAAATTTTGAACATGTGACCCTCATGTCACAATTTCAACACTCTCCAGGGCCATTCTAATTTTTACTACTTACTTTCTTGCATTTTTCTTATTTCTTTTATTTTTCTAACCAATTTAATTTGTTTTCACAAATTAATTTTTCACACATAAAAAACCCTAAAAAATTATTGGATTTTAGATTTAGGTTTTAAAAACCTTTATTTAATTTTTGACACAAAAATATTTAATTTTCTTTGCATTTAAAATATTTTTTCTTAATTAAATACTAATTAACATAGAATTAGGGTTTTATTCACTAAAATCGATTTCTAAAAAACAAAAAAATAATTTCTTATAGTAATTAGGTTTCTAACATTCTCCTAACATTTGAAACATTTTTTCTATTATCTATTTATTTATTTCCCATTTTAAATTTTAGAAATCGGTGTATAGGTCGCAAGGATAGTTTTGTAATAGCATAGATTTACTTTTCACATTTATTTTCCGCACTTCCAATTATGTATGTGCCCCAAAGCCTTGTAATAGCGTAGGGATTACTTTTTCGCATTTACTTTCTTCACTCTATAACTGCATATAAAGTGCTTAGACGTATGGCTAATAGGATCTCACGGCGCATCGGAGCAAGTCCTGGGTGAACCTTTGATCTCTGCAAACTGAAATTAT
Organism: Vicia sativa; assembly: GCA_021764765.1. Classification (NCBI taxonomy): domain Eukaryota; kingdom Viridiplantae; phylum Streptophyta; class Magnoliopsida; order Fabales; family Fabaceae; genus Vicia; species Vicia sativa. The sequence goes on along the minus strand of CM038794.1, from coordinate 237,100,808 downwards.
TAGATAAAACAGTGGTCCTCTCATAAGGATGATACTCAGGCGTTGGTGGCTCTCTAGGATCGTCAATAGTCTCTCCATGTCCCTCCAAAACATAAATCCAGATTGTTGGGTTATAGACACAGGTCATCTATGGATCAGGCAGGGTAAAGTAATGAATAGTTTCACCATCAATCTGGAGCCTAAACTGGTGTGGGTTAAAGGAATATCTTCTCATAACTCCACGGTCCAAGTAGAACTCAATGTCCATTAAAGCATACCCACTATAATAGGTTAGATGATGCAACTTGCTATCGAGGCCCAAAGCTGATGCTATCCGAGTTACTGTTCAACCTACATGGATATTTCCTTCAAAAGAGGTGGCAGTGAGATGAAGGTTCCACAACATAAAGTTTCCACAAGCTACTGGGCGCGACTGAGTGATACAAAATAGGAATAATATCTCTTCAGCACTAACATGGGAATTAACGTCTTTCTTTCCAAAGAAGGTGTGGGCAAGGATCATCTGGAAGTATAAGAATGTTGGATTGTGAATTCTATGGGACAACTGTGCAGGAGGATCAGTATCTCCTCCTCCTGTGATATTACTCCAGAATCTGTCAATGTCCTTACTCATAAAGTAACCCAACGGGAGCTCAGGTATGGTATCAGGGGTGGTTTGAAAACCTAGCAGGTTATTGAACTCCTTATGGTTGAAGGCATAGTCTTGCCCAAATATTCTGACGATAATGTATCCACTGTGAGTATCGTTGGAGACATAAGGCTCATAGTTGAAGGAGCTAAGAAACTATAGGGTAAGGTTTTTGTACGTCACGTTCATTGCATCAGTAAATTCTTCCTACTAAAGTAGGTTGCATAGGTACCTCACACTGGGCTCAATACCGAGAGCCTCCATGCGGCTGAGATTAGGTATCTCGTGGGTAGCATCGGGCGTGCAGATAGGATCTCATAGTGTCTCCTCTGAGCATCATCTCGGAAAACAATGTGCATATCATCTGGGCTCTGCATCCTGAAAACTAGGTTAGATGACAATGTTGTAACCTGAAAGTAAAAATATAATGAAAAACTTACGTCAGAATAAACTAAATACGGCAAAATAATCTAAAATAAAGTAAAGGGGAAAAGGAAAGAAAAACCATAGGTTGCCTCCCATGCATCTCTTGTTTAACGTCGGTAGCTCAACGGTTCAATCTTAGGTATCAATGGCCACTTATCACGCCATCTTTCATATCCCTCACCTTTTCCTTTCTTCCTTCTGTAGGGTGGTTCATACTTCTTAACTTGTGGTGGTGGTTCTGGGTCTATCATGCGTATAAGCTTTTCAAGTTTGGACTTAGTTATTTTATCCACCAACTCAAATGCTGACCTTCCCCTCTTAAGACTGATGATTTCCCTAGTTTCATGATCCTCTAACTTTTTCTTTCTATGCAAGACTTCAAATGAGGGTGCATTGGTGTGGATATTTTCCAATACCTTCACATACGTTTTGGATTGGAGGTCTACTTTAGCTTCCACAAACCTTTGCCGGAAGGGAATTGGTGGGGTATAGGGAGGTGAAATATGTGGTGATTGTTTATGTACCATATTAATGTCATATGCATATATCCTAGGCAATATATGTATGAGGTGTTACATGATTGATGTTTCCATCAAGATTATATATAAGGTTATTGTAATTTCCAATTCAATAGGAAATGGATCTCAATATTTAATACCTCATACTTTTGAATCATTTTATTGTAGTTTTATTTGTTTTGAAGTTTTTGCATTATGAAATGCAATTAGAAGTTGACACGTCAAATATCTATTTATTATTATACTTTGAAAATTATTAAATAAGCACAACTATAATGGTTTTACAGGGGTGGACAACGGTCAGGCCGATTCGATTTTCGGCCTCAAAACTCCAAACCGAACTAAGCGTTGGTTGAGATATACAGATTCAATTTCGTCCAATGCATGCATCGGTTTTTTCGAATTCGATTTTTTTGGTGTCGGTTTCATAACTCGCTTTTCTCGAGTTTAACTGAGTCAATTTGAAAATCAACAAAAGTCAATAATCAAATTCTTTGTTTTAATTCATCAATCCATTTTTCAATTAAATATGAAGTCTCTGACTTTTTCTTTCACAAATTTGTAACATTTTTACACAAATAAATCACTTTATTTATCTATTTCAACAAAGTAACATAATAAAAATGACCCGGAACACTTTATAAATCACTTTATTAAATATAATTTCTTTAAACCGGAACACTTTTAAAAAGTGTTACGCTATCCTGCCTAATAACACACTCCACTGGAACACTTTTAAAAAGTGCTCCGGTATCCTATCTAATAATACACTTAACCGATACACTTTTAAAAAGTGTTCCGGTATCCTACTTAATAATACACTTAACCGGAACACTTTCAAATAGTGTTCCGATTGGTAATTTTTTTTTATAAAACAGTTTTGGCTACGCTTTTGAACCGTTGCTAAAACTCCTTTAGAAATTTTTAAAACCGAAACAGTTTTAAAAAAAAAGTGTTTCGAAATGATAAAGTTTTTTCAAAAATAGTTTTGCTACGGTTTTGAACTGTTGCTAAAACCCTTTTAGGAATATTTTACCCATAAATCTTTCAAAAAATTTCTGATTTATTACAATACATACCGGAACACTTTCTTTAAGTGTTCCGAAATGCATGTGTAAGGGTGAAAATTTTCAATTTTAAGTGAATAATAAAAAGTGAAATAATAAATTGGTTAAAAACTTTAAGGGTAAAACTAACATTTTTTTTAAAAATTATGGGGGTACAAATCTAATTGTAGGGGTACGAAATAAACTTTTCTAAAATTATACTTCAAAATAGTTATTGGGCCGGTCGGTTATGGTTTTTGTTGGGTCCAAATAAAAAATCCACAGTCGACTACTTAAACTCATATAGAACCACAAGTGATCAAACTGTTAACCCGATAAACCGGCCCACTCGAACCAGGAACGCACGGGCATGATGGATAGGACGGTTTGGGCCGGTTTCAAAAATTTAGTTCAGCCCTAATTTTACATACAATCAATCACAATTTTTTATTAATTAAAAAAAATTATCTTTCTCCTTCCCTATCATAATCACTTTATAAATTCAATTAAAAAATAAATTAAAATTTATATAAATCTTAGAATTTCTTTATTTTTATTTATTACTTTTAAAGATATAAATAATGGTTGTTTTCTTGTAAGAATTACTCATCTTCTTTACAAAAGTTGAAAATAGAAACAAATTATAATATTTTTTTATTCATTTATGAAAAAAAACTTTAAGAATGAAAGACAAACAAATATATATTTTGTTATACATTGTTAAATGTTACCAAAAATATTGCCAAAAAAACATTTCATATTTTTCTTTTAGACCATATTTTTAGTTTATTTTATTAAAACATCTGTCAATGCTAGAAAAATTGTCATAAATTTCATATATTAATCACAAAGTATTTACACCATATTTGTGTCAAAATAAACGAGTATAAAAGGCATAGTTCAGTTCACACAACACAGCTACAACCCTTCCAAATTCATTTGCCCTACAAATCAAAGAAAAATGACTCACTCACTATCAGCTACTATACTCCTTGCACTTCTTATATTTACTACAGGTACTTGTCTAATGTCTATCATATTGTTTTTTATTCTTAATATTTAGATTCCTCTAATTAAGTCATTGTTATTTAAACCTTAACATTTGGATTCATCGAATTATGTTTGCAGTAATATGGAAGGCACAAACAATATGTGAACTAACGACAATTGGAGGTGGTTGTCCTGATCTTTCAAAATGCATGCAAACTTGTCTACCATGTTACAAGGGCATAGGTCAAGTCAAATACTATTGTCGTTCTGGAGGTTTTCCTATATTACTACCTATATGTGTTTGTGTAATGACCAATGGTGCTCCCTGTCATGTACCTGGCTGCCCTAAACCTCCTGCATCTGCCTTACCAGCCAACTTCAATCAAACTCAAATGAATATTACAGCTTAGATAATGCATGTATTTCTTCTTATATAATATGAATGATTTTCAATAAATTATATAATTATATATTACTCTAATTTATTTCTTCACCAATTATGGTAGAGTGTAATATATTTAACATTTTAAAAGAGATCGACAAAAGCGTGTGAGATGTTTAGATGGATGGATTTCAATGGTAAAATGTAACATATGAAAATTACACATAAGAAATGTGCAAGACACACTCTACAACTTTACGCGCAATGGTAAGAGCTATGATGTTGAGTTGTAAACCATCTTATTGTTGGGGGAAAATATCGAGGATGGGGCATTTACTTTGAGAAGACACCTTTGTGAGAAGCACACCACATATCCACCTAAAACTTTAAGGTGATAGGTGTGTGGGTTCTCTCACCTCAAGTGTGAGTCACAATTTGAATGACTATGTCTCCGGTGAAGGCCTTTCCGATGAAGAGGTACAAACTCACTTAGTCCTATTTGCTCATGCAGTTCACTATGATCCTACTTCATTTGACGAAGTAGTAAAGGAAGAGAAATTGAGTACATCCATTGATGCATAAATGAAATCAATTGAGAAGAATGGAACGTGGAATCTATTCGTGGAAAAGTGACGAACGAGGGAATCGAATCAGAATTCGAATCTCAGGTTCAAAACGATTTACTCTTTTGATTTTTTTGTTTTAAAAGATGCCGCGAGCATCAAGCTTTATTGTTTCCAAACAAGAAAAGAAGATGGAAAAGGGGAAAGCTGAAATACCCTAAATAAATAATGATATGCGATGCAACTAGCGTGAACTAGATGCAACGCATTGGGGAGAGACCTGGGTAAGGGGGTTGGTTATATAAAGGGAAGGTATTAGCACCCTATATATCTATAGTTTTCTATAGGAACTTTTTTATGCATATTTTTGTATGTTTGTGTGTTTTATTTGCTACTTTATTTCGGAAAAGTTTCTCCTTTGGATTATAAGAAAGGTAGGTTAGGCAGGATCCTAAGTTTTGTTATTATTATGCTTGCAAAGATCATCGAGATTCTCTGCATACATATCCCCTAGTGGGAATCAGAGCATTTGTAGCTCGGATCTAAGGGAACTAAGGTTTGTTTGGTTTGAGAGAGAAAGAAGTATGCTCGCCAAGGATGAGACCTTGTGTCTATGTATTCTCAAAGGGAGGTTGAGAAAGTCGGAGCAATTGTAGTTCCCACTTATTCTAGTGGAAGCAAAGGGTGTTATTAAGAGACAAAGACAAATGTCATCTTAATGAAAAATATATCTAATCTATTTCATCACATACATTTTTGAAAAGTTCATTGATTAAATCTTTCATTGTAAGCATTAGGTGTTTTGCTTGAGTGTATAAGCGTTACCACTTACAAGTTAAGAAAGATGTTTGAAAAATATTTGAATCTTTAATTGTAAGCATTGGGCGTTTTGCTTGAGTGTACAAGTGTTGCTGTAACACGGTGGGAGAACTGACTTGTTGGTTTTGCGTTTGATCGCAAATATTGTGGATAGCAAGAGTCGCCACCGAATTTTCTTTTATCCAATTAAGGAAAGACGAAAAGAACAGGAAAAGACCTTCGTTAGATTCTGAATAAGGGAGTTGGTTATGAAAAGGGAAGGTGTTAACACTCTTTCCATCCGTAGTTATCTACGGGCTCTTAATTGCTTTAGCTCACTTTAAATTGCTTTTTTTTTGTGTGTGTGAAAATGTTTTGAAAAGACATTTCGCTTTGACGTCGTAATGATTCACGCTGTAATGTATACGAAGTGTTTGGAAATGTTTTGTTTTGGAAAAGTTTTTGAGAAAAGTGTGAGGTGTAAAAAGAATGTTTTAATTTGAGCAAGCAAAAGAGACTTATTACCTACTCAGAACGGTCGTTTCCGTGTTGTTTTGCTTTCCTTTAGAATAGCGCTATCCATACCATTAATTGGTAGGTAACCCTATTCGTTGGATGTAAAGGGACATTCGTAGGGACGTCGGATGGTCATAGAAGACAACTTGTAGGAGTATCCTAGCACATTCGTAGGAACGATCATCACTTTTCGTAGACAACAACCGAGGGACTAGATCATGCAACTTTCATTATATTTTTAAGCAATTAAGTCACAATTATTCATAAAATATTTACTCACAATTATATCAATGCATTTTACGAAAAATACGTCTAACTTATTTATAATTTGGTTTATTGATTTTAATCATTATTAAAATTATTTAACTTATTTATAATTCGGTTGTTTGCTTTTATTTATTATTAAAATTATTGATTTAATATATTTAATTTAATAATTATCTTACATATGAAAAATTAAATATTTTATACTTATACGAATAACTTAACATTAACATTAAATTAATTTATGAAAATATCAAATGTATTTTTCATCTTGTATTCTAAGACCAAATTTTTTAATTTTATTTATTTGAATATGTGTTACTAAAAAATAAATAAATCTTACATTCATCAATTTTTTTGTCTCATTTGATCGAAAGAAACAAAACAACAAAACTTTTACAACATATTAACTCTGTATACCCCTTAACAACTATATATATCAAATTCCAACATATTTATTTTTTCTTCGATAAGATCGTTTGTCCTCATTGCTATAGTTAAAAAAAAATTCCAACAAATTAAAAATATTAGCTACATCTTTTAAGAAAATTGAAAATATTTTTAGAATATAAACAGGTCCTAAATTTTTGTAACAGTTGCAAAAAAAAAAAAAAGAGATTAAATATATAATCCTTTTATATATTTTTATAGTAGTTATTTTTAGCTTCAGCCAACCGGCCTTCAAATTTAGTATTTCTTAACAAAATCTTGAAAATAAATAGTAAAGAGACCCACTTTTTGAAGTTGTTGCTAGTCATGATTCACTTTTTTTAGGATATAAGATAGTAGTAGATGTTGCTAAAAAAGATAGCAGTAGATGTATGTCAATTTCTTAATTTTTTTTTCAAAATATTGTTCATTTTCTAGGTATTATGACTGGAATCTCCTCCGGCAACCAACTTTAGATCCTTGATCTAAGAAGCTATCATAGTATGTAATTCTTATTTGATAATTTCCCGTGAGTTCTTGCAATATACTCAGCCAAATATCCAACAAAAATAAAAATTGGTTCTGCCCACCAGAAATAAAAATTGCTCATTTATAGTTCTGTCCACCATTAGGTGTTCCTATTTGTAATGCCAATTTGTAAAATAATAAAAATATACCAATTTCATAGGTGCATCATGTGTAAATTCAACTGTCAAAACCACTTAGAAGATCCTCCAGGCATCTCCCTACTCATGCAACTTTTGTCACTCCCTGTTGCAGAATTCACCCAAAATGTTAGTTCAACACTCCTGCAAAAAATTATAACATCGCAATTAATTGATAATGATACCTTTCATCAACACGGGAACCTCAACGTATTTGAGATGGTTTGTTCATCCTTTGTACCTCCAATGAGGTTTAATTGGTGAAGCAAATATTATCTGATTTAAAAAGACAATTTTTAAAAGATAATGAAAGAGTTTTCTAATTTTGACTAACTACTTAGTTTTCCTTTCGACCATCTCACCGTCAGATCTCTCATCCGGGTGTAACATTTCAGCTATTAACGAGCCAAAATAACAATCAAAACATTGAAGCATTACAACTCCTAATTTCTCCTAATTACTACCTGCAAAATAGAATATATATAACTCACCATACAAACACAGTTTCCAACCGATCGACGGCATCCGTCTATTCATTTATCTCATACATGGATTTGTCGAAATCGTCAATATTCTTGAAAAAACAAACAGAATCAAATCAATGTTACTATACTTCAACTGCAGAGTAGAAAGAAGAAGCAATATAATATTGTAACGAATGCTTTGCAGGCCAAATTCAGACCCATGAATTCGTTTCTAATTAAAGATTTATGGAACTTCAAACGCCACTTCGTCTTCTTCCATTCGTATCAAACAAAAACATTCGATTATAACCTACCCCTAAAAATCAAAATTGAAACTACAAAAGTAGATGAATAAATGAAAAACCTTAGGACATAAATCTGAATTTGAAAAACCTCGATACATGAAACCCTTTGGCTATGATCCCTCTACACATTCCTTTCACATGGTACTCCAATATTTTTTGGAATATAAGCTCTCTTACATCGTTATCCTCCGTCTCTCAAATTCAAATTTCATCTCAGAAGCTCTCTTACATTATTGATATCCCTCACAGCTTCAATGGAGCATGGGGCGAGCCATAGATGATGCTATTAACTGCAACAAAAACAACGCAAACTTATAATCAAAATCAAACTAAAAGGATACACAAAACAGATTTCGATCTCGAATAAAAAACAAACAGAATCAAATGAACGACAATATATGTATACAGTTTATTCGTTCCAGGTTTATGAAGAATTGAAAAAGTGAGAAAGAATCGAATGGTGTATGAAGAGATAAAGAAACTCATATTTATGGTTGTGTTGGAATCAAACAGAATTTGAAGCGGTATCTAGAACAATCGCTTAAAGGACAACGTTTCGTTTCCCATAGCCGCTTTCAAATTCAAAAACAGAGATGATTAGATGTATGTAAAAAACCATAGTGTGATACATCAACCATAATTAATACTCCCTCCGTTCCTTTTTAAGTGTCGTTTTAGAAGAATTTTTTTGTTTCTATTTAAGTGTCGTTTTAGAGTTTAATGTCATAATTTATCAATTATACCCTTACTTTCTCAATAAATGAGAGAGCGCATGAATGAATTTATTAGGAAAGAGAAAATAAATGAGGGTATAATAGAAAATATAACTCTAATAATTCACTATATTGGTTGAAGAGTTTTATGCTAAAATGACACTTAAAAAGGAACGGAGGGAGTATAAAATAAAGATGATGCAAGTAGTATCAGAAAAATACTGAATTATATTTTGATTAAGACTAAATTAGAGTTTGCCAATTAAATTATTAGTGTAATGTTGCTTTGGTTTTTATAAGTTTATAATAGATATACGAGCTATTTCTAATTGATAAAAACCACTACTTTTTTGCAAACGTGGGAAGAGAAGCAGTGGGCCAAGCAAAAACCGTGTGTTCTCGTCAGTATCTTCTGCCGCGAAAACCTTTCTCTTTGTCGGAAACAACCATCGTTCACAACATCGCTGATAATTGAAGGTTCAATCCTCATGTCTCCGTCTGCGTGTGCATCTTCCTGTTGCGCCTCTGCGCTCATTCCTAAATCAACAACTCCAATTTCATCTGTCCTTAACGGCAATGCAACTTTCGTCAACAACCGAATTTCTCGCTTTCGCGTTAGGGTTTCCATGGTTGACTCTTCCTCTTCCTCTTCCTCCTCCGATTTCACTAAACGTATGGAGCAAGCCTGGTTAATCTCTCAGGTTCCTTATCCAATCTCCAATACCAATTTTATCATCCTGCTTTTGTTCTTTTTGAAATTTGATTACCATAGCTGTTCATTTTTATTTCAAATACTCTGATTTGTTAAATAGTTTAGGAACAGTTATTACTGTTATATAGTTTGCATGTCGTATAAGTTTGATTTTTGAATTCAATCTAGAAACAATTTCAAGTTCTGTTTATTATATTATATTTTCGGACCATTAAGTCGTTTAGAATATTGAGTATACCATATGTTTTATATGACCATGTTTACATCTTGAATGGAGTCAAATCAAATATAAACCTTGCAAAATTTATGCATTTGAACCAATTAAGCATGAAAAACATGATTTTGAATAGTCCACTAACATTGCATTTGAGGATGTTGCGTTGTATGTGTGGTAAAATTGGACGGTATAAGATTAGAAATGACAATACTAGAGACTGTTGGGTAGCACCTATAGTAGAAAAGATGGTGGAAAATAAATTTAGTTGGTCTGGGTATGTAGAGAGAAGACTTGTAGATTCTATGATAAACGTAGTAGATTAGACGGAGAGAAGTCAACCAGCTAGCTAGAGGTAGAGGAAGACCTAGAAAATAAGAAAGATCTTGAGATTGATGATTTGGATAGAAACATGGTATTTGATAGAATATTATGGCGGAGTTAATCCATGTAACCGACCCACTTAGTGGGATAAGCACTATCCCTGCTCTCTTTGGTTAAATAGCTTAACTAAATGTTTATCATAAAAGTTTCTTATGTATAACCTATTCTTATAACAAAAGACATCATAAAGTTAAGTTATATAAAAGCTATAAGTTGTTTGCATATACTATTCTAAAGTATTTAGGGAAATAAGCTGAAAATAACTTATGGATATATCATAATAAGCTGCTTCTATAAGCTCTTCAAATAGTCTAACAAGTGTTTATTCAAGTAGATATGTTCAAATAAGTCATCGAAACAGACTTCTATATTTTTGTAATTGGCAGCATATTGATTGAAGTATTTTTTAATAAGAACATGTTATTATTAACTGTTGTTGGGGACAAACAAATGAATCCACATGATCAAAATTTAAAATTTATCGCTGTATTACTCATGTTCAATAACTATAGTTATGTGCTTGACAGAATAACAGGGTAATTTAGCTGTAAAATTAGATACATTTTGATATTTATCTGTTGGTTCTTGATTTCTCCTGTCTTTATGATCCTTGCAGCAACCAAGACCAGTCGCGTGTTCATCTTGCAACTCAAAAGGGCATATTGAATGCAAATGGTGTGGAGGTACTGGTTTTTTGGTTCTTGGTGACCACATGCTCTGTGAAGTTCCATCCAGAAACACTACTTGTATTATTTGCACTGGAGAGGTACATTTATGTGGAATGAGTAATCTGAATTCATTTTACCTATGCAACTGAACTAACTTGTAGTGTTATTCACTGCACTTTCCGCATAGAACAGTTTGCCAGAGATTTGTTCTGTTGTTAATTTGTTGTTATTCACTCTTTAGGGATCAATGTGCTGCTCAAATTGTCAAGGAACGGGTTTTCGTGCAAAGTGGTTGGAAGAACCTCCAACATCCTAGATGAAAAAATACTACTGAAATGGTCGACATATGTTTCAAGTTAGGAGGATTGAAGTTGTGTTACACCACCTGCTGCATCTGTCTGACTGGTGCAGCATTCACTTTTGTTTTTTCAGCACACGCCTATTATGTTGTTGTATTTTTCTTTGTATAATAACATGTACAAGTGTAACTGTTTTACCAAATGAAACGAGTATTCTGAAACAACAAATGTAGGTTTCAGTTTCAAACATGTAAATGCCAAGCTTCCTATACGAACACAATATATGAAAGTTGTTTGATTTTGTAAGGAACGGTTCAGTTAGAATGTAGTTAAAAAATTATACTGGTTTTTATGTATAATGTAATTCTTTGCACTAATGATGTTCTTTATTTCTTTTATCTTTCTAACATTGTCAATGTATTATTTATTCTTGACCTCTTTGCGACCAAAGTACAGTAAAGTACTCAATTCTTCGCTTTAAAAATAAAAAGAAATACTGGCAGACCTTGACCTCACCAGAAAACATCTTTAAAAAAGTTTTTCTTCTATTCCCTGTTTGGCCAAATTATCAGATGGATAAAACACCACATGTCATCCAACCATAATACAAACTATAAGTTTCTCACAATCTCCTATGTACCCTAATAAAGTTTGTTGTATTCATTGCAATAGCTGTTGAACAGGCATATACTCCAACAGAGCACAAGGATGCAGATGCTAACAAGAGGACTTTCCATTGTCTCCCAGAGACCAGAATTGCCAATGCAGCCAAGGCAACAACCACAGCCGAAAGGACGTTTTTCCAAGTTTGAAAAGCTTTGATGACAGTACTACATCTTTTGCAATGTATTACATGTCTGAAATATCTATTTGCTAAATTTGGAGCATGCATTGTTCCGATGCCTCCTTTTGCAGGCGAGGAAGCTGATTGTCCTGCAACAAGTCCGGCAGGTGCATGTTCAACCACAGCAGGCTCTTTAGGCAAGGAAATAGTGCTGTGGCCGAAATGATATGGCATTCCGTGTCCCACTTTATCCATCCACTTTCGGTATTCGGCAACCCATGTGTCTGATGATTTTAAATTGAGGTATAACTCCTTTGTTGGAACCTTCTCTTTCAAAAGAATTTCATTTTGAGATGATAAGAATCCCATGTCTTGCTCCAAAACCTTACTTGCATTCTGATGAAAGTACCATTCCGGAAACAGTTTCATTAATGGAGATCTTTTGGTTGTTCCAAACCTTACTATCAACATAGATTTCCCTTGCCCTGTTGGTCTACAGAGGAACAAACCACTGAAGTGGTTTATTTCACCATTTTTACCTATGATTTCCCCGTTATTTTGTACAACACAAGGAGCCTCAAACCGTAAGAAGTTAGGCTTGGAACCACTTTTCTCTCGTCTCCACCAACCTGCAAAACCTCTATCAGTTCGTTCAGTCACCTCAAAAACTAGAGGCTGCGCATCTTCTCTTTTTGCAGCCTGAGTTGTTCTATCGTGTGAGATAGGAATATGAGCAGGATCCATCAAATTTTCCAGCAAAATAGAATGGTCATATGGGAGTTCATGAGTTGTTGAAATATCTTGAAACCCTGGCCTCGCAAAGTTCTCAAACCAAGGTATTTTACTTAGATTTGGAGGTGTCTTTGGAGACATCCATACCCAAATAACACCTTGAGAGTCCCTCACCTCATATGTTTTAACACAGGCTGATTTGGGAATTTTTGCATCAGCCGGAAGCTATTGAAATCAGAGAAAACAATTACTTATTAGCATCATGTGTTGCTACATAGTGAAAAAGGTATATGATTAAGGTGAGAAAGGTACCTGAGGTATCTTGACACATTTTCCCTGACCTTCGAATTGCCACCCATGATATAGGCATTCAAGCCTTCCATCAATCAACTGGCCTTCAGATAGTTTTGCTAGCCTGAATCATACAAAAGATAAGGCCAGAGACAAACATTTTGAAAAGGATAAAAAAAGTATAAGCAACCTGTGGGGACATCGATCTTCATAGCATTGAAACTGATGATTACCATCTCGAAACAAAACAATGTTCTTGTCATACACTTTGAGACCCAATGGTGCATCATGTGGTACATTCTTAGTGAGGTACAAAGGGTACCATTCCTCTGTCCAATCATAATCTGCAACCTCTTGCTCACTGGAAGGTCTTACTAGAACTTTCTGATCTTCTTCTTCATCAAGTAAAGTTCCAGTTTTGATATCTGTTGTGGTGGCGACACACTCTGATTGATTCCTTCTTCTTGATGACAAGGCTTTGCTGAAATTGGAAGATGGGTTAGTAGAAAGGAGTGTTTTTTTGGATGGTGGAGATGAAACATGCAGAGCAAAACGGCTTTTTGTGGAGAGAAGAAATGAATTCACCAATGCCATGGAGTGAAATTAAAGAAAGTACAATCTGAAGAGACACTTTCAGGTGGGTGTGATGTTACAAAATTCGTGTGCATTCATAGCCACATATAATATATATGATTTTACCTTAAAAATGAAATGACACGTAGTACAATTCCAATTCACACGCCGAAATTTTTTTTGTAAAAATATAATAAAATTATAAAAAGAAATATTTTAGCATAATCCAATTCGACCAAATGATTCTTTTCTGTGGGCAACATGGGTTCTTAGCCTAATGGAATTTGTATTTAATCTTTAGGTTCATGAGAAGATTGTTTGTCCGGGAGTTTGATCAGGTAATTAGTTTTACCTCAGTAAACTTGATTTAGATTTGACATTTAATTGTTTTGACAATTTGGAAATTTCGTAAAGTTAATTTCTTTAGTAAGCCAACGACTATGAAAGAATTAGTATATATGTGATATTTTTCTTTCTTAGAAGTGGCTTTTGGACAAGATTTCATGTCACTCCTACATATTTTATGAGTGGTTGAGGACACATTCTTTTGCAGTAAAGCCCTTAAAAAATCTATCTGAAGGAGTAAAATATTCTTTTGCGCGAAAGCCCTTAAAAAAAATCCACCTGAAGGTTTTACTCATTCTAGAAACAATTAACATCACCTCCAGAGTTACTAACATCGACTGAGCTATCAATGATCACTAAAAAAATCAAGAGAGGATATCTCAGTAATAAAGGAACTATTTTCGGTATTTCAATGTCTACCACCCTAGTGCGTGAAGAAGCATTATTTATGCCATCTCCACTAAAAAAATTCACAAATGCGATGTTCAGGTTTCCTATGTTAGTCATGACAAAGCAATAAATAAGAATAATTAAAAAAGAAAAAAGGAAGTAGCAATCGTTAGTTGGTTCATTGATGACTGACCCTAAATTTGGTAGGGAGAACCACAGTTTGATCCCCGCAACTGCGATTGGGAGGGAGCTGGACCCACTTGATGCTAGAACTGACCTCTAAACTGGACTAAACTAGTGGTAATAAATCAAAAATAAAAGAAAAAAGGAAGTGTTATGTCAAGAAGATTGCAAATTTAAGTTGAATGGCCAATAGTAGGACCACTAGAAACCTAATAATGTTGCCTAAATGTGGGAGTGAAGATCAAAGAAAACAAACAACAAATCACTTGCAAAGGAGAATTTGCAAGGAAAGATGGAAGAACATGAACATGAGACAAAAAAATCAAAATACCAACTTATGGATATGCAAACACCCCCTCCCCCTTATTGATAATCAAGGAAAGCATACCTACGACTAAGAGTATGAAGAGTAGTAGGAGGATAAATCAATGACTTAGGAGTGACCTCAATGTCATACGACAGTTGAGTAAACTTGAATGCTATAACATTTTCATCAATCCCTTATCCTAGGAGCCTACAATCACATAGATGCAATTAAATGTGAAAGGTTTCGGTTACAATGCAAGTAATTAATGCGCATATTTTTGAGATGATCTACTTCCACTCAACGTGTCTCCAACCTCGACTCCAAGATAGAGACCTGCCAGGATGCATCGAGGCGGCTAGGATGGTCGGTTTCAAAGTTTTCTTCACAATCCTAACTTCATAAATGATAGTAAAGACTTGAGAGACAACTTTTATGTGTCAACCAAATGGTCCAACAAGACTGAATCAACTCTAACGGCCTAATCCAGAGTACTCTCGCACTCTTGCAAAGGAGCACGAATAGGGAGACCTTCCCTAGAAAACCATACAACAAATTCGGTTTGTCCCATCATCAGCCTTGGATTTGACTAGATGGTCCCGCACCTCACACCAGGCCAAGCAAGAGCGTACCTCACACCAGGTCAAGCAAGAGCGATTTTACCCACCCATCGTAAGTTGGAGTGCTAACCTTAGAAATATGGCAGGTACACCCCACTTTACTGCATCGCAAATTCGCACCATCATACATGAAGAGCTCTATGTATTCACTTCATCCATCTTCTATTACGTATCAGAATATTACCCTAATAAAAACCACAATATTTTTTTCTCATAACCTCTCTCAAACAATCTCGCTTACAAGTGTTTATGCAAGTTCATATGCTCAAATAATCCAATCCTGTATCAAGTGAAGGATGCCATATTATAAAATTATAAAATTTGTCTCTTAATTGAGTGCTTAACAGAGTAGTTTAGCTGTAAAATCATATACATTTTGATATTTATCTGTTGGTTCTTGATTTCTCCTATCTTTATAATGCTTGCAACAACCAACGCCAGTCGTGTGTTCATGTTGCAACTCAAAAGGGCATATTGAATGCAAATGGTGTGGAGGTACTGGTTTTTTGGTTGTTGGTGACCACATGCTTTGTGAAGTTCTATCCAGAAACATTACTTGTATTATTTGCATTAGAAAGGTACATTTATGAGGGATGATTTAATCTGAATTACAGCATAGAACAATTTGAAAGAGAAACTTAATCTGTTATTATTTTGTTGTTATTCACTCTTCCGGGATCAATGTGCTGCTCAAATTGTCAAGGAACAGACTTTAGTGCAAAGGGGTTGGAAGAGCCTCCTACATCCTAGATGCAATACAGTAATACTATCGAAATGGTCCATATATGTTTCAGGTTGGATAAAAACACCAACCATTATACATACCGTAAGTGTTCCATTGGAAAGGGATTTGTTTACAACTTGTTGCTCACAATCTCCTATGTATCCTAATAAAGTTTGTTGTATTTATAGCAATAGCTGTTGAACAAGCATATACTCCAACAGAGCACAGGGATGCAGATGCCAAAAAGAGGACTTTCCATTGTCTCCCAGATACCAGAATCGCCAATGCAGCTAATGTAACAACCACACCTGAAAGGACGTTTTTCCAAGTTTGAAAAGCTTTGACGGCGCTACTACATCCTTTGCAATGTATTACATGTCTGAAATATCTATTCGCTAAATTTGGAGCATGCATTGTTCCGATGCCTCCCTTTGCAGGCGAGGAAGCTGATTGTCCTGCAACAAGTCCGGCAGGTGCATGTTCAACAACGGCTGGCTCTTTAGGAAATGAAATAGTGCTGTGGCCGATATGATATGGCATTCCATGTCCAACTTTATCCATCCACTTTCGGTATTCGGCAACCCACGTGTCGGATGATTTCAAATTGAGGTATAGTTCCTTTGTTGGAACCTTCTCTTTCAAAAGAATTTCATTTTGAGATGATAAGAATCCCATGTCTTGTTCAAAAACCTTGCTTGCATTCTGATGGAAGTACCATTCAGGAAACAGATTTGTTAATGGAAATTTCATCGTTGATACAAACCTCGCTATCAACATGGATTTCCCTTGCCCTGTTGGTCTACAAAGGAACACACTACTAAAGTGGTTTACTTCACCATTTTTACCAATGATTTCCCTGTTATTTTGTAGAACAGAAGGAGCCTCAAACCGTAAGAAGTTAAGCTTAGAACCATCTGTCTCTCGTCCCCACCAACCTGCAAAACCTCGATCAGTTCGTTCAGTCACCTCAAAAACTAGTGGCTGTGCTTCTTCTCTTTTTGCAGTTGGATCTGTTCTATCGTGGGAGATTGGAACATGAGCAGGATCCATCAGGTTTTCCAGCAGAATAGAATGATCATATGGGAGTTCATGAGTTGTTGAAATATCGAAAATCCCTGGCCTCGCAAAGTTCTCAAACCAAGGTATTTTACTTAGATTTGGAGGTGTCTTTGGAGACATCCATACCCAAAGAACACCTTGAGAGTCCTTCACCTCATATGTTTTAACACAGGCTGATTTGGGAATTTTTGCATCAGCTGGAAGCTATTGAAATCAGAGAAAACAATTACTTACTATTAGTATCATGAGGCTACATAGTAGTAATTAACATAAAGGTTTAGGTGTGAAAGGTACCTGAGGTATCTTGACACATTTTCCTTCGCCTTCGAATTGCCATCCATGATACAGGCATTCAAGCCTTCCATCAATCAACTGGCCTTCAGATAATTTTGCTAGCCTGAATCATACAAAAGATAAAGCCAGAGACAACCATTTTGAAAGGAATGAAAAAAATATAAGCAACCTGTGGGGACATCGATCTTCATAGCATTGAAACTGATCATTACCATCTCGAAACAAAACAATGCTCTTGTCATACACTTTAAGACCCAATGGTGCATCATGTGGTACATTCTCAGTTAAGTACAAAGGGTACCATTCCTCTGTCCAATCATAATCTACAACCTCTCTTTCACCATTGCGTTCTTGCTCACTCGAAGGTCCAACTAAAACTTTCTGATCTTCTTCAGCGTCAAGTAAAGTTGATGTAGCTTTGATATCTGCCGCAGTGGTCCTTCTTCTTGAAGACAAGGCTTTGTTGAAGTTGAAATTGAAATTAGAAGATGGGTTAGTAGAAAGGAATGTTTTTTTGGATGGTGGAGGTGAAACATGCAAAGCAAGATGGGTTTTTGTAGGGAGAAGAAATGAATTCACCGACGCCATGGAGTGAAATCAAAGAGGTAGCACTAGAAACTGATCAAGGGAAGAAAAAAAAGAGACTTTCGAATCGGGTTGGGTGTATGGTTACAAAACTCGTGTTCCATTCCAAGCCACATAATACTTATGATTTTATGATGTTTTGACATACATAGTACCAGGGTGGATAGGACCCGCTCAACCGAACTAAATAATTCAAATGGGATGAATGAACATCTGAATCCCCAATTAAACATCTCACTTCCCAAAAGATTTGAAAAGACAAAATTATTCAAATTCAAAAACTTATTAAAAATTCTAAATCTTTGGTACTGATGAGAATCAAGTGTGAGAAAGAAGTGTCACATTGATTAGAAAAAGAAAGATCGAGCACTATATAAGTTAGAGAACTCACACACCTGTGACCTTAAGGTTTTAGGTGGATATGTGGTGTGCCTCTCACAAAATATGTGGTGTGTCTCTCACAAACACAAAATACCTTTGTGAGAGGCACGCAGGCGACGAGTAGAAGGTGTTCTGTTGGCAAGTGTGAGGAAGAAGTCTCATATTGGTTATGCATGCAGGCTATGGGTAGAAGGTGTTTCGTTGGCAAGTGTGACGAAGAAGTCTCAGGGAAAGATTGAACACTATATAAGTGAGATTGAACACTATATATAGGTGGTGCGCCTCTCACGAAGGTGTGTCCCAAATAAATGTCCCCTCCTCAAAATTGCGAAATTTACGGTATATTTATGAAATTTTCGTTACATTATACTGGAATTTTTAAAATATTTGATATATTTGAATAAAAAATTTTGAAAATTCCTGTTAATATGTATCTTTTGTACCCAAAATTTTGAAATTTCAGAGCTTAACAACATGTATAGGAAATTTCGGAATTTCCGATAGTTCATATTGTTTTGAAAAATACCGGAAATTTAAAATTTCTGGTAAAACATATTTTTCTAATTTTTTCAATGTTTCAGTGAAGACCAAAGCCAAAGAGGGTTTTGTTACGGGTAGGGTGGCAGATAGAGCGGAAGCTCAGGCTCAAGCTGACGAGGCACAGACTTCTAAGTTATGGGCTAGACGACGTCCTCCGACCGATGCTCACCGAAAATTAATGGCAAAGCAACATACAGAATTCCGCGCAACCCGTCGTCGAGAACTTAGAATTTCTACCGCTTGGGAGGTACATATTCCTGCTACTGTTCATGTGCCTAAGGTTGAGCCGATGGTTGAGCAACATATTGAGGATGTTGTACCTGATGTGGAAGACTTTGCTAAGCCAGCAATTGAGTCGACAGTAGAGCAGGTTATGGAGCCGGGAACTGAGGAGATTGTGGAGCCGGCAATCGAGGAGATTATAGAGTTGGTTAAGAAGGTCGTTGTGAGCGATTTGATGAGGTGTCCCCCGCTGATACAGACATCTCGACTCGGGCGTTTATGGAGCCATCAGTTCACACTGATGGAGGGTTTCCAGAAGGACCTACAGATAGGTCAGTACTGACAGGATTTGTTGACCATGTCGCTTATAGGATATGGTATGACGAGGTATATATTTTGTTTTATTTAATTGCATGAATATGGATTTTCTTTAAGTGTTTGAAAGATGATGTAATTTATTTTTTATTCTTACAGGAGCGTCCAGTGTTGAAGGTCGCTTCTCATGGTTCAAAGTTGAAGAACTTCCCAGAGTGTCATATGCCTGAGGAGGTTAGTCGTATTGTTAGAGATTTCCATTTCTTGGAGTTCGCGCATTGCTCCTTGACCATGTTTGACGCATCTATGTTGTTTACTTTAGTTGAGCGGTGGCACCCAGAGGCATCATCATTTCATCTTTCATTAGTGGGATGACTATCACATTAGATGATGTCGATGCGTTATTTCACATATCGGCCGTTGGTACATTTTTTACACCTCCTCATATTAATCAGGTGAAGACGGTGTGCATGGTGATGGATGATTTGGAGGTATCTAAGACGAGGGTTTAACCAGGGATTTCACCTGAGGATACTGTGGTTAAGGAGATTATACGCGGAGCTTGTGGAGGCCTATAGGTACCAAGCTGCCGCTAGGGCGTGCATGCTACATTTGATTTCATGCACTCTCTTTGCAGACAAGTCTAAAGTTAACATAGATGTTCGCCACTCCTCTTTGTTTAACACACTTGACACTCCATGTTGGACTTGGGGAGTGGCCGCTTTGACCATGTTGTACACGAAACTTGATGTTTCTTCTCATCTTGAGACAATGCAACTTGCTGGTTACCTTATCCTGTTATAGGTATACTATAATTTACTTGATGGTTTTTACTAATTATTTTGGTGTATTTGTATGATGGTTTTTATTTATGCGGTGTTGGATATACGAGCACTTCCCTCACATTTGTGAGAGGGAGATCCAACGTGGCTCGCTTACTCTTCTCTCTAAGATGAAATTGTAAAAGTTTTGCACTTGATTAATAAGAGACACATATTCACGGTCCTCTTGTTCTTCCATTCTTGGGCACAAATGGGTAACTCTACGTCTTTGTAGGGGCGAGTGGTACGATCGTTGAATGTCAAATGATTCTTGCCTTTATAAGGTATGAGATTCTTATTGCGTAAACCTAACTTCTTGAAGATGCTAATGTACAAGATATCACAAGAACTCTCGTTGTCAATAAGGATCCATGACTCATAGCGTTTTGTTATAGCAACAATTAAGATCCATGGAAGCTTCAAATTAGGAATCTCATCCACCTTTTTCGTTGTCCAAGAACTCTAAGGCAGACTTGTCTTCTTCCTACCCCCTAGCTGCCATAGGCGATCTCGAAGAGCCTTGTGGTGGATGCTTTTGTTTATTTCTCCCTTGCTAGAAGATCTATTACCGATCAGAAAGACAACGAGTTAAGAGGATGATCTTGAAGTTAGAGAACCTGCGACATTTTAGGCATTTGGATCGAACATCGTCCTCATCTTTTGAGCGAGATTGTCGCTGCAATTCATGGTTTTAGAATCAAAAGGATTTGATTGTGGAAATTGGTGAGAATGAAAACTCGATTTTCAAAGGCGACACCACAGTTCCATAATGGAGCCACAAATAATGAAGACAAAAGTGTATATTCTACTGGTGCGGTGGCTCGTGCTCTTTGGAGCAGCAAAACATAGTGCGATGGTTAGTACTCTCCAATAGCGGCGTAATACGCTAGACTTGCAAGGTTAGTACTCCCAAGCTTAAGTCAATAAGATGTGGAAAAGTGATGATATGGGTTATGATGAGAACATACATGAAAACTATGTGTGATGTAACTTATATATAAGGGGCGGTTAGAGCCAACCCTTGCTTCCTCGCGTGAGATGCGAGGGACTACTCAATTAATCTAATAGTAGACGATCATCCGAGGATGAATATTGAGTGTGAGTCTCTTGATCGCGGGTGCATCTTATATACGAGGGATGGTTAAAGCCAAATCTTGCTTCCCGGTGTGAGATGTGAGGGACTGCTTAATAAATTTGACGGTAGACGATCATCTAAAGGCAAATATTAAGTGTGAGTCCCTTGATTGCGGGTGCACTGAATCTCTAACATCTTGGCGGACGCGTCCTTGAATTGAACCTTCTTATGATCGGGCCTCTGTCCCTGAACCTATGGCCTATCTGGAACAATCTATACAATATTCTTATTACAATAAAAATGTTTAAAGGATATAGGAGCTATAAACTATTTTCATAAAAGTATAATATGGATATGAGCTGAAAATAACAGACATGTCAAAGTTTTTTCATAACCTCTCTCAAACAATCTCTCTTACAAGTCTTTATGCAAGTTCATATACTCAAATAAGTAAATCATATATTAAATGAATGATGCCATATTATCATATTTCAAAATTTGTCTCTTAATTGAGTGCTTGATAGAGTAATAACTTAGCTGTAAAATTAGATGCATTTTGATATTTTTCTGCTGGTCCTTGATTTCTCCTATCTTTATGATGCTTACAGCAACCAAGACCAGTCGTGTGTTCATCTTGCAACTCAAAAGGGTATATTGAATGCGAATGGTGTGGCGGTACATACATTGATTATATTGTTGTATTTTTCATTCTACAATAACATGTACCGGTGAAAATAACACAGATGGATAAAACACCACATGACATCCAACCATTATACAAACTATTAAGTTTTCTATTGGAAAGGTTTTTTTTTACAACTTGTTGCTCACAATCTCCTATGTACCCTAATAAAGTTTGTTGTATTCATTGCAATAGCTGTTGAACACGCATATACTCCAACAGAGCACAAGGATGCAGATGCTAACAAGAGGACTTTCCATTGTCTCCCAGATACCAGAATTGCCAATGCAGCTAATGCAACAACCACACCCGAAAGGACGTTTTTCCAAGTTTGAAAAGCTTTGACAGCGCTACTACATCCTTTACAATGTATTACATGTCTGAAATATCTATTTGCTAAATTTGGAGCATGCATTGTTCCGATGCCTCCCTTTGCAGGCGAGGAAGCTGATTGTCCTGCAACAAGTCCTGCAGGTGCATGTTCAACCACAGCAGGCTCTTTAGGCAAGGAAATAGTGCTGTGACCAAAATGATAAGGCATTCCGTGTCCCACTTTATCCGTCCACTTTCGATATTCAGCAACCCACGTGTCGGATGATTTTAAATTGAGGTATAGTTCCTTTGTTGGAACCTTCTCTTTCAAAAGAATTTCATTTTGAGATGATAAGAATCCCATGTCTTGTTCAAAAACCTTGCTTGCATTCTGATGAAAGTACCATTCAGGAAACAGGTTTATCAGTGGAGATCTTTTTGTTGCTCCAAACCTCACTATCAACATGGATTTCCCTTGCCCTGTTGGTCTGCAAAGGAACAAACCACTGAAGTAGTTTATTTCACCATTTTTATCAATGATTTCCCTATTATTTTGTAGAACACAAGGAGCCTCAAACCGTAAGAAGTTAGGCTTAGAACCATCTTTCTCTCGTCCCCACCAACCTGCAAAACCCCTATCAGTTCGTTCAGTCACCTCAAAACCTAGAGGCTGTGCATCTTCTCTTTTTGCAGTCCAATCCGTTCTGTCGTGGGAGATTGGAACATGAGCAGGATCCATCAAGTTTTCCAACAGAATAGAATGATCATATGGGAGTTCATGAGTTGTTGAAACATCTTGAAACCCTGGCCTTGCAAAGTTCTCAAACCAAGGTATTTTACTTAGATTTGGAGGTGTCTTTGGAGACATCCATACCCAAAGAACACCTTGAGAATCCTTCACCTCATATGTTTTAACACAGGCTGATTTGGGAATTTTTGCATCAGCTGGAAGCTATTGAAATCAGAGAAAACAATTACTTACTATTAGTATCATGAGGCTACATAGTAGTAATTAACATAAAGGTTTAGGTGTGAAAGGTACCTGAGGTATCTTGACACATTTTCCTTCGCCTTCGAATTGCCATCCATGATATAGGCATTCAAGCCTTCCATCAATCAACTGGCCTTCTGATAGTTTTGCGAGCCTGAATCATACAAAAGGTGCTAAACATAATAATCAACAAAAAAACCAATATCCTATTCTGAAACACATTAATAAGAACCTCATTATCAGACAAACAAGTTGAATTTGTTTATGTTCCTTGAAATCATGTTATAAAACAATAAAACCAAACACTAGAGCACTAAATATACACAGTTCAGAGTATAAGCAACCTGTGGGGACATCGATCTTCATAGCATTGAAACTGGTCATTACCATCTCTAAACAAAACAATGTTCTTGTCATACACTGTGAGACCCAATGGTGCATCATGTGGTACATTCTTAGTGAGGTACAAAGGGTACCATTCCTCTGTCCAATCATAGTCTGCCACCTCTCTCTCACCCCTGTGTTCTTGCTCACTGGAAGGTTCTACTAGAACTTTCTGATCATCTTCCCCGTCAAGTAAAGTTGATGCAGCTTTGATATCTGCCGTAGCAGTAACATACCATGATTGCTGCTTCCTTCTTGTTGATAACAAGGGTTTGTTGAAGTTGAAGTTGAAATTGGAAGATGGGTTAGTAGAAAGGAGTGTTGTTTTAGATGGTGGAGATGAAACATGCAAAGCAAGATGGGTTTTTGTGGAGAGAAGAAATGAATTCAGCAACGCCATGAAGGGAGATCAAGGAGGTAGTAGCACTGGAAGAAATGAATTTGCCAACGCTATGAAGGCTTTCAGGTGGGTGTGTGGTTGCAAAACTCGTGTGCCATTTATAGCCACATATTATTTATGATTTTAGTTACAAATTAAATTGTGATATACTCCATATTGCAAATCCAATTCACACGTAAACTGGTTAACACATTATATAGTCTATTCCGAAATTCAACATATTGTATTTTGTTAGACCATGTATAACGGGGTGTTAGTATATTTTTTCAATAATTAAATATTTGTAATTGAGTGTTAAAAATAAGATTTTTTTTTTTTAAAAAATAAATTAATTAGTGTTGAAAATATTTAATATCTTAAATGAGAAATTAAGACATTTTTTATTTCTCAAGAGAAACGGGGAGCTCCATTACTAAAGTTTTGGTTATATAAAATTTAAATTTTATAAATACGTGTCACATTTTTTAAGAACATAAATACATTATGCATCAAACTTTAGTAATGGAGCTCTATATTTCTTTTGGAAAATTGAGAGGATCTCAATTTGTTGAATGAGGAGAAAATGAGATTTGGTTTATCTCAAAGTTAATTATTTAGATTCAATTATTTTATAATATGTTAATATTTTTATTTATTTTTATTTTCACTAAAATTCATATTTTTTTTTTATAAATAGTTATACGGTTTATTTATTTGGATAAAAAAAATCAATTTTATTAAAAAATATATAAAAGAAAATAAAAATATGAAATAAAAGTGATGGAATAGAATGTTAAATTTTATTAAATAAAATTATAGTGGATAAAAATTAAATATATGTTGAATTATTAGATAGAAGAAAGAGAAGATGTTGTGAAGTATAAAAAGTGAAAAATGTGGGTATGAATATGTAAACTATTACTTATC
Organism: Vicia sativa; assembly: GCA_021764765.1. NCBI lineage: Eukaryota > Viridiplantae > Streptophyta > Magnoliopsida > Fabales > Fabaceae > Vicia > Vicia sativa. Next base: position 237,075,911 of record CM038794.1, on the reverse strand, counting down.
AATAACAATATTCTATTTTGTAAAATTTATGATTTTACTATCCAAAAAGTTTGTTTACCTTTATATCTGTATAGAACTATTTTTTTGTTTTTTAAATTTATATTCTCTCTATTATATAATATAATAATTGCCTCAACACATCATTTTACATATTAAAATAATTAAATAATATTTTTACTATAATATTTTTAATATATATTAAAAATAATAAATATTAAATTAAATAAATGATAGAATTGAAAAAATATATATTAAATAGAATTAAAAATATATATTAAAAATTATAATAATTATTTAATTTAAAACATTATTTTATTTCAAATAAATCACTGTGATGAGAGAGTATATTAAAGTGAAGATTCCTAAAGCTAAAAGTAAATTCTCCTAAAATATAATAAAAATTTATTACAAGAGATAAGATTTTTTTATTTTATTTATTTTAGTTTTGACAGTAAGATCTTTTATTTTTTAAACGGTGCTACCTTCTGCCTAATAAATTTTTTGTTGGTAGGTAACTGGTGGTAGAGGTCGATTAGTTAATGTTTGCAATTTGGAGTAAATTTTGGCAGAGGTAGTGAATGAGCTCAGGGGCAGTTTATTTTGTCCTTTTTTTATTAATGATTTTAATATATATAAAAAAATTTACAGAGAAATTTTTTATAAAAATTTCAATCGAAAATTTTGTTTAAATAATTAGTTTTAAAATATTATTTTAAATCTTTTATTTTTTTATTAAAAAAAAATTTGATATCAAAATTTTAAAATAAATTATTTAATTTTAAAACTATTTCAAATCGATTTTCATGAATATCATTTTTGAAATACAATTTTTTAAATAAATTACGATTTTGACTATACGTTGATCTTCAGTAATATATATTATGTTATAGGATCTCAAAATTTATGTTTCAATTTAGAAAAAATAAATATAATTTTTTAAAAATATTTTGAAAAAAAATTTTGAAAAGTTTATTTTAATAATACAAACAAAAAAATCAAGATGAAACAAACAAACTTTAAATCTGATTAGACTGGTTGATTGATGATTATAGAGAAAGTTAGTGATGATCTTCGTACAACCTCTGAATAAAACCTCTGGGAAGAGTTCATTAGTGGATCAGATTCGGTCTTAAAATTTAATTCCCTAGAATTTCTAGATATTGACCTAATATGGTCTTTTTGGAGAACATGGGTTCTTAGCATAATGGAATTTGAGTATGAGATTATAGGTAAAAGATTATTTTTTTTCGTATTTGAATTTTGTGTGGTTCGTAAGAAAATGATTAAATTATAGATTTTAATAATAAAATTAATAGTATTATTTATTAAAACATTTTTATTTATTATAGTTAGTAGAATAGTTGAAAAGTATAAAAGTTAATAAATAGGAATATAGTAGGGGGGAAAATAATCAATATTGTATTGGTATTCTAAAGAAACATTTATTTTTAGACATAAAAAAAATATAAATGAGACACTTATTGATCAGAATCTGAGATACATTGTCCTCAAGGATATGAGGTTTATATAATAATCTGAGGAGAGCTCTCATTGGTTGTTATCTTTGGGCCTAGATATGCGGATTCATGGATATAGCTATCCGAGCTTACCTGGTCAAATTAGGCGTTGGTCCTCGAAACTAGTCGTTATGTCGACCAAGAGGGCCTCTAACGGGCATAGTCTTTGATGAGGAGAATCGGGTTGGTCCGCTCGATGCGCGTCAGGCGGAGGGGTTTTGGCGAAGCGCAGAACGAGCAGATGATGCCCTTCAGAGGCCATTTGGCTTGGTTGGCTCGTTATAAAGCCTAAGTGTATGGTCGGCCCGACATTCATTCGGGCAGTCCAAAACACTTATTATGGGATGGGGGAGTACTTTGTTACCTTGGATACTAGGAAGGTTCCTATAGCCATCACAGATGACTATTGCCATTGGTGTCATGATACTTTTAGAGTGTAATAGATAAATTTGGTGTAGCTTGCTTTAACCTATAGGTTAAAGGTGGAGAATTCATTCTTAAAAAAAAGTTGGGAATCCTCTTAAGTTGTAGTAGTTTCTTGACTATCACTACAACATATAGTTATAATTTGGGAGAACTTTTTTGGCATAGGATCTTAGTAAATACGAGTGGGACATCTTATCTGCTTTGTTAATGTCTTATAGAATCTACATGTTTTTCGTTTTATTACGTGTAAGGTTGTTTTGGTTGTTTGGTGTATGATGTTCAGTGAGAATATGAACAACAAAAGATCTAGAATAGGGTTCAATAGACCAACTTTCTTTTAGATAATTTCAAAACATTTTAGGTCCCACATACGAAAACAAGGATTTTTGAAAAGGCGCGGAAGCAAAACACAAAATGAGAGAGTTTAGAAGCATCTCAATGAAACATTTCATATGAAATGCAGAAATGGTGCATGATATTCCAAAGGCATTTGATTGCTTTATAAGCAAGACAATCACAAGGCTTATACAAGTAACTTTGCATCAAAGTTGTTTCAAAACTCGTAGCTTATAGATTTTATCAATGGCTTAATTCAAGTCACGATACTTTAATAAGATTGACACACCATATACCTAAACTTATACATTAAATCGCTATAAGAAAAGTCTATCTTATGTGGTATACAATCAATTCAAATATACAACAATGCAAAAGTCTGGTATTTAATGATTGTAAAGTAAAAGAGTTAAGGGAAGAAGAAAAGATACACAACGATATATAGTGGTTCGGTTGTCATCCACGCATTGCCTACTCAACTTTTCAATGGTGTTATAACCATTGAGAAATAATCAAGATCTTTCACTATTTTGATAAGTTTGATACAAGCATTTTGGTTACAACGGAATATTAAACAATAAACTACAATGTTGATGCAGACACATTAAACTGCTAACAAAAAAATATCTCAAAATTGATCCAATGATTCTTCACATGCATACTAATTTTGCTACGAGTATTCATATGTAGATATCAACCCTTTGATCTTACAGATTTATTATTCTGAGCAATTGTTATGGCTAAGCATTCATTGGAAAATCCCAACTTTGTATGCAACAATATTTCTCCAACTCCACCAAGAATGGACAACTTCCAATTCCTCCTTACACACAATTAATACTTGATCTCGCCAGAGTCTTCCTTTAAGTATATTGAAACACTATTCTTGATGAATATAGAGGATACCAAACTTAATTCAAGAAACAATACATGCACCTATTATAAATAACAAACTTCACAACAACAAAAAATAGATAACCTAATGTACCACTAGTGTCCCTCAAACACTCAATCTTTAGAGGTTAGGGACCATAAACACGAAATTATGACTAAGGATGAAAATGATGAACAGTGTCCGAATATTTCACAAAATAAACTACAAGATAGGGTGTTAGTCAAGGTATAAATGAATGTGAAATAAGAACACAACACAAGGTTCTAACAGATTTCTAGATGAATCAATCTTGGCAAGGATGATATTCTTGAGCTTGATTAATCATGAAAGTCAACAAGATTAATCAACTCGCTCTCTAAATCACTCAACATCATAATATAATTGTATAAAATAGTATGGAACAAAAAAGATAATGAACTTGACATGAATTCACAATCAAGAGATTGTATATAGAAGAAGAGAAAAGATCATGGTGTAAAGAAGAACACGCTAAGAAGAGAAGACAGAGAAAATTCTCAATGTCTTTGGGTAACGTCGTAGGTTTCTCACACTTATTAATTTCATCAAACAAAAAGTTATTTATATGAAATATGAAAATGGGTCTTTGAAGCAATGCTTCAAATCAAGTGAAAATCATGATTCAAATCAATTTTGGACCCTTGAACTTGTTGAATTGAATCAAGTGAAAAATATTATTCAAATGAATTATGACAAAGGAAAAATGAAGCTTCAAAAAAGCATTTAATTCGAATCAATAGATGTACTTGATTCGTGTCACGTGAGTTTGTGATTTGAATCATGCCTATTTTATGATTCGAATCAATTCAAACATAAACGTTTCCCATATTTCACACAACTCATGATTCGGATCATATATTATGCTTGATTCGAATCAATTCACTAATATTTCAAAATTGATAACTTTAACTTGTGATTCAAGCTACACCTGTAGAAATGAAAAGAGAGTAATCTCATATGCTCAAAAACATAATACTAACAAGGATTAAAAGAGATTTATTTATACAAGTTTCTAATAGTCGAAACAATTACAAATAATAAAAAACTTACAAGCATAATGACCAAATGGAATTCAATTTACAAATATGCAAATCAAATATGATAAACAATAATCAAATGACAAAACATCAAAACACATATGACACTTAAAGCACGTAAAAAGGTATCCCATGATACTTAGTATTTTTATATGGTTTTTAGGTAGTTAGGGTGATTTTTGGTTCACCAAAGGAGTTTAACTCTGCGTTTCACGTTTTTAGAAATCTTGAGTGTGATTTGTCTTTGATTTGGCATTTAGTTGTTCATAACATTTGAAAAACTTGAAAGAAATCTATTTTTTGTTGGGAATTACACCAAATATATGGAGAATTCTAATCAATCTTGATGAACAAGATTCAATCACACTAATCGAAATCCCTTGTTCTTTACTCTTTACTTGAGTAAATCAACCAACCTTAGTTGCAAGAATTATTTTATGCAGCAATTAACAATGGAAGAAGAGAAATTAGGGTTTAACAAAATATGAAAGAAGAAGAATATTTTATGTACAGTTCCATTATGCTCACAAACTGTGATTTATTCTCTTGCAACTACAAATTCAATGTGTTACAATAATAGATGTTATTCCCTCTATTTATAATGTTAGGTTAGCTTGCTACCTAAGCCAAAGCCCACAACTATGAAAGTCCATAATATCTATTTTGGTCCAAGTCGAAATCATGTGTGAAGCAATTTGCTTCAACGCTTCGACATCTAATACAAATCAACACATATATTAGGTTATTCGACACAACCTTGTTTTTTTTCAAACAATATGCTTTGGCACAAAAAATTACATTCTTAATACTTTTCTAGTAAATAGATGATTGTGGATAAATTGTTCGATATGATGATTTTTTTATTAGGAATTTTTTTGACAAGACCTTTACTACTCCTATTTTTTTTTGTAAGTGTTCAGCCAAACATTCCATATGCTTCTTAAATCGATATACGGTTGAGGTTATAACTGGGTGTGATATAGGTTGTGATGGGTGATTTGTGATCTTTGGCTCACGACTTTCTTTCTCAATTATTTGCTATATATTAGTTTGTATTTTTTCTCTCAATTCTATTTATTGTCTTTCTTTTCTTCTTTAATTCGACATAGAGTACTATTTCTTATTTTATATTATTTTCGAATCAAACTACATAAATTGTTTAGTTCAGTTTTTAATAATCCTTTAATGAAAAATATCTAACCATCAAAGTGGTTTTAGTTTTGGTTTAAAACAATTTAACCCAATTTATATTTATAAATCGATCTTATATTTTGAACTATTTTTAGAAAAGTTGTATTCATAAATTTAAAAAATTGACTTTTTTTTATGAAGAAAAAATTATTTTTTTCATAACAATAAATTGAAAAGTTTCTTTATTTGTTTTACAAATTAAAAAATTATTTTAAAATTTTGCTTTTTTATTTTCAAGGAATTTTTTAAAAGTATTTTTAGAAGAAAAAATTAATAAGATTTGTTTGTTATTAAAAAGTATTTTTGAATACTGTCTTTTAAAAACAATTAACTAAACAACTTTAACTACTATTTTACTTTAAATTTAATTAAATAAATTATTTATAATATTTTTGACGGAATTAAATTATTTATAATATAGTACAATTTAATTTATTAATTATTTATATAATTATATTTGTTTTTAGTATAATGCAATTCAGTTTAAGGATATATTTCTTGTAGTTTTGCACAATACAAACACATCAAAACTACTATGTGGTCCACATACTCATGAGAGGTTTTAGTGTAAAAGCCAAAATGTAGGAAACAAATTGAAAAGTCTTATTGAGATTTTTATCCTCATTGTCAAACTTGGCTATATAGATGCATTATGGTAGTGGAGTAACATGTGATGTGTGGTTAGTATCTTAAAAACAAAGTTGTCCTACTTAATAATTGTTTGTTTATTAAACCCATGCTATATGTTTTCAATAGTAGTTATATGATGACAACCAATTCAGCATTTGGAGTGCACGTATTGTCATGTTTTTTTTTTTTGTTTTTTTTTTTGTCGTTGTTATTTATGGTGTATTTGAGTAAAAAAAGAAAAGAAGAAAAAAACAGTGTGGTTTGATGAAATAAAAGTACCTTGCCAACTAGCAATAATATCTATCTGCTCTTCAAATTGACACCTAAACTTTAATGTTTGAGTTAAGACTACCAGAAGATAATAACTACCCCTAGCACTAATAAGAAACTAGCAAGAAAAAACAAAAACAAAAAATTAATAAGAAGTCCGTGTTACTGCATGTCTAAATTTATATTATATATATTTTTTATTTGTCAAATTTAATTTAATTTATTTAATTAATTAACATTCATATAATTACAAATTTATAATTAAATGTCAACTTTAATTTTTTTTATATTGTTAATAGTTAGAGATATCATAAACATAAGTTAATATAAAATTTTATATTTTGACCTTTATTTATATTTTGACCTTTATTTTAATTTTGACATTTATTTTTTATCATATTATAAGGATTAAAATAAAATTTTATTTTTCCTTAAAATAAAATGTTATAATAATTATAAGTAAATTTATTAATTAATTTAAAAATATTTAAATAAAATATAAATTAATTAAATTACTATAAATAAAATGTGTCAATGAAATAAACGTGTCATTTAATTTTTAGTGTAATTTGAATTCAAACCAATGTCCATGGAATAATTTAAACCCTAGAATAATGTGGTATATATGATAGAGTAACGATCACTCACATGAAAAATTGGGTGAATTAATGTTATAAAAATAATAATAATATAAAATAATAAATGCTGTAGCTTAATTGAAAGGAGAAAATGATGGTCTAGGGAGTGTGAAAGCCACCACCTCTTCATGACCCATTTAACAAAAAAAATATTACAACAGTTTTTTGTCCAACCGTTGGGATTAATTTTGTCTTTGAAATCTATACCACTACATTTCGGCTTGTCAACAGTGAGGAAATGTGATATTCCTAACATGTCATTTCTCTAAAGGATTCTTTGAAACTGCACATAAAAACCATCCTTTCTCTTGCATTAAGCAGAACAAAAGTGAATGTCCCAAATGATATCATGGATGAAAATTACATGTTTCTGCAACCTCACTTTCAATCACAATTGTAACAAGGAGCAACATCCGACACAAACTCTGATGGAGGCAAAGATGGTATGTTCGCATGCTTTCTCTTTCGATCTCTCTATTGATATTTAAAAGTTAGTATGATTTATGAGTTTAAATTTTTAGGATTTTGCTGATATGTGTGGTTGTATTATAATGATGCTCATGGTTGAACTTTGTTGTGTTTCGTTGTAGATTATCGTGTTAGATGGTTAGCGGAATGATAACAAGCTTATAATAGGATTTGATGGTAGGTAGGTGAGGGATGATTGATGGCATTATGATGAAGAACATATGATTTGTGTTGCAATGGAAAAAAAATACAAGAAGTATGCAGTTATTATGGAAACTTCTTCCACCTTGTATTTCTTCTTCATTGCATCACAAACTAGATGAACTTCATAATTTTTATAGTTCCACGATTATTTTTAATAAAATGTGCATTCTTGTACAATTTAATATAAATTGTGATGTTGTATGCGTATTTTTTTCTTTCATGTATTTGTTTTGTTGTTGTATGTTGTTGTTGACAAATATTCTCAAAACAAAAACATAACATTGCTAAGTCACAAGAAAACTTTGCAATGTTTTGTACTTTAAATGTTCTCTAATCTATGTAAATTAACTTGATGTTTTTGTTGATATCATATATGATTGTTTATAACACTATATACAATACTTTAATTATTCAACACCCATTTTTTAATCACTTTTTATACTTCAGATCACCTTCTCTTTTTTTCACCTAATAATTCAACACAAATTCAATTTTTATTCATTACAATAATTTTGTTTGATAAAATTCAACATCTTATCTCACCACCATTCATAATACACTAAAAATCTAATCATTCGCAACAACCAATAAAATTTTACAAAGTATTTTATGGGTCTCAATCTCTCCTCATTCAACATGTTAAATATTTTTAATACTAATTAATCTACATCATTTTCAACACCCCCATTCAACAAGACAACAATCCGTTGTAAATATTCAACCGAATTAGTTTTTCTAACACCCCATTATTCATAATCTAAGTTAAAATAAAGAAAACAATTGATTTAGTGATAGGGCTGAACGGGTTTAGGAAAGTGAAAGTAAGTTTTGTTTTGCGTGCGTAGTAACAGTAAACTACCGCGGTTCAGAAACAAGAACCGATAAAACCCAAACCCTAGCTTCAGAGGTTTTCCGATCGAACTGTTGAACGATGAAGATAGCCATCGAAGGATGCATGCATGGTGATCTCGACAATGTCTACAAAACCCTCCAACACCTCGAAAAATCCCACAACACCAAAATCGACCTCCTCCTTTGTTGCGGCGATTTTCAGTCCGTGCGTAACGAGCATGATTTGAATAGCCTCGCCGTACCGGAGAAATACCGAACCATGAATTCCTTCTGGAAGTACTATTCTGGTTTGGCGGTTGCTCCTTATCCCACTATCTTCATTGGTGGTAACCACGAAGCTTCCAATTACCTATGGGAACTGTGAGTCACTTCATTCACTTTTTATTTCATAAGTGCTTTTGCTATAAGCTCTTATACCAAAAGCACTTAATTTAACTGTTTATCCAAACAGGGCCTTAATTTTATGATTGTTCTATTTTAGGTATTATGGAGGATGGGCTGCTCCTAACATATACTTTCTGGGAGCTGCTGGTGTGGTTAAGTTTGGGAATATACGAATTGGCGGGATCTCTGGAATTTATAAGCATTTTGATTATAAATCAGGTTTCTTTATTAATTGTTTATGAATTGCAGTTATTTGTTTGTGTTGCTAGCCTGCGGTTGTTACTGAAAATAGTATTGATTTGAGAAGATATATAGTAAGGAATGTGATGTTAGCTGTTTATTGGAGCAGGGCACTATGAGAGGCCTCCTTATAATGGAAATACAATTAAGTCTGTGTATCATGTTCGAGAATATGATGTTCGTAAGCTCATGCAAGTTGAGGAACCCATTGATGTTTTTCTCTCTCATGATTGGCCGGTGAACATCACTGATCATGGGAATCGTGAGGAGCTTCTGCGGAGGAAGCCTTACTTCAGGGAAGAGGTAAGAATTACGATAATTTTTTCATGTTGATTTGTAAAAGAAATTTAAGCTTTTAGTAATGACTATTATGTCGGGTGTTAGAGCTATTCATTTTTCTCGTACTTTTGGGTATCATTTAGAAGACTAAGAAAATAGTTGGTAAACTAGTCTCGGAATTCTCTTTTGTAGAAATATAAATTTATGAAAGGTAAACGGGAAGCCGTTGCAAGCATAATTGTTTTAGTGCAGTCATATAGATATATATTCTTTGAACAACATATAGCGTATAGTCTGTCAATAACAACTAATGTTTTATTTGACTCGGTGATAATTTTTTCAGATAGAGGGAAAAAGACTTGGGAGTAAAGCTGCTGCTCAACTTCTAGAAAAATTGAAACCGCGATTCTGGTTTTCGGCACATTTACACTGCAAGTTTGCTGCTCTTGTTCAGCACGGGGAAGAAGGTCCTGTGACAAAATTCCTAGCGCTTGATAAATGTCTTCCTGGGCGTGATTTCTTACAGGTATCGGTGTACAACCATAACGCAAAGGTAATTTTCTGTGGTAATTGTTTGTGTTAGTAACTATAATTGTGGTGTGCTCTGTGCCTTTAGGTTGTTGAAATTGAATCGGAGGCAGGACCTTATGAGATTCAGTTTGATGAAGAATGGTTAGCAATAACACGAATGTTCAACAATGTATTCCCTTTGACACTCAAAGGTGCAGATTTTCGGTGTGTGTGATTAAATATCATTATGGATTTAAGCCTTCAAACAAATTTTCTTTTGTTGTCTTGTTTTTTTCTTTCCTCCACCAACAAGAAAAAAATATAAAAAATAAAGCTGTATGCACTTTCTGACAGAGGTGTAAATCTTGAGATGGAAGATTGTCGCAAATGGGTTAGAAGCAAGCTACAAGATTGGGGTTGTAAACCTTCTGAGTTTGTTAGAACAGTTCCATGTTATGATCCTTCTCAAGCCGGTGTTGATGGTGCTTCTGCTGGTATGTCTCTTTGTTCCCATCACATTGTTTGCATTGTAAGCCGCAAATTTAGATTTGTTTAGCGTGTTCTCTGATTACATATATTCATGAAGTGTTTGGGCTAATTTCAAGTCCTTGCTACCTAATCATACCCTTACTTATCTTATGTTTTGTTTCCATGCATGTATGTTATAGATGCTTTATAAGATTAGGAAGTGTTGCCTATTGCATCTTTCCATCTTTATCTTGTTTATATGTTTGATTGAGGGCTTATTTGTTACCGATAAAAAGAAAGGGATTTTAGTATTCGATAATTTATAGATTATTTTTTAGAGATTTTGAAGAAAAATCTATTTTCTGTTTCTTTATGCCGTACTGCCATGTGTTATATTGCTTAAAACCTAAATATAGAAGTTTCATTTTAAAGATTGTTTATCTATTGCAGTCAATCCTCGGAATCCTCAGACAGAATATCTTTTGCGACTTCTGGAACTTCCATATCTTCTTGATAGAAATCCAGAAGCAAAGGACATGTCACCTTATCCTTCTTTAATTCCAAGAGGTAAATTTTATCATAAAATGCAAGAGAGAGAGAGAGAGGAGAAGGTTGGAGAATAATTCCTCTCTCTTTTAGTTTGCCCGCTGCTCATTTAATTCTGAATGTTTCAACTATTTACACAACTACATTTGCATTTGATGTGAAAAAGTTTAAGCTGGGTTATTTGATTTAGTTTGTGTGCAGTTGTAATTGCAAAATTTATGCTAGTAGCATGTATTGTAAGTATATAGTTTGCGACTGTCTCCTTTTTCTTAATCAAATTATTTATGCATATGATTCTAGGTCCTGGTGGTAATTATAGCGAGGACATTCCCATTGATGACGTGGATGATGACGATGATGATGATGAGGGCCTCCCACCAGCTGTTGAGGTGGAAACTGAGACTTGAATTTTATTATGTCGTTGCAATTAACATGCTGGCTAGCTGGTTACACAATATTGACTCAGGATGTACACAGGATTAGCTGGTTACAATATTGACTCAGGATGTACACAGGATTGTGGGTTTTCCATTTTTCCAATTTGCAGTCCTGTTGCATGTGTATTAATCAAACATTTGAAAAGGGGGGAAAGGAACTCTCGGGCCTTTAAAAAAGTTGGCTAGTTACACCTTAGAATGCAGTTGTGGCTATCCCATTCAATATCTAGTCTTTAGGTGATGCCTCGGGGGGAAAAAATTGAATCCCATGGTTTTGCCAATTGCATTGAAACTGCAAAACTGAGCAGGATCGATGCGAGTAAAGATCCTCCATTTTCTTTAAAAAAAATGTAAAGTTGTGTTACTATAATTGTCTATAAAGTCATTTAAATACTTACATTATGTCTCATGTCTTATAAATATTTGTTAATAAAACCTTAAACTATAGTAATGGGGGGAAAGGAGAGGAAAAAAATGGAGATATATAGTTTCTTACAATTGCCTTTTGCTCTCACCAAAGCAATTGTTGAGTAAATTTGTTCCATATCTAGGGATTTGACATTTTTTGGCATTGGTCCTATTTGAGGTCTGCCCTTATACCCAAAGATCAGATACCAGCTCAACGTGCCTTGGAAAACACAGGTAAATGGCAGAAGAAAAATTTGAAATATAGCCAGAGTTGAAAGACAAGTTTTTTTTTTCAAATAGAAAAATAAAATTAGAAGGAAGAAATAGATTAATTGGAAAGACGGTAGAATGTCAAGCTGTCGCCCTAATAAATTAGGTCTTGGCATAGATTTTGAACTTGAGTTTAGCCATCTAAATACCCCATTTTCTGAGATTTTAAGAATTTATTTTCCTTGCTAAGCTATTTTACTTGCTTGAAAAAATCACAATAATAAATGTTTATTTCTGGGTTTAGAAAGGGCTTAGAAATCTAGGCCTAAGGAAAAAAAAGAGAGCAAGTAATCAAACCTTGTCAATAGGGCTAGAGAGTCTAAATAGAACAGAATGGCTGCATCCCACAGTTTATACTTCTCACGTCTCATCTTTTTGTATATACTATCATCTAGCATCAAATTAGGTAACAAACTAGCATGCTACAAGTAAAAAAAAACTTGTGTGCTAATTCTCTTCCTATAATCTACAAATTCACCAAACTAGGACTCTTCAAGTACACTTCATTCTCATTGCTGGTGAGCCAGGTATGCTCCTGGTTCATCATCCTTGTATGAAAAAGCTGGATTTGACTTTCATTGTAAATTTATTACACATTTATTGCCATACTTCCCAAAAAATAATTGAAACAAACTTAAACTTTGATTCCTTCACCAGTTTGTCATGACTCATGTGATGTTACTATGTTACAACAAGACCCCATTCTAAATACCAATCCAATCCACTGGCCAATCATACATTATTGTCCAGCTTGATTCCACTCTCATCTTTCAATTTTCTGTCGGCCTTTATGATAAAAAAAATTTAAGTCCTTTGTCGATGAAAGTGTTAAATCAAAGTACATATTGTAACTGTAACCAAATGTCAATTCTCCAGCATTTCATTCATTCTAGTAACACCATTTCTCAAAAACACGTGCCTGCAGTTATTGTTACTACCACTACAAGTCACCTATTATAAAGAGTTGCCAGAATAACATCAAAATAGTCCTAATGGAACCTCAAAGGAAAATGTATATGACCAAACCTTTCCTCTATGTAATTAATGACTTCACCAAACTACATAAATGTAGTTTTAAATAACTACAATTTTCATTGATACGATGGTACCACCTATATATTTCTTGTATGATTATGTTTGTGTGTTTCACTATCTAGTCAAGAGTAGTAAAATATTCTGAACACTGCCCTTCAGGCACTGCTTTGAACCTCCAGATAAACACTTAAACGTTTGGTTCTATGGAGACAACAAAATCAATGTTTCTTTCCATACTTATCTGTTGTTGTTATGTTTCATCTGTTACGGCTGCTCTCTCTTTCGACTTTTATGCTGCTGCTTGTCCGAATGCTGAATTGATGATAAGAAATACAGTTAGTTCAGCTTCTTCTAATGATCCTTCCGTTCCGGGGAAGCTTCTTCGCTTGCTTTTCCATGATTGTTTCGTAGAGGTTAGTCGTCAACACCAAATAATTTCTTTCATGTTCATGAATTGTTTTCCTATTTATTTCCAATTTTCCCCAAGCTTTGCATGATAGCTTATGAGGACTGTTTATACTATAAATGCGTAATTAAGCTGTTTATCCAGATAGTGAGCTACTTGATGTGAAAGTCAAATTGGTTTGGTTTTGGGATCTTTGTTATTTCCTCCACTTTAGTCCTTGTTCAGGCGTCCGGCCCTAAATGCGGGGTGGTTTTGAGAGTTTCATATTGACTAGAGATATGACTTAGATAGTGCTTGTAAGGTTTGACTAGTCCTAATCTTACAAGTTATTTTGTAGGAATAAGTCAGAATTTTAAGATTTGAAGTTCTGATGACGTTGGAGGTTGCATGCAATAGCAAGCTATGTAACATCCATCAATACTTTATATTGAAGATGTGTCTGATGTCCTATACGTGTCAGTGTCATGTTTGTGTCAGTGCTTCATAGATAATAAGAGAATCATAATTGGACACTGTCGGATTTTTTCAATTTGATTGAAGATTGAGATGGTCTATTTGATGCAATAAGATGTTATTTATTTGAAATGCAGGGATGTGATGCATCTTTGATGCTACAAGGGAACAATACAGAACAAAGTGATCCAGCAAACAGGTCTGTTGGAGGATTTTCTGTTATAGAATCAGCAAAAAGACTTCTTGAGATCTTCTGCCCTGGAACTGTTTCTTGTGCAGACATAGTTGCTTTAGCAGCCAGAGATGCAGTCGAAATTGTAAGTTCACCATCAAAATTCTTATATAATCCTTCAATTCTACATTGACTGATAAGGCACTTGGCGAAACAGGCTGGAGGACCAAGGGTTCAGATTCCTACAGGTAGAAGAGATGGAATGGTTTCACTTGCTTCAAATGTTAGACCAAACATTATCGACACTAGTTTTACTATGGATGAGATGGTCAAGCTCTTTGCCAATAAAGGATTGTCCTTACTTGATCTTGTCATTCTTTCAGGTTCACATTCTTCGTCTAAGTCCCAAAATAATCGCAAGTTTTTAACGAAGTGTTACATACTTAGTGCTAATATATTTAAGCTTCACAGGAGCTCATACAATAGGATCAGCTCATTGCAACACATTCAGGTCGCGGTTCCAACAAGACTCCAACGGAACTCTTAGGCTCATTGACCAGACCATTGACACTAATTATGCAGACGAGCTAATGAAACAGTGTCCGGTAAATGCACAACCATCCGTGACAGTGAACAATGATCCTGAAACATCTATGCTGTTTGACAACCAGTACTACAGAAATCTTCTAGCTCACAGAGTTCTGTTCCCGTCTGATTCGGTTTTGATGAGCAACGTTAACACAAAGAAAATGGTGGAGGATTTTGCAAATGATCAACAACTTTTCTTTGTCAATTGGGGTGCTGCGTTCGTGAAGCTAACTAGTGTTGGCGTTAAGACTGACGAGGACGGCGAAATTCGTCGTTCTTGTACAGCAACTAATGTATAAGTGTGCATTAACAAAGGTTATGAAAAAATATCCTTTGTGGTTTGTACATTGTTTTGCTTGTCTTGTTTTTTTGTCAATTATTTGTTGTCCTCTCCTCTATTCATTGTGGCATAATTTGAGCAATATGAAATCTTAAAAGTTGATAATGGTTCATGTTTTCTCTTAACATAGATAATGATGACTCATATACATCTCTTGTAGATTAAGAATATTTTCTCTTATACCTTTTTTTTTTGTCTCTTCTACAAATGCCAATTTGTCCAAAGATGGAAAAGAGTAAGAGTGAAGAAGAGATTACATATGAAATTTACTAATTTGTTTGGAAAGGGAGAGAACATTAGTAGAGTGAAGAAGTAAACAAAACATGAATTTACTAATTTGAGGAAGATCCAAAACTATGATTGTGTGACTTGAAAGTAACATAGTTGAGTGATATAGGTTTCTTCATGAAAAAAAACTATAAAAAAGAAAGTTTAAATAAGTAAATGCAAACAAATTTTTGATGTTATTGATTTTTTAATTTGTTTTATTTAAACATAAATTACATATTTACATATATTTAAATAAGATAGACATAAATTAACAAACTAATTGGAAATTAAAATCTAAAAATAAACTTATGACACACTACAAAGAAGACTTAAGTGATTTTTTTTTTAAATAACAATGTATTAGAAATAATAATACACCAATAACTATCTTTTGGAAATAGTTATATAAATATTCATACTTCAGAAAAATCGTTTGAATAGTTAAGTTAAATGAGATGACACGTCTATTCAAAAATATAAGGGAGACGCCATATGAGATGACGCCTAAGTGCATTTTATTTGCTCTAAGCGTCATATGACGCCTAAGTGCAAAACTTTGTATTTTTTATAATTAATAATAAATAATTTTTGAGCAAATGAAACTTCAATTTTCAATAATAATAAAATGATTACATAATGGGAATAAAAGATAAATTATTTAGTTGTCTCAGGGAACTCGATAACGATCTGTGGTTCCGCACTCACGTGTTCGCTTTACTCGTGGTACGTTTCGGCGATTTTTCTATTGCGGTTGGGTTAAAGGCCCTACGAATTTAATGCATTTAGAATCCATGAAATCCGTAAGATCAACATATTCAGAAGTTCTGCTTTCAAACAGTTGGTTACCCATACCCTCAAAGTTTGATCTTGTTGGTGGGGGTGGGATTCCATCGGTGATCGATAACACTAGTCGTCTGAATAAGTGATTAAAAAGAAATGAATCACGTGGTATTTGTTCTTGGTACTATGATTGCGTGTGAGACATGTGTGTATATTGTGTGTATTGGTATTGGTTTTGAGTTTGGGGTTGAAGTTGGGTGCTTGTGGATCTGTATCGTCATAGTGTTTGGTGGGAGGTTGATGTGTGTTGGGTTTGTTGTTTGATGATGTATGATTGTTGGTAGTGTTGTTGGAGAATTGAGGATGATGTCCATCGTGTGCGTGGGTCGATCAAATACCTCAGATTAATCACAAATATTCCAGAGTTAGTAATCGACCTGTACTAATTGATATATTTATGTGTCGCATAACATGGTTCGCGGGATAAATATGGAAATTTAACAAGAGATGGGTTCGCCGAGAAAAAAAATACCCATCTCTTGTGAAAATTATGAGATGTCATGATGAATAAATTAGAGAGAAAGTGAGAAAGTGTGAAGAATGATGGAGAAGTTAATGTTTATTTATAGAAAATGCATGTACACGTAGGAGCCATATGAGATGGCGCTTCCTCCCAAAAATAGAGTGCATGTGTCATCTCACATGGTTTAAGATACTGCACACGCCATGTGAGATGACACCTACATGTTAATTTAGGTGGATGCGACATCTCATCTGACTATTATTTGTTGGTATTTTCTTAAAGTTATTTAAGTAATTTTTTCCAAAACTTGATTATTTTTTATTATTTAAAAAAAAATCGATTTAAGTTATATATTCTTTTAAGTCATTAGAAAAACTTAATTCGACCTACTCTATTCCGACCCTAGTCATATACATAATTATATTATATAATTATTTTATTTTTAGATAAACTCTTCTGATTTGACTTAGTTTACAAATAGATTCTAGCCAAATAAAATATAACTTTGTGAGAAAAATATAAGTAAAGAGACAAAATAAGTGAGAAAACTATAAAGAATAAAAAATGAATCTGATTCGCCAACTTCTTGCTATTGGACTCTTCCATAAAGCTAGAATAATTGACAACTGAAAATTGTTATTTATATTACATTCACACTCATATATATAGATGATATCGGAAAGCAATATCGATTCTTATGTCTAAAAAACAGCTGAAAATGACTACTAGTATCAATTTTTATGTGTCTAAATAACATTGATGAAAAATTATTATACTCGAAATCGATTAAAGAACAATATTTAAGTCCTGAAAAACAAGTGGAAATAATGTAAATAATAGCAGCCGTTAGTCCATGATCCAAACAAAACCACCTGTATCAAGAAAAAGAAAACAATCAAACTAAACCATTTTCTTAATTATACTAGTACTAGTATTTTGTATTGAAACCCATTGATAATTAGAAACACAATTAATTAATTTTTTCAAGCTGAAATTGTGATGCATGAATACTAGACAGTATTTAATGGAGTCCATAAAGAGTAGCAGCTCAGGTCAAAAGTCCTAGATCAAATTATGCTGCTTTTTTGTGCTACTTTTCTACCATTGAATTCACAACCTAAAAGATTCACCACCCACCCAAAATGTACACACATGACAAAACAAAAAACAATGCCCATAATAATAATACAATATCTAAAATTCTAAATACACAGTACATGATCAAATTGTCAAATTAGAAAAAGAAAAACAAATAATAATTTCAACAAAACTCAAATATTTATTTTATGACTCCTCCCTATGAGACAAAAATTACATAAGAATGATTTTTAATTTTCACTTTCACTCGAGTCAGAAGCACCATGATGATTCACCTTAGCAATCCCTATCCTTGGCGCATCCACAATAACACAAGCAGAAGACATTTCCATTTGACAAACCCTAACCGCTCCGATCAACTTCTCCGGCAACTCCTCCTCCGTCTGCGCCTCCACAACAAACCCCATATCAATCGTCACACTCGTCACGTATCCCAACGCAAGGCGCAGGATAGCATTCGCTATTGCGCTACTTCCTATATCGACGTCGATTTCCAAGTAGTTAGGTCCTCTATGATAGTGACACGTCAGCGCTTTCCCTAACAAACACGCGCTGTAGTTACCTACAGCTTTTTTCACTATCCACGGTCCTTTTACGATCCGGTTCACTAGCTTGAACCGCTGGTTTCGAAACGAGTCGTCTCCTTCGATGAACCGTCCCAGCAACGAACCGGATTGGACCGGATCTTCTGTATAGTAGTAGAACACCGCGCTGTGGTGCTCCTTACCTGGAATCTGGAGATTCACCGCGAAGATGAAGCTCTTCATCGACTTACCGTTGGATTGCGCTTTCTTCAGCGCGTTGGAGATTCGGTTATCGGAGCGGTTCAACACGTTGTCGAGCTTCGTGGAGGATTTGAGCCAGTCCATGCCGGCGGGTGAGAGGAGATACTCGCCGGCGGGACATTTTTGTCGTTTTGTGAAGTAGCTTGGAGAGCGGAGGTTGAAGACATCGCCGGGGGGTGAAGCCCAGCCGTTTGTGCCGGTGTTGAGATCGACGTGACGGAGAGATCCGCCGTTGATTGTTTCGGTTGTCCAGTGAGAGGATTCGGCGGTGGATCCTGAATCGGAGCCAGAGCTCCGGGAGCTGTTGTCGGTTGTGTACATCAGTTTAGTTTGGGGATTTGTGGTTAGTTGTTGGGGTTTTGAAGAGTGAAAAAGTTCACTGCACACAGCAAAACTACGAAAATGGATTAAAGAAGGAAAGAAGGTGGAAAGGGAAATGGTCTTGCGTTTCCATTAAACTACGAAAATGCCACTATTAGATATTACCTACACCCAATCCAATTTAAGAAGGAAAATATTTGAGTAATAAATATTCATTTCATCATAATCACAAATATATGAGCCTGTTTTACTAAATTATTTTTAAAATATATATTGAAATTTTTTATGGTGTATCGTTAATTTTCAAGAATTATTAGTCGTTTAGAAATGAAATTATTATTATTTTAGATTGGACCAAATAGTCCATGTCATCTTAGAGCAGTGAATTTTATTTTGTGATAAATATAGATATTTATTCAAAAAAATTTATATAGTAATTTTTTCTTGACCAAGTATAATAAATAAATTGAACTATACCAAAAACGTAAAACATTTCTATGACAAGAGTTGTGGTAAAGAAAAATAAAATAATGTCATTTTTTTAATTTTCTAAGATATTTTTATAAATATATACTCATTTTTTGGATAATTATATTAAATAATTTGTGATATTAAAAGGTAAAGAAAAATGTCTTAATTTAAGGATTCTTGAAGGCGCTATAGAGAAAAGTAACGCGCTGGCAATCATACACATTAATGTGTATGAATTATGGGTGAGCATATGCTTGTTAAGTAGTTAATTTGTCACAAATTTGATACCATTAATTATCTCCGTGTGTGGGTACATGCATGTATGTGATTTTCCATTGTCTCTTTTATATTGTTAGATTATGGTATTGTAATTTTTATATTAAAATAACATCACTCTATTATAAATTCTAAATATAATTTTATTTCGTTTTTAAATATAATTTTTTTGTTCTATCAAACTCTCTGAGATTAATTACACTCTTAAATTTGATTTTTTTAAAAAAATATTTAATAATTAATGTAGTTAATATATAACTAAATACATTGTCAAATATATATTAAAAAAAATTATATTTGCTTATGAAATTAATTATCAAACAATTACAGTGTATCATAACAATTCATTAATATTATTTTATAAATAATTAAAATAAAAATAAAATTTTAATAAATATTTAACGATCATAATTTATTGACAAATATAAATAATAAAAATAAAAATAAAATTTTAATAAATATTTAACGGTCATGATTTACTGATAATATAAATCTGTTTTACACTATCTATACATACCAATTAAATTATTTATTTATAATAATAAGTAGATTATGTATTTCTTTATTAATATAGTCCCTCGTTTCACATTATATTTTTACCATCAACAATAAATGTTATTATTAAATATTAATTGATTTTTTATTTTTTTAAAGATAAATTTATAAAAACAAGAGACAAATTTGAGAATAATCAATACTTATTGGATAATGTATCATGAGAGTGTTGAATTTTTTTCCCGATAATTGAATGATTGCAATGAAGTATTAAATAGAATGTTGAAAGTGAGATGAATTAATTAGTGTTGAAATATTCAACATGTTGAATGAGGAGGGAATGATGTCACATAAAATACTTTACAAATTTTATTGGTTGTTGTGAATGTTTATTTTTATCTCATGTTAATTATTTGAATTCAATTATTTTATAGTAAAAAAAGTTTATTTACATTTATTTATGTTTTCACCAAAAAAATTTTTTGTCTATAAATAAAGATTTGGTTCATTTGATTTCGGCAAAAAAATTAATTTTATTAAACAAAATAGTTGTAGTGAGTAAAAGTTGAGGGGGTTTCTTATCCACTCCCATGAGGTTATATTAAACCTCATGCATTTTCTAAAATAACCCCTATAAAATCGAAAGTATACTTCTGGTGCGCATTTTTTTATTTAAATATTGACTAAAAATTGGAAGTATTGTTCCGATTTTAAACTAGCAATACATTTCCAGTTCCATTTCTGACAAAAGCAAAAAAACTAGTTAAATGGAATGAAACAACACTTTCGTTCTTGTTTTTCCGCATCACAAAGAAAAAACTTAAATAAGCTCACACACATCACAAATAGAAAAAATACAAATATACATATATAAATATACTGTGATAGAGTTGTACACAGTACAAAAATGTAATCCAAGTACAATAACGATACAATACAATATCAAAAAACTAATTACAAAATACAAATAGATAAACTACTGAGTATGTCAGATGATGAGTCGGCACCCTCAAGGCGTCCCTCCGCTACCTCCTGTATGACAGAGCACCCTAAGTCTCCGCCATGATGGCATCCAAAACACCTCTAACATCGGATCCATCAAGAAACAGCCCTCGGTCAATACCATCCCACGCAAGCTCCATGATACGATGACACATAGGCAACAAGTCATGAGCATGATCCCTCCTATCATTTTTCCTCTAGGATCTCCTAATGAACTGGCCTCAGTGGGTTCTCTAGAGACTCTTTAAAGAACTATATCATGTAACTGTACTCGTAACTCCAGTCGTCTGAAGCCACGGTACTCCTGGCCTCATCAGGAACAAGATGATTCTCAAAATCATCAAACAACTCATCCATATCCTTCAGCCTAATATTCGTAGAAGCACATACGGTAGGATCCCGGGGGATGGTCTGGATAAACCCGAATTAGCGCATCACCCACTCAGGCATATAAGCAACAATCTTGCAAATCTCCCAAGTCAACCAACCAGTAAATAGTGAAACCTCGTCAAACGGCATCGTCTCACGGTGGTCGACATATGAACTAAAATGGATGTCCTCATGCACCACTCGGTCAATGTAAACCCGGAATGACTCTATCGCCTGGTTCCCTCGGAGGGGGTTGTATGTGCAGGCACGCGAATTATCTTCAGTATAACTCGTAACATACGACCAACCTGAGATGTTGGGGAAATGTTGTAGGATCCATCCCTGAAATAACAAAAATAAATAGTTAGTTCCAGAATCAAAATAAGTAACAAAGGCCCCAAAGACAAAGAATTTACTGGCCAAGCAGGCGTGGAGACTTCATATTAACCCTCGGGCTCTAGTGTCTAGAGTCCTAAAATCTAAATACTATCCAAAATCATATTTTCTAAAGGAAAACTTAGGGAGAAGACCTAGCTTTCTATGGACAAGTGTACACAACAACATTGAGAATATTTGGAAAGGAAGTTGTCGGAACATATACGTTGGTAATTTTTCAATATACGGAAAGAAAAATGGATTCCTAATAAGTTTGGGTTTAAATTCCTAACACAAAAACCTACAGAAACAAGAGTAGTTGGAGTTATAGACCCGGTGAATGAGGAAAATGGTTATTGAAACATTGATGTGATAAACAACACCTTTAACTTTAGGGATAAAGAATCAATTCTCAGCACCCCTCTCTACTACATGGACAAAGAAGATTGGGTTGGGTGGATGGCTAGGAAAAATGGCCACTACAATGTCAAATATGGATATTACCGCATAGCAGAGTGGAATGGGACTAACACCATTGAAAGTTCAGACAGAAACAAAGAGGTTAAAGTTAGGAAAAAGGTTTAGGGCAACAATGTTACCCCTAGGCAAAATTATCTTCTAGGGAGGCTACTAAAGAACATAATACCCACAAAAGATAACCTAAATGATAAAGGGATAAATATAAATTTCAGATGCCCCAAATGAAACACGAAGGTAGAAACCACAAACCATTGCTTTATGGTGTGTAGATGGACTAGACGTGGCTGGTTTGGAACTCAACTAAACCTTAAGTTTAGAGAGTACAAACAAAACTACTTCATAGAATGGACTCAACACAACATTCTCAAGATGTAGGATAATAATCTTAACCTATTAATAATGTGATATACATTATTTGGAATACTAAAAACAAATCAGTTTATAAGCAAAATGACACACATGTGATCAAAGCTATCAAGCAATAGTTAACAACAACAACTTCCTATCTAATAAACATATTAAGGAGAAAGAGAGAATCAAGGCTAACTTCTAGAAAGACAACCAAAGGAAAATAAACCAAGGCAAACAAAACAATCACAAGGGTGAAACAAATGGGAAAAGGGGATTTCGAACAGAAATATTGACCTCATTGCAACAACGAAGGCTAGAATACAACAGAGACAAACAGACAGAAAAGCTGGATAAGAATAATGGTGAAAACATTAGAGCTACGAGGATAAAAATGATGATAAGGAATATCCATAAAGAAGGAAAACAAAAGGAAAACGTAACCATCACAAATATGGAAAAAGTGATACCATCCAAGAATAACCTGCAAAAGAACATCAAAAACATCAATATGGAAATTGGCAAGGAAATCCAACAAAAACGTAACAAGCATATGGATGGAAAAACACAAGGTAATATAACCAATATCACTTACAATTATAAGACAATTCGTATTAGATCTATCTCTAAATCCACCGACAATGAGATAAAAAAGGAGATTGAGTTTTGCAGCATCAATAATGGAACAACTCCTACTACTAATACCCTATCGAGGCAAAACAAGAAGCACAATAAAAAGCACACAAAGAATATCATAAAAGCTAACATTTTCCAAAGAGACAAGATGGAGAAATCTCCCACATACATCCAAATATAGAACAATTTAGCTTATCGGCCTCCATGGAGCAATAACAACTGCCATAAGGAGCGGAGCTTGGAAGCGCAACCTTTGAATATGCAAACCAAAAATATTAAACACAAAGTAGATCCAAACAACTGCAAAGTAAAATAGATAAGCTCAAAAACCCTAACATGCAAGAAGATGATAATAGTGATACTCATCAGAGATGAAGACTAAGTCATTTTAAAAATAATTTAGTGGTTGAAGGAACTTGGGGCTTGGGAGATATCTTCACGGACACGGATGAAATCCCCATAAATGTTGTTGGCGAGGTAATAAAGGGATGAAGAAGAAGAAGAGTAATAGGTTTACAGGGCTGAGATGTAGACATAATTGTCATATGAATACCGAAACGACACATGACATAACTATACTTATGATCTAAAACAATAAAAATACTATGAAGGACAATAAGGATGAGAAGGACAACATAAATTTTTGTAGAATCCATTAATTTGTAATGCATATTCTGTTTCTAAAAAAAATATGAATTTTGTTTATTTTAACTTTAAAAAAAATAATTTTTTTCTTTTATTATTAAAAGTGGCTTTTGTGAAACAAAAATTTAAAACATTAAATGTAAATTTAAAATCTTTTTTATAAATTTTAATATTAATTTTAATATCAAATAATAAGAATATTCATTAATAAAAATTAAAATGTAATTAAAATCACATGATTAGGAGCAGTAGTTTAAAACACATACCGATTTAGTCGCTTAAAATGTAATTAAAATGTAAGGATCCAAAATAGAAGTTGTGCTACAATTATATGATCTAGTCAATTAGGAGCAGTAGTTTAAAACACATACCAATTTAGTCGCTTAAACCAATCAATCTATAAATAAGAGGAAATAACGGGTTAAAAAGGTCAAAAGATCAAATATATAATTAATCCAGTGAAAATTGATGTGACTTAACCGATTCAGCAGTCAAATTAGTGAACTGGTAGGTTTATTTGAACTCGCAAATTGCATTTTTTTACTAACAAATTTTACAAGAAGTAAAAAAATTCTAAAATTGAAACAACACCCTTTCATTTGTGTCTCAACTCAATATGAAACTTTCATAATTTTAAGAATCAACTTCTCGCCCATTAATCCACCTCAAACTCTTCACACTCATAATCAATCTCCTTCCTACTTATCGAAATAGTTTTTATTATTTTATCTCGTTATTATTTTACTTTTATTTTCATTATTGTTATTATTATTTTTATTCAATTTTAATGTTACATTTTTACTTTACATTTAACATTTGTCATTGAGTTATTTTGCTAAATATTTAGGACTCGTTATTTTATTTTTGTTTGATGCTAAGACTTGTACTTAAGATAGTTTTGGATATAGAATGATGATTATATAGTAATAATTTTGTGTTACCTTCTATTAAAAAATAATTTCTCTTTGCTTTATATAAATTTGATTATTGAATTTTTTGAATTCTTGAGTTTGATTATGGAACGTGTATTGAAAATTTATTTGGGCTTTCTAATCAATTAAGGAGCTTATAAAAAAGGTTCGTAATCGATTTGACAATGTACAAATGCTTGCTAAGTGGTTAGGATTACTCATGGTCTCCACATGTATCTTGCTGGTTCTTCCATAGATTTTAAGGTGTTTGGCAAATTAAGAGAGGTATAAAACATTTTTAGGTGAGTAAGTTGCTCGAGTAATTTGAGAATTTATATTATATCTTTATAATAGATTTATTACTCAGACACGAATCGTGGAGTTTTCACACTTCCTCTTTTTCATAATCTTTGAAGCTTCAAGATCTCTTGCTTGATTCATCATTGATTTAACGCTTCAATCTCATACTTGATTATTCTAGCCCATGAGGCTTTATATAACTTAAGCATAAGGTTTAAGGTGAATAGGGTTTTATATGTATCATATTTGCATTGTTATTCTAATAATTTGGTAGACATCATCATCAGATGTTGTTTGACCAAAGATCATCACAGACTTCACCAAATGCTGCTTGACTTTAGTTGTTGTCTTTATTGAATTTGATTTCACATCTGGATCTTACAAAATCATCTTGATATAATATCTAGATCACTCATTCTTCTTGACAAATGACGGTTTCACTTAATATCGTTTGATATATAGTGTCATCATTAACACCATCGTGAAAATCGGGCGGTTGCAGATAGTTATATTTGTTAGCACATAGATCCACATGTTCTAAGTTCTCCCAACCATTCATTCTTCCCCAAAACTAATTCAAGGACAAATATCCAAACAACCTCCAACACCGACACAGATCCACGGATAAGTTATGCTTTAAAGCCTCCAACAATTGTAAGCCAATTTAGGAATGTAAGGAGGTAACGGTCTACTCAACAATATTTACAAGTCGACGCAACAGCAAAGTTCACACTTCTTAACTAAAAGAATGGTCAAAATTGAATAAAATCTACAATACACTTCCCTAGGGACCACTTCATATGAGAAGCAGCTTCACGGGATAACTAGAGAACTACACTAGAACGGATATATGTTGACATTTTTCTCCGCATGAATGAACCCCTAAATTTCCATGTTATATTAGGCATCAAAAACATTAGACTCATCCACGTGATTATGGAGGAAAAGGTGGTAAAATGCTCTATTGGGTACTCTTCGTCCCTACCAGTCATTGTCACACAACTTCCGAATAAGGGGTTGTTGCTGCAGTACTAGCGGCAAGCAAAAAGTAAAGTATTTATAGTTACCGGGTGATATATACCGATTAGGTTATATCGTATCATGTCCACAGAGATTGGTTATTGATTCGTCGTTCAAAAATTCTATCGTTAATGAGTTTGTGATCAAATAGGTTGAAAATAAAAGACAAAAAGTAAATGAACAAAAAGTATAAAGGATAGACAACTTGTCTGGAACGAATGCACACTACCCGTCACAGACTTAAATCTACCGTCTAGTTATACTTAGCCTACGATACTCGTCTGTGTCATCACATACCTCTCACAACCTAAGTTATTTCTAACCCAAATTGAGAATCCTTCTGAATCACCTCGATATCCATTTCTAACATACCTCAACAACACAAAAGTCATTTGTGTCACTCGTAACGACTATCTCTAGCTCGAAACAACCAACACAGAGGCATTAAGATCAGATACTCTAACTAAATGGCAGCTCTAAACTCATTTCTAGCATTTATAAACTAACAGATAATCATCCTAGGTAAGAACCTAAGCCATATATATCTAGCAAAGCTCAAATCCCTAACACAAGGTAAAAACCTAAGACAATCACCAACACAGATTCGTAAAGTAAACTTTATACAACGTCAAAGGCGATAAATATACATGAGTAAGAGTAGATATACATATTAAACCCAAAAAAAAGAGATTACAAATAGAAGAGAATAAGAGGAACCAAACATTTCTTAATTTGTCAACACCAATCGACGAGGAATTCGACTCTAGATCATCCAAATGCAAGCTCCAATGTTGTTTTCTAAGCAAATCTATCAAAAAAATGATGTTGATGGTGTTGGGACTCAAAAATACCCAAGACATAACCTAAAAATGTGTTTTTATCCTCTTTTAAAGAGTTCTGAAATTGCACGCACTTAGCACAGTCTGTATGCTCGTTGGTCTGTTGTTCAAAAAATCGACATTTTGTTTTGCCATAACTTGAGAATTGTAACTCGGAATTGTGCCCGGTTTGAAGCGTTGGAAAGCTTATTCAATTTCATATCTAACCATGAAAAAATATAAACCAAATTGATGATTTTTTATTCTTTAATTTTGAGCCTTATTCATTGATGAGTTGCTCAAATCGCGCGTTTGAAGTCGTGTCTTCGACACTTTATTACTCAGTGCTCCAATTATGAATGAATACCTATAAAAGAGATGAAAAACTATCAAATGATAGAATATTTATACAAAACCTCAATTATTCTATTATGTACAGATTTATACAAAAAGCGGGGGATTTATTCGAAGAATATCAACAAAAGAACCGATAAGTGCCACAAAGCATGTATACAAAATAACTACATTTTGGCACTTATCAACTCTCCCCAACTTGAAACATTGTTTGTACTCAAACAAAGTCACATAAACCTAAATAAACAAAAGGTAATTACCAAGAATCATGAATCAACAAGTTTTTAAAACGGAAAACAAATGTATGGTTCAAACAAAAACGTACATGACAAACACATACTTACCACCATACTACAACAATAACATATAAACGAAATAAATCTTAAGTACAAAAATCATGCAAAACATTCTAAAACAAAACAAGCTCAATCATGAATCACACCTTGCAAAAATTCATCGGTAGATGAAGAATACACAAAGGTGAGGGATAAAAAAAATACTCCTCCACAGTCTTGCAAACAAAAGACTAAATTATGCATTCATACAAAAATATATTTAAAATACAAATGCAAGAATCACAAGGGCTTTTCAAGGTTGTAATGTGGCTTTGTTAACAAACAAGTGATAAGTCCTAAAACTAATCGAAACAAAAACTTGCCTAAACCTAAGGGAGTGATCAACTCACAAAGTTTCAAACAATACAATTCCAATCAAACTTCTTCTTCATCACAAATTTCACACCAAAACACCTCACTTATTAACACAACATTATTCATACTCTTTTTCTTTTTCTTTGCTTTTTCTCTTTTTTCTTTCTTTTTCCAATCTTCTTCTTTTTCACATTTTTTTAATTTTTCTTTTTCTTAACCTCATATCAATCACAACATAAGTACATAAACATTCCTCTCCCCAACTTGAATCCAACCAACATCATTATGTGAAATACTCTCTACTTTCTAAGGTAAGGTAAAAAATCATACAACAACATATAGTTAAGGGTTCAAGAAACAAAGAAATCAACATCCATACAAAAAAGTGAATTGAAAACTCATAGACAAACATCAAATTCAAACAAACATGGATATTGATAAAATTTCAAAGGGGTTAACAAAGGTTCACACACTCACAAGGTGAATTGAATATTTGGCCAAGGTAGTTGTGCTCATAATAAACAAAATGCCTTGATCCTTTTAATGCATTCATACAATCAACACAAAAAAACATATATTTCGTGCTACAACCTGAACATAGACACCATACTCATATTTGCATTTGTCGATCCCAATTCGACTAAGTATGAGTCGATCTTCTTATTTCATGATCTACGTGTCTGCTTGATACTATAGAATGTTTTGTGCAAATTATACATCTTATTTGCTTCCTTCAGAATCACAAATCTATGAGGTTGTGTGACATAGACCTCTTCGTCTAAAGGACCATATTGAGTTCACATCTAAATGAAATGTCGACCAACCTTGCTTGCATATCAAGGCTACCACTAGTCGAATAGTCTCTAAAGCTGTTGGAGCAAATACTTTAGAGTAGTCTAGTCCTGCTCTCTGAAGAAAAACTCAAACTACTAATCTCGCCTTATATTTTTCTATTGGTCCATCAACATTGTGTTTCAACTTAAACATCCATTTCACTTCATTAACTTTTGAGTGTGCTGACAATTTGACTAACCCTCATATATTATTTCTTTCGATTGTCAATAACTTTTCAACCATAGTTGACATATTTTGATAAATGGGAAATTGCACTGCGAGTCTTTTAAAAAGTGCAAAACCAAACTATAAATAAGAACAAATACTAGTCAAAAATAAAGTGAATTTATTTACTCATCCCATGCTTTTCTTATGCACCACGTAAAATTCCAAAAATACCCCTGAAAACTAAAAATATGTTTTCGGTACGCACCGATTTTAAATTGCATTTACAAAAAATCAAAAATATACTTCCAGTACAAACCAGAAATATATTTCCGATTTCAACTATAAGTAAATAACAACCAAAAGTGGCTCATGCCACTTGGGGTGAATATGTTTGCTTCGAGAATACTGGAAATATATTTCTAGTTTATACCGAAAGTATATTTTCGGTTCCATTTTCACTTTTTGAAGGATGTATCTCAAAACGATAAATTATAATTGTATAGGATACAAACCAAAAATATATTCCCAATTTTCTGATGACATTTTCGGAATTGCATGCAGTGTTTTTCACCCTACGGGGAAGGCATACGAAACCCACAAAATAAATTCGTTTCAACTCTAATCAATTTGACTTGCATGTGGTAGACTTGTAATTACGCAGCTTGCATGTGGTAGACTTGTAATTACGCAGCAATACCAAGGACAGAAAGTAAGTTAAACAATTGAAATAAGTATCGGTGACTAGGATATTGACGTACTCACAAAAGAACATGTAAAGTAGAAACAATGCAACATGATATTAAAACCACAACCCATTTTTTTGGTTCATCGCTTTATCCTTTCACTAGATAGTTCATGGAAAGATTTTTGAGCACGTGGCTGTTAATTCTGACGCCAACTGTCAAAGTCATCAAGCCACCTAAAGACAAACCAACCAGCTAAGCATCATGTCGTTACGGATGGTTTCCTTGTCGACACATCTTTTTTCTTTGTTTTTTTTCATATAATAATATTTCCAAAAACATAACAGTTCTAAAAAAAGTACGATAAGTACTAAATTTGAATTTTAGTTACCAAAACACATTGCAAAAGCCAAAAGCGTCATTTGAATCTTCATCCCCAAGACATGTGAAACGTTGCTAAGAACAAGTCATAAGAGTGACAATACCGCTAAAAACAGGCTACGATTTTGGAAAGCACGCCATTGTTATCACTATCAATTCTGTTATTTGAGTCCAACATTTTAGTACTACACATATTCAAGGCATAACACTAAATTAATAAGAATCAGAATAAAAATTTGCATTATTTATTCTACTACTAATAACGCAAATTTTGTGTTAGTTTATACAAGAAGATCGACTAAAAAATAACTAACGACAACCAACTGACAAGTAACACATGCAAGGACCAAATATAAATCTCTAGTATAGATTCTCTACTTCAACAATCTTAGAAGACCTAAAGAAAAACTCAAATTTTATGGCTTGCCGATTCCGAGCATTGCCAATTTCCCCAAGCAGTCAGCTGCAAAATTTCATTTCTCCAAGGATGCAAACTTGTTACTGCAAATATAATACAATAGATTACTTTTCTGAATAGTAGTTTCAATTCAACAACTGATAAGTGCTGCTCTGGTTGTTTAGGCTAGTCTAGAGTTACCTAAAGATTGTCAAGTACTTAAAATCTATATGACATATAAAATCACACAGATGACAGATATGTATGCATCTTTGATTGTTGAAACATTTGTTCACATCCATAAGACCATAACATCAATTCCCAAAAAAACAGAGAAAGAAAAGAAGTATTGTTAGTGCAACAGTTACATTGTGAATTTGCTTATGTGGAAGTCTTAGTTTGGCAGAAATTATATTAAATTTCCAAACGCACGAGGATTGCACGTTCCACACCAAAAGATATATTTGCTCAAATGTTGTTAAAAATACTCTATTCATGATTTTGGTTAGTACTTTAAAGAACCAATATCTAGCCACAATAAACCAAAAAATGGATCAAAATGTCGTTGGCATGATTGGATTTGTTCAAGAAATGAAAATGAAGTTATAGCTGTCAAATTCTTCTTTCATCACCCTGGATAACTGTTATTAAAGGAGAAGTTGTTCGGGAAGGATGGAGATAAATGTCCATGCTGTTATTTTTGAGTTGTATGTCAAATTTGTGGTAGAAGATTTTTAAAGGGTTGTGTAATTTTAGTGAGTTTTACTTTGAAAAATCTCTGAAAAATCTCATGTTAAGTTATCTATGAGAGAATATAGAAGCAAATATGGTCACTCACACCTTAGCAAGAGTAGCCACTTATATAACTAGCCTTCATTTTGATAAAATGAAGTAATTTTTCTTTTCCTGTCAAAAAAAGAAGAAAAAAACTTTTACAGCCACCATACTTCCAAGGTTGGCTCACACCTAGTCTCAAAAACTGCACAAGGCAGGACAATTGAAAACTCATGCAAGGCCATTTCATTGTGAGAATAACATAACCTAAACTCCTAATATATGGTTGGGCAATGGACAGTAATAGGGCATGGGCATGTTTCTTTTAGACATCAATTATTATGTAACATAGTCTCTACGGTAAAACTTATAAACATATCAATCAAATCATTAACAAATAGTATTAATTATTGACCATATTTATTGAGTTTTTTTTTTTTCCTGATAAATTTTCTCTACAGGGCATAATTCTACTTCAGACATTGTTAGATAAATGTTAGGCATCTTTCTTAGTTGGAATTTGAACCTTGACTCCCTAATCAACCCTGCTTAAACCACTACATATCAACACTATTAATGGACGTTCACATCTCATTAACATTACAGTTTACACAATCGATACGTGCCAATGCCAAGCTGCATATGTTAATTTTTAACTTCTAGCCAATCTTCGGCCTCTTTTATCAAAATAGTGCCCAAAAAACATGATAAGAAAAGGAAAAAGCCCCAGCTAGGTTGCCAGCCAGACTATATCCGCAACTTCAACAATCATGGCTTTAACAAGGATAAAGCCTGGGCTAGTTGCAGTTTCCATGGAGATTATTTTCTTTCTAGACAATAGAAACCACTACTTTCGAATGCATGCATAAAGTTAATTTTCTATTGCACTCAGAACCCAAAACCCAAACCTGAAACACTAGAAAAGTCCTAAATAGTAATCTTATGCCATGAATTTACAAAAAATTACTCCTCAAGTTTTTATATTCTTATGACAAAGATGATTTTCAACTTTCACTTAAAAATTCAACATCTAACTAATGACTTCTTTACAAAAATCTTTCTATTTAAAGTACCATTGGAAAATGTAAAGCATGTTTAGCTCTCATGATATCAACAAATATAAGGATAAATATGTAAAAGCAACAACTTTTTAACAAATTTATTACTACCACTATTTTTCATAATATCAGGAAATTATGTAAGGTGTTATAATAAGTTATGTTTGGATATCATAAAATGAACTGAGGGGAATGAAAAGAAGTGGAGTGGAATAAAGTAGAATGGAGCGGAGCCGAATGAAAATTTCATTCCATTGTTAGGAAATTTTAGGACGGAACAAGGAAAATTATTAAGGGAAAGATGGTAAGTGATGGAAAGGAATGAAATCCAATCCGCTCCATCCCACTTTAAATGATCCAAATAATAGAACCCCACTTCATTTCATCTCATACCGCTCCACTCCATCCCACTTTAAATGATCCAAATAATAGAACCCCACTTCATTTCATCTCATACCGCTCCACTCCATCCTATTTTAAATTATCCAAATAATAGAACCCCACTTCATTTCATCTCATACCGCTCCGCTCCTTCTAATTCTATCAATCCAAACAAAGCCTAAGTGACGCTGACTTAGGGAGTACTAGTTTGTTGTTTACTCCCATGATTTTGGGGAAGCATTATTGGAACTTAAGGCTATGTTTGGACATCATAAGAACGAAGCTTAATGAAGATTCTATTCCATCGTTTGGAAATTTCAAGACGGAAAAAGACAAATTATTCATTCCGCCCAAATTAGAGGAGAAGAAATATAGTGATAGTGATAGAATGGAATCTATATCACTCCATTCCGCTCCACTCCGTCCGATTTTAAATGATTCAAACAATAGAATATCCCTTCATTCCATACTATACCACTCCATCTGATTCCATCAATCCAAACAAAATCTAAGGATTCCTACTATGAGAACTCTGACCAAGGGATTCAGATCAACAATCGAAAGAGAAAAAACCCTAATTTTTGTGAAACTCAACTTGTGTTCTACATTATACAATACATTAAAACAACAAAAATCCATTGCTTGAAATGATCATATAAGGAAACAATACTAAAACAACGTGTACGAATTTAAACTTCAAATGATTACACTGCATAACTAGAATCAAAACAACATATAGTGGCTAACATTTTCATAACACATAAATTAGGGTTCAATATTCAATCACCAACCTTCTTCTCCTTCAGTGAGCCTTCCGCCTCTGTTGCGGTTGTTTCTGAGTCGCTAATCTATAAATCCAGTACACCTGCAGTGAATCAGATAAGAACAGCGTGATTTGAGAATCGATAAAAGAAGGAAAGGTGAAAATTGAAGAAGAGAATTACCAGTCCTAGAACATGAACTGCTATTAGAAGAACGAGGAGTAAAGGTCCTGCGTCGAGTGCCCATGGTGGCGTTGATGAGTGTTGCTCTCCTGCCATTCTATGAAATGCAACAAATCGAAAGAAGCAGTGTGTAGGTTTTGTACGATCACCAAGATCTGTCGATACAAAACAAAAAAAACCCAGGCTCTGTTGATAAATATGATGCTGTTTTATTAAATGATATTTCGCCAAATAAAGTATGATTTAAAAATATAGATTTAATTTTATTTAATGTTTCACTTTCTTTAACTAAAAAAAATGTTAGGATGTAATTCTTCAATTTACACTCTCTTATATGAATTGTTCGTTTGAATAGGGATAACAAGCACATTTAAATTTGCGGGGTTCATCTGCGCTCGAATTTAAATTAATTGGTGAAAATCTAAATTGGTTGGGTTTGAATTTGAGTTTAGGTTCGAATGTCACCTGATATTTCACGTGCGAGTTTAGATTCACTCAAACCCCATTCGAAATTTAAAATTACATCACTTAGACATTAAATTACATAAGTATCTCTAAATATATATAAGTGAAAATTTAAGACCTTTGTTTTAATTGTAATCTTATCGAATTTGATGGAAAGTTGCAATTTAATTTATTAATTTCTTTGAGAAACATTGATGAAATTATTGTGTTTCAAATTTCAATGTTGTTGTTGTACTTTTTGTGTTTTTGCTGCGAGTTCGGGTTTGGATGGAAAAACTTGAATCCAACGGGTGTGAGCGTGGGTGTTATTTTACCATCTGAATAGCTTTTGAATTTGAATTCGAGTGATAATTTCAGGTAAGTGTTTGGGTAATGTGAAATTCGCATCTGACTCGTTGTCATCTTTACATTTTTCAGTTAGTTTTTCATGAAAAAAGTCAAGTTTTGTTAGGTTGACCATTTAACAATTAATTTAGAATTTTTTAATGTTATATTGATTAAAAAATTTAAAATAAAAAAAGGAAATAAGAAAGAGAGGAAACCATTATTTTTGTAACAAAAAAAGTGAAGAAGACGATAGGATACGAAGAAGGCAAAAAGTAAAGAAGGCGAATTATTTTTATTAAATACCAATCAAAGATAATCTGAAGTCATCTATACTGAAGATGAAACAACATAAACTAAATTATACGAAAACTCAATTGTAAGTCTTCTATGTAGATCTTATTCTTGTAGTTCTGGATTCTAAAAATATTAGATTAATTATTTAATTAAATAAATATGAATTGAAATAATTAATTATATTTATAGTCAATTATTATTAAACAATAATTATTTATGAGTTGTTTAATTGAGTTTTTTTATATATGAATGAACATTAATAGTTTTAGACCATTCAATTAAGTTTAATGAAAGGTCTCCGTCCTCAGTAGTTTAGTTATTTAAGTGTTATCTCGTTAGACGATTAAAAACTAGTTTGAAACCCTAAATAATAGCGAAGGTAGTAATCCTCTCATACTTACTATCTGTGACGGTAATCTCGATAATCTTAAATGGTGCACTCACTCTTTAATGCGATTTGATCAATCTTACAAGGTATCATTGTTGATCTATCATAATTATAAATATATGTTACAATTTATGTCTATCCGATAATATTAAATATATCAATTGGTATCAGATTCTTGTTAGATACATTTTAGGGTTATTCTATGAATATTATCATTCTTTAATTGATTTTAATTTGCTATGATCAATCACTTATTTTTCAATGTTAATTTTCTTAATAATAAAAATAAAAGATGGCGATAATGATTTTTTGGTATAGAATTATTGTACCAGTATAGTTGTATATTTGTTGCCTCACATTTCCATACATAACTAAGTTTTATATAAAAGTATCTTCTCAAATGAGGCAGACACAATATATAAAAATCCTGACATATATACATTGACACCGCACACATTGGAATAAATTCCGATACTATATAATTTGTTTCAATTTTCTATGGTGTCGGTATTGTTTTCTTGTCTAACTCTTTTTTTGTATGCACTACTAAAAAAAAGACATTTGAGAGATGGTCTTTATATCAAGTATAGAAATATCTAATGTGAAAATCATTTGTCAAAAATTTTACATCACACCTTTATTCTCAATGATTTAATAAATATTTGATTTTGTAAAAAATATAACAAGATGGCAGTTTGGTAAATAAAAAGAAAAATATTTTAAATCGGGTCTAGATTTCCCCCGATATAAAAAGTCCAATGATAAAAAAATTAAGGCTTAAATGCACTTTTGATCCCCCTATATTAATTTTCTTAATATTTTAATCTCTCTATAAAAAAAATCAACTATTAAGTCCCCCAATATTATATTTTATATTTTTTTGGTGATCCCCTATGACAAAATTGTCTAATTTGCATATGTGATATTGAAATTATGAAGTGTCATTTTTTTAATTGATGTCACATCATTAAAAGTATTTAAAATTTTACTATTTTATTTTTTAAAATTGTATATATAATTATTAAACGTTTTTTATTATTTTAGTTAATTTTGTTTATAAATATTTATTTATAAATTATATATTATATATTTTGGGTCAATTTTTAATGACGTGGCAACGATTAAAAAATGTCACCTCATAATTTTAAAGTCACATATGCAAATTAGACTATTTTGTCATGGAGAACCTAAGAAAAACATGAAATATGATATTGGAGGACCTAATAGTTGGTTTTTTTGTATAGGTGGACTAAAATGTTAAGAAAATTAACATAGGAGGACCAAAAGTGCATTTAAGCCAAAAATTAAAAACACGGTGGCATTTTTGTAAATAAGTTGAACTTATGTAATAAAATAAAAAATATAAAGGTTGTGGCACTTACATCGGACCTTATAACCAACCGATATAAAAGGCGGAACTGTTACCTCGGGCCATTGGATTACCCGATATAAAAAAATCCCTTTTATAACAAAACCCTAAACACACTTTTCACTGTTCACGCCGCTTTCACTTTTCACTTTTTCTTCCTCACCTTTTCGTCTGAAGCTTTCCACCCACGCCCTCCGCACCCACGCCACCACACAAAAGCCACCGGACCCATCAACACCACCGCGTCTGAAAGGTATCTCTTCCTCTTCACTGTTTTTCTTTTTGTCTTCTCACTGCTCGCACTGAAACGTATTCACCCACTGCCTCGTTAAATTCTGTTTAGGGATATTGATTTCTCTCTGTGTCTTAGGTTCTTGTTCTTCACTGGTTTTCGTTTTGTCTTCTCACTGCTCGCAGAGAAAATTGCTCTCATCACACTGAAACTGAACTTCGCTTTTTGCTTCAGGTAACAGTTTAATTTCCATTATTCATCGTTGTCTATGGTTTAAATGCGTATTGCTTCTGTTATTTTCAGCTTGATGCTTCTGTTATTTTCAGCTTGATGCTTCATTTGTTTGCTATTGAGAATATATGCGTGCTTGATTACAATATGAATGAACTCAAATAGTTTAAGTGTGTTTGTGAGATGGTTTTCAGCAAAATCAACTATTTATCTTTCAAAATGAAGAGTGGTTGCTAATTTTTTTCTTTGTTGAAGCAAAGCTACGGAATAGAGTGTCAAGGGAAACTATGATCTAAGATGCAATAGTAATGAGTTATAATTTGATGATAGGCAGAAAAATGGTTATTGCACTTAATTAGACATGATAATTTATGAAAATACTGTGTTAGTTTTGAGCTTTATCTGGTTGAGAAGGGGAGAAGAGAGATGGCGAGGATGAATTAGAAGAGAGAGATGAAATAGAGTAACATTTTGTATAAGTTTTTGATTGATTAACTAAAATCTGATACTAGTACATAAATAGGAATATAATTATGATGTAAATATAAATATTATAATTGTAATAATCATAAAGTTAAATGAAAGATTGGACTTGCATTCAGTTGTCATGAATTGTAATAATAATAAAGTTAAATGGTAGTAGGTGTATGTAAAAAAGTAGTCTATTATGTGCAAATAGCCGACTATTCTCTGTGTGCATATGACAAAAAAATATACTAAAAAATTAGAATTTTTACCATCTAAACGATTATGGATTTTTTATCCACCCCTTATAGTATCATATCACACCATTCTAACTTCTAAATTTCAACTTTCTATAATGGTAGTCAAAAAGAGGCAGCCTAGGTCACATGTTGCTGCTAAAGTGACCTATTTCTTTATCATTTAATAAATTGATTCTTTCTAGGCAAAGATGGAAAATGGTGTTCTTACTTTAATATTTAATAAATTGTCACATGATAAGATCATGGGTCCTCGAATGATTAGTATTTTTTTTATATGAATAATTTATGATATTATAGTAAGAATGATATTATAGTAAGCATAATATTATAGTAAACATTTCTTCTTATTATAATAATAAATAATTAAAATCTTATTTGATTCATTAGTTTTATACTCAATTTAAATAGTTAGTTTAATAACGTGATCATGACATATTCATAATCAATCTTGAGTCGTTGTGTTATTTTTAAGGGTGCATGATTTTTCTTTAGTTTATTTAATCGAGTTTGAATGATGAAGATTGGTTTTCTTTGGATTTGATTCTCTTTGATTTTAACTTATTTTATTGAATTATAGAGTACGAACATTCTTAGAGTTTGAATGATGAAGAAAAACTTAAAGCTGATTTTGATCAAAAGTGGGTTGAAGAGCGTAAGGTGTTCCAACAATCTTTAATGGAGACGCTTAGGTTTATGGGTTTCTCGCAAAGCACAGATAAAGATAAATGCATTGAAAAAATGGAAATTGTCGATGGAATTGTTCAACAAAATTTGATGATGTTCAAAAATTGTTACTCATGGTTCCAAAATTGGGTGACAACCATTTGGAAATGAACTTGAGTCATTGTGTGAGTGCCATTAATTTTCATATGTCAGCTAAGTGTATAAGAGAGTTGTTG
This sequence comes from Vicia sativa, assembly GCA_021764765.1. Lineage (NCBI taxonomy): Eukaryota > Viridiplantae > Streptophyta > Magnoliopsida > Fabales > Fabaceae > Vicia > Vicia sativa. The sequence continues at coordinate 237,037,416 of CM038794.1, read as the reverse complement.
GTGGTTTTTCATTGGCTTGACGTGTCTACTCTGCAAGTTTGGTGCACGTAAGTACATTTTATCGTTTTATTATTGTCAATATCTATTAATATGTTATACCTCTCATAAATTTGATTAATATTTATTTTAAAATTATTCAGGTATATTCATCGTGTATGTATTAAGAATTTCACATCCGAAATATATGGACTTATGGACTCTGCTAGGTGTATATATGCTGATAATTTGCCGAAATCTCAAGCAGGTATTAAAAAATACATACTAGATAAGTTACGTGATGAAAACAGAGTGTGTCACTTACTACCATTAATTCATGGGTAAGAATTTTTATGAAATTGTGTTTTATATTTTTTAATTTTTATAACACAAATATTTTATGTGATTTTTCTGTTTCCACAACACGTACAAAGTTCATTGGCAATTAATAGTCATTTGTCCAAGAGACAATATTGTTGTCGACTTTTGTTCACTTCATTGAGAAATTGATCAAATGACGAGAAAAATTATTACAAAGTAAGTTTATCTTTTATGTGAATTTTATTATAATATATTATATATCCAATATACATAAATTTTTACAAAAGTAATTTCATATTTTATGTGGCTTTATATGAATTTTTTCTGAATTAGTGCTTTCCAAGTTCATCAAATGGCAAATAAAAATAGAAAAAAGGCTACATGGCTTCATCCCAATGTAAGCGTGATGTAAATTATAAGTTTATATTTAATTTTACGATAAGCATGATAAAGGACTTATAATTAGGTCATTCATTTGTAGACAAAGAAACAACATAACTCTAATGATTGTGGGTACTATGTGATGAAAAATATGTTGGATATTGTCTCTGCCAATATAACCGAGAATTGGATGCAGGTAATGAAAATAACTTTAATTTGTCATTTACTTTGCGTTTTGCAACTTGATGTGAATTTTTAAAGAATAATTCTATATTGTTATTTACGTATTGTAGGTATTTGATGACCCAATAGAATTAACACAAGATGATTTGTAAGATTTGCGACTTCGTTGGACAAAATGTTTCTTTGAGTTATATATATGATTTGGGTTTCTTGAATTGTCTAGTGATGTTATTTTATGTTATTATCTATTGTCAGCCAATGTGATTTTGGTGTTGTCTACCGAAGTTGCAACTCATCTACTTGTCGATTTCGTAATTCAAGCGTGGAAAATGATTTATAAATGGTTGAATATTTTTGTATGTTTTATTATTGTAGTCCACGTTGTAAACTTCCTTGTAATTTTGTAATGCAATTACTCATTTTGTAAATCAATTGTTTATTTTGAAGAACACATGTGTGCATCAAAGGTTTGATGGAATTAAATTAGTTTGGTTAGAAAAATATGAAAATAGTGACCTAAGTTTGGTCTATGTGATGTTGGAAAATACTATGATATATAGCAACCCAAATATGGTCTTTGTGATGTTGAAAAAATAGGGCAAAAAAAAAAGGGATTCCTTTGAAAACTAGGCAAATATATACGAAAAATTACAAACATTTTACATCGGACCATTCTTGCCACCGATGTAAAATCTCATCAACTTTTTTTTTCTAAAAAAATTTGTAAACATTTTTCACATCGACATTGTTGCGCACCGATGTAGTAGGTGTATCTTTCACATCGGGCTATAGCACGATATAAGAAGTGATTGATTTTTTACATCGCTTGGTTTCACACGGACCCAGGTCCGATGTAAAAAGTGATTTTTACCCGATGTAAAAAGTGTTTTCTGTAGTAGTGATGAGGTAATAAATATTATTAAATATCAACTTTGATCTATGTTTATACGTTATTTTACTTGAAAATAAGTGAATTATATGTAACTGTTTACTTTGTATTCCATAATCTATTTCGATGGAATCATATTCACTAATTTGGATATAACCTCGTATTTTATTGACGATTAAACTGGTGCTATTTAATAGCATAACTTTTAAGAAATTTTAAAGTTGTTCTAAGTCCAGTTATTGAATGTGATGAAAGAAAATAGTGACATTAGTTTATTATATTATATCAACATTATTGTAGTTATATTGTATTAATTTTGATAATTAGTTATAATAATGTTTTGTATATATTCCTTGCTTCTTGGAAATTTATATTTTCTTCTTCTTTGTGCTTGAATCTTATAAAAAACGGATTAAGAGCATGTGGGGTAGGTGTACAAACATTTATATTCTTATTATTATAGATTATTTTTTATTAATGATTGATCAAATTTTATTCAAACATATATTTTATATTTATTGATTTTTGTTGATATTTGGGGCTTCTCTTTCAAAACCTCCAAAAAACTTATACTTTGGAGTAATATTTGTTTTAATAATATTTCTAGTAGATTACAGTATAATATTATATTTTTGAATTTATAATAATAATAATAATAATAATAATAATAATTACTATTAAATTGTATGTTGTGTCATTGTTTATATGCACGATCGTAAAATATTATAATAATTTGCAGTAATTGTTAAGGTGAGTTTAAAATGGCAGTATCTTCTTTTTTTTTGGCTTATCACCACCGGTATAGTCCGGTCCTCCGGATCGCCGTTGTGGAGGATCGAACCGTGGTTCTCCCTACCAAGTTCAACGTCAATCACCACTGAACCATATAATTAGAATTGTATATTTGCTATAATGATTTATTTTTTGTCTGATTGATTTTTGAGATGATATTGAACTACTCTAAAAGTCATCAACGTTTAAAATGAAAGTCGTATTGCTCTTTGAAAGAATATATTGTATCGAATTATGCAATACTTTATAAGTAATCAAAGACTCTACAAAAGATGCAAGTTAGACTCTTTAAGATTAGTTATAATTGAAGGTTGAGAAAAATACAAGAAGGGGGGATTTGAATTGGGTTTTCAAAAAACTTTTTTTCTTTAGAAATATTTTTCACAAAACAGTCAAGAGATAGACAAGTTAAGAAAGAAAAGTGACACAGTTGATTTATACAAGTTCACCTTAAACAAGACTACTCTTGTCCACCCGTCAAGTTGATTTTTTCTTTAAAAATGACTTAATCCACTAATCTTGAAAGATTACAAACAATGTCTAAGAGTTTAGAAAAAACACCTTAGCTTTCTCAAGTATACAAACTAACACTTGGTCACTTGAGGAACAAATCCTAAAAGATTACAATGGTCTGAGTTTAGAAAAATACCTTAGCCCTTTCAAGTATACATACTATCACTTAGTCACTTGAGGAAACAAATCTCAAAAATATTTATAATCAAACACTATTTATAATAATGCTTATAGAAAAGCATATTTAACACTACAGTAAAGAATAAATGTTTGCACACAAAAATGAGTAACAACTCTTGTGTATACAACAATGATAATGACACAAAATTGAGCAACACCTCTTTGTGTTTTAGATTGAGAAAAAAATAATAAAACAAAATTGGACAGTAACTTTTTGTGTTGATTTTTTTTTGAAGAATATTTCTCACTTGGTAATTTCTTTTGAACAATGACTTCTTTTTTTTGTTATTTCAATTTCGTTAATAGCTTCTTATTTTCTTCACATAAAAGTTTCTTTTATATAGACTGAGAAAGTAGATTGTTGGATAGTACCAAACGTCACTTCATTTACCAGCTATATAATCATTAGCATAAACATACGGGAGACAAATTTCTATGGTTGTACATTGCATTCTTTACCATAGTGGAATAAGTATAGTATTGTTGTAATATATTCTTCTTGTGTAAGTTTCTGATCTTTTCTTCTGATGAGATACTTCTGTTTGAAGTAGAGAAAAAGTGTAAAAGAGATTGTGTTCTTGTTCTTAATCTTCTGAAGGAGTATTTCTTATGTGAAATAATAGTTAATCCAAGTCTTCAAAATCAGAACCTTGTCTTGAGACTTAGAGCAACAACTTATCTGACAAACAATCTTGATTTCTGAGCTTTGAACCAAAAGATTGATTTATGAGCTTTAAAGAAAAAGCTTCATTTACGATCTTTGAAACAAAAGCTTGACTTATGATGTTTAAAGTAAAAGCTTGATTTCTGATCTTTGAAGCAAAATCTTGAATTCTGATCAACTCATGGAGATTCTTTTCTAGCGAACATTCAACGTTCATCAGAATTGTTGATGTTTCTATAGAAGCAGTGTAATAGTACTTTCATAGGTATGTAAACAGATATTCTAATGATCTTTCCAGATTCAAATTAAACATTATATCTGCACATTCAATAAACTATTAGAAAACAAAATTTTTACATATAAAATATATGTATTGTTATCATTGAAACTAGAGATTAGATGCAGAACCGAATCTTGTTCTAACAATATCCCCCTTTTTTATGATTACAAAATCATGTATTTTGATGAATCATTTTCACACGGTAGTATCATAAAAGGTATCAGAGTAAGTTTTAGAAAAACCCTTGAGATAAGCAATCTCCTCTAAATCAAAGACTTATAACGTTTAGAGATTAAAGGACATCTGAGCATTGTTAACTTGTCAGATCCTGACTTGATCAAAAAGTGTATTTTATCAGAGCTTAATTTATTAGAACCTTCTAATCATTAGAAGTTCTATTTATTTGAGCTTGACTTAATTCACTTATTAGCATTCCTGAAACATCATTCAAAACATTATTGCATAAATATCTTATTAGAATGTAAGCAATGAGATTTTAGAGATTTAGATATAAATCAAAATCATCACTATTTTTCTCCCCATTTTGTCATAATCAAAAAGATTTTTCAAAAATAAGTTAGAAACATCAGTTGTGAGAAAAGATTTTAGTACGTTTTCTAATTCCAGAAACAAGAAAGATTATTGTTGATGATGGAGACAAGTATGAACAAGACACTTATAGAAACTAAAAAATAGAACCATAACAACAATCATTTAAACATCTGATCTCTGAAGGTTTCACACCCTTCATCCATAAGATTCGTATCTGGACCAATATGAACCCTTCAAACTATTTCGACTATCCCAGCCTTATAGAGCATTTCTGGTAAGAATCTCCCATATGGTATGAAGGACTTTGTTTGTCTTCTAAAAGAGATCACAAACTCCTTTAGATGGTTGAAAATAGTTTGAGGCAGATTGATCAGAACTCAATTAAGCCGACAGAAAATCAAAAGTTTATCAGGCGATTCTCTAGATTAGTGGGTTCATAATCATAGGTGGTATCATAAATGGTCATGAGGTTTTCAGCAATAATGTACAGTAGACATGGTTGTTCCATAGTGGCACCACTTTGAGCACATCCAATGGCTTCTATAATATAGGAAGGAGTGATGAGGACGAATAAACTATAAATACAAGACTTGATAGAACTACCATCACTACTAACAGAGGCATACATCCAGAATGCTTTCACAAGGTTTAAATATATGGGTCCACTAAGCATGACAACATAACAAGAACAACCCTGAACATGAATGCCAACATGAAAGTTTTGACCAACACCTAGCAGATTAAAACACTTTTTATTAACAACTTCCAAGATGTCATCATCTCCACATAAGGTTTTTGAAGACATGATGAAAATAGTTTTGTCGAAAGACTTTGTAATGAGACGCAAGGAGGGATGGACAAAGCGATCAAATAAGACTCGATGTATAGGAGAGTAGAAAACTTAGCTGACAAGAGAATTGATTTCCTTCATAGGGCAATCTGACTTCAGATACTCGAAGCAATTAATGTCTAAGCTAGAAACTAGGAGGAATAAAAGACAACAATTATTTTCAAGACAATTGTTAGGGAAAAATTAATACAAGAAGACAAAAGAAACATGAGAATAGATAGGTTGTGCTAACATCATTTAATTTTAACAAAAGATTGCCTCAACAGTTTCTCGATTAAAAAAAATAGGAGCGAAAACATGAAGATTTGATCCAATCTCAAAAACAATTCCCACAGCTCTAGATGTTATTCAAACAATGCATAAACGACCATTTATTTGAAAACACACATATTTATGTTCTCAAAATCAAGAAAATCAAAGAGTTTATGATTTGAGATGTTATTGATCAAGACATCTTCTAACTAGTAGAAGTATCAAAAATTGAATTAGTTGCATATATTTATAAACACATTTTTCACAACAAGAGTAAAACACATATAGAGGTAAATATTTCCTTTTGAACATAATATTCTAATATTCATAGGATTCTGATGATTGTTGATGAAGCATGCTTAGAAGGACTAAAACTTGAAACAGAAACTTCAGATCCTAAGTCTTTAGAGTCTTCAGAACTCATTCATCCAGAACCTTGTCTGTAGAGTCTTTAGCACTTGGTCTTCAAAACTTGTTCTTCAAGAACCCTATCTTCCGAGTCTTCAGAACTTGTTCTTCCAAAACCTTATCTTCAGAACTTGTTCTTCGAGAACATTGTCTTTAGAATCTTCAGAATTTGTTCTTCCAGAACCTTGTTTTCAAAATCTTCAGAACTTGTTCTTATAGAACCCGGTGATGTCACACATCATACTAGGGGTGTTCAAAACCAAACCAATCCAATAGAAAACCGCAAATCAAACCAAATCAAACCGAAAACCGCAAAAAACCGCATTTGGTTCGGATTAGTTTGGGTCATTTTTTAACAAAATCGCATGGTTTGGTTCGGTTTGCGGTTTGTATTTTGCAAACCGAACCAAACCGAACTAAAACGCATTATGTTACAACCTATATTTTACTTAACTCGCATCTAACCCAAACCTAAATCTATTATACATTAGCCTTATGATTATAGACAATTTTCTCATCTTTACAGTTATAGTTTCAATTTCAATCTTCTTAAATATCTCCTAACATTATCACTTCATCTTCACCACTTACATCTTGTCTCTTCTTATCTAATCTCTACTCTCTTATATTGTTTCCTTTGCACGTTCTTATTTTTTATGCAATTTTTCTCTCTTTCAATTTCATTTTATCACACATCTTTATCTCTAATCTCTCCTCTCTTATATTCTTTCTTTTTCATCTTCACTAATTTCTCATCTCTTCTATTTTTTTTTGTTTCATTATAATATTTTTTATATTGTTTTATGATATTATTTTATGTTTATTATTTCACTTTTGTCTAATCTAACTTTTACATATTAAATGAAAAGTTATTGTACAAATATGATTAGTTTTTTGGTTATTATTTAGTAGTGTATCATGTATGAATGACCAAATACAAAGTTATGTTATCATATATATGTGAATGTATGACTCAACAAATTATTTGTAAAAAACCGAACCAACCGCACCGAACCAAACCGCATTGATTTGGTTTGGTTTGGTTTGTTTTTTTTTTCTAAAAGTCAACCGAACCAAACCAAACCGCATGCTTTTTTCTTTCGCGGTTCGGATGATTTTTTGCGTCAAAACCGCCCAAACCGCACCGCGAACACCCCTACATCATACTATCAGAGTCAAAACATTGACTTCAACCAAAGCCTAGATTATCCATAAGTTCATAGTCCAAAACTACCGTTGTCTAGAGTCTATTATCTCCGGTTCCTGGCTTGTTCAGAGTTAGAACACTTAATGCACTGTTAGAGTACAAAAGTATTCTCTAAATATAAGATGTTTTGTTATCATCAAAACTCAAGGATAGTTGCAAAATAGAACTTCTTCCAACAAAGTTGTGGTAGATTATGATCATGCATAAATTCCCCAGCCGAGATGTAAGGCCGGAAGGGGGCTTGCAGGCATCCGAGATGGTTCTCGGACTGAGATGTGAGACCCCTATCCGACATGATTCCCGGAATTAGGATATGATCCGGTCGTCTGTCCGGGCTAGGAGTGTCGGATAGGGGCCGAGATGGATCCTATAGTCGGTAATCGGGTAGCTCCTCGGTGAAACCCCGAGGTCAGGAGCCGAGTCTTTATATCGGATGTGCCGGACATATATCCACGGCCGACCTGTGCCGACCGGGTAAGTATAAGACCGGATTGGTTTCCGTTACGCTAGTTATGAATCGGTTACAGACGTTACGAATCATTAAGTAGCGGTTTCAAGTATTAATGGGCGGTTACATAATTATGTTCATTAGTGATGGCTATGCTATAAAAGAGGCCTCAGGGCCATGAGAAGAGGATCATTCTCTCATTACCTCTCTTAGCCACACGCTCAAGAGGGATCAAATACTTCATCTCTAAGGGCTCCCGACGGCGGGGTAAGCTAGACCCATAGCTTGGAGGCCATTCATCCTTGTATGAGCCTCCGAATCCCTTAAGATCCAACATGAGGTTTTTGCCGCAAGAACAGATTATGTTGATGGTTTATTTGTGGTTGTATGTGCAGGACTTACTAAAGTTTCAGCAGTAAGATTACCCTATTTTGATTTTATGGTTTCATTGTAAAAACACTAATCATCCAAGGGGATATTGCGACCCAACTCTTTTAAGAAATAAACGAGGTTGAGTGACCTAAACCAAATGAAAAGTTCATCTTTTGGGTCTATGTGCTTGCATGTATGTCAAGGTGGTCCAAAGTGGTGAATTTTGTTTATATCAAGTTTCAATCAATTGCTTGGTTTTGATAATAACAAAATCTGATATTTGATGATATTCCATGAAATAAGTATCTTTTACACATATCTCATGTGGTCGATGCTCTTAGTAAAAAAGATGTTTTATCAAGATATCCTTTTGAAGATGCTCTTATTTAAATACCTAGAAAATCAAGTAATATCTTTGAAGTCAACATTATTAACCAACAACACTTAAGTGAAGAATTCTACTTCAAGACTCTTTGATGGTTTGGTTTTTCAAATTTATGATAATGGTAATCAACTTGAAGACATCTCAAGCCTCATAAAGCTAAAGATTCAAAGTCCTTATGTGATGCTAAAGTCAAAGATAATAATGCTAAGATCTGATGCTCCACAATTGTGAAAGAGATGAATTGTGAAAGCTCGCTTACTCATGTCTATCCGAGTGACCAAAGTCTTGTAAAGAAACAAGGATATATTTGGAATTAATATGGAAAAATCACACACACACATAAAACCTTTAGGAAAAACTCTCTTAATTTGTTAAAACCACCTAAAAATATTTTTAAGACCTAGCTAATTGATTACGAAACTGTCACATCAATTAGAAGCACTTTTTCAAAGAATAATCAATTATCCCTAGTTTTATAATCGATTATTTTGATTTTCAATGCTTAATATTGGTTGGAATAAGTCTCTTAATGGTTGACAATGACTATAAATAAAAACATTTCATTTTGTGGTGTGATATTTGATTAGCCTAATTGATTATGACACTTAAATAGACCATGAATTATTTCCAAATTTATACCGTGCTTTGGCCTATAATAAAGAGCTCATATACCATTTCAAATCGCTTAGAAAATGATATTTTATTATACATTCTCACTCTTTCATTTTTCTATAAATCTCTCAATTTTTCACTTGAATTTTTAAAGCAACTTATCTAGAGGGGGTGAATAAATCCCCAAGTTTAAAAAAAAATTTAAAAAGTTATTTTTTAAAAAACTTTGCTAACTATGGCAAGTGAAAAACATCAGGATCAAATATCGACTAATCTGAATGTTATCGAAAAAGCTCATATATGAGTTAAACCAATGATATATGAAATGATAATGACAAGCAATTGAGACAATATTTTCACAAATAACATGTTTGAGTATGAATACAATAGAAGTGTGTTTCCAATGAAATTAAATATAATAAAGCACAAAATGGAAAATCATCAAACACTTGTGTTCAATAAATTTTTCAGGTTTTCCTTTTGACTCTGTTTATATGAAAATCCATTACAATTATAAGAATTGTAATCTAATCAATAAAACAATTTCAAGTTTAATAACGAAGTATTTTTTTATATGTATCAATGCTCAATCAATGAATTTAACTCAATCAATGAATTTAACATTTTGCATTAAACATAAAATAAGTATATATATATATATATATATATATATATATATATATATATATATATATATATATATATATATATATATAGAGAGAGAGAGAGAGAGAGAGAGAGAGAGAGAGAGAGATAAAGAGGACACATGACACATGAATTTGTTTAAGCAGTTCACCGATCGTCCTCATTATGTCTACGGTCTACCTCCAAGTCCATTCGTAATTGAGACAATCAATCTTACCTTTCAAAAAATTATTTACGAAATAAATGTAGCAACCTAATCCTATAAACCATAAGTTTGATGTTGATCCTAACACTTTCTCTTCACTTGATTTGAGCTTGATCAAGTCACCCAACAATACCAACTTGATCCTCCGTATTGTGCTACTCTTTTGCAAGAATCTCCATTCTTTACAGATTTCACTAGGACGAATTCAAATTGCAAATTGTTGTCACCCAAGACTTCCAATTGATTCACTGTCTCACGCTACTCCTTTGCAAGAACAGTCGCTCTTTAAAGCTTTCACTCGATCGAATCCGAATTGTGAAATCTTGTCAAACCCCCCAAATAAGCACGATTATATTAGTGGAAAACGCTCACAGTTTTTCTCGATGAACTCCCCAAAAGATTCTCAACCCAATTTACAATTCAACAACCTAAATTGGATGTTATCAACTTCGATTCACCAGTACCTTTCTTATCCAATTTGTAACTGGCAAAATCAAAATCAGAATAACCAATCAAACTAAATCACTTCCTTTGGAGTACCAAAGCCCATGTTAGATGTTCCATGAAGGTATCTAAGGATGCACTTGACAACTTTTAAATGCGATTCCTTAGGATTTGATTGATACCGAGCACAAATACACACACTAAACATAAAGCTAGACATATATACTGCAAGATATAGAAGAAATCCAATCATACCTCTATACTTTTTGACATATACATCCTTTCCATTCTCATATTTATCAAAGGTTCCATTTGTGGGCATTGAAGTGTCAATTGTATTTGCATCATTCATGCCAAATTGCTTTAGCAATTCATGGCATTATTTTGTTTGACACACAAACTTCCATTCGTTGATTTGCTTGATTTGAAGTATGAGAAATTAATTTAACTCCTCCATTAGACTCATTTCAAATTCACCACGCATAAGCTTAGAAAACTCATTGACCAAATGCATGTTGATAAAACCAAATATGATATCGTCCATTTGAAATAATTTGAAATTCTTGGAGCATGAAAAGGATAAATGTATCGTACATCCAATATATCATATACCTTTGAAGTATAAACAAATAAAAGAAATTACTTACTTACAAATTGAAAACTAAAACGATGTTACCTCACTGTACGAATGATAGAGGTTGCACATGCATTAAACAAGGAACTCTCAAACAAAAGTTGAAATAGATGCAAAACAAGCCACTATAATATGAATTATAATGTATCCAAGAAAGTTATTGATTTGATAATCATCCATTTTGCAGCAATATCAACTATTGACTTGAGTAACATCATTCGATACTTGCTGCTACTCAAGTTTCACCGTCTTAAGTTGATCAATCCTTTATTCGGTGTCCTTGAGTATGTCTTTTGAAGATACACATGCTTCATGAAACAAAATACCTTTTTCGACATTTCTCAAATAATAAACATTAAAAGTATAAAACTAAGGGAATTTCTTAACCCACTCTATATGTTTGAAAAATACCCTATATAATTTTAAAAATGCCCTAGCGTAACCGAAAATGTATTTTCGAGACACACCTTTTTTTGTTGAACACTAGTTAAAACCAAAAATACAATTATGGAAAAGAACCATAAATGCTTTTTCGAAAGCCGCTCCAAATGCACACAATTTTTATGACTAAGAAACTCAAGCTAACACATATAAAACATTTGAGTTTCTCTCTCAGTCATAAAAATTATGTGCATTTGGGACACTTTCAAAAATATAATTACAATTCCACCCTTAATTTATTTCCGATTAATTTTCAACTGATGTATAATATATCATCTACCAAAATTCAGTACATTTTTGATTTTTAAAAATATCATTGTATTTTTACGTGATGCGCTTAAAAAATATGAAATAACTTAAGAAATCTTCAAATCATCTCTTGTCTTAAATTTTTATAAGTTTGCATTATTATTATTTTCATAATAAAAAACATGCTTTAAAACTTTTTGTCCTAAAAGATAAAACTAAAATCGAGTTTATTTACTAGTTTAATTAGTAAATCCAATCTACTACTATATACTAGTACTCTGGGTGGAGTGCGTTCTCCAAACAAAATTGGCGTCAACTGCCAAGTGGCTTCGCATTACACTACCAGACGTGGCAGTTTCCTCTGCTTTCAGCTCTTCACACTAACCACCGCTCTACAATCGAATCCAAACCATGGCTTCTCCGTTGCGACTCAGCATTTTTTCAAACAATTGGTGGGCATCGTTTTCTCATGCTTCCCCTTCCTTCACTCTGCTTCACTGAGCTCCTTCGCTCCCCACATCAATGAGGAGGAATGCCTTCGCCGCTCTCTACCGTCACGCTGGCGCCATTTCTATCTCCGCAAGTAATCTTTCACCTGACTTTTTCAGTAATCTCATGGCTTTCAAATACGTTGCTTATTTCATTTGATCATTGTACCCTAGAAAATTTCCAGCGATTCAAACGCAATTACGCATATTCCTTTGGTGTTTACAGTTAACATTTATTAGGTTAATGTTGATATTATTGTAGTCCGTTTCCTATAGCATTGATTATACTCAAAATTGAGTTTTCTATTTTGGTTATAGCTTGTTGTTGTGGTCTCATTTTGAGAGTGTGAATGGTTTTTTCTTGTAGAGTTACGACATGAGAGCGCAACTGAGATTATATTAGGCAAATGCCTACCGCTTGAATATCTGAGAAAGTTGAATTCCTGTTCTCCTTCTTGGCTGTTGCATCAAAATTCGTGAGTGGATTATACACTTGATTTAATTAATATAAACTAATTTTGTTCGGGTTATGTTTTGTGATCTTCAATTTTTTGTTTGAGGTGGATTATGGCGCAGATATTCTACTGGATTCACCAGTGTTCACGGTGAAACGCCGTCTCCTGATTATGCAAGGAGGAGGAGGGAATCACTGGAAGATAAATTTGGGCTTGCTCTTGGAACTTACAGCTCTAAAAGTTTCAATGCTATATACCGGTTTGGTCCCTTTTTGGCTTTGTACAGGGCTGCGATTATTTCATTTCATGTGTTCAGACTAACTATGTGGCAGTTGTTCCTTCAAGACATACAAAAACGAGCGGTTAAGGTAATTGATTATCTGTTGCCAATGCTTTCAATAAGCCTATGCATATGCAATTAGCAAATAAACTCACACTGTTATGCATTTGTCGAGAACTAGCCATGAGTAAATAAAAAGCAGTGTAGCTTCTGACTCGGCACTATGGTAGGGTCTAGTAAAGAGTTTGATCCATCACATGTATATCATTAGTAGCCTTATTTCGTACGCTATTTACTAGAGGCGCTTCTGACTCGGTACTATGGCAGGGTCTAGGAAAGAGCTTGATCCATCACATGTATATTATTGGCGTATTTTGTACACTATTTGCTAGAGGCTGACTCCACAACTCCATATTTGCAGTTACTAAATAATTGAAAACCTTAATGTAAATGAAAAATTAATCAGTAAATTGGCCTATACTGTAGAGAACTTAAATCAGTTACGCTACCAAAAGAAACTATCAAATCAACCTCTTTTATTGGAGATGGAAACCTGTTAGCAGGGGAAAGGGAAAACAAACGAAATGGAAATGGAATTGTTGATAGCAAATTGAGTGTGTGAATCAACTCAACCTTATATGCAAATTTCATTCGTGCTTATGAATTAATGAATTGATAATGGTGTCTATCATGGACACTAACTTGTCCCTTGTTTCAGTACATAGATGTGCTAATGTTATTTTTAGGTCATTGTCTGAAAGCAACTTGTATCACATAAGTAAAATTTCATGCAAGCAAAGTTCATGATATCAGGCATTATAGAGTCAAATCATAAATCCATACTGCCAATTCTGCTCTGTGGGAAGCGGCTTCCCTTGCTCTTGTTGTCAATCTTTGATGATAAAAGTATTTTTTTTGCAGTGATGTTGATTATAGTTTCTGTTTCTCCGAGATAAAATCCATGTACCAAATCAATTTACGTTTTCATGTCCTTCTTTGTCGACATTCAAGAATTTGTCCCACTGTTTTAATTTGGTTACTAAATGTTTGATAATTTGTCCGTTTAACACCGTATGTATTTATAAACCGCCTAGCATTTTATTCCTCTAATACCCAGTGAATTTAATTGAAAATCGCTTGAGTATTCATCCTGTTATGATTGTTTGTTCACATGATCATAAGGTTCTTTTTAACTTCTGTTTTTTGTTGCCTAGGTTAATGAAGCTCGGTTTTGTTTGGGTATACTGTGGAGCTTGTTGCCCAAGATACTTTCTCCAAGTTTTTGTTAAAACTCAGTTGCTAGTTAGTAGTTAAATTGTTCTCACAATTAGTTATTGCAAAATAACACCTTAACTCATATTTGTACCTCTATAAGTAAAAAGACTGAATACATTCAGAAATATAGTCAAGATTGGGCTCAAATTTTCTCTGAAGTTCTCTGTACATTTTCTTGCACTCTCTTGCCTTTTCTTGTTATTTCTCAATGGCTCCAAATTATAATATGGTTTCATTAGCTGATAATGAGAGGCATGACTTCTTGAAATTCATTCTCTTTCCTTGATATCACACTGTAGCTTCTGCTCTACCAAATTGTGCAGTGTTGAGGTTAATCCTTCATTACCACCACGGTTCTTCAGAGAAAGATTAAAATGAAGTCATTGTTAATCCTGAGCACTCAGGTTGGAACAAGCAAGATTCACTCCTTGCTACCTGCTCCCTTTAATTTCCCATATTTTTCTGCCTTGCCTCCTTGTATATGTGCAGTGCCTTTGCACTTGTGGCAGATTTGGGAGAAAATCCTCAACTTTTTCCACACTTACACTTACGAAAAACAGCGTCAACTTTGTTGAGTTAAGTAGTGTCAAGAAAGGAAACAAATTTATTTGAGCATTCCTAGCTCAAATAATGAAGACTGTAAATTTAACTATTGTTTAACTTTTCAAATTAAAATTACAACCATGTGTCTGCATTATATTGGTAAAGAGTTGGCAATGTAAGACTATTGTGTCTTGTAATGTGCCCTCAAGTGTCAATCATGTATTTAAGCACTACAAGATTTACCAAACCACACATATTTCTTCCACTTACAATTTTTCCTGCAATAGAGTGCATATTTTTTTTAATACTTATTAATGAAAAAACTGACAGGAATGAACAATGATGTAAATACAATTTTTTGCAGTTTCGTGAAACTCTAATACGCTTGGGTCCTTTCTACATTAAGGCAAGTTTCTTTCACAGGTTATTTCATATTGGTTTCTGGTTTCATCATGTCTTATACTTTCATTCCCTGCCTTACTCTTTTTATACCAAAATGTTCTTGCTGTAGTTTGGCATATGCACTTTTCATTAGCATTATTTTCTATTTATCATCCAAACTTATTATAACTCTAAATAAGTTTATGTCTGGTTCGTAATGTAAAATAACTTGACCATTTCAAAGGCTTCCATAACCATAACGTTACAGAACAAAATGTTTTTTATCTGTTCTATTTCAAAATAAATCACCTGCTCTTATCTATTTTTGCCTTTACTCATAGAAATCAGTAATCACATTTCCAGTTCTTAAGCTCTAACGATAGTTACCACCTTTTATTTTACATTACTCTCCGAGGTTTTGTTTTGGCTTTTGCTTTCGTTTTTGTAATCTTTTCTTCCTGAAAACACTTGAGTATGGGTTTCTCAGATCATCTTTACAAAGTTATATATATATATATATATATATATATATATATATATATATATATATATATATATATATATATATATATATAGAATGAGACAAGTGTAGTTGTTATATTAAATTTATCAATACGGTTATTTTGTTTGACTAGTCTGCACATGAATACAGCTCGGGCAGGCATTGAGCACTAGACCTGACATATTACCAACAGTATACTGTCAAGAACTTGCTAAGTTACAGGTACACTGGCTTCTTCCA
Source organism: Vicia sativa (assembly GCA_021764765.1). NCBI lineage: Eukaryota > Viridiplantae > Streptophyta > Magnoliopsida > Fabales > Fabaceae > Vicia > Vicia sativa. The sequence continues at coordinate 237,021,369 of CM038794.1, read as the reverse complement.
TTTTACTTCAGTGAAATCAATCAAGCACTCTAGATGCATGTATTGACTTTTTCCATGCTTCTGTGTTTGTTATCTTGTATTGATGAAAACTTATAATTTTTATTCATGCTAGGATCAAATACCTCCATTTCCAACTGATGTTGCAATCAGATCTATTGAAACCCAGTTTGGTTCTCCTATTGATGAAATTTTTAGTGACATTAGCCCAGCACCTATTGCAGCAGCGTCGTTAGGGCAGGTTTATAAAGGTTTGTTACTAGCAAAAATGATAGAATTTTACTGTTTGCAAATATGTTCGGCTTCTTGTTCTTAATTTGGAACTTCAGAGTAATATGGTCACATTTTAGGAAGATTGAAGTGTTTACTTTTGTTGCTTCAAGTATTGCAGCTCACCTGCATTCTGGAGAACTTGTAGCTGTTAAAGTTCAGAGGCCAGGCATGTCACTTTCGTTGACCCTTGATGCTTTGCTATTCCATATGATCGGGGGCCAATTTAAACGGTTTGCAAAAGCTCGCAAAGATCTTCTAGTAGCAGTTAATGAAATGGTGAGTTCCTTTACCTTAGAGAACACAAATCTATTGTCTGCTTTGTACATGATCTATTTTTCCACTAATATTTATAAACTAGTATGTTAGTGGTGCTGATAATGTGCAGAGCGCTAAGCCCTTGTTAGTTTATCATAGGAGAAACAAAAATTAGTTATCTCTGTACTATAGTTAGTTTGTAAGTTTGTTTCCTTTCTGTTGTTTGTTAGGATAGTTAGTTAATTCCTGGTATAAGTTGTTCAGGAATATGCCCATTTATATTAAATATCCTTTTCTTGAGTGGGGGATTTTATTATCTGATTGTTTTAGTTGTTTGACTTGAAAGTTCCCGTGAGAGGGGGGGATATTCCTGTACCTTTCTTTTAATTCAATAAAACTATAGGAACAAATAATTGTGTTCTTTTAAAAGAGCCTAACCTAATATCTGAAACCCATTTCAAAATTCAAACAGTGTGGTGTTATTTTCAAATGTGTCTAAGCATGATCATTACACCAGCTGACTACTATGGAGACAGTTATATTTCAGTTTACATTGCAATTACTTTATATATTATTCATTGTAAACTAATGCAACAGGTCAGGCACATGTTTGATGAAATTGATTATGTCCTAGAGGGGAAAAACGCCGAGCGATTTGCTTCTCTCTACTGTGCGTCTTCAAGTAAGCTCAACATCTGCTGCAAAAACTCCACTTGCTGTTTTCTTTGATTGAACCTTTGGCATACCCCTAATCAGATATTACTTGAAGGATTTCTCCTTGATCTTTTTAAATATCAGCTTTGAAGCAATTTACATATGAAAAATCCTTTCTTGCTGGTATTCAGAACTGATGATTGTCCTCAAATATGAGAGGGCAGTGTGCACTTGTAATGTGCCATACATTTTTGTCTCTTTACTTACATGATGCATAGTTCTTTTGAATGCAATTTGGATTAGTCTTTCTTTTGGTTATATGCTGATGAACGGGGACACAAATATGCAGGCGGAGGTAGTATAAAAAACAATAGAACAAAGTCAATCAAAGCTCCCAAAATATACTGGGACTATACATGCACCACTATACTGACTATGGAGTGGTTGGATGGAATTAAGCTTACAGATGAAACAGGCTTGAGTAAAGCTTCTTTGAACAGAAGGGAACTCATTGACCAGGTATGAGCCACACAAGTCTTCTTGGTCACATGCTAACAACAATTTACATGCATAATATATTTGTTTCATGCCTTTGCTCATCTGACTGTATGTGTATTTATTTAAATTAGTATGCTTACGCATATTTATGAATAGTATTAAATGCACAGATGCATTTTCTTTTGGCCATAATTAACTGCTTGTTTACTTAAAACTCCACTTACTATCAATTGACGTCCTTGTATCTTTCTCATGACTTTGTAGGGATTATACTGCTCTCTGAGACAAATGCTTGAGGATGGTTACTTTCATGCTGATCCTCATCCAGGAAACCTTGTTGCGACAAATGATGGATCACTTGCATATTTTGACTTTGGAATGATGGGGGATATTCCTAGGCATTATCGTATTGGACTTATTCAAATGGTGAGAAATGTTTGAACATTACTCATTTTAATGGGTGTAACTTAAATTAGTTAGTGCATTATATTTTCCACCACATTTGATGGCAATTTCTTAATGGAAAAAAATGTTTGAAAAGGTCAATGTGCATTAAGGATGATAGACATGCCAACATTTGACACAGGAATTGTTTCTTTTCCTCGTAAGAGGTGTCATACTTATTTCTATGAGTTTAACATTTAATGTGGGTGATGTATGTCAAGTGTCAACTTAGGAATGGTTTTCCTATTTGTGATCCATGCACGTGTTGTATTTCGATTACTTTACGTCTTCTTTATCATTTTCAGATAACTTTTTATGATCTCTCTCAGAGGGTCTCTGTATCTAACTTCCAAGAAAATGTATTGTATATTTACAGGGAATTTCTTTTATGATGCCAATGATATTCAGAAATACAAAAAATTGATGGGAACCCCAAAATTAAGTAAACATTACTGGAAATATAACAGTGGATAAATAGTAGTATTTTAATGTTTATAGAACAATAATAGTAGAAGATTTCTCTGACTACTCCCTAGCAAAGCTCCGACACAACACCAAGAGGTATACTATTGCCGTAAAAGAAAGTTATTCCCATCATACCTTCTGGCTCCTAATAATTCCCCTTTATATATAAATAAAGAGAACTTTCTATTTTTCAGCTCTAATGGGCCTTTTTACTATTTCACTCTAATCGGCCACATACTAATAATCTAATTAACCCTACTTAGCCACTCTATTAATTGCTTAAACACCTCGAATTGGGTCCTAACAAAAATCCTTTCATTCATTGGATTCAGATATCTGAGAAGTTTATTCTCTTGGATGAAATGTACTCGAACTCTCACTGTCTGTATATTTATTATTTCATTTTGAAATCTCTCTGTATTGTGATGTAACACCTTACTGAGATACTCAATTTCCCCTAACTGGCCATGTCTAGTCCTAAGTTTCTCTTTCTTTCAGATTGTGCACTTTGTTAATCGTGACTCTCTGAGCTTGGCAAATGACTTCCTTTCTTTGGGATTTATTCCTGAAGGGGTTGATATACTTTTAGTTTCTGATGCACTGCAAGCATCCTTTTCCGACAGGAGTCATCGGACTAGTGAATCTCAAGATTTTCAGGTTAGTTTGTATTTTATCTGCATCTATGGATCTATTGTTTTCTTCTCAAGATTTCCCGGTTTGTTTGTATTTTATCTGATCTAAGGGTCAATTGTTTGCTGGGTAATAGCTGTAGCTGGTATTATATTTTGGTCATCAGCCTTAATATCACAAAGCAGAGTTTTTGGAGCATTTTCTCATATGTCAATTGAGAGGCTTGCACAAATTATGCTTCTCTATTGTGATTATTAATAGATAGGAATGCCTGAGTTTTCAAGGATAACACTTTTATGCAAACCCTGCTTTTGGACAAGTAGCATGTAGTCTCTTATTACCCTCTTCTTGTTGGAGGTCAACTGATGGGTTTTTGTACCCAGTTTGCCTTAAATATGTAGAGAGACAGGTGTTGCGATTCTCACTCTCTGTTGCCAGTTGGCCTCAAATATGTACAGAGACTAGTGGGCAATGCTCAGTTAATTGGCTTTTCAGGCATTTTACTAGAATTTCAAATTTTTTAGGAGGGGAGGGATTGTACATTAGAAGGGCTTATTCTTCTATTTTGCTGTACCTGTTTTTCACTTGAGTTGAATAAATTATAATTTCATTTGTACCCATCACGCACACACAAAATGTGACAGGACAACTACCATTTGTCATTTATTTTTAGGCTTTTAATAGTCCGACAACTTGTTGGGACTTTTGGGTGAGCCTTTAACATTTGGTTGAATCATCACTTTGAACTAAGAGCGATCATACAAGTGAGAGAAACATCACATCCTCCTCGCTCAAAACCTTAATGCACAAGGTGAATGAGTCTTTTCATTTATATGGTGCTCAACATCTACTCTTCCATTTAATACGGGACTTCTAACTCACACTTGATACATCACAACATTCTCTCTCTATAATGTGAGACTCTTCACGTCCTTGATCCAACTCTAAAAATTACTCCCACTCCCCCATCAAGTCAAACTGGGCTCTGATGCCACCATTGGGACTTTCAGGGGAGCCTTTAACACTTGGTTGGATCATCACATTGGACTAAGAGCAACCAGCCAACCACACGATTGAGAGACATCCCTTCTTCACCCAAAACCTTTAAGACATTGGATTTATGGATCCTCTCACTTATATGTTGCCCAACTTCACTTTTTCTTAGCAATGTGGGAATTCAAATTCACACTTGATACTCATAACTTACCTACTGCCTGGTGACATCTATATAAAGGTGCTCTAAAATCTGCCTCGCTTTATTATCTCTCCGTGCTGGGCTTGAAAGCCTCAAAATTGTTTCCTAAACTAATAAATTTCATTTATCCATTCCTCATAATGTCTTTAACAATCAGCACTTTGTTTTCATATCTATTAAAGCACAATTTCAGGGTATCATGCCACTTTGTATTTAAAGTTCAATCTTTCTTTGGATTTCAGGGAATCATGAACCAACTATATGCTATCATGTATGAATTTAACTTCTCCCTTCCACCAGACTATGCTCTGGTTATAAGAGCACTGGGATCACTGGAAGGAACAGCTAAAGCTCTGGATCCTGATTTTAAGGTCATTGAGAGTGCATATCCTTTTGTTATTGGGAGGCTTATAGCAGACCCAAGTCCTGATATGAGAAGAATTTTGAGGGAACTTGTCATTCGTAACAATGGTTCGATAAGATGGAATCGGCTAGAGCGCCTGGTATGATATATCCAGACTTTTCTATTCTGCGAGACTGCGACAGTGTAATTGTTATCTGGAATGTTGACTCCAATATTTTTTGAAAGCTCACCAATTTAAAACTGAAATTCACACAGTTGAAGTATAAATACATGCATCGTATACTCGCATGTATCATAATAACTTCCCCGAATGGAAGGAAATGCTCTTTGACATTTGTACCACACACACTCACACACAGCAAGCACATAAATTTTGATCACTAATGTGTCATAGCTTCTTTTAGCCGGGATTGCTTATTAGAATCTTACAATCACTAACCCTCTCTAGTATGTTGCATTGTAAATGCAAATCCCATTTGTTTCTGCACTAAAATTTAAATATTCTTCTGGATATTATTATACAACTTTGGACCAAGTATATTATGACTGCCATTCTTGTTTCAGGTAGCAGCAATATCTGAACAAGCCTCAGAGCTAACTGGAGACCCTAATCCTGAAAAGATCTCTAATCCTTCAGTTTGGAAATTATTTGACATGCATGCTGTTGTTGATTCAACTGAGGATCTTTTATTATTCATATTATCAGAGAAGGGTCACAGGGTCCGTCTTTTCCTTCTTCGGGATATAGTAGAAGCAGCTGATGTGTTTCTACAAGATGAATTGATTGACTGTGTATTAAATGGGAAGCCTCAAGACCCGAGGATATTTCTCTTTGAGGTATTGTCTTTCGTTAAAAATAATCTGTGTGTGTATCGGGTGAAGTACATGAATCTTAGTATTAGAGGGACACAATGGGATAGCCAATGATGGGGGTGTTAAGAAATGTGGTTGAGCCTAACCCCTACAAAACCGGCATATAGGGTGAGAATTGTCCCACTTATAAAGACATGTTCAATTCATATATTGTCCCACTTATAAAGACATGTTCAATTCATATATTGTCCCACTTATTAACACCTCCTCACGCCAGGACTGAACATCTGAAGTGTGAAAATAAATGGTCGGTGGCCTGATAGCGGAAACTTGCTAGAAAGGCAGTCCACTGGATCTTAAACAAGGCTCTTGAGACCATGTTAAGAAATGTGGTTGGATCTAACTCAACCTTACAACTTGTAGTGTGAGGATTACCCCCACTTATAAACACACGCAGGCCATATCTCTAAGCAATGTGAGATTAAATCCATCCCTTAAATCCAACACAATGAAAGTGTTGGGGCTGCAATGAAGACAAGGCAAATGCTACAATAAAGGCGACTAGGGGCGGACCGCAATTAAGACGGAAACTCCAACACTTCAGGATCAGGACAATCCCATGAGCTTGGGGGATTAACCTGGGGATCAAGATGTGGATGATATAAGCTCAGTAGAGGACCAGAATGAAGATGTGAGCTCTGGAGGCAAACTTCAGGATCAACACGAGGATAATAGAAGCCCATTAGAGGAGACTCTTAACACCCCCTCACGCTCAGGACTGGATATCCGAACTGTAGAAATAAATGGTGGGTGGCCCGATAGTGGAAACCTCTTAGAAAGGTGGTCCACTGGATCTTAAACAAGACTCTAATACCACGTTAAAAAGTGTGGTTGGGTCTAACTCTACTCAACAAAATCAGCTTGTAGGGTGATGATTGCCCCACTTATAAAGACATGTGCAGGTCATTTATTATCAGATGTGAGACTCTTAACTGAGTGATAGTAATGGGCACTGTTATTTTAGTGATAGTAATGCTGAAGTTTTTCAGTTGGGTAGAGTCTCTTATGTCGGGGTAGGACGAGAGAAAAGAGGGAGGGGATGGTGACAAATGTAACTATTTAATAACTTTTCTTCATCAAACAAAGCTTCTATATATTTAAGTTTTTTCTTTTCTGAACATTTCAGGAGCGTACTATCGTCGCTAGGATTGGAAAAGGCTTTCAATACATTCAAGATGTGGTGAAGTTGGCGCCAGGGGAATGGACAGTTATGCTTATTCGAATGTCAGTGAAACCTGAGGTTCACAAATTTGCTTTAGACATTATTTCAGCTTTAGCTTTGCGTTCTAGCCATAGATTGAAGGTAGCTTATTGGCTCTATTTATCGATACTTCTACACAAATTATCAGATTAGGTAGAAGTACAGCTGTTGACATTTGTGAACTAGAAATTAGTAACACAAATTATCAGATTAGGTAGAAGTACAGCTGTTGACATTTGTGAACTAGAAATTAGTAAATGTTTCTACATTCTCTTAATTTTCTTCGCAAGAAGATTCTAAGTTTGTTGCCATATACTCTACGGTATTATACTTTTTTGACAACTTGTAAATAAAACAATTTGATAATTATCGACCTTCGGCAACTTCTAAATTCTATTAATTCTTCTAGACAGTGGAGAAAAAAAAAGGAAATTTACTTTAACGTCAAATTACTATTTAATTTTTATGGTAAATTGTTATCATAAAAAAAAAGCATTAGTAAATTGTTATAACTCAGTTTTCTCAAAGTTTTATGAAGACGAGCAAGATTATCGAATTCAGGTTTTAATAGGTAAAATTGTATGGATTTGTGTTTTAAGGTGCCAAAAATAAATATATTTTCTTGTAGATTTGAAATGTATTTTCCATGAACTTAACCTGATTGGCCAATACATATCACGTGTTTTATCAAATGGGAAAACTTAACCTTCACTCGGATCATCATGAATCCTCAGGTAACCATCCCTTGGGTCTGCCTGGGATCACCAGTTCAAAGAATTCCTCCTGAAACCCTTTTGATTTCTAAACTAAAACAAAACTTTTGTCCAAATTGTGAACAAAATTTGCGATATCCTGGTAAGTCAGATACCAAAACCTTCTGGATTGGAAATCTGGAAACTCAACCTTTACAGAAGTATCATCTACCCAAAAGGCGCCACACCTCTAAAACTACCTCTAAAACTTGAAGACTTCGACTCAAGTTTTCAAACACTTGAAAATCAATTGATAAATGGGGACTTACATCCCTTGGTAAAGGATTTTTCGAATTCTCCTCTATAGAGGATCTCAAAATAGTTATAGTCACAACTTCTTTGAACCTTGTCCCAGGTTTGTTGAAACTTTTTGCATGGAAAAAAGATTTCAGTACTACGACTCAACAAAATTCAACTGCACAGGTTTGAATTAGAATATCTGAACTCTCTCAAAAGTATTAGAGACCTAAGATATTGTTTGCTATAACTATAGTAGCATAATAACCTCTATATGTATGGACGGAACAACTAACAAATCAATGTTTGAAAGATCTTATGGTCATTTTGCTCGCATCTTGGTTGATTTGGATCTCATAGGGAGAATTAGGGAAAATATATTGGTGGAAAGAACTAATTTTGCCTTTTTTGTGAATGTTGTCTATGATAACTTACCTGATTTTTGTGACCAGTGCAAAACTATAGGAACCAATGTTGGAAATTGTAGGAGAATCAATGGTCATCAAGGTCAAAATAAGCAAGATGGTCTTGAAAATCTTATCATTTTTCATAATCCAAACTTGGTTCTAGTTGCTGAACCTTAGATGGACTCTACCAGCTTTTCTAAACCATGGTTTTGTAAGCTAAGTTACAAGATTATGGCAGTTAACATTATAGGCTCTCTCATTCCCAACCTATGGATCTTATGCAAATCCCATATGAATTCTTAGTTGATTTCTAATAATGATCAGTCAATTAGCATCCTTCTAGAGGAGGGTGACAAGAAATTTGGTTTGTGTGCTATATATGCTTTAACTAATTACATTATTAGAAGAAAGCTTTGGAGCCATATAGACATGATGGAATCTAATTTCCCTTTACCTTGGTGATATGTTGGTGATTTCAACTCCATTTTAGGAGAACACGAGCATAGAGGAAGACATGCCCCAACAAGAGGCTATCCAATATTTTTAAGCCTGGACAGATAGAAATTCCTTGGTGCATTTATCAACCAGAGATGCCTTATACACTTGGAGCAACACAATAAATGGTCCTTATCTCACTGAAAGAATGCTTGATCGAGTAGTTTGCAATCAAGCTTGGTTAGATGGCTGATCCTCTAATCTTTGTTATTCCTTAACCAAAACAGCTTCAGACTAGTTCCCTTTCCTATTTGAATTTCAAAATGACAATACTACCTTTAGACCCCAATTCAAATTCCTAAAGACGTGTCTTGCTCGCCATGACTGTGTCGAGCTTATCAATAATACTCTCTTTGCTGATGATGAGAAATAAAACACGTTTGAGATTGCAAAAAATTAGGAAATCGAAAAATAATATGATCCGAACGATTTACGGGCATAGGTTCGGTTCATTGATCCATTCATTAATGTTACAATATTTTATATTAATTTAGAGATTATATAAATTAATATAAAAAATTATTATAAGATATTTATAATATTCTAAAAGATATTATATGATATATGAGATATATTTATAATAATTTGAAAGATATTATAGGATATATATTTATAATAGTATAAGAGATATTATAAGATATTTATAATATTTGAGAGATATTATAAAGTTATAATAATATCTTTTATTCTAACCATTAATGAGACATGTTTTGGATTTGTTGGATTTTAGCAATTATAAATATGTATATATTTTATTGTTACAATGTGACGATCTTAGAAGCTTACAAAAAAAAAAAGGTAGAATAAGGATTTAAAAGCATAACATAGAGTTTTGGCTATTCTCAAGAGAAATCTTAGAAAGACAAGAGTTTTGGAAACCTTTTTATCTAAGGTTATTGGGAATTGAAAACAGTTGTTTACACATTGAGTTTGAGTTATTCATATATAAAAAATAGGATAATTCTTGAGCACCTTCAGGATTGTTCTTATAACTCATATGTAATATCTTGTAACAACTTTCTGAGTATAGTGAATTGGAGAGCTGCTCGCTCTCTAAAATAGACCGTTTGATTGAACTGGGTAAACAAACCTTCGTATTTTTCTCGTATTATTCTGTTATATTATATGTGTACGAATTATTATTGTTGTAGAGCATTTATTTTGGTTGCTACTATTCTTTGACTCACGAATTAATATTGAATTTTGTCGTAATTAACAAGAAGATTCACAACAACAAAGAAATGCATTATTATTATTTATAAATAATTCGATACAAAAAGTTCTATAAAACTATTGGCCTATAAAGTTTACACCAACAATTAGGCATAAATATTGATAAAAAATTGCAATAAAAGACATATTTCGATTAATTAGCTTCCTCCAAGAGTGGGGTGAGTCAATTTAAATATGGACAAGGTGATTAGAGGAGGACGTTCAATAAGAGGAATTGATTGTAAGTGACTTGTGGTATTTTTGAAAAACACCAATCATTGTAATACCTTTATCATTAAGTAGCGGTGTGTTTTTGAATGATTACAGTTGACGTAAATGAAGAGTTTTAACCATATTAATTTATGTGTGAATTCTAAAGCTGTTACCAATGTTAAATACAACATTGAAGATAATAGTATGTGTTAAAATTGTTGAGAATCAAGTGTGAGGAAGATGTCTCACATTGGTTTAAAAAAGCAAGATTGAACACTATATAAGTGAGAGAACCCACACACCTATCACCTTAAGGTTTTAGGTGGATAAGTGATGTGCCTCTTACAAAAAAATGTGTCCCAAGTATATGCTTCCTCCTCGGAGTTTTCCCCCTAACAGTGGTATCATGAGCCTATGGTTTCGAGATAGAGATCGACTAACTTGTATCGAAACACTTCCTGCAGGCGGTGGGTAGAAGGTATGTGGAAGAGAGAGCTTTCACATGAGGGGAACATTGTGACTCACACTTGAGAGGGAGTGTTGAGAATCAAGTGTGAGGAAGAAGTCTCACACTGGTTAGAAAAAGGAAGATTGAATACTATATAAGTGAGAGAACCCACACACCTATCACCTTAAGGTTTTAGGTGAAAATGTGGTGTATCTCTCACAAAGGTATGTCCCAAAGTAATGCTCCTTCCTCGAAATTACCCCCTAACAAAAATTGAGAGTCAAACTGAGAATTTAAAATTGAGAGCTAAACTGAGAAGTTAAAATTAGTCATATTTATAAAAAATACTAATCCATATGAAAATGAGCTAACTAATATGACTTTTAAGTTAAAGGATAATCTTGCTAAAAAAAAAAAGTTTAAAGGATGATCTAGCTATTTTTAATATGTCCCACTAAAATTATAGAATATCAAGATGCCAATATATTTAGATGTTTAACATATTGTAACCCTTTATTATAAATGTTAACCATCTCAAACATAACTAATCATCCAATTTGTTATGTAATTTTTGTGTATCATTTTAATTTAAAATAATTTAATGATTTAATAATGTGATAACCATTGAAGGAGTAAAATAATAGTTAGAAACCATATAATTATTGGTGTTAGACTTGATTCCACTGAATGCTCCACCCTCATCTTTGTTGATGTGTATGCAACAAACACTACACAAGCATCAAATATTTTTAACTTTTTAAATTCATCAAAACATCATCATCATCATCATTAACGTTGATTTTGCATGCATATCATATCACCAAAACTATATTGTTAAATCAATACATATTCAACTCACATTTTCTTATAAACTTAAGATAATAATATGAGTTGTTGTTGTACCCCAAAATTTGCCCTCCTATCTTTGAGGTCAATTGGTTCAAAGATACATCTTTATGCTCAAGGTTTCTCAAAGATTGATCAAATAAACCCTTTCCTAAACAATGGGCCTCTAATTAGGGTTTGGCTTCTCTCAAAGGAAATTGAACTTCCAAGACCTCAAGTGGACCATGGTGTCTCATATGTCTCAAAATATCTCTACGTCAAATTTCAAGCCTTACAGTGCAAATTTGCTCAGTCAATTGCTCAGATGGTTGAAAATTAATTGTATTGGACCAAAAGTCAACTATGGTCAACAAGCAATCAAATTTTATCATTTTTTATCAACATCAAGATTTTGAAGTTACATTCATAATTTGATCAAGGGTTGGTCATGATTCATCAAGAAAACTCAAGATTCATCACAAGTCAAAAGTTACTAAATTAGGGTTTTTCTTAAGGAGAGGTCAACTGAAATTTGATCAAGCATAATTTTCACACACTTCATCAGAAATTACTCAACCAAAGCTCATTTTAAAAGAAAATTCAATTATCTACAACTTTGGGTCTTATAGGTTTTTCCCAAAAAATGCTTTATTTGAGAGATATGGGCCAATACATTATAGGTTCTTTCAAAAGTCAACAAAAAGTCATCTTTTCTCAAAGAAGTGTACATGAACATGAAAGCTTCGAATGAGATAAAACCAAAGAGAGGTTTTAGAGAACATCTTAAGCTTTCTAAAAAGTCCAAGATCATCCTCAAATGTTGAGAATTGAGTAAGATATGATTGGTGCAAGTTTGGCAATTTTGAGAAAATGCATGAAGTGAATATTGAGCAGTCTTGAAATTTTGACAAATGGGCCTATGTTTTAAGGTTTGGAACATGTTGTCAAGGACCTCTAAACCCGTTCATGCACTATCCTGATTTTTATTTTATTTATTTTTGATTTTATTCAATTAAATTCAAATTTGATTAAATAAAATGTAAGAATAATGTATGAAGCATAAAAGGCCTTGAATCTGAGTTGCTTGAGGTCCAAACAAGCCCAATATAGCTGGAAAAAACCCACAAGAAGAGATTTGAAGGAGATTGGCATGATTGAAAGTTGTTTTTCAAAGATTGCCAATCAAATATTTTCTCATCAGTGCCATATATTTTCTTTACAGTTCTTGACCTAATTCCTTCTCCTATAAATACACAACAAGGCCATATGCTCAGGACACGAAAACTTGCACAAGAAACATATCCAAAATCCTCAAAATAATTCAAGTTTAGGTCAACTCGCCAAAACCTTGTGCATCCACTTTCAACCCAAACCAAGGCCATAAATCGCTTCTTGAGGATCAAAGGAGTTGATCCAAGTCACTTGCCACGCCCTTCCACGTCCAGAATTCATCAACTCATCTTCACCTGTTTGGTAAAGTTTTTTGAGATTTCAATCTTTTCATACACGCAATATAAATAAATTGTGCATGCATATATGTGTTTGTATAGATGATTAGAGCATTTTAGATCCATCGTTTGTGAGCTTTGATGCAGGAACAAGAAGACACCATTATTAGGGCACGAAGCTTCTACTTCATCGTATCCCTATTTACAGGCCGTTTCAGGGCAAGCCAACAACACCATTGAACTTGAAAGCCCTCAGACTGGGGGGTAAGGTCCTTTGGAACATCTGATTTTTTAAATATTTTTGCAGGTTAAAGAACTAGCTCACCGGAGAAGATGAAGGTTCGTCCTCTTGACGTGGCGTGCCATCGGTCCATTTAAATCCACCTTTTTGCAAAATTTTTTTTCATAATCAATTTCAAATATATATTTATGAAATCAGATAAATAATTGGATGTATCACCATCCCAGTGGTTAAAATGAAGGATTTGGTCTCTCAAGACGTGGGTTCGATCCCTGCCTTTTGCAACTTTTTTTTCCACATTTTCTCAATTTTGCGGTACCACATATTTTTGCATAGTAAGGTTTTGAGTGAACTGGTTCAATCCACAGGAGGACCAAACCTTTTTTTTATCACTTGTTGCCATTTTCTTTTTCTTTCAATTTTCTTTCTTATTTTAATTCATTTTTATTAATTCATTTTTAACTATTTCAAAAAATCATAAAAAATATTTTAAAATTAGTTTTAGTTTTTTAATTAATTAAATAAATTTTTGACTTAAAATTTAATTTAATTTAATCAAGTTTGATTTTATTTTCATAATTAATTATAATTAACGTTAGAATTAGTTTTTGACTATTACAATCGAATCACAAAAAATACAAAAATATGTCTTTTATAATACTTAGGGTGTTAGAACATTATTGCATTAGTTTAATTAGTTTTTTTCTATTTATTTATTTATGCTCTCTGTTTTTAAATTCTAGAAGATGATGTATAGGTTGCACGAATATTTTTGTAATAGTATTAGTTTATTTTCTCTCATTTTTCTAATTATGTAACTGCTTATGAGATGTAATAGCTTAGGTTTAAATTCCCGCACTTTATTTTCTGTATAGATATTAACTGTTAGATGTATGTTAATAGGATTGTATGGCAAAAATAAAATCAATCTTAGAAAACCTTAAATTCAAAGATAAATATCTGAACAAACACATTACTCACACTTGCACCCTTACGGTATCCTCTCTTGTTGCCTTAAAAATGGTCATGTCCCTCAAACGTAGGGATATCTTAGCAACGTTGCCTACGGATAACATCATCATAGTCCCTTCGATATAAAGATCATAGTCCCTCGATGACCCTCCGAGTTGCCTACAAAAATATGATCTTGTCCCTCGATGTCGCCTACGATTAAAGTGATGATAGTCCCTTCAATACAATTGCTAAGGTATCCTTACATGTTACCTTCAATGACCATACGATGATCCTACGCTTGTTCCTTCACATCCAATGAATGGGGCTACCTACCAACTAATGGTATGGATAGTACTATCTCTAAAGGAGAAGGAAAAGAATAATGAATGACATTTCAATGGGTAAGGAATTCTTAATTTCTTGCTCGCGACAACTTTTCAAAACATAACATATCTAACACTACTCATTTTCAAACAAATATTTTCAAACACTTCGTATACATTCTTGAGGACTGATACAAGAATCATTACAAAGTTAAATCAAAATATTTTCAAACAAATCACACACACACAAAACAAGTTTTCAAAAGTGAGCTAAGAAATTAAGAGCTCGTAGATAACTACGGATGAAAAGGGTGCTAACACCTTCCCTTTTCATAACTTACACCCCGAACTCAAAATCTATCAAAAAGTCTTTCTTGTTCTTTTCACCTTTCCTTATTGGATAAAAGAAAAGTCAGTGGTGACTCTTTCTAACCGCAACATAAAACGCAAAACAACTAAGTCAGTTCTTCCACCGTATTACAGTTGTCGACTTCTATAAAAATTTCATCAAATACTAAAACTGAACTAGGAAGTTAAAATTAATCATATTTATATAATCAAAACTAATCCCTATGAAATTGAATTAGCTAACATGATCTTTCAATTAAATAATTATGAGCTAGCTATTTTCAATGTATGCCTCACTCAAATAAGAGAAGCTTTGAAGGACAATAATGATTTTAAATGTAAGTGTTAATCATTCAAATTGTTTGCACTTTTGCGTGTATCATTATATTTCAAAACTTAATAATTTAATAACATGATAAACATTTATAAAAAATATGATAAACATTGGAGTAGAATAATAGTTAGAAATTATATAATTATTGGAGTTGACTTGGTCCCACTGAATGCATCACCATGTTGTCGCGTATGCAACAAACGCTACACAACCATCAAACTATGTTTTAACACTCCAACTTCACCAAAACATTAACTTAAACATTGATTTTTCACGCATATCATATCACAAAAACTATATTGTTAAATCAATAAATACTCAATTTACTTTTTCTTATAAACTTAAGATATAGTGTGGATTGTCGACTTCTGTAAAAAATCGTCAAATACTAGAATTGAATTGAAAGTTAAAATTAGTTGTATTTTAAAAAATAACTAATCCATATGCAAATGAACTAACTAACACAAATTTTTAGTTAAAGGATGACGAGGTAGCTATTTTTAATTTACACCTCACTCAAATTAGAGAAGTTCTAGAGGATAATAATAATTTTAAATGTTTAGTATATTAATAATATAAATATTAATCATCTCATAAACATAACTAATCATCTAAATTACTGTGAATTTTTTATGTATCATTTTATTTCGAAACTTAATAATTTAATAATGTGATAGCTATTCTAAAAAAATTGTGATAACCACTGAAGGAATTGAATAATAGTTGAAAACCTTTTAATTTTTGATATTGACTTGGTCCCACTGAACCCTTCGCCCTCATATGTGTTGATGTCTATCCAACGAACGATGCACAACCATCAAAATATTTTTACTATTTCAACTTCACCAAAACATCATCATCAACAACATTGATTTTTCATGCATATCATATCGCAAAAATTATATTGTTAAATCAATAAATACTCAATTCACCTTTTCTTATGAACTTAAGATAATAGTATGAATTGTCGACTTCTATAAAAAATTCGTCAAATACTAAAGTTGGATTGAAAAGATAAAATTTGTCATATTTATATTTAAAAAAACTAATTCATATGCTAATGAACTAGCTAACACGACCTTTTAGTTAAAGGATGATGCGATAACTATTTTTAATTTATGCCTCACTCAAATTAGAGAAGCTCTGGAGGACAATAATAATTTTAAATGTTTAGCATATTAATATAAATGTTAATCATCTCATAAACATAACTAATCATCTAAACTGTTGTGTATTTTTTATGTATAATTTTATTTCAAAACTTAATAGTTTAGTAATGTGATAATCACTATAAAGATAGAATAATAGTTAGAAGCCTTATAATTTTTGCTATTGACTTGGTCCTACCGAACTCTTCGCCCTCATCTTTGTTGATGCGTATCCAACAAACAATACACAACCATAAAAATAATTTTACTATTCCTACTTCACCAAAATATCATCATCATCAACATTGATTTTTGATGCATATCATATAACCAAAACTATATTATTAAATAAAATAATACTTGATTAGCTTTTTCTTAAGTGATAGTAGTATGAGTTGTCGATTTCTGGAAAAAAAATTCAAATATTATAATTGATTGAGAAGTTAAAACTAATCATATTTATAAGAAAACCTAATTCCTATGCAAGTGAACTAGCGAATATGACCTTTTGATTAAAGGATAACAAATTAATTATTTTTAATGTATGTCTCACTCAAACCAGAGAAGCTCTAAACAACAATAACAATTTTAAATATTTAACATATTAATATAAGTTTTAATCATCTCCTAAACATAACTAATCAACCAAATTACTGTGCATTTTTTGTATATCATTATGTTTTGAAACTTAATAATTTAATAATGTGATAACTATTCTATAAAAAATGTGATAATCATTGAAAGAGTAGAATAATAGTTAGAAATCGTATAATTTGGTATTAACTTGATCCCATCGAGTGATTCACCCTCATCTTCGTGGACACGTATGCAACGAACGCTACAAAACCATCAAACTATTTTTAATTTTCCAACTTCGCAAAATATTATCATCACCAACATTGATTATTCACGCGTATCATATCACAAAAACTATATTATTAGATCAAAAAATTCTCAATTCGCCTTTCTTTATAAACTTAAGATAAATAGTATGGGTTGTCGATTTCAGTAAAAAAATTAATCAAATACTAGAGTTGGATTGAGAAGTTAAAATTAGTCATATCTAAAAAATAAAATTTAATCCACATGCAAATGAACAAGCTAACACGACCTTTCAGATAAAGGATTCAAAACTATTTTTAATGTATACCTCACTCAAATTAGATAATTTTTGAAAAAAATGATTTTAAATATTTAATATATATAAATATAAGTGTTAACCATCTCTTAAGCATAACTAAACAATCAAATTGTTCTGCATATTTTGTGTATCATTTTATTTTGACACTTAATAATTTAATAATGTGATAGATATTCTATAAAAATATAATTTAATATCATTGAAAATATGAGATATTGGATTGAATATTATTGGGTCAAAGGGTAGCTTCTGATTTAACAAGATTGAGCATGTCGTCGAAGTCTGTTCACATGCTGGTGTCAGAGACCTACATATTATAGTCGAAGTGTGTTCTAGTATGTGGGTGTCGAAAAGCTAGGGTTGTTAGTATTTCGAATTGGACATGTTTCTTATGTCCAATTGTTTAAGTTAGTTTGTATCCTAAGTTAGCTTGTAATGGATATTTGTGATAAACGTCAATTAGTTTAGTATGTTAGGTTTATTATAAATAGCATACTAGTCTCTCATCATTGCATACAAAAAATCCTATTTTAGGGTGAGAGGGTTATTTGTTATTCTTGTATACTTGTAATCTTGATTTAAGATAAATGAAAGAATAGCAGTTAATAACCAATCTTTGTGTTCATCGTGTTCTTCATTCTATATTCTATCCTTGATTGTTTCTTAATTATTAAACAACAAATTTATACTTTGTTCCCAAGACATCCGATTCATAACAGAAAAAATAATTCAATACCATTAAAAAAAACAATAATATTAGTTAAAAACCATATAATTATTGATATTGACTTGGTCCCACCGAAAGCTTCGCCTTCATCTTAGTTGACGCGTATACAACATTGCACAACCATCAAACTATTTCTAACTTTCCAACTTTCCCAAAACATTATCATCATAAACATTGATTTCTCATGTATATCATATCACCAAAACTGTATCAAATTTAAACCAATAAATAGTCAATTCACCTTTTCTTATTAACTTTTCATTAAATTATTTATTTATTCCTCCTTAACCCAAGATTATTTTAAAATTAAAATTAGTATACAAAAATATATTTTAATATAATCTCTAGAAGATTATGTTTGAATGAATGTCTGAATTGTTGAACAAACAAACAATGGGTTGTCTTGAACTAAAATTAAACAGAATACAACCCCTTTCCTTTTCTTTCTCAATTCTCTCTCTTTCTATCATTTTTCTATTTTCTTTTTCTCAGGTACATTTTCTCTCTTTTTTCTTCTTCTAACAATTGCAACATTTATGCACAAATAATTAAATCAATTGCATTCATAATTAATTACACATTCTTCATTTTGCAGGTTAAATTTTGAAATTGAATTTATATTTCAGAAAATTGACCCAACACTAATGTTATGATTAATTGGAATCATTGGCAGGAAAAAAATTGTGCTTGTGTTTCATAATTTAGGTGGAAGAAAGAAAAATATTGTTGTTGTTGAATATGGGATATCTCAATTCAGTTTTGTCCTCTTCAAGTCAGGTTCATGCTATGGATGATGCACCTGTTAGCGGTGGTGGTCTCAGGTTTTTTTTTTCTTGTCTTGATTTTGCATGTTCTTGATTTGTTTGGTCTTTTGTTGTTGTTGTTGTTGTTTGTGAAAAATGGAATGTATTGTGACACAATTTGTTATGATTTGTATGTGTAGTCACAATGGAAAATTCAGCTATGGGTATGCTAGCTCGCCCGGCAAGAGATCTTCGATGGAAGATTTTTATGAGACAAGAATTGATGGTGTAGATGGTGAAATTGTTGGCCTTTTCGGAGTTTTTGATGGTATAGATCCACATTTCTCGAGTTTCTGTTAGGATTAGGAGGTCATGCTATGCATAATCTGTTTCTTGTTTATAACTCTTTCAGGTCATGGCGGTATTCGTGCGGCTGAGTATGTTAAGAAAAACCTGTTTAGTAATTTGATCAGTCACCCGAAATTTATTTCGGACACCAAATCTGCAATATGTATGTTATGTTATCTCCTACCGCTAATTGCAACATGATCCTTATGTTTTGTGATTTGCTATGTCTATATGATAATTCTTGGTTTTTTTACAGCTGATGCGTATAATCATACCGATTCGGAATATCTGAAATCAGAAAACAATCATCACAAAGATGCAGGATCTACTGCGTCTACTGCTATTCTTGTTGGTGATCGTTTGCTTGTTGCAAATGTTGGAGACTCCAGGGCCGTTATATGCAGGGGTGGTACTGGTAAGAGTACTAGCTTCATATATTATGACTTTATCGTGTTTATGTGTCAATGTGTTCATGTAATATGAATTTTTCTGTTTCTTTATTCAAGTTTTTAATCTGTTAAGTCTCTTTTGAATGGCTATCTTGATACCATATATCCTTGATAATTTGATTTAATGCTAGTGCATGAGTAAAAATGGTAAGGATGTATCACCTATGCATGTCTTTGTACTGCAATAGAAACACTTCTGACCTTCTATGTAGAATGATTACTCAATATTTTCCTTCTAATTATGGTTTCATGTAGCATTCGCTGTTTCTCGAGATCATAAGCCAGACCAAACTGATGAGAGGCAAAGGATTGAAGATGCAGGAGGCTTTGTCATGTGGGCTGGTAAGATGACAGATTAGATATTTTTATTTATTTAAAATATTTTTTCTTGTTTATCGCTATTGATAAGCATAATTTTTATAGGAACTTGGAGAGTTGGAGGTGTTCTCGCTGTTTCTCGTGCATTTGGCGATAGACTCTTGAAGCAGTATGTTGTTGCTGATCCTGAAATCCAGGTATGATTGGTGACAGTAAATCTGATTAGTTTTGCTTCTATGTGTATTTATGTTGCATGATTGTGGTTTTGCAGGAAGAAAAAGTTGACAGTTCTCTTGAGTTTCTTATTCTGGCCAGTGATGGGCTATGGGATGTGGTCACAAACGAGGTTTGCAATATTATTCATTTTCTCTCTAATGACCGTTATGAACACATTAATAAGCCCTGTTGACTAGAGTTGGAATGTTTTATGTTTTAATAATGTCTTACGAAAAAGTTTTTCTTTTCCAACTTATCTAAATTTTCAAGTATTCTTCAGGAAGCCGTTGCTATGATTAAACCACTTGAGGACGCAGAGGAGGCGGCAAAGAGACTGTTGCAAGAAGCATATCAGAGAGGTAGCGCTGACAATATCACTTGCGTTGTCGTTCGTTTCTTGATGAACCAAGGCTCCTCTTCTCATACTAGCTCTGTAATTAACCATCCTTAGTTAGAGGGTTTGTGCATTGGTCAAGTGGTGGATATTCAAACATATGAAACTTAGGAAAAAAAATCAGGTTATATATATCGGGAATTAACAAATTTAAACTCATGATTATTCTGTTAAATAGACTTGTTGTCACTGTATCACTTACATAAGTTGTAGCTAGGGAAAAAAAATTTATGTGTGTGAGGAGATTAGCCAGACATAAAATTACTACTATTGCATGTAAACATGATTCTTTGTTGCCTATTTGATGTTTATAGGGTTAGTTATTTTAGTACCTTGTAATGTATATGTGAATTATGGTTTGTATACGACTAATTATGAGAAACATGTATTGATGTATTTGTTTACTTAAAATTGCAATATTAAACAATAAACACAGTTTAAGAATCTGTACTTGAAAATTTTAACGTGTTCTTATGACCATGCAAGCAATTGGGTGATGTTTCAAAAGACAGCTGCTTCTATTTGTTCCGAACATGTATTGTTTGCTCAATTATTGTAGAAATGAGGCCATGACGATAAAATGATGAGTTTGATCATTATTATATGTTTCTTGAATTTGAACTCAAGAGCTAGCTTAGGAGGATTTGCTTTTTAAAAAATTCAAGGAATTTAAAGGATGTGTTTAACTCTTCCTTCCACATTTTAAATTACGGTTCAGAAATAATTGCAGCTGGATTATAAAGCTTTTAGAGGGCTCTACAGTGACATGTCACTCCAACTGCAACCATATATATCATTTGCACTTGAGAGTATTTTAGCCATTGAATTTTTTTTACAAGTACCTTTTGAAGTTGGAATTGAAGTTGTATATCTCTAATACCCTTAAATATTATGGTTTTGTTTGTCTTTTAAGTTTTTAATTTTAGTTTTTATATCATTGAGTCTTCTCATCAATTGCGTATTTTTGAATTGAATTTTAGACCCGAATTTTGGCATGCATAAATCAAAGTGTTTGATTACAACTTAAGTAATATAATTGAAATCAATCTATTAAGTGTTTTGAGTCAAGAACTATGCTAGAGAATGATTCAAGTCATAACCATTGCGGAATCTAAATTATCCTTTGAAAATTAGTGAAAAAGATATTCAGCATGTGCGACTTAAATCACACAATTAGTTTGACTTGAATTAGACTCACAGTGAGCTCATAGATAGATGCATTTCCAGATCTATTAATTCAAATCAAAGCAACCTGCCTCAAATCACAGAATTGTCAGATTCAAATCACTATAAATTGGAAATTTTCGTGCTAGCTTCTGGAACTCTTATTCGAATCAACAATTTATCTAACTCAAATCAAGTGACTCAAATCGTATAAATGGGAGTCATATAATTTTTGCTTCTTGATTAAAATTACTTGGTTTTCTAATTCCAATAGTAACTCTTGCTTTTTACTCGAATCGTAAACTATTTTCTATCATTTTTTAGTTAGATCTCCAACACATATAAATATCATTTTCTCTCAAAACTTTCACAATTTAGAAAACACACACTTTCAATGTTGATTCGAAAACTCTCAAACTACTTGTTCTCTCATATTTTCAAAAGAGTTTTAAATCTTTCTTAAACACTTGCAAATAATTTCTTTCATCTTCTTCTACCTCGTTTTTTTTATTGTTACATGGATCTGAATCTCATTTTTAGAGATTTGTGATTGTTAAGGAGATTTGTTTATTGAATTTAACGTGTCTTTGAAGATTAGGTTAAGACTATAGAGATTCGCAAGGTGTGTGGTGTTGTGGCTCATTTTGACAATTCCAATAGAAACGAAGGAGATTCTTGTTCCATGTTCATCTTAGCAGTGTTCTGTTGAAGCCAACAAACAAGGTAGAAGTTCTTCTCTATCTTTGGACAAAACAACACTCAAGATAATGGTATGATCGATTAAAGATCGCATCAAAACAAAGACTTTGGAAAAGCTTGTTGGGGACAGATGAATCAAGGCGATTTCGCATGATGATTTCACAAATAATTTAGTTCATAGACTATGTATAAGTCAAGGATCCTGAGAGAATTTTTTTTAAAAATATTTTCAACGTTAATTTGGATATTGTTATTGTACTAAACTTGTGTAATTTTGTCACAAATCATAGTGGAAGATTAAAATTTTCAATGGAAAAATCATTGAAGGGTGGATTAAGCTTAGCGAGGACAATAGTTAAACCACTATAAATTTTGGTGTACTTCTCTCTCCCCCTTTTAATTTCGTAGAAATTGTATGTTATGTTGTTTCTTTATTTCTTACTAGAATTGCATGTCATTAGAAATTATTTTGGTAGTTATTTATTTGTAAAAGTGTAGGTTTTATCAGAACTTTAAGTTTGTCTTGTTGAAGATTAAGCTAAAAATCGTGATTGTAGAATCCACGTATTATTGATAGTGTCAAAGCACACATCTTGTGTAATTTTGACACTAAATTCTCACTAGGCTCTTCTAGGGTTTTGTTTCTCTTCTCTTTTGAGAAGCCTGGTTTCTTTTCCTAGTTTATTGTTCTAAGCATCTGAGTTTGATTAATAGAATGGTGAGTTTGACGTTGGAGAATCTGTCAATACATGATGATGGAGAGGAGGAAGGGTTTTGTTTTGATGTTGAGGAGGAAGGCGAGGAAGTGGTGGAATGATGATGGTGTTTGATTGGAAGATTTTTGTGCGATATACCAAATACATGTGAAATCAATGAAAGGAAGGATTTCTAATATATGGCATCCGGTGAAGGATGATACAATTAAAGAAAATAACGATAAACTTTTCTTGTTCCAGTTTGCGCACAACTTGGATATGGAAGCGACGATCAAAGGAGGGCCATGGACCTTTGATATTCATCTCTTGATTCTTGAGAGAGTTTGGGTGGGAGTCTAAATCGATAGCATTCCATTGTTTTATGTGGATTCCTGGGTTGAGGGGGAGTGTCATTCATCTTCTTCCTAATGTACACCAAAAGACTTTAGGACTTTCTTCTTCTACATTCTGAGGTTGCGTTGTTGTGCTATGATGTTGAGTTTGGTGGGCTACAATGGAGTCGTGAAAATATGTCGACCATGATGTTCTAACATCCACCTGATTGAGAAGATGTATTCTCTATGTTGTTGTGTTTAGAAGGTTCTGAAGACTAAATCTCTGATGTGTATTTCTTATGTTAAAGTTGAAAGTCTTTTTAACGTACTGAAACCTGAACTTTAATCTATTAATTTGTTTTAGCCAAAAAATTTCAAAGAGGGATTGTTAATTCTCTAGTTTATGGTTGACATTAATTTTAGTAAAACAAATTAAGCAGCAATATGTTAAATAAGATGTTTATTCTTACAGAAAAAATAATGTTGAACATAATGTCTTATTCTGATCATTCGACATATGGATGGAGTTTGTAGTCTCTGCTAGTGTGTTACAGATCCTGAATATTATGGGAATATTAGGATGTTATCTGTGTAGACCAAGATGAAGAAATCAGTGGAGTCAAACTAATAAGTTTTATCATAAGAAAAAACATGTCGAATAAAGATGTCATATGCTGAACCATTCGACATCGTGACTCCGATCAGCTGGACAACTGGATTCTGTTGATGTATTTCAGATGCAGAATATTCTGGAAATATTGTGTTATCCTATGTGGTGTTCAATTTAAGGAATAAGAGATTCAAGCTGGAATCAAGGAGTTATGCTAGTTTCTAATTAAGAAGATAAATTAGGAAACTAATGATTGTTATCCTAAGTTTTAGGAGATATATCTGCAGTCTTATTTGCTACAAGTCAAGTGAGGTTTTGAAGCCTAATCCAGCCAGGAGATTGTTATAAATAGAAGGGTTCAAACCTAATGTATGTATAGAACGAATTGTAATGTTTATTTAGCCTTTAGGGTTTGTGTTCTATCATTATTGTGTTCTACTCGATAGGAGAGTTGGACTGTGTAAATCGTGAGCCACTCTTGTATTGTTTAATACTTGAGTTGGACTGTTTGTTGAGTTGTAACTATGAATCACTCATAAAGCTCCAAGTGTTAGAATTGTTCAATCACTGTGGTGATTAAAGGGAATTGAGAGAAGTCTCATACCTAAGAGAGTCTTAGGTAGAAATATAGCACAATTAGTGATTAAGTGAGAAGTTTTAAACAAGAGAGTTTAGCTTCTAATTGATACTATTTAGTGGATTTCGCCCTGGATTGGTAGCCCCCAGAGCATGTGTTGTTGTACACCGAATTGGGTTAACAATATTGTGTGTTGTTTACTTTTCTGCGTTGTTTTATTGTTTACTCTTTGTTAATTGTGTGTTTGTTTAGAGATCGATGTCTCGACATATTTTAAGACATGTGTGATCTGAATACCAGAATTGCAACATCTTATTGTAAAGAGAATATTGTTCCAATAGGCAAACAGGGTAAAATATTCGCCAAATTTTTGTCAAATTTTTTCTTACCTATATGATTAACTTCAGTGATAAAGTAACTTTAATCAGCCTCGACATTTTCTATAATTATTGATTAAGTGAGAAGTTTTAAACGAGAGAGAATAGTTTCGAATTGATACTATTTAGTAGATTTCGTCCCTGGATTGGTAGCCCCCATAGTATGTGTTGTTGTACACCGAATTGGGTTAACAATCCTGTGTGTTTTTTACTTTTATGCGTTGTTTTATTGTTTACTCTTTGTTAATTCCGTGTTTGATCAGAGATCGGTGTCTCGACATCTTTTAAGATATATATGATTTGAATACCAGAATTTTAATATCTTATAGTAAAGAGAATATTGTTCCAATATGAAAACAGGGTGAAATGTTCGCCAAAATTTTGTCAAAATTTTTCTTACCTATATGATTAACTTCGATGATAAAGTAACTTTAATCAGCCTCGACATTTTCTACAATTCCATTGATAAAAAAAATCCTCTGGTGTAAAGTTGAAGGAACTCCCCTACATCATGGATTCATTCTTGACCAAGCAATAAATTATAGTTTGCTTTGATCGAAATGACCACAAACAATGTTGGTTTTATAATTGTACCTACAACAATATCGACGTGAATAACTCCTAAAGCCTCACTCGTTTGGCCTCCGTAGTTAGACAAAACCAAATTATGAGGCCTAAAATCAGTATCATACCTACCGATTTTCTTCAATAAAGAGTGTGGAATCAAATTAATCGCTTCTCCTCCATCCGCCATAACTTTTTTAACGCCTACATTATCAACCTTAACCCATATAAAGAGGGGCTTAAGGTGTTGTTTCATTCCTTCGTTAGGACTTTTAAAAATAACCTTTTATTCCTATACACAACCATTATTCATTACATAATATCATATAGGTTTATGTTTCACTGTTTCATCATCCAAACATTCATCTTCTTCTTTTGTTACCTTAGTAATTTTATCAAATTATATTGATAAGACAAAACAACATTACATATTATGTCTAGTTCACCTTCTGATCCATTTTTGTTGATAAATGTTTGTTTTGCCTGCAGGTCTAATCCACTCACCAAGAGGAACATTGGTAGGTGGAACATAGCTCATGTTCTGGCTTCCCCTATGGTGCGGAGTTCATTGGTATGTATTGTAAGTTACTCCTCTTTTGTAAAAAAAAATTTCGTCCTTCTATCATCTCGATCATTCTTTATTGGTTGTTATGGCTTGATCTTTTCAAGGTATTTAGTTGCATCTTTGTCGAACAATACGCTCCAACAAAAGGACATAACGTTATTTTAAAGCCTTTAATCTTGCACCGGTTCAGGAAGTTGATTAATTCCTTCTCAATTTTTGGTTATACCCCTTTCATTTTCTACGTGTAGTTCAACATGTTCACTTATTTGACATTCATGTTGAGGCCTTAAGAAGTGTCAAACATCATGATTTCTACAGTCTCAGTAAAGTGCGCTTCCTCAACTTGTAGAGAGTCTGGATCAATTGTTATTGGGGGCTTCTGTTTGTCCCCAAACTTCATCCTACCATCCTTCAAAGAATTTTGCACCAAATCTCTGAAAAGAACACGTTGAACCATTTTATGACCAAGAAAATTATGATATTTACAAAACATTTTTTCTTCCTTTGTGCCAATGGTGGTGTCTTTAGGCCTTTCAAAACTATGACTTGACCATCAGCAACTAAAAGGTCGAAAATTTCATCCCATTTTGTTACACCAAAAACATAATTTGTTGTAATAAACTTCTCATTTTTACTTAATTCGACAAGATTTTTTTTCCATTTGAAGGTCTTCAAACCTTACAAACATATGGAGGCCATGGTTTATTTCTTCCAGATTGACCTGACTTCTTCAACATATTGAAGAACTATGTCAACTTCATTAAATAAAAATATGATACTTAAAATCTAAACTTTATATAGATATTATCTCCATTTGAATTCCTCAACTTTTGAAGGTAACTTAATTTAGATCAATTTTTATGGGAATCAACTATTTCCCTCTCCCTCCCTTTGACCTGACTTTCTCCAACATATTAAAGAATTATGTCAACTTTTTTTTATAGATATTTAATGCCACATAAACATTTTATATTTTAATAATTTTTAGTTAATATGTTATAGAACATGGTAAATTGTGGAAAGTGGAAGTTGAACCCACCAACTTTCACTTTGTGAAAATAAACTTTACCACTAAGCTAGAAGGTATTACTTGTTAAATATACGAATTTGTTAGTTCTTATAGCATGATAAACTTACTTCATTCTATTATAACATTTAAATATTAATGTTATCTTTATAATATTTCTAACAATTTTTTTTCATTTTTTATTTTTCTATTTTCTATTTTATATATATATATATATATATATATATATATATATATATATATATATATATATATATATATATATATATATTTTCATTTCAATCATTTATTATTTGCATTTTTAATTTTTACTAAAATGTATTTTTTAATATTTACTATTTAATTTTAATATTTACTAAAATATATTTTTAAACTATTATTTAATAAGTTTAAATATTAAATAAAAACATATTTAAATATTTAAATAATTAATAAAAATATTTAAATTTGAAAATAAATAATTAATGCGTATTAAATAAAAATTCATTTAAATATTTAAATATTTAAATAAATAATAAAATGTATTAAATAAAAACGTATTTAAATATTTAAATAAATAATAAAAACTTATTAAATTAAAACGTATTTAAATATTTAAATATATAATAAAAACATATTTAATAAAAACGTATTTAAATATTCAAAATTTATTAAATTAATACGTTTTAAAAATATTTTTTAAAAGTACATTTTAGTAAATATTAAAATCAAATAATAAATATTAAAAAAATACATTTTAGTAAAAAATAAAAAATGAGAATAATAAATAATTGAAATGAAAATAGATATTTAAAAAAAATAAAAAATAAAGTTAAATAGTAAAAAGATTGCAGAAAAAATCAAAAATAAAAAAGAAAAAAGAAAAATAAAATAAAAATATTATAAATATTAAAAGGATAACATTAATATTTAAATGTCATAATACAATGTAGTAAGCTTACGATGCTATATGAACCTTTAAATTCGTATATATTACTTGAAATGCCTTCTAGTCTACTGGTAAGGCTCCCACTTGCCATAATTTTTGAGAATATATAATTTATTAACATATTAACCAAAAATTAATATAATATAAAATACTTATGTGGCATTAAAATAATAAACAAATAAAATAAAAAAACCACATGGATCATAAGTTTTTTAAATGATTGAATGTGACGAAGATTTAAAATGAGAGAATTTTCGAATTTTCCTTTTACAAGTGGATTTTGGTATTAACCCTACTTTATAATTAGCGAGGGTTTGATTTCTCTTCTACATCCAACGCGCTTTTACTGCTACTCACCACGTGAAAATGAAGAAAAAAAATGATGTTTGGCTATGTCACTCAAAATCAATTCTAAGAATTTAAAATAAATTCTAATTAAAGCCAAAGTTACTAGCATTTATGGGGAGTAGAATCAACTATGCATTTACTCTGCCCTCTTTAATTTCTTTCACTGCCTTCTTTTATTTTTTTCTAATGTCTTATTAATTACCGTCTCAGAATAGATTTTTCATTCCTATTTTTATTTGTTTTAAATTATTTGTCTATTTAAAATATCAATGTGATATTTATTATTTCTTTCTATTAAATTATCTTTATTTAATATATTTTAATTCATATAACTATTTCACTGTTTAAATTAATGAAATTATTTTAATAAATGACATTTATTTTATCATTGAAATCAACATAGTTAATCATTATCTTAAAAATTGTGAAAATCTTAAATAAGACACATATTACAAAAGAGAGAGCAATAAATTGAAGTCAAAGTTCTTAACTTCTAAGGTGAGTAGAATTTTTTTTCTAATAACAAATTCTATATTCCCCCTCTTTAATTCTAATTAATTTGCTTTTACTTTCCTCATCAATATATTAAACCAACAAAGACAATATTACTATTACCCTTATCCTTCTTATTATTAATTATTAATTAATTACCCTTATCCTTCTTAATTTTTCTATGAATTTATTATTTAGTGAACAAGTTTTGATGTTCATTGATTACTCTCATATTTATTTAACATCATCATCATCCCTTTCCTTTACAACTAAAACAAATTGTTTTTAAGAGAACAATAAGGAAAAAATTCTATTAAAAACATTAACAACAACAAGGTAACTTCACTTTAGTTATGCTCAAAAAATTCTGCTCAAGAGAACCCCACTTTAGATTTATGTTTGCTCAAATGATTACAATTTTTGTTTTGTTTGTTTTGTTTAACAATTATTATTAGTATTAGGGTTAAATATGTTTTTTTTTTCTCTATAAATATTTTAATTTATAATTTTAGTCTTTATTTAAAAAGTAATATTTTTTAATCTCTACAAAATTGTTATGCACGTAGTTTTAGTCTTTTTTGTTAAATTAATGTATATTTTTAAATTATTATTTTGCACATATCTTTAGAACGTTATAAAAAGTTTCTCGGGAAAAAATGAACTTAAAATTTGATTTCTAAGTCGAGATTTTCATTATTTTTTGAAATTCAAAAAATTCATAATTAATTCTTCTCATTTTAAAAAATTATAAAATTTGGTCAAGAATATTTTATAGTATTCTAAACACTCATGAAAAAAATTATTAAAAAATTTAAGAGTTTAAGGGTAATTAAACAGTTTTCAAAATTTTAGAAAATAATAAGAACTAAAACTGTATATATAAAAATTTTGTAGGAACTAAAATATATTATTTTTTAATAAGCACTAAAAATAAAAAATTGAGATATTTATAGGGGCCAAAAACATATTTAACCCTTATTATTAATATGTGCAGAATAAAAAGATGACTTATAAACTTCTCTATAAGAATTTTAATTTTTTTTATATGCAAGTCATGATATTTTTTTTTTTACAGATATTATTATTATTATTATTATTATTTAGTCATATTATTTTTCTACCATACTTTGTGTACATAATACGTATTATGGCTACACAATAGAAAGTTTATGCGGATCCCACTTCAAATAATGATGAATCTCAAAGGTTTAAAGTTAGATGGAGATCACAGCGTTAATGAAAAGTCATCAAAACATGTTTAGATCAACTTGTCAAGGGTGAACGAGTTGACACTAACTTTACTAAGAAAGGGTGGAAAAATATTTTGTCTCAATTCAATGAATCAACCATAAAAAATTATGACAAGATAACATTGAAGAATAAGTATGATAGCTTGAAAAAGGAATGAAGAGTATGGTATACCTTATTTGGAAAAGTTATTGAATTGGGGTAGAATCTTGAGAATAATACCTTTGGTGCACCAAATGATTGGTGGGATAACAAACAATTGGTATGTGAAACACAAATATATATTGTTTAGGTTTATATTTACCATGTTTATCACATGATGATGGTCATGGAATGCGGGAAAATCCTCTATATGTAAAATTTAGAGATAAGGAACTTCCATTTGCTCACCAACTAACCACATTTTTCAAGGATGCAGTGGCTAAGAAAGAGTATGCTTGGGTATCTTTAAGTGGTATATTGCTCGATGTGTATTGTGGTAATGATGATGATGTGTATCGCCAATCACTAAACAACATTGGTTTGGATGTGGAAGAAAGATCAGGTGATAGTGAAGATGCAAGTGTTGGAGCAACGAGAGAATTTTCAAATATTAATTTGAACACTTCACAAGGAGCTATTAGCTAAAATAGTGGACAAAATAGAAAGAGAACTAGTGTTGTTGAAAATAAAACCAAGAAAAAATCAACTCCCTCATCAACAATAGCTGAAGTTGTTAATGTGATTGTGGAGACATGTAAAGCACTTAATGATGTTATAAATAGTGCATCTATTGGTGAAGTGATGGTTGAGCTCCATAGCATGAATGAAGTTACAAATGATATATAATTACTAATAAAATGTTGTCAACTAATGATGTTCAAGTCAGCCAAAGAAATATTTGTTTCTTTTCAAGATTTTGAGGATAGAAGGTTGCATTGGTTTAAGTTTGCAGCAAATAATTCTATGCCATTTACAAAGATATAGGATTGTGCTATATTATACTAACTAATCTATTAGAACTTGCTTAAGTATTAGGAAATATATTATATTAAAACCGTATTATGAAGTGGTATCATTTACAATGTAATATATTTTTTGTACTGCATTATGCTATTTTTATTGAAGTACTGTCAAAATTATAGTATTGTATTAAAGAATGAGGTTGTGATGGAACATTCTAAATGGGCTACTAGTTTTGAATTAAAACTTGTGGATGCTATTGAGGTTGGTTGTTGTCCAAATGATTGGTTGATTGTTCCAACAATGGAGATGGATTTGGGAGACATAGTTGTTACACAGAACAAATGGTGTTTATGATTTTTGTTTTTGCAATTTGGATAGGTTAATGTAAAATGTTTTATGAATTTGATAATATTGTTGATATATATGTTATTATATGTTGATTTTCTATTACAAAATTTGTTGCAATTCATTTGTGAATTTTCACGAATGTTATTAAAATCAGTTTATTATTGTTGTGTGCATTTATGTGATTGTTCTGTAAGATATGGGTAGTGTTTGATACTAATCCAAAAAAAATGGGGATAAAAGAATGTATAATAATTTTTGTCTAGTGAAACGTAGAGCTGACAAAATGGGTCGGGCCAGGCCGAAAAGCCCGCTAAAATAAAGACTTGAACAAAAAAATTAGGGCCCAATTATTATCCAGGCCTTTTAGCCCGACCCGTTTAAAGCCCGATGTTTAACCGCGCTAGCCCGATTGAGTTGCGGGTAGCCTGTAAGCCCGATAAATTTTTTTAATACTAAAAATAATTTAAAATAAAAATTAAAACTAACTGATAAATAAATTTAGTAAAACTATATTTAGTTTTAATGAAAAGAAATTGCTATCATTTGGCCCAATCCAACCAAAATCAATCACGTTAACTTTTATGCCTAGCCCACATAATTTTTTTCTCTCAATCTCACTAACACCAAGTTCCAAAAGAAAGAAAGAAAAACTATTTTATAACTTGCTGCTCTTCCTGCTACAAGAGAAATAGGGTTCCGAGTGAAATAGGGGAAAATCGGTAACCGACCGTAACTTAAACATCGTGCTTGTCGCCGTCTTCACCTTAACACAAGCTTCTCTTATATGATGTAAGTTAAATATTTATCTTGTTAACTTTTTTTAATTTTAAACTATACTCTTGTTGTTCTTGTAATGGTTAAATGGTTTATAAATAACAGCTTCACTTGCAATTATAACTATGTAGTTATTATGCAATAGGATAATATTTTGAAAATCAATTGACAATTAAAATTGTAAGGGGAAAATCCTCAAGGGTTTGTTGTCAAATGGAGGTTATATATATACTTGTTTAAGACAAATTTCATGTACTAAATAATTTCACTTATAAAACATATAATATTTGTTTATATAATATAACATGTTTCATTGGATATTCTTTACTGTATATTTAATTCTATAATAACTTATACAGTGTTTTAAGCACATGGTTCTTTAAATGACTTTCATTTTAACATATTTGCTGCAGAAGAATTCTTTGAAATCACATTTTCTACCAATATGAATACTTCTGGTTTTGGAAAATGTGTGGTGCTAGATGATGATGTTCAAATTTTAGAAACTCCTCCACCAATGGGAAATCCACCGGATGACATTACGACACCAAGGGAAAAAAAGAAGAGGGTGTTAACATCTGATGTGTGGAACCACCTTGTAAAGATTGGTATCAGTACTGATGGAAAAGAAAAGTGTAAGTGTAAAGGTTGTGGTTCTATTTTGGGTTGTAAATCTTCCGGTGGAACAACCCATTTAATTCGTCATGTTGATTCTTGTAAATTTCTTGTTGAGAAACATGGTGATGTGGGTGATATGCTTCTTGATATGGAGGGAAGATTGAAAAGAAAAAAGTTTTATCAGAAGGTTAATCGAGAAATTATAGCTGAAATGATAATTACACATGGTGCACCATTTAATATGGTTGAGTGAGAGGTCTTTAGAAAATATCAAAAGTTCCTGAATGAGCAGTGTAAGTGGATTTCTAGAACTACTACTAAAGCTGATGTAATGGAAATATATAAGGTTGAGAAAGAAAGGTTAAAGTCACAATTGGCCCAAATTTCAGGAAGAATTTGTCTCACCTCTGATTGTTGGACTTCATGCACAAATCATGGCTATATTTCTTTAACTACTCATTTTGTTGATGTGAAGTGGAAGTTGAATAGTAAAATTCTTGCATTTTCTCATTTAAAACCTCCACATTCAGGACCCCAATTAGCATTGAAAGTGATGGAACTCTTGCGAGTGTGGGGCATAGAAAGAAAAGTTTTTTCTCTCACTTTAGATACTGAGTCAGCAAATGATAACATGCAAAACTATTTGAAAGAGCACCTAGGATTGTCAAGTAGCTTGTTGCTTAATGGAGAGTTCTTTCACATTAGATGTTGTGCACACGTTTTGAACCTGATTGTTCAAGATGGATTGAAGGTAGCAAGTGATGCATTGCATAAAATTAGACAAAGTGTGTATTATGTGAGAGCATCGGAAAGTAGAACAATTCAATTTTTAAATTGTGTTAACAATTGTGATGGAATTGATACATCAATTGGATTGAGAAAGGATACCCCTACTAGATGGAACTCCACTTACATCATGCTTGAGAGTGCTATAAATTATGAGCGTGCATTTTATAGCTTAAGTTTATGCGATCCAAATTACAAGTTGTGTCCGAGTCCTCTTGAATGGAGAAGAGCGAAAGTAATGTGTGAATTTTTGAAGTCGTTTTACAATATTACAAATTTGATATCTGGATCTTCCTACCCAACATCAAATTTGTATATAAGAGAAATATGGAAGATAGAATGTCTTTTGAATTCAAATTTGATAAGTGAAGATTTTGTGATGACTATAAAAATGAGAGAGAAATTTGACAAGTATTGGAGCGACTATAGTACAGTATTATCATTTAGGGCTATACTAGATCCAACCAAGAAGATCAATTTCTTGACATTTGCATATCAAAAAATTGATGCATTAGCAGCAGAAAAGAAGTTGGAGAATGTCAAGAATAAGTTGTCTATGTTGTATGAAGAGTATGTTAGAAATGGAAGTCATTCTTCTAATGCAAGGCATTCACAACAAGCACATTCTTCACATGGAGGAAGAAACTTAAACATTCCTCAGTCATTATATGTGTGTGAAGTAAGTTTATTTTATCAAACGTTCATAGTTTCATTACCATACTTTCAATTTATATAATTTTTAATTTATTTATTTTCATTTGGTAGGAATTTGAAGAGTATGAAATTCAAACAATTAGTGCCACAGGAACATCCGATCTTGATGATTATTTAGCCGAGCAAAGGCTTCCGCCAATATGTGGTTTTGATATATTGGCTTTTTGGAAGGAGAGAAGTCGAAGATGTCCGGTGTAACACACCTTCTAATTTACCCGCGATTTATATATTTTTAATCAGAGTTTAAAACATAACATCAAGGGCGTCACAATTTTAAGAATTCAAAAATAAAAAAACAGTGAACATGCCTTTTTACTGAAGAACTTATTAAATAAAACAAAACCAAAGATTATGTTTATACAACGGAAATAACATAAGAATCCGGAATAATTCAAATCACAATTATTCCATAATATAAACCAAAACAACCAGTTTTAAATCCATAAAAATTCCAATCAATCGTTCCCCAGTGTTACAACTACCAGAGCATGACACTGACACGCGGATCATATAAATAGCACAACTTTATAAGCTGTCCTCACCAATTCCCAAGCAGCCAATCTCCTCAATTTGAAATCATCAAAGTAAGGGTGAGATTTCATCAAGATTAAAATGGATTATACATTTCTTTAACACAATAAAACAACCAATTCGTTATTCCACCCTTATTAACATCATCAGAATACAATTCACAAATACAATCACACAGATCATTATGCATACAACAACAATCAATGCAATTATAACATTGGAAACCATCCTAACATGTTATAATTACATATGCAATGCAGACTCAAATGCATGTGGTACCAAACGTGAACCAAGTTCACACCCTGTTCCGCTTACACTCGGAAAATAGCGTCAATCCATGATTCGCCCATACATCACTAGGTCAAGAATCTAGCCTCACCACCTCTGTCCATTAGGTACGGTTATTGGCCCTGCAAGTTCAATTCCACACAATGGGAATGAACAATTACCAAAATGCTCATGCATGCACATTAGAAGCATGCAACAATTCAAACATGGAATAAAATCATACAACATCATTCCAATTATAATCAATAACAACAACAGCATATGGTAATAGAATTCATGAACATGTAATGTTAATCATAACTCATGGAATTAACACACTGCACATCTACTCAACAAATAATTCACAAATTCACCACGAGTTCTTATTATGGAAGCCAAAATAATTCTTCCAGATCTCAATTATTGGTTTTGAAATTATCCTTATTAGATAGTACTCGTTCTAAGCTTTCCAACGATACCAAATACGCCTAAATCGGAGCTACGGTAGCAAAGTTATGATCGAAATCGTTCTCAGAAAAATCATGCCCATTCCTGTCCAGCTTAGGTCGATCCATAAGCTCATGTGTCAATACATGGGCTGCTTGTATCGATACATAGAACGTATGCATCGATGCATACAGTTAAAATCCTGTATTTTTAAAAATCCTTTCAGTATGTATCGATGCATAATCCTATGCATCAATTCATAGACTGCATGTGTCGACACATGCTTCGTATGCATCAATGCATACATGTAAATTTTCTGCATTTTTAAAAGTTGCTTCAGTATGCATCGATCCATACGCATCTTGTGTCGATGCATAGCTCTGTTTGTTTGGCTTATGGGTCGATGCATGGCTCTATGAGTCGATGCATAGCTTTCCAACGCTTCTGGTTTTCAAAGTTTATTCTGCTTGCATCGATACATAAGGCTATGTGTCGACCCATACTGTTGCTTTTCATCAAAAATTCAGTTTTCTCCACTGTTACGAATTTCCATTAATTTCAATCATCATCAAACTTCATATTATCACCAAAACAAAATTAATTCATGAAATTTCACATACTTTCGATCACAGAAACATGTTTTCTAATTAACCTAGAATCATTCCACATCAATTTAATCGTTCTTAGTAATTCCAATTATGGTTTTACGTTGGATTATAACGGTAGGGCACAACCTATGATCATAATTCGAGATTCCTAACGGATTGAATTATTCTATCGATCATCGAAACCTATAAGGCATAATAATCAGATCAATTCCCCCTTACCTCGCGATGAATCTTCGAATTCTCGGCGTTTGGCTTTTCTCCTCTTTTCTCTTCTCTTTTCCAATCTCACGTAGAATGCAATCCTAATTCCTTTCTCACTTGTTTCCTTTTATTCCTTTATTTATTCCTTTTTATTTGCCAAATAATAGAAATAAATTAATTAGGATTAAGTAGAGTCTTTTACTCCATACACCCTACAATTCAA
Source organism: Vicia sativa (assembly GCA_021764765.1). NCBI lineage: Eukaryota > Viridiplantae > Streptophyta > Magnoliopsida > Fabales > Fabaceae > Vicia > Vicia sativa. The sequence goes on along the minus strand of CM038794.1, from coordinate 236,984,708 downwards.
CTTTACACCCCCAACTCTTCCATTATTTAATTAAATAATTAAATCCATTAATTCAAAAATGCCAACAATTAAACCTTTAATTAAATTAATAATTAAATTTCTAATTATTTAATAATTGAATTAATTTGGGGTGTCACATCCCAATCTTGCAAAGATGGCTTGTGATATACTAAGCATTCCAATAACCAATGTGGCATCAGAATCTGCCTTTAGCATTGGTGCTAGAGTTTTGAACAAGTATAGAAGCTCTTTGAAAGATGACACATTCAAGCTCTCATGTGCGCACGTAGTTGGCTGCACGGTTTTGTAGGTATGAAATTTATATGAAATTTAGAATAACGACTCATCGATTATAGAATGAGAGACTAGCTAAGTTATATGATATATTTTCTTTGTAGAATATGATAGTGACAATGATGAAGATGAAGATGAGAAAGAAGTCATTAGTTCGGAAAATCTTGAAATTTCAAAAGGATCAAATCAATGATAGTGAACAAAGGTATGTTTATCAAACTCAAAATTTGTAGTTTATGTCTTGAATTTCAGTTTTTATAATGATATTTTTTATGTCTTTCTTTGTAGTTAACTAGTAGTTTTCTTTCTTTTAATATATGCTAACAACTAACCATGCCCTACCATGTCATCACGACATCACATTTGTGTGTGAGAATGTATTTGTCTTTATTTAGAATGTAGTTGTCTTTTATTATATGATAACTATTGGATTTTACACTTTAAGTGTTTAATGTTAAATAGATAACTGTGATGCTAACAAAACAAATGTGAGTGATTGTGTATGCAGCCCATTTCACAAGGTTGTATTTCAGAACTATTAACGTAATGGACTAGTGGACCACATGACTACTGTTATTACATATACAATTTTTTTTAAATATAATATAGTGGACTACTGTAATGACATGCAAAATTGTCTTGATATTTCTATTAGGAATGGAAGTTGGTGTTTGAATGAAAGTTGGAATAATATATAAACATAAGCATGTGGTGTTGAATTAAACACTATGAATATCTCTTGTAAAACTGTTAATATTTTTGTTGCTTAAATACTTTACTAATCTAATGTCTTTTCATGTAGGAGACATTGGTGTTTGAATGGAAGATATAATTTCAAACTAATGCAGCTGAAAATGATGGACCCTTTTTGAAGCTTTTTCATATTTTGAATATGATGGAACTCTTTTGAAACTTGCAAATTTAATTTTGTTTTGAAATGTATTAATTGTTACTATGTTACTATGGATCTAAATACTTATTTATCTTTTTATTTATGTTGGATTTGCCTCAAGTGAAAATGGTTAGACACACTTAGACTTAGTTGGTGTCTTTGAAATTTATAGTTTATTCTTCAAATTTGTGTTAATGGTATCATATTATTTTTTTTAAATCAAACAAAACGCTTTTTAATTTTAAAAATAAAATTTTATATGTAAACCGGGCTAGCCCGAAAAACCGAAGCCCGTGAAGGGCCGGACTTAGTCAATCAAATTGTAACCCGTTTATAAACTGGGTTTTTTAACTTGGTCCACACAAAGCCCGAGCCCGTCATGCGCCAGTCCGTCACGGATCGAGTAGCCCGTTTTGACACCCCTAGTGAAACGTATGCCCGAGTTAAAAGATTATTTTTCTATATTTTTAGTATTGTATGGTATCCTTTATTATTAGCATAATATCCTTTGACTCAAGTTATCCTTTGTGTAGTGGTAATGTTAGTAAAAATTGTGACTGTGAAGTGGTGTTGTTAGTGAAAACTAATTTATATGTAAAGTAGCAATGAACAGACAGTATACACAATGGTTGTCAGTTTACACAAGTGGTACTGATACTATACATTTTTTGTTCATCATGTCTTTGTATATAGTTGACTAAGTCTACTACTTGAATTTTCCTATAGCTAATGTTTGAATGTTTGATTTTATTTGCTTCACACAGGAAGGGAAAATGGTCCGTCTGTTTTAACTTTTTTTTTTAAAATAATTTTTATTATTTTAAGTATTTCATCTTCTTGAAAGATTCTTTGAATGTCAAATTTTAAAAAAAATCAATTAATTTTAAAGCTATTTTAAATTAAATGTTATAATTTGTGATTAAAAAAATAATGTAATCACACGTCCTAAGCGAAAAGTACTTCAGAATTAGATACGTTAATCACATGCAAATCTGAATAGCAGCCATAGCCGAACAATGACCGAAACTATTGTGTTGTTCACCATCATAACTCATTCCACTTTCTTTTCATCATCATAATACTCCTGCAAAATTCATCCCAAAAACCATACAAAATGGTTGGCAAGATAGATTATTTTGCAAATTTATATTACGCACATGATTAAAACGATCAAAAAGTTATTTACAGCAGAGAACAGAAAATGAAAAGTGAAAAAGAAGCAAAGAAATCAACATAACAAGAGAAAAAAAATCAATAAGTTGGAACGACGCCGTATCCACCAATAGAATCAATGGCACCAGTACGTTTCGCAAACCGCCCTTTGATCCTTGGCCTAGTTTCCGCATAAGCTTTCCGAGAAGCGTAACGAATCGTCTTCTCGAACCTTCGATTCTTCCTCTTCTCCCTATACCTCATTACCTTCGCTTCCCGATCCGCTGCCACCGCCTTGCCGTATCCATTGTTCGATATCTCAGATACAGCGTCTCCGTCAGGAACAACTCCGACCTCCAACGATGACACAACCTGATTTAATTTAATCGGAATACAAACACAAGAAGTAAATCAATCACCTATTGAATATTTCTTAAGAGAACTAATGTTCAGAATATCAGATCTGAGATCTCTTACACTGTGACTAATCTGCGACAGTGACGGCGTCGGCGTCGGTGTCTCTAAGTCTGTATGTGACTGCACGTTGTTGTTTTTGAACGCACAAGCGAAAAGATCAAAGTTACCGTGATCAGGAACTACACCGTCGACGTTCTTATGTTCAATAACACCGTAATCAAGATCCATAAACGGAATAGCTTCGGAATCTGAGAAAATGTAAGAAGATGAATTGAGATCCGCCTTAGGATCGGTGAGCAACCACGAAGCAGCTTCAGCTTCATCTTTAACAGAATCATCGCAGTGGTTGTTGTTATTGTGAAACGATTTCTCGGAGGGAGGAGTGGTGGATTCGAAGAGAGGAGTAATAGGAAGACGCTCATGGCGAGCGGCGAGGGGGTTAGCGGAGTGGATGTCACGGTCGCAGGAGATGCACAGAGCGGCGGCGTCGGCTTTACAGGTAACGTGTGCAGGTGCTTGTTCACAGACTTCGCATAGAGTGACGCGAGGGTGACGGGAGGCGAGTTTGTTAGCGGCGTGGACTTCGGAGTCACATGCGGCGCAGAGGAAGGCGGAGTCAGGGCGACAGTAGAGAGTCGCGGCGGCGGATTGGCATGAGTCACAGAGTTTGGAAGCCATATTTTTTTGAAGAGTTTTACTTTTCTTTTTTTTTTTGAAAAGAAGAAGCGTTGTTATGTGAAAAGGGTGAGATGTTTAGTTGAATTCAAATTGGTGTGGTGGGACCGGGAGATCTAGGTGATGACTAATTGGAGGGTGACACGTGGATTTAGGATTAGCTAAAGTGAAGTGGGGAAGTGTTGAACGTGAAGGGGACGAACGCTTTTTGGACCGGACCGGACCGAAACGAACCGATCCACTCGGTGGTGGCATGTTCCGATTCTAGCTGGACCCCGCGCTTGATGTAGCTTAAACTAGGCCTTCTTACCATCTGACACGGACACTTTATTGTCGTGCATGTAATTTTCTCTTTCACGATATTGTCTTTTCTCAATTTCATTTGGATAAGTGTTACATTGCTGGACTTGCGTAAAAAGAGCTCAAATTGTTTTTATTAAAAATAATTATTTCAAATTATTGATAAAAATATATCTTTTTATTAACATTTACTATTTTTGACTTTTTATTGTAAGTCATTTTAATACTTTCTTATTAGTACTTGATACCTTCGTTGTTAATATCGGAAAGCGGCGCGGCGCGGTCAATTCCAAAATGGTAGCGGTGCGGAAGCGGGGAGCGGCGCGGACGCTATTTCATTATTTTTTTATTTTTTATTTTTTAATTAATTTACTTTTTATATATAAAATTAAAATAAAAAAATTAAAATTAAAAATAAGGGGATTCAAATAATAGTGGTGTATAGAATATGAAACAATTACTTGGGCTTATGGCCCAAAAAACAAAACTAAAAGAGCCATAAAAACCTAAGTTATGAGGATGAGAGAGAAGTTGAGTAAATTATTGGGCTGCTTGTATCATTTCGGGTTAGGCCCATCATTATTAGCCAAACCCTAAATTATGAGGATGAGAGAGAAGTTGTGTAAAGCGCCGTTTGCATCTTTTTCAAGTAAAGAAAAACAACAACATGCTCTCTCCTTGCTACGCTCTCTCGCGATCTGTTTCACTGCCATGCTTTCTTCCTCTCACAACTCAAAACAACATGCTCTCTTCTCTTTTCTCTCTTGTGATCTGTCTTCCAAAATCATTTTCAGAAAACGCGCCGCTTCAGACCGCACCAGCTCCGTTCCCGAACCCGTGATTTCGGCCGCACCAGCCTTAACGCGGCCGCTTTGCTCTGTCGCGCCAAACCGGTACTACCGTAAGCGGCCATGTCAAAATTCCCGCATCGCACCGCGATCTCGGCCGCGCCGGCCGCTATTAACAACATAGCTTGATACTACTATCTCCGTCCTAAAATAAATGTCATAATGACTCTGTGTTATCTGTGTTGTAGTGATAGATTGTCGATGTTAGTAATATAATTGATATCTCACTTTGTGTTAGAGATAATTTTGGTGTGAGAGATATGTGGTGATATCGACGAGTAATTTAGGTTAAGTGCATTTAGGTAGTGTCATACCCCAATTTTTTTACATAAGATATCATCTCATATCATTCATATATGCATCATTGCATCACTGACAATTTCAGAACATGATAGCTTGTGTGTGTGCTCCATGAGCCAAATTAGGGTTTTAAATCAAAATCTTTCATCTGTTCAAGATATGATCAAATTAGGGTTTGAGTCTTCACTCACCTCAATTGATCTTCAAATTCCCATCATTTCCTCAAGATCTATTTTGAATCGACCAAATTAGGATTTTGATCGAGGATGGTGTATCATTGACTTTTTGCTCAACGAATGACCTAATTGCTTGAAGAATGATCTCAAAACCATCAATGCAATATCTTGACCTAATTTCTTGATTCAAAACATCTCAAATGCCATGATTGATCCTCAGAGAAATTCTGAATCATCTGACAAAAAGTCAATTGTTTAGATCAGTCAAACTTTGACTTTTGGTCAACTTTTGAAATTCAAATTTTTTCAATCATCAAAGCATTTCAAATCATCCATCATGATCATAAAAAATAAAAAATGTGTGAAAAAATCAACGAAAGGTCAAAACTTAAAAAATTTCTAACACTTAGAAAAAATTTCAAGTGTTTTTATCACTTTTTTCATGTTCATTTTTCACCTAGATCCATTTTGATTCAAGAAAAATTCTCAACATGAAAGTTGTAGATCTTGTTCCAAGATTTCCAAAATATCCAAGAACTTGCAAAAAAAATTGTGTAGTTAGGGTTTTGAAATTGAAACTTAGAGGTCCATAACCATAATTTACAAGTCATTTTTCAAGTTTTCAAGTCATTTTTTGCCAACTTTCTCTTATAGAAGCCTTGTCACCATAAGAGATAAGTTTTCATTCAAAAATATCCAAAGGCAATGATTGAGAGGAAGATAAGATCACTTGAGTGAATTAACCATGGTTTGAATTTTTAACCATGTGCATTAATGGAAAGATTCCATTCTTACCACTTAAGGAAACTTGCACAAATCATCAATCTTATCCTTGCCTTGCTTGCCAAACATCTTGGCCTATAAATAGAGGCTTTTCCTCAATTAGAAACCACACCAAAGCATTCATAAATTTGCTTTCTCACTTCTTTCTTCTTTTCCAAGTTTCCAAGTTCCAAAATGTGAGAATTTGCAAATCTCCAAACCTTGCAATTTCTGAGCAATCTCAAGCTTTAAACACTCTCCAAATACCCTTAGGATGTTTTAGAATCATCAAGCCATCACAAAACAGCCAAAACTCATAATCATATTCCAAATTCCATAAACTTGCATTTTGAGCCTTAACTTGCAAACTCTTAATCCACTCGTGCATTTTCCTTTCCATTCATTCAAACATCATCCATAAACCATATAGAAGTGATCCAAACCATCCCTTTACTTCTGTAAAGCCAGAATCATCATCTCCATGTTCAACTTGATCAAGCTGCAGTATGGGTTGGGTAGCAAGTTCTAGGCCATCTCCAAGCAAGCTAAGCATTCAAACACGATCCTTGAAGGTCCAGGAAGTTATCAAGATCATCAAACTAGCTCTGTAACACCTCCTTCGAAGAATCAAATTCTCACTTGAAGAGGTAAGTGCTCGAACTATGAACTCTATGATTTCTACATTCCAAATCAAATAGTGCCATGCTATCATGTTTATGCACTTATGAGGATTATAAACCCTCAATCAATTGCTTGAATTGTTGCACCTACACGATTTCATGATCAATTTTCAAAACTAGGGTTCATCTGTTTTCACTCAATTCCAGTCACCCTACACGTAAAATAAATGAAATTAAATGCTACCATTGTGTTCGTTGTGAAAAACCGAGCAAGTTTCATTTTTACATCATTCAATTTCATCAAAAAATAAAGGAGTTATGAATCGAGCGAGATATGATTATTTGAACGTTGTGCGTCAGATGAAAAATGCTCGGTTCGTCTCAAATCCATCTTTAAAGAATAAAATTCTGGTATTGATTGGTAAGGAATTAGCTCTCGACTTGTGAATGAAAGTCGTAGAGGAATTCGAGATGGAATTTTGGACACCGGCCCCACTCAGTTTCGATATTCCATCCATGAGTTATTAATTTTTTAGTGTACCGTGAACACGGTTTAGCCATAAAATTTAGTTTATCCCACTTGAAAGATCAATTTCTTTGGAGACTTTCTTCACATAATTAGCCTCCGACATGTGAATGAAAGTTGTAAATAATATTGAGAGGGATTTTCCCGTCGAAGATCATCCGAAAATACCCCACGAGGTAAGAGTTATGCCTTCTGGAGCATCCAAAACGCACAATAATCCAGAAATTCACTTTATTAAGAAAATGAACTATCGAAGTCTTTCTTGACGAAATGGTCTCCGATCTTGTTAGTGTTTTAAGTTGGCATTACTTTTTGGTAAAACTAGACTATGGCAATGTCTTGATAGATGTCATGACATTCAGAGATTGAAGATAAATCCTACTAGACAAGGATGTTTAAAGTACATTTAACCGGAAGATAAAAGTTGTCTTTGAATTTGAAAAATAGTCGATGTCATAATGGATGTTATGACATTCGACATTCATTTGCGAATCTTTTCTGAGACTTTTCAGAAAGTTTGTTGAGCTGCTATATTATGTTTTTCTGTTATTAAAATGCATGCTCATGTGGCTGCTAGGTTAATCTTAGTTAAACCTAAATTGGTTGTTGAAAAGGCCATGTTTTTAGGATTAAATTAAGTGAACCCTAGCTATCTTTATGGAAGCCCAAAACTGAAGTTTCAGGACTGCTTCTATAAAAGGAACACAACCCTTACACTCTCCTGGAATTTATTGAAGATATAGCAGGTTGTTATTTGTGTAATTCTAGTTTCTCTTGTGAGCCAAGCAACTATCAATTGATAAGTGCCTTGGACTAGGATTTGTTTGTAAGGGTAGTTTATCACTCAAAGCTTTGAAGCACGAGTGTTTGTCTCTTGATTAAAGCTGTGAAGCAAAATCAAGATAGTTTATTGAAGTGTGTCTTCACAATTCAATTATTCAATAGGTTGATATCACTGCTGTGATTGAGGGGGAGTGAGTAGGAACTCAGGTCTAAGTAGGACTTAGATTGAAGTTGCATTGGGTAGGTTTTAAGTGAAGGAGATAAACTGGTTGGTTTATTCCTGAATTAATTCTACTAATAGTGATTTCCTCCCTGGCTTGGTAGCCCCCAGATGTAGGTGTAGTTAGACACTGAACTGGGTAAATAATTTATTGTGTTCTTTACTGCTGTTTGAATTTAGTTTGTGTATTGTTAACAAAGTGTCAAATCGTGTCATAACATTCTCTGACATCAAGTATCTGCTGCCAATTTCAATTGGCATCGAGGGCACCCTGTTATTTGGGTGAGATCTAGGGATAATAGTTTCGCATAATGGATAAGGAAGGAGGATTTGGAGGTAGACCACCCATCCGGATGGGTCTAATTATGATTACCGGAAACCTCGTATGGTTGCTTTTTTAAGATCAGTGGATATTAAAGCTTGGAGAACTACTGACAAAGGATGGAAACATCCCACCAAGCTTGAGAAAGATGGGACTACTGTCTTGAAACCTGAGGAGGAATGGAGCAAAGAGGAAGAGGAGCTAGCACTGGGGAACTCTAAAGCATTGAATGCCTTATTCAATGGTATTGACAGAAATATCTTCAGACTAGTTCATCAATGTGAGCTGGCCAAGGATGTTTGGGACACTCTCAAAACTACTCATGAGGGGACATCCAAGGTGAAGATGTCGAGACTTCAAATGCTCACTACCAAATTTGAAAATTTGAAGATGAAAGAAGATGAGACTATTCATGAGTTTCACATGAATATCTTGGAGATTGCCAACACCTCAGGAGCACTTGGTGAAAAGATGTCAGAAGAAAAGTGGTGAGAAAGATTCTCGATCCTTGCCTAAGAGATTTGCAATGAAAGTAACGCAATAGAGGAGGCTCGTGACATCAAGACCTTGAAGGTTGAAGAATTTATTGGATCCCTTATGACTTTTGAGATGGGAATCGGTGAAAGCTGAAAAAACAAGAGCATAGCACTTGATCCAATATCAAGAGGATGCAAGGTGGATGATGAAGAGAAGATATCTGAAGCTATAGTTATGCTTGGAAGGCAGTTCAACAGACTCATCAAAAGGGTTGATCCAAAGTCAAGGTCCAATGTCAAGGACATTTCATCTGACATTGGCAGATCTTATGACTCCAGCAAAAGATCCAAGTCAGAAGAAAAAGGAAGTCAAAGTAGAAATCCAAAGTCATGGTTGTGAAGGATATGGGCATATTAGAGCTGAATGTCCCACCTTTCTAAAGAAACAAAAGAAAGGAATGACTGTCACTTGGTCTGATGGTGATTCAGGAAGAGAATCTGAGGAAGAAGGAGCCAAACTTGTCACTGCTCTCTCTGGAGTGTACAATTCTAATATGGAGTCTAGTGATGAGGAAGTGACATTTGAAGAGCTTGCTGAAACCTATAGGAAGCTGTGTATAAAAAGTGGTGAAGTATGTCAGCAAAATGAGAAACAGAAAAAGCTGATTGAGAAGTTGGAAGCTGAGAATGTGAAGTTGGAGGCTGAGAGAAAGGAAAACACAGCCACCATAAATCACCTCAACAATGATATTACAATGTTGAACTCCAAACTTGATCAGATGTCTAAATCTGTCAAAATGTTGACATCTGGTACTGATAAGTTGGAAGAAATCCTTCAGCTTGGACAAAATGCAGGAAATAAGCATGGTCTAGGATATGTGGCTGAAAAGAAACTTGTTGGTGACATGAAGAAGAAGAGGCATGGGAAACCAATGTCAAAACAGTTGTCACAACATAAAACAGGAAATGTGTCTGGCTCAGGGTATGTGGTTGCAAAGAGATTTGCTAATAACAAGGAAAAGAACAAACCTGACAAGTCAATGGCAAAGATGTCACACCACAAAACAGGAAATAGGTCTGCCTCAGGATATGTGGAGACTAAGAAATTTGTTAATAACAAAAGGAAGAACAGACCTAATAAACCAATGTCAAAACAGATGTCACAACATTGGGTTCAACATCAAAATCATATAAACATGAACAAAAAGTTTCAAAGATGGAGATGTCATTATTGTGGAAGGTTTGGTCACATAAAGCCTTTTTGCTTTAGACTACATGGATATCCTAACCAAGTTCCTTATGTAAAGCCTAAGACCAACAAGGTATCATACACTCAACAGTAGAAGAAGAAGACTGTAGCTCTGGTAGCTCACACTTCTCTTAGAGTGTCTGCCAAGGAAGATTGGTACTTTGATAGTGGATGTTCTAAGCATATGACTGGAGACAGGAATCTTCTTAATGATGTTAAACCTCATTCTACCAGCTTTGTTACTTTTGGAGATGGAGCTAAAGGAGAAATCAAAGGTGTCGGAAACTCAAACTGGTCTGGAGTTCCAAATCTAAATGAAGTGTTGCTGGTAAAAGGTTTGACTGCTAATCTCATTAGTATAAGTCAGCTATGTGATATGGGATTCACAGTCAACTTCACTAAGTCTGAATGTCTTGTAATCAATGATGAACAAGAAGTGATTATGAGAGAAGTCAGATCAAAGGACAACTGCTACATGTGGGAATTTGAGAACACCACTCTGTCCTCTGTGTGTTCTACAGACAAAGATGAAGAGGAAGTGAAGTTGTGGCACCAAGAACTTGGTCATTTACACCCCAGAGGAATGAAAAGGATCAGTTCCATAGAGGGAGTCAGAAGGATACCAAGATTTCACATTGATAAAGGGAGAATCTGTGGTAAGAATAAGGCTGGACAGGAAATCAGAATGTCACACTCAATGTCTAGACATCTGACCACTCCTAAAGTACTGAAGCAAGGTACTAGGATCTGGTATGAAAGGCTAACCAAACACCTTACTGTCAAAGGATATAGGAGATGAGTCTTGGATAAAACCCTCTTTGTCAAAGGAGGAAAGATCATGGTGCTTCAAATTTATGTTAATAACATAGTATTTGGAGGAATGACTGACACAATGGTGAGACATTTTGACAACCAAATGCAATCTGAATACATAGCAGCTGGTAGCAATTACTCTCAGATGATCTGGATGAAGCAGATGCTAACTGAGTACAATGTCATACAGGATGTCATGACATTGTACTGTGACATTCTTACTAAAACTCTTGAGGCTAGTCAGTTTAAGTCTTTAAGGGGCAAATTGTGTATTTGTCAGTATGAGGAGCTGTAGCAATTAACTGTGCCTACAACAAGGAATGGAAGGGACCTTATGCTTCAATTATTTATAAGTGGGTTATTTAATTATTTTCATCTTATTTTTAAAAGGTCCAAGAATAGGAAGAGTCTCCCACATATAATAGTTTCCTCATTTGAAAGTAGTATTACATTTTCTTTATCCAAAAGAAACCTTGAAACCCTCTGCTATTCTCGCTCTCATTTTCTCAAAAGTCATCAGCAAAATATGTCTTCATCATCTTCATCATCTCAAGAATCAGGATCTTCATCTCCCTCCATGACTGAAGTTAGGGCAAATGCTGAAGCCATGCAAGCTGAAGCACTAAGGGTTACTCTGCTGCGTGCAATGGCCACTGGCCCAGAAAAAGTCAAGAAATTACGCACAAGGAATGCAAGAAGGCCACAAGCATCTCCTTCTGGTAAGACTTCTGTACCATCATCTTCAGTTCCTCTAGAAATAGTGAACAGAGAGGGGTCTAGGTCGGTGCATGAAGCCATAGCTAGGATAATGACTAGTATCCTAAATGAGAATCAATCCGTACCTGGGATTTCAGTCCCTCTGAACCATAAGTCTGCTAGCCCTAGTTTAGCAGTTGATCCAGATGTCAATGAGAATGTCAAGACATCTGGTGATCATGTTGATTCTCCTGTCAAGAATGATGTAAATCCCTCTGCTCCAGTTCCTGAAAGGTGTAAAGATGATAATATTGAATCCCCTGCTGCTAATGAGAATGAGATTTCACTCTGTGTTAGAGATAATTTTGGTGCGAGAGATATGTGGTGATATCGATGAGTAATTTAGGTTAAGTGCATTTAGGTAGTGTTGGCTGAAGATTTTGATAATGTGGTTCGAAATGAAATAATTGGCGTTTGTTGGAATAAAGCAAGTTTTATGGTTTAGAATGGAAGAGATTGTTCTCTGAATGGAAATGTGAAAGCTCAAAGTTTCAAATGATAGTTGTGAAGGTACATTTAAAGAAGCTTCGAAATGGTGATGAGACTATATTTGTGAAGGTTGTTTTTGGAAAGTAACTTGTGAAACGAATTCGAAGCGAAGGATACCAAGGCGTTTGAAATTCAAATGTGAGCGGGGTATTGGAAATTCAAATACATAAGCGCTGGAGCGTTCGAAGACGCGTGGAGGCTAGAGAGAAGCAATACTCTGCATGCTTCGAACGTGGCAGAATCTTATAGCAAGACCGTTATGGTCGAAATAGTATAAATAGAAGTCTTAGTGTTAGGATTTCGTGTGTCATATCTATTGTACAAATTCAGTAAACATTCAAAATACCGCATGGATAGGGAAACGAATGCTCGAAAGATGTACGTATGATAAGACCAACATTTACAATAAAAACTCTTTATATTTTCCAGTTTGTCTTTCATTTCTATTTACATTTGTGCTTCAAACACTTTTACATTCATGCCTTTACATTAAAGCTTTTACATTCAGAGTCATTTACTCCTTTCTGCATTTAAACGCTTCTTCTCATGTTCGAATCTTTAAACATTCACCAGTTTTTACATTTATTTACTTAATCATGCCATTTACCCGAATCTAAAGTCTTTCTACTTTTCTGATGAACATTCCTTATATCATATAGAAATTATCATTCAAATCATTTAGTGTAGTAATCAAAGTGGATTGAATGCCTTTAAAACACTTTAATGAGAAGTCCTAAATATGAATACCAGTTTTACAATTAGATTTATCCAAACGACCATGCCCCATAGGATCAATCTAGTCGATCCTGCAAGTTACCAGAGAGATTGAATAACAGTAATTAAGTTTATTCGATAGTTTGTAAGACTAGCGGTTGTTTATCAGAAATCACTGTAAACAAATTGGCACGCCCGGTGGGACAATCATTGGTCGTTAAGAAAATTGAAAGTGGAGATTGTTAGGATATAATCACTGTAAAGTTCTTTCCTGAGTGTCAAGTTCGCTGTTATATGAACCTTAGAAGTGGTAGAATAACCAATAGCAACCAACCCTTACCCAGAAGAAAACGTAATAACAAGATGTCTAATCCAAGCAATCAACAAGGGGAACAAAATGTCCCACATGGAACAGGCCCTAATACATCTGCTTCGACGGGAACGTTTAACGCGATCCCTTCGAACGCACAGTCTGTTGCATCTTCTACCAGTAGTGTGGCCACGAATGGAGCAAGTGGCATGACAACTAACAGTTCGATCCTAGGAAATACAGAATCACGGTTATCCTGGGATTTGTCCCACCATCGTGACACAAACCCATTTCGCCACCCCACCACCAACTAGACCACCCAGTTTCGATGGCAATAGACCCAGAAATCCCTCTTATGGGATGCCAACATCTTTTATGGCGGGTTTGCATACTTCGACATCAAATTCGTCACCACAATTTGGGTCTGGATCTGGGGCCAATCAATTTATGACAAATACCCAAGGTTCAGTAGGTTATAGTACACTATCTTAACCACGTAAAATCGATGGCCTTTAGACAATTAATGGATGATAGTAACCATAATATGATAGGAGTGTTAGCGCAGACTATGCAAGAGATCTTCAATAGTACAAAATGTAATCAGAACCAAGAAGGCGGATAACATGAGTCGAATAGATTTTTCGCTCGAAAGGCGAGAGAATCAAGCGTTGGTTCGAGCGAACATACCTATCATAGAGCAAATTGCTGATGACCCACCCTATAAACCAGCCAGAGAGGGGGTTAATTTGGGGGTAAGGGCACAAAGGTTAAATGCCCCAGTGATTCGAGAGGAACCACAAAGGGGAATTGTAGAACCAGGGCAAGGATCGAAGGTTAGATGCCCCTGATTCGAGAGGAACCACAAAGGGGAATTATAGAACCAGGGGCAAGGGTCGAAAGGTTAGAAGTCCCAGTGTTTCGAGAAGAACAACCTAGAGGAGTTGTCATGGTGGGTCGACATCAAGATGCTGATACAGTCGTTCATAGAATTCGAAATGACAACATCTTGGCAGAAAACAATTTAACCACCATGATAGAAAGGATTATGGCCCAAAACGGTCTCAATACAGGAATTAGAAGGCCAAACTATTCCTCTCTCATAGTAGATTATGTGATGCACACTGATTTACCAAGGGGATATAAGGTCCCTAAATTTACAAAGTTTGCTGGAGACACCAATGAATCAACAGTCGAACACATAGCCGTGTCGATCAGAGACATAGCAAATAATGAGAACCTTAGGATTAAATATTTCCCAAGTTCCCTAACTAAGAATGCTTTTACATGGTTCACCACATTGCCTCCTGGATCCATAGATACTTGGACCCTTTTGGAGAGATTATTCCATAAACAATTCTACATGGGACAATCGAAAATAAGTCTGAAAGAGCTAGCCAGCGTCAAGAGGAAATTTACTGAACCCATAGATGATTATCTGAATAGGTTCAGACTTTTGAAATCTAGATGTTTCACAGTAGTTCCTGAACATGAGTTAGTCGAAATGGCTGCTGGTGGCCTAGACTACTCTATTCAAAAGAAATTAGATACACAATACTTGAGGGATATGGCCCAATTGGCGGACAGGGTTCGACAAGTCGAAAGACTAAAGGCCGAGAAGGCCAGGGCTTTTAAAAGTAACAAGAAAGAAAGAATTTCCTATGTCGAAACTGAGGAAGTTGAAGATTACCCTGAATTCGAAGAGGTCGAAATTGATCTCGCTGAATTAAAACAGGCTCCACCTTACTCTTGTAAACTACTAGTTCCCACAAAAGGGAAAAAAATTATTGAAAATGAGAAGAGTGACAAATTCCAAAAGAAGGTGTATACCTTCGACGTAACGAAATATGGCGAAATTTTTGATTTGCTTGTCAAAGATGGCCAACTAATTGTGCCATCGAATGTCAAATTACCTCCTTTAGATCAAAGAAAGAAAAGAGGATTTTGTAAGTATCATAGTTTCCTAGGCCACAAAACCTCACAATGTTTTCTTTTCAGGGATCTGATTCAAAATGCAATCAAGGATGGTAGATTAAAGTTCGCTGACAAGCCAAAGATGAAAGTGGATGATGACCCTTTAGATGTTGCAGACACCAATTACTCTGAACCTGCATACATTGGAGAGATAAATATGGTGGAAGCAAATGAAGGTGACACTCCATCAGGAGAGAAAAACACTGAAGATGAAAACTACATGTTAGTTGAAGTCAAAGAGGAGGTTACTGAGGACGTCCATAAGGAACAAGAGGCTTCGATTGAAGCAATATCTTTGGCTGTTTCGAAAGAGATTCAGGCTACTGAAGGCCAGGAGAATCAAGAACAAGATTTGACACAGGCTACTGAAGGCCTGAGGTGAAAGTTGGAGAAAGTCCAGATCACACTGCCAATTTTTCCTCAGAAAGGAAAATGGGATACATTGGGGGAGCCCAGCGGAAAGTTCGATTACCTGGTGAATTATTCCACTCCAGAGAGTTCAAAAACCCCAATCGAAGATATCAAACCTACAGGATGGGGAGATGCTGACATAAAAGGAGAAGATGTGGATGTTAACATGGTGAATGCGGAGCAACCTTGTTCCGAAATGGAGGAGATGGAAAGGTATTTAGAAAAAGAAAAATACAAGATGGAGGACAGTTATGCTAGAGATACCAGTATCAAGGACTACCTTACGCTGTGCCACAAAGAAAATTCTGTAATGATGATATGTCCCAGATGCAACATCATTTGTAATCAGAGAATTGCTGCAGACTTCGAAAGAAAACAAAGGGCACGAACAGGCATCAACTGGCGCCATGATAACCAACTATTCAGATGCTACCCCAAGGCTTGAGAAAGTCTTTTAGGATTCCTAGTTCGTTGTCACAAGGGGGCAACCAGATGTCTAGTGTGTCCAAGGTGTTCTGCAATATATGATCAGAAAGTGGCTGGAACCTTCGAAACGGTTCCTTTTGCCCCATACTGGAACCACAAAGAAACTGGTCAGATGGGCCAACGTTTCGAGAGCAACTACACCCAACGGAGGCCTGACAGCCCTTATCCTAAAGGCGCTCGAAGGGTAACATTCAAAGTTCCTGCTGAGGTACCAACAGACAAGTGGCTACAAGTTAGGGCTGACAAGGGGAAAGACAAGTGGAGGAACAATGAACGAAATGAACGTCATGCCATGGCATACAGAAGGCAGTTCAATATGGCAAAAAGGGAAGAAGTGAGGTTAGAAAACTACAAAGGAAAGAACCCTATGTCAAGATCACAATGGCGCAGGCAACAAAGAATTCAAAAGGCTGAGAGAGAAGCTATGCTAGACAAAGGAGTGGCTTCGACCAAGATTAAAGAGGAATCAAGTACCAACAAACCTGCACCAAACAATCAACCTGGGGGCAAACCTCCAGCTAGCAGAAAACTTTTTTCTGAAACAAAGCAAAACGAATCGAAGGAATACACGCCAGGCCCAGAGGAGGATGAGGATATGCTAACTGATAATTTCGAATCAGAAGGGGAATCTTCACTCAACATCAACTGCAACGTAGTGTCTGTGTTGCCTTGTGAATTTGGACAAGAGACTGAAGTCGGAGAGCACGAGGAGGATGATACAATAGACTTGATGAAACATAGGCCAGTGTGCTATTACGTGATGGATAATGGAGCTGTCGAAGAGCAGAATGCCTTCTTCGAGCACCTAGAACCAGCCATGCAAAATCACCTGAAGCCACTGTTCATTCGAGCAAAAGTTGGTACACATGGCGTAAACAAAGTCTTGGTGGATGGAGGCGTTGCAGTGAACTTGATGCCTCATTTCATGCTGAAGAAGTTAGGAATACAGGATGTCGACATCAAACCACACAATATGGTACTATCGAACTATGAAGGAAAAGTAGGCCAGACACTACGGGTGATCCAAGTAGATTTAACGGTGGGATCAAGCTGCAGACCCACTATGTTCATGGTGATCAAAGCTAAAGCCAACTACAATTTATTGTTGGGCAGAGAATGGATCTATGGCGTTGGAGCTGTCCCTTCGTCGATGCATCAGAGGTTAGTATTATGGAGAGAGGATGGTATTGTTGAGAACATCAAAGCGGATCAAAGCTATTTCAGGACAGCAGTCAACTTAGTTAATAAGAGAAACTATGACAAATACTTAGCCAAAATTGCTCCTTGTACCCCAAGTGACGAGATCAACGAAACCAGGAACGCGCATTATTACATGACCCTTCGCCATGATGGAATGTATTGGGACAGGAGGATAATCAAGGGAGATGAAGAAGTCGAAGGCGCTACACAAAGACGGCCAGCAGGCTGGGAATTCGACAGTCTTGCTCATGATTGAGTCCTCATTCTTCGAAAAGATTTCGGCCTACATGGCTGAGAACGAATGGAAAGCGGCCTTAGAAGTTGAAATAGATAATATGGTTGCAGAAGTAAACAAAAGAGATGGGGATGGCTCGAAAGGCTCACCCCTTGAAGAACACGAGATAGTCGAAATAGATCAAAGGCTAGATGCCATCTATGATAAAGAACCCTTAGGCTTCGAGAAGGACCCCACAGACTCAGGTGCTAAAATATTGGCGCAGGATCCACTCGAAGAGGTGAATTTGGGGGATGAAAACACAAAAAGAATAACTTACGTGAGCGCAAGACTCAATCCAAGCCTCAAGCAGGAAGTGATCGAAGTTCTCAAGAAAAACAAAGATTGCTTCGCATGGGACTATGATGAAATGCCTGGTTTGAAGAGGGAGTTAGTGGAACACAGACTTCCAATCAAGGATGGCAAGAATCCCATCAAGCAAACTCCTAGAAGATTCGCACCAGCAGTTCTCACAAAGATTAAAACTAAAATTGAAAGGTTGTTGCGCTGTAGATTCATCAGACCAACAAGGTATGTCGAATGGTTAGCAAATATAGTACCTGTTATTAAGAAAAATGGATCTTTGAGAATTTGCATAGATTTTAGAGATTTAAATACTGCTACCCCCAAAGATGAGTACTCCATGCCTGTGGCAGAAATGCTAATAGACTCTGCTGCAGGATTCGAATATTTAAGTATGTTAGATGGATACTCTGGGTATAACCAGATCTTTATTGCCGAAGAAGATGTTGCTAAGACAGCATTTCGTTGTCCAGGAGCCTTAGGCACCTACGAATGGGTAGTGATGCCTTTTGGTTTAAAAAATGATGGAGCCACTTATCAAAGGGAAATGAATTCAATTTTTCATGATTTCATTGAGACTTTTATGCAGGTGTATATTGATGATATAGTCATCAAATCAGTATCTGCAGAAACTCATTTGAATCATTTGAGCCAATCATTCGAAAGAATGAGAAAACATGGCTTAAAAATGAACCCCCTTAAGTGTGCATTTTTCGTGCAGGCTGGAGATTTCCTTGGTTTTGTGGTTCATAAGAAAGGTATTGAGATCAACCAAAACAAGACCAAAGCCATTATGGAGACGAAAGCACCTACATCAAAAAAGGAGTTGCAATCTTTGCTAGGGAAAATTAACTTTTTAAGAAGGTTCATTTCGAATCTAAGTGGAAGAACCCAGACTTTCTCTCCGTTACTTCGTTTGAAGCAAGGCCAATCCTTCGAATGGGACGAAACACATCAGGAGGCGTTTGACAATATAAAAAGATATCTCACTCAGCCTCCTATCTTGTCTCCACCTTCATGGGGAAAGCCCATGAGATTGTACATATCCGCCTCTGAAGTTACCATAGGTAGTATGTTAGCACAAGAAGATAGCAATGGCATCGAAAGAGCCATATACTATTTAAGTAGGGTGTTGAATGATGCAGAAACTAGATATAGCAACATAGAAAAGCTATGTCTTTGTTTGTATTTTTCTTGTATGAAACTTAAGTATTATATAAAGCCTGTTGATGTTTATGTTTCATCTCATTTCGATGTTATCAAACACATGCTTTCGAAACCAATAATGCATAGCAGAGTTGGTAAATGGGCTTTGGCCTTAACAGAATATTCTTTGACTTTCATGCCTTTAAGAGCTGTGAAAGGTCAAGTAATTTCTGATTTCATTGTGGATCATTCACTGGTCGAAGAGACTGTCATGGGTTACGTTGAAATACAACCTTGGAAATTATACTTTGATGGCTCGACCCATAAAGATGGTAGTGGTGTTGGAGTTCTTACAATTTCTCCTCAAGGAATTCCAACAAAATTCAAGTATAAGTTAGATGGTCCTCGTTGCTCGAACAACGAAGCTGAGTACGAAGCGCTTATCGTTGGACTTGAAGCTTTGTTGGAATTGGGGGCAACTAGAGTCAAAATTAAAGGAGATTCGGGAGTTAGTGGTCAAGCAAATAACAAAGGAATACAAATGCATAAAAGACAATTTGATGACGTACTTCGTCATAGTTAACAGGCTACTCAAAAAATTCGAATACATGGATATTAAACATATACCAAGAATAGAAAATTAAGAAGCAAATGACCTAGCACAGTTCGCTTCAGGGTATAAAGTTTCTACCAAAAACTTTGAAGATTTGGTTGAATTAAGAGGAAGGGTTATGACTACTAGACTCATACCATCAGATTTAGAAAATATAAAGTTAGGTTGTGCTGACAAGCAGGGATTCGAAGTATTAGCCATAGACACCTTATCAGATGCAGATTGGCGAAGTCCAATTGTGAGTTATTTAAAAAATCCAACATTGAATGTTGATAGGAAGATAAAATATAGAGCATTATCATATGTCCTCATGGGAAACGAATTGTTCAAGAAGACCCAGGAAGGCGTATTACTGAAGTGCCTAGGAGAAGGTGACGCATACTTAGCATTATCAGAGGTCTACAATGGGGCATGTGGGGCACATCAAGCAGGCCACAAAATGAAATGGTTGTTATTCCGATATGGCATGTATTGGCCTAGCATGCTCAAAGATTGTATAGATTTTGCTAAAGGGTGTGAAGAATGCCAGAAACATGCAGGAATTCAACATGCTCCTGCAAGCGAGTTACATTCGATCATTAAACCGTGGCCCTTTAGGTGATGGGCACTAGATTTAATAGGTGAAATCAATCCTGCTTCGTCTAAAGGACATAAATATATTTTGGTAGGAATTGATTATTTTACCAAGTGGATCGAAGCAATACCACTAATAATTGCTGATCAAGAGGCTATTATTGAGTTCATACAGAAACATATAATCTATAGGTTCGGATTACCAGAGAGTATAACCACAGACCAAGGTTCTGTGTTTACTGGTAGAAAGATGCAAGAATTTTCTCAAGAGATGGGTTTTAGATTATTAACATCAACACCATATTATGCTCAAGCAAATGGTCAGGTCGAAGCAGCAAATAAAGTGATAATAGGTTTAATTAAAAAACATGTTGGTAAAAAGCCAAAGAATTGGCATAAGACTTTGGACCAAATACTATGGGCTTGTAGAACATCTCCTAAAGAAGCTACTAACACCACGCCTTTCCAACTAACATTTGGCCATGATGCAGTTTTACCAGTGGAAATTCATCTACAATCAGTTCGAATTCAAAGGCAAAATGAGATCCCATCTGCATTGTATTGGGAGATGATGATGAATGAGTTAGTTGAGTTAGACGAAGTTAGACTGCATGCATTGGAAATCCTAATGACGCAGAAGGAAAAAGTAGCCAGGGCATACAATAAAAGGGTGAAAGGTAAAACATTCGTTGTTAATGACTTAGTCTGGAAAGTCATATTGCCCATGAACAAGAAGAATAAAACATTAGGTAAATGGTCACCTCATTGGGAAGGACCCTTCCGAATACTAAAGACATTCTCAAACAATGCGTATGAAATCGAAGAGTTAGCTGATGATAAACGAATCTTAAAGGTTAATGGAAAATATTTAAAAATATATATACCTCGCCTGCAGGAGATTCGAATAATAACAACATAGTCAAAATATTATAAGAAATGCCAAAATGGTACCATACATTGCCAAAATGGCGTTGTTCAAATATTACAAATTAAGATTCGAATCAATTAAGCAAAGATTTAAAAATATGCACTATTTCTCAATCTTGCAAAAGTGCTTCGAAAGGACTCAAGCCTTTGTTGGGTGAAACGTCTTGCTCTCTCCAGAGTAGTTACTTCTCCTTTGAGTCGCTCCGCTGCTTCCATTTCAGAAAGGCCTTTGCTGAGAAGTTCTTCGAATTGACTCCTAACAGTGTCAGTTTCATACGCCAGTTGCTGTTGTTGAGCTTCTTCGACCTTTCGCTGGAGTTCTTGAATTTGTTCTTCCCAAAGGAGAATAGACCGAGCTCAAACTTCATAGTCAGTCTTTTCCTGTTTTAAGTGCATTGCTTGGTCTTCAGCTTCTTTAGAAAGTTTTGAAGCATGCTCATAAGCAGCATCCATGGCGTTTCGCTTCTCTTGAACTTTAGCAGCAGCGAATTCGTCTTGTAGGATACATCTAGTCACATTATCCAACAATGCTTGGAGATCAAACAATATAGTGCTGACTGGCAAAGAGCAGGCTGCGAAGTTAACTTGCGTAAGAAGCTCTTTCATGGCATAGCAAGCAGTACTATCCTTTTTGAGAACTTCGAACAAGTCTACATCAAGGATTGTTTTCCTGACTTTGTTAAGGAGTATAACTCTAGCATCTGGGGGCAATGGGATGTTAGTTGAACCAGTGCCAGCCCTAGCGAGAGGAATATCCTTTTGAGCTAACTTAGCTTTCATGTACTCATTTGGGTCATTTTGTTTTAGGAGAGCTAGTTCCTCTTCAGTCAATAGAGATTGGGAAGTTTGGGGAATTTCCATATTCAAAGGAGTCACGTCCATTTCGACCTCCATAGGCTCATTAGTCTTATTACCATCATCTTCGTCTTTGTCTTGCTCATTATTTTCTCCTTCTTCGATCAGATCCACCACCTCGATAGTATTGTTCTCGCTGCTATCAGCATCAGACTCCGTTTCATCAGCCGAACCGCTTTGGGTTTCGTCTTCCTCAGATCCTCCTTCTGCAGTTTCTTCACTCTCTTGAGGAGAATTAGTCTTGTCCTTTTCAGCATGAGTGATCTTTGGACTCTCTTGAGGGGTTTCGAGAGGAGATTTCAGAAGGGAAGTTTCTGGTGGATTTTCTGTAGACTTATGAGGCGATTCTTCGTTTGTTTCTTTCAAAGGAGGGGAAGTGCCTTGATCATCTTGTGCCTCCGAAGCCCCAGTCAAAACCACCATGTTGGAAGATCCTTTGTTTTGCACAAGGTTGCTGGAGTCCCCATGGGGAGAGGAAGTGATTGGAGCGGTAGTCCCTGTTGGAGGAATCGAAGTAGTGGGATTTGGGTTCGAAGTATCCTACATAAACAAAGAAAATTAAGAATACGTACCAAGGTATGAATAACTATTTTGTTAGGGATTCGAATTTAATTTACCTGTGGATTATCAGAAGAAAGGTTACTATCAATATGTTCCAACATCACGTTGGAGGTCGAAGGTGGAATTTTGGATATTGTTGAGGGAGCAAGGTCTCTGGAATCAAGTCCAGAAATGCTAGTAGGTTCAGGGCCTTTAGAGGCTTCTTTCTTTTGCTTCTTCTTGGAAGCTGTTGGAGAATTTCCACCAGTCTTGAGATTCTTTTCACTGGCGCCTTGTTTCCTTTTCTTAGGACTAGTTGGTGGAAGTTTGCTAGTCTGAAAAGGTTTAGACATGAGTTAGACCTAGATCATAAACTTTAGTTTGTTCGAAACAACGGGATTAGTTGATTACCTTTGGAGGTGGAACGCTTGCTGTTGCTGGTGTTGTTGTTGTAGTGGTTGTTGTTGTTGTTGTTGGTATTACTAGAGGTACATCATCACTAATTTCGACAGCTTGTTGAGAAGTGCTTCCTTCCTTGGACTTCGAAGCAACATTTTTTATCCTGATGGATGAAAAATGAAACAATTAAAGTAAAATGTTAAAAATAAGGGAATTAGGATACATTTGAAATTTTCCCAAGCATTCGCACCTGTGCCTTGATTAGATGTAATCGAAATGGCAGGAAGGTCATAGCGAAGATGTCCTTGGAAATTATGAAGCCAGTGACGAGCCCATGTCACAGTCTCAGATGGCTTTAGTTTCTTTTGAGACTGGTATTTGAACATTTCTTTGCAAGTCAACCACCAAGGGTATGGAGGAAACCAAGCTAGAGCCAGTTCTGAGGTAGGCAATCTAGGAAATTTAGGTGGATGCATTTCGAGTGCCAACCTATACCTATCCTCAGGTGACAACCCTGAAGGAAGTTTGAACTTAGAAATTTTTTCTTTAAATTTTTCCTTCAAGGTCTCGGATGCTCGATACACAGTGGTTTCCAAGCGTGTGGGATCATAAGTGGTTTCGAAATAATTTTGAAAAGCCCTAATTTCTTTGGTGTGAGTGAACATACCTTTCTTGGAGTGTACCTGCACATTGAACGTGTCAGTTAGATTTTGTTGAATGGTGAGTGTGTCAAACATATATGATTGGTAGAACTTAGTTCACCATTCCAAAAATCCTTTTGCTGTGAAGTATGTTGGTTCAAAAGGTAGAAGTTCGAACTGAGCAAAATCTTGATATTGCTCCTGTTGTAACTTGGCCTCTCTTGCTTTGAACGTTCTGCCTGAGGTTATGGCACTTTGAGTTTGGAATAAAGGTTCAGGAATTAATTGGCATAGGCCAAATTGTCGAGAGACGAAGTTGGGTTGATAAGCAAAGAGGAAAATCTGATTCTTGGTGGGAGTAATTCTTGAGGAAATTAACCTAGGGAGCAGAAATGCTTTCCAAATGTCCTGTATCTCTCTGCTCTTAACAGCTTCTGAAAGAGACATTGTGAACCATGATGGTCCATAAGTCCTTGGAGCAAAAGGCGCCATGGACTCTTCGAATTTGTGTCTCTTTGAGAAGATCATGATGTATTTCGAGAAAAGGAATTTGAAATCATCTTTGTCATCATTTGGAGTAAGCTTTCGAAGCCTTGTGCCTTCAATGATTCTGTCAGCTATTTCTGGATCTTGTTCAACGATAGTATCAGCAGTTGATAAAGAAGATTCAAACATGGCATTGAGCCATAATTGTAGCAACCAAAAAGGTCCAGCTAGAAGAATATTCTTTGGAGTATGGGATTTTAAACTAGAAACTGCTGATCTTAGGCTTTCATAAAGATCGATAAGTAGCAGTTCGCTCAGACAGACTCTCCTATTTTCATGCAAATCCCTGGCTAAGGGAATGAACCTACTTACTACTTGCAAGGATCTGCTGCAGAACACATATCGTGACAACCACAAAGTAAGGAAAGCAATGTGTTCTACGTCTGAGACGCTATCCCCTTCAATATGGTAGTGGCTGATGAACTTTGAAAAGCTAGCTAGTTTGACATCGAAGTCAATAATGCTAGAGTGCTCTTCGTTGTCAGGGATATAAGTTTCCCATACTGGTGAAAGACCAGTGATGGCAGCTATATCAAAAAAGGTGGGTGTTATCATTCCGCCAGGAAGATGAAAAGTATTATAGGTGCTATCCCAGAAGTACAATGAGGCGAATAGCAGTGGGTGACTGTAGGTGAAGCCTGGTTTCGACAGTTTAATCAAATTGTAGATTCCTAATTCTTCCCATTGCTGGGATTTTTTGGCTTCTACTTTAGTAAGCCAGTTTTGATACGCTATATCTGAAGTGGGGCAGGATCGAAATGGTTTGAAATTACTTTTGACATAATCTAAGATAAAGGGATCTTTTGGAGGTGAGACTGGAGTTCCAGTGGCTTTCGAATCAGATGATTCGCTTATGTTTTCAGTTCCTACCTTAGGGGCATCCATTTTGTTGAATAAGGGTTTGAAGTTATAGCAAACGGGAAAGATTTTCCTAGTGTCTTTCAGAATTTCAAAAACAGTTAAAGGACCCATTAAGGCAAATCTTTTTCCAGCGACATTAGTAGGGATTAATACCTGAGAAGCATACAACATTTCTTTCTCTTTGGAGATCATTTGAGGAATGAGCACAGATTGATTCTGGTAAGTGCCCACCTTACTCTCCATGACTGTTCCCGTGTTCTTGTTCTTCTTCTTTGATGATTTCTTCAGTTGAGATGATGTTCATGAAGACATTGTTGAGATTGTTGGAGGTTTTAGGGTTTAGTAAAAGGAATAAGAAGAAGAGTTTCAGAATTTTGGAGAAAAAAGAAGAAAAGACTAAACTGATGAGTTTTTATAGAGTGTGGAAGTTTAAACAGCCACTAAGTGAGACTAGGGATACGTGGGAGTTATGGGTTGGATTCAGAGAGGTGGCGTAAAATCTGATGTTGGTAATGAGTATGATTAATAATAATCATTACTTTTAAAACCGCACCATGCTGTGGTAACTGGTTCAAAACGGTTAAGAAATCAAAGAGGCGTCTTGATTGACGTGTGTGAAGTCATGTACAGTAAATGTCGTGATTACTCAAAGGTCATATCAAAATCTTGTGAATCTATTTAAAATAAGTATTTCTCAAAGGGTTCGAAATACATATTTTAAAGGGGCATTTTGTTGGCTGAAGATTTTGATAATGTGGTTCGAAATGAAATAATTGGCGTTTGTTGGAATAAATCAAGTTTTATGGTTTAGAATGGAAGAGATTGTTCTCCGAATGGAAATGTTAAAGCTCAAAGTTTCAAATGATAGTTGTGAAGGTACATTTAAAGAAGCTTCGAAATGGTGATGAGACTATATCTGTGAAGGTTGTTTTTGGAAAGTAACTTGTGAAACGAATTTGAAGCGAAGGATACCAAGGCGTTTGAAATTCAAATGTGAGCGGGGTATTGGAAATTCAAATACATAAGCGCTGGAGCGTTCGAAGACGCGTGGAGGCTAGAGAGAAGCAATACTCTGCATGCTTCGAACGTGGCAGAATCTTATAGCAAGACCGTTATAGTCGAAATAGTATAAATAGAAGTCTTAGTGTTAGGATTTCGTGTGTCATATCTATTGTACAAATTCAGTAAACATTCAAAATACCGCATGGATAGGGAAACGAATGCTCGAAAGATGTACGTATGATAAGACCAACATTTACAATAAAAACTCTTTATATTTTCCAGTTTGTCTTTCATTTCTATTTACATTTGTGCTTCAAACACTTTTACATTCATGCCTTTACATTAAAGCTTTTACATTCAGAGTCATTTACTCCTTTCTGCATTTAAACGCTTCTTCTCATGTTCGAATCTTTAAACATTCACCAGTTTTTACATTTATTTACTTAATCATGCCATTTACCCGAATCTAAAGTCTTTCTACTTTTCTGATGAACATTCCTTATATCATATAGAAATTATCATTCAAATCATTTAGTGTAGTAATCAAAGTGGATTGAATGCCTTTAAAACACTTTAATGAGAAGTCCTAAATATGAATACCAGTTTTACAATTAGATTTATCCAAACGACCATGCCCCATAGGATCAATCTAGTCGATCTTGCAAGTTACCAGAGAGATTGAATAACAGTAATTAAGTTTATTCGATAGTTTGGAAGACTAACGGTTGTTTACCAGAAATCACTGTAAACAGGTAGTGTCACACCCCAATTTTTTTTACCTAAGATACCATCTCATATCATTCATATATGCATCATTGCATCACTGACAATTTCAGAACAAAATAGCTTGTGTGTGTGTTCCTTGAGCCAAATTAGGGTTTTGAATCAAAATCTTTCATTTGTTCAAGATATGATAAAATTAGGGTTTGAGTCTTCACTCACCTCAATTGATCTATATTCATCAACCATCAACATTTGATCTTCGAATTCTCATCATTTCCTCAAGATCTATTTTGAATCGACCAAATTAGGGTTTTGATCGAGGATGGTGTATCATTAACTTTTTGCTCAATGAATGACCTAATTTCTTGGAGAATGATCTCAAAATCATCAATGCAATATCTTGACCTAATTTCTTGATTCAAAACATCTCAAATGCCATGATTGATCCTTAGAGAAATTCTGAATCATATGATAAAAAGCCAACTGTTCAAATCAGTCAAACTTTGAGTTTTGGTCAACTTTTGAAATTCAAATTTTTTTAATCATCAAAGCATTTCAAATTATCCATCATGATCATAAAAAATAAAAAATGTGTGAAAAAGTCAACAAAAAATCAAAACTTGAAGTTTTTCTAACACTTAGAAAAATTTTCAAGTGTTTTTATCACTTTTTTCATGGCCATTTTTCACCTAGATCCATTTTGATTCAAGAAAAACTTTCAACATGAAAGTTGTAGATCTTGTTCCAAACTTTCCAAAATGTCCAAGAACTTGCAAAAAAAAATTGTGTAGTTAGGGTTTTAAAATTGAAACTTAGAGGTCCATAACCATAATTTATAAGTCATTTTTTCAAGTTTTCAAGTCATTTTTTGCCAACTTTCTCTTCTAGAAGCCTTGTCACCATAAGAGATAAGTTTTCATTCAAAAATATCCAAAGGCAATGATTGAAAGGAAGATAAGATCGCTTGAGTGAATTAACCATGGTTTGAATTTTTAACCATGTGCATTAATTGAAAGATTTCATTCTTACCACTTACAGGCAACTTGCACAAATCATCAATCTTATCCTTGCCTTGCTTGCCAAACATCTTGGCCTATAAATTGAGGCCTTTACTCATTTAGAAATCACACCAAAGCATTCATAAATTTGCTTTCTCACTTCTTTCTTCTTTTCCAAGTTTTAAAGTTCCAAAATGTGAGAATTTGTAAATCTCCAAACCTTGCAATTTCTGAGCAATCTTAAGCTTTAAACACTCTCCAAATACACTTAGGAAGTTGTTAGAACCATCAAGCCATCACAAAACAGCCAAAACTCATAATCATATTCTGAATTCCATAAACTTGCATTTTGAGCCTTAACTTGCAAACTCTTAATTCACTCGTGCGTTTTCCTTTCCAATCATTCAAACATCATCCATACACCATATAGAAGTGATCCAAACCATCCTTCCACTTCTGTAAAGCCAGAATCATCATCTCCATATTCAACTTGATCAAGCTGTAGTAGGGGTCGGGTAGCAAGTTCCAGACCATCTCCAAGCAAGCTAAGCATTCAAACACGATCCTTGAAGGTCCAGGAAGCTATCCAGATCATCAAACTAGCTCTGTAACACCTTCTTCAAAGAATCAAATTCTCACTTGAAGAGGTAAGTGCTCGAACTATGAACTCTATAATTTCTGCATTCCAGTTCAAATATTGCCATTATATCATGTTTCTGCACTTATGAGGATTATAAACCCTCAATTAATTGCTTGAATTGTTGCACCTACACGATTTCATGATCAATTTTCAAAACTAGGGTTCATCTGTTTTCACTCAATTTCAGTCACCCTACACTTAAAATAAATGAAATTAAATGTTACCATCGTGTTCGTTGTGAAAAACTCGAGCAAGTTTCATTTTTACATCATTCAATTTCATCAAAAAATGAAGGAGTTATGAATCGAACGAGATATGATTTTTTGGATGTTGCGCGTCAGATGAAAAATGTTCGCTTCGTCTCAAATCCATCTTTAAAAAATAAAATTCTGGTATTGATTGGTAAGGAATTAGCTCTCGGCTTGTGAATGAAAGTTGTAGAGGGCTTCGAGACGGAATTTTGGACACCGGCCCCGCTCAGTTTCGATATTCCATCCATGAGTTATGAATTTTTTAGTGTACCGAGAACACGGTTCAGCCATGAAAGATCAATTTCTTTGGAGACTTTCTTCCTACAATTAGCCCCCGACATGTGAATGAAAGTTGTAGATAATATTGAGAGGGATTTTCCAGTCGAAGATCATCTGAAAATACCCAGCGAGCTAAGAGTTATGCCTTCCAGAGCATCCAAAACGCACAATAATCCATAAATTCACTTTATTAAGAAATTGAACTATGGAAGTCTTTCTTGACGAAATGGCATCCGATCTGAACAGATAACCTGGAGAAAATATCGAAATGGCCCCAATGCTCATGGAACCAACCCGAGAAGACATTTTGATTAGAAAATCTTGCCTCAAGCATACGAACCGAAAAATATCAATTTCTGGCTCGAAAATAGTCTGAATGGCCGAAACACACAGTTTCTTCCACAAATTAAGATGCTTTGAATCTCATCACCATATGATCAATGAATGATATGCATGAAATTCCCCTATAGATTGAGTGTCAGCCAACTATTTTATGGAAAAATGAAGAGGGTGAATTTTGGGGTACAACAGTAATATCTATTGTGTTGGGGTTTTGTTTGTAAATATGCTTTGTCTTGTATGTATTTTAATTGCTCGTGGTGTTGTATGAAGCTTTCTTTATAAATATTTATTGATGTTTATCCTTTTTAGCTTGCTAAGTGTTTGGGTTTTAGTTGCTATAGACATATACAGTTTGAATCCGGACTTAGGATCAATATCTGTTAGGTTCTAAACTCTAGGGATAGATTTAGACTTAATAATCACTTCGGTATATATTCTTAATGTCTCTGTGCTTTTTGTGTTGTGCTGAGAGATCGTCGATGTGAGTAATACGATTGATATTTCACTCTGTGTTAGAGATAATCTTTGTGTGATAGATACATGTTGATATCGACGAGTAATTTAGGTTAAGTGCATTTGGATAGTAAGTTTATGTATTTGACGGGTATATGAAATTCAATCCTAAGAGTACTCTCAATGTTTTTATTTCATGTTCATATGTTTAATTCCCGCACCTTACACTTTAAACTCATTCTAACTCAAACTCATAAATGCTTTAAATTATTGAACGACAATTCAATAACACTAACCCATGTGGAGACGATATGATATAACATATAAAAGTACTTACTTTTATTTGTTGCTTTACCGCTTCAGCACCATCATCCATATCAAACACAAATCTATTACCCAATATCATACTTCATGTGCCAAGTATCACAATAAATCTCTTATCAATTTTGAAGTCTTCCAAAGACAACAAATTTTATTCTTGGTTCCCTGCTAACAAATGTTTTATGAAATCACATGCGTCTAATCTCATTGTGCTCTAAGGATCTCTTGATGAATATGGTCTATATTGCTTCAACAAGGACATTCTTAAGTCTCTTTGCTTAGATTCAAATAAGTATATCCTAATGCATGCTAAGCTATGAACAATGCATGCATGTGTTAGCATGAAAATTCTAAGTTTTTTTGTCAAATACTTTCACTTTGTAAAATTCCTTTTAGTCATGAAAAACTTGACCTTGTTTGTCATGCTTTTTATTTAACAAATTTTTATAAATTGCATGCATCTCTCAATCACACATCTTATGAAGTTCCATTTGAATTAATTCATACTAACCTATGGGGTCCATCACCAATTCCTTCCATAAGTGGATACTAATATTGCATATCATTTGTTGATGCATGTATGAGGTATACTTGGATCTATATGTTAAAACATAAAAGTAATGTACTTCATGCATTCAAGCTCTTTCATAGCTATGTCACTACTCAATTAAATTAAACCATTAAAGCCATTCAATCAGTCTTTGGCGGAGAAGTTAGGCCATTCACGAGGTATCTCAATGAACTAAGCATTTGACACATATTTACTTGCTCCTACATGTCTCATTAGTCAAAAGAAAACATTGGCAAATAGTGGAAATATGACTGACTCTTATTGCACATGCCTCCTTACTATAAAAGTGTATGATCACAACTTCACAACTACTATTTACCTCATAAACATGCTAACTATAGGTTCTGTATAACACAATAAAATCCCTTTTATGCCTTGCACAAGTAACATACAGACTAAAAAAGCTTGAAGATATTGGTTTGTGTGTGTTATCCTTACTTACGATCATCTCACCAGCATAAACATGATTTTAAAAGTGAGAAATGTATCTACTCACCAACACACAAAGGCCACAAGTGTATGGATAAAAATGGAAGGGTCTATGTGTCCAAGTCAATCTACCTCACTCCAAGTCTTCTCCCATAATTAGGTATCTAAGTAGTTTCAGCCACATCATGTGGTGTATGATGAAGTGGTACTTGGAACCTTTATTAGAGAGAACATTGCACTACATAATTCACCACCCTTTGTTGATTCTAACTCCACAATTCAAAGGGAATCAAGTCCTACAAATGTGCCTATCAGTACCAAAAATGATGAGTTATCTACAACCTCAATTCAAGACATCACGACAACAAGTCCTACTTAAGAAGGAGGTAACATATGCTTTAAGTCACTGACCTTATCCACAAACTCACTTATACATTACCAATCTGACTCATCTAATTCTCTCTGCCCTTTATTTTACAAGCCTTCTCACCCACCCTCGCTATTAGTTAATAACCATAACATGTTAACAAGATCTAAACTAAGAAATTCTAAGCCTAAATCATTCCTTGTGCATTCATAACCTACCACCACCAAACAAACTATTTCTGATCCAAATTGGTTCAAGGCCATGTAGGCAGAGTACCAGTCCATATTAGCAAATAAAACACGGACCTTAACCACCGTACCACCTCAAATAAAGGCCATATAGTGTAAGTAGGTATTAAAACTCAAAGAAAATCACGATGGTACAATCAACAAGCACAAAGCATGATGGTTACCAAGGGTTTTCACCAGCAAGAAGGGTTTGAATTCTATGAAACATTCTCCCGGTCGTAAAACCTTCTACAGTAAGGGTTATTATCACGCTTGTTGTGACATACAAGTGGAATATCCAACAAATTGAAATCAATAACACATTTTTGAATGGTGAACTGCAGGAAGAAGTCTACATGCAACAACCACCTGACTATGAAGATCATGATCCCTCACTTGTGTGCAAACTGCAAAAAGAAATCTATTGCCTTAAGCAGGCTCTAGATGCAAGGTATTAAAAATTATATCAAGCGTTAGTACAATTTGGATTTCATGTCAGTCGATGTGATCACTCTTTGTTTTCATATCACCATAAAGGTATTATATTATATGTGTTGGTGTATTTTGATGACATACTAATCATATGTATTTCCTCCAAACTGATAGATGAGCTAATATCAAAACTCCATCAGCAATTTGCGCTCAAAAAGCTGGGTAAGCCAAAGTACTTCTTAGGCCTTGAGGTACATGATCAACCAGATGGAGCTATGATACTTACATAGACAAGGTACATAAGGGATATTCTTGCTAAGGTAACCATATCTGAAGCTAAAGGGGTTAATACTCCTATGTTCAACTAGTGTAAACTCAGTAAGCATGGTGCAGATGTCATGAGTAATGCATCTCTTTATAGATCAACAATTGACTCCCTACAAATACATGACTATTACACAACTTGACATTGCTTTCAACATGAGCAAAAGACGGCAGTTCATGTCCAATCTATTAGAGTCTCATTGGAGTGTTGTATAACACATCCTGATGTATCTCAGTGGCATAACACAATATGGTTTACGCATGCAACCTACAGATCCTGCATTTCCCATGAATATTTGAGCATGTAGTGATTCAAACTGGGCCAGGGATCCAGACAACAAACGTTCAACATCAGGGTCATGTATTTATCTAGGTCACAATCTAATATCGTGGAGTTCTAAGAAATAATCCATTGTAGAATGCTTAAGCACATAAGTTGAGTATCGCACACTTGCACATATTACTGCAGAACTGCTATGGATTGAATCTCTTTTGGCTGAACTAAATGTACAATACCAGGTGCTTACACTATTATGTGACAACATAAGTGCAATAGTGATAGCTCATTATCTTGTATTACATGCAAGGACCAACATATCAGACTCGACATCCATTTTGTGAGAGAAAAGTAACATCCCACAAACTTCACACCAAGCATTTTTTAAGGATGAATCAAGTTGTTGATGTACTCACAAAGCCCCCTCTTATACAATATTTCAAGACTTCAAAAGCAAGCTCAAAGTTATTCAAGTTAACCAACCATGATATTGAGGTGGAATATTGGAGATATATGAAAATGTAATAGATCAATAGCTTTATATACTAGTAGTTAAGTAGTTTGAGCATGGTAGTTAGTTAGGATTTACTAACTAACTCCCACTAACCATGTAACAAACTTATGCATGGTAGATTCTCTATATATGCTTCATGCATAATCCATATTCATACAATGAAGAAGATGAATAAAGTTTTATAACTTTAACAAAGGACCAAAGGAAATTGGTTGTGGTTTATAGGTTTTTTCCCCTTAAATTTGATGTATTTTATTTAATATATTATTGATTACATTGCATATCTAAACCAATTTGAACTCGAAAGCAATAAAGCTGAAAACAAAGAAACAATTTTATCTAATGGATTAATGAACTCAATTTTTCTTTGATAAATAATTTGTAGAATCGTGCCTAATTAAATGTCAGTTTATTTCAGCTATAAAAAAATAGTTTTTTTTTTGTTTTTTCAAAAATAAATTTTATGAAACCGTTTTTTAAAATATTAACTTGTATGAATTTTTAATATGAATTTCTAATATGAATCTCAATTTTCTCTACATCTCTAATATGAATCTCAATTTTCTATACTATTCCACTTGAATATGATTTTTTTTCTTACCATCATTGTGACTGTTGGGAATTAAATGCATCCTTTCATTTTGTTTTATCATGTGGTGTATGCTTGAATCACTAGTTTCTTCATAGATACTTGTCGGATGATGCAAATAATTGTTGTGTTTCAATATATAATGCAGGAGGAGACCTGAGCCTTACATGCCTAAATATCTATCACTTGACCAAATATACCTCTTTGGGTAAAGAATGTACCACAAAACCCTTTATATCGTCACTTTGATTTTTTTTTATAAACTGAATACTGTGACCATTTTCTATTTTATGATTTTTTTTTTTTGTCCATATAAGAATCAGGCTCTATGTGAGTAATAGGGTGCCTTGGTGATTCTACAATTCAATATAACTCTAGTAAGGTAATATGCCTTGGTGTTTCTACAATTCAATATAACTCTAATAAGGTAATAAGTTAATATGAGGAATCCTTAGCCTCTATGTGCATCAGCATTATGATAAAGTTTGTCACCAAATACCATACGGTTGTCTATATTTGAATTAAATTGCATATTATAGTTTTCTATCTTTACTTATATCTATGATTAATTCACCATCTCTTTTTCAACTAATAAACTTTCAGTGGCTTTCATATACATCAAATATGCATAGATGGATATACTCCAAAGTTTTGATTTATTTCAATCATAAACAAGTGAAACTATTTAAATCAACATAAAAACATATTTCAATTTTAATTCTTTTACTTTCCTGATATATATATACTCCAATTATCCCATAATCACATAATCTCTTGGAGTTACAGAATTATGTTTGAAAGCTACAAAGTGTATTTTCCGTGAACCGCTATTAGTAACACTGAGTAGACTGGGGTTTTAACGATCAAAGAAAAATTGTACTACGGGCAGGGATCAATCTAAAATGGTAGGTTTTGATACATTTGGCTAATACTATGATGCTAAATTTAGATGTTAAACTCATTATTGTTTACTAATCATTTTACTCATCACAACATACAACCAAGAAAGCATTTTCAACAAAATTGTTGGTGAGGAAAAGCTGATGGAAGGTGTCAACCAAACGATGGATAAAAGCATTATTGTTAAAGAGAATGGGAAACATCCAACCAGTGAAATAGTCCATTTTGATAATGTAAGTATGCAGTATATTCAAGTGACTTTTAAGTTCGTAAATATTAATAAATTATAATTTAAGTTCTAAAAAATATCATGACTAAATGCATCCTTCAAGAAATGTTTATAAGCTTACATGGATTATCCTAATGTGAACTTTTTAACATCCCCTGCTAAAAGATTATCTTTCAAATAAGAAACTTGTGTGATTACTAAAATAAATTATCATTTTTCTTTGAAATTTTTTTATTTTGTTTCTAATTGTTACTGTTTGGGAGTTTCTAATTATCATTGAATTTATGTCACAAAGACTTTCTTTTTTTCTTGAAACTATAATCAAAGAAAGCTTGACATGATGAACTTGTTCAGGAGTTTCTAATTATCATTGAATTTATTGATAAATTGTTGTAACAACTGTTCTAGAAGTATGTTTTACCATGTACCTCTTTGATGCCCATTAATTTTACACATATTTTATGTAAAAATAAGTAATTGATGTAATATTTCACACCATACTCTTAGAGAAATTTGGTGATAAAACACCTCTTCATAAGAATTACACTACAAAACATACAACCCCTGTTTTTTTTTATAAAAATAGGTATTTAATGATGTTTTCCACAACTTTTTTTTATAAAAGTAGGTGTTCAATATTTCCTCATGATGAAAAATTAAATTTTTTTAAACCTATGCATAAATATTTAACACCGCCTAAAAACCTGGTGTCAGATTAAATTTTAATACCTGTTTTAAAACAGGTTTGAAAAACCATATTTACTATACCGGTAGCATTCACACCGGAAATAAATAGGTAATTTATATAAATCAGGTGTTAGATCTCTAATCTGTGATTTTTTATAAATTAGTGTTAAATCTAAATAAATTAGATAATATTACAAGTTTTTTTAGTTTGTTTTTTCTAAATTGTGATACTAATTTTCACATCTTATAACATAAATATACATTCTTGAAGATTATAATATAGTCAAGAAAAAATTAAAAAAATTATATTTTAAAAATAATTTTTATGAAAAGTTATTTGAAATAGCTTTAAAATTAAGCGATTTTTTGAAATTTTATGTCAAATTTTTTTTTTGCTAAAATGATAAATCATTTAAAATAATATTTTAAAAATAACTATTCAAATAAAATTCATATTTGGAGCTTTTATGAAAAGTTTCTTTATAATTTTTTTTTACACAAAAAAATATTACATTATAAAAATCATTTTTTAAAAAAGTCAAAACAAACTAGTCCTAAATTTATTTCTATTTTTTTTTTATTTGTTGTCTTCAAGTTGAAATTAAACTTGTAATCAATTATCATAGGTGAAAATTGTTTCAGTTAAAATATTTGCAAATCCTACTAAAGTATAATTTCGGAATAAATAAAAAAAATATTTTTGAATCACTTTTCTATTATAAATTGAGGGTGTGATTTACTTAAACATAAGTTTAATGTATTTAAAATTTATCAGAAGAGCATTTCCGAATCTCATTAGTAATTTTAATTTTTCACTTGACTGTGAAAACTATTCTTAAAGTGAGAAGAACTATCTCAAAAAAAAATTAAGAAAAAATCACAATCTAACAAAAAAATACTTAGTTATTCTCATTTTTAACCAGCTATATATCTGAACTATGCTTTTTAAAAATTTATCTTGTCACCCTCTATTTTATACGTGCTACCCTCATATTTTTTAATCCCTAAAATATCTTTTTCACTATTTACTCCAATTTTTTAACTTTTGTGAAAACAAATTTACTGTTGATCAAAATTATAAAAAATGAAATTTCCAGTACTCAAAGTAAATTTCTGGTACATGTTTTTGGCGCATACTAAAAATTTTGTTGATTATATAAATTTTTGATAGTCATTAATTGGAATGTTTGAAATTTTCAGTTGTGATTTATCGGAAATTTAAAAAATTTGGTACATTTTACAAAATTCATTATACGTACTGTAAATTTGGAAAATTTCCAATAGAAAACCTTTACTAGAAATTTCAAATTTCCGGTATGGCTGCAAATAAAGTTTTATATCTTTGTTCGAATCGGACTTCAACTTCTTTTCATGTATCGATCTTACGATTTCATGTATACAATGATTTACAATGTATTATTTTTATTTTTTGTTTATATATTGATGAAGTTTTCTAATTATATGTTATTGTAATTGTCATATTTTTGAATCATGAGATAAAGTTCTAGAATGGGAACAATCAATTGGAAAAATCATGGTATTGTTGTTGTTATAATTCAGTCCAATTTTGCTAATGGACTACGAGGGAGGAAGGATAAATTGATTATGGATTGTGACAGAGGAGGAAATCACAAAAAAGAAAAATGAATCCACGAAACCTTCTGATGGCAATTATACTATGAAGGTTAGATGCCCATTTAGGTTGAGATCTGCTCCAAATGGTATCGGTTGAAGGGTGATGGTTAGATGTGGGATGCACAATCATAGACTAGATGAGGATTTGGTAGGTCATGACATATTGAGCTGTCTAAAAGAGGATGAAAGAAAGTTTGTGAGCTGGTTGGTGACATATTGAGCTGTCTAATAGACTAGATAAGGATTTGGTAGGTCATGACATATTGAGTTGTCTAATAGGTAAGAATTTTAATTTTACTTCTCCTATCTTAAAAATATGTTGAGTGAGCTGGTTGGTGAATGTGCATTTTAATCGTGCAGGTACAGGATATCACTGCTTGAGAAACTGCTACCAAATGTTATGGTGATGAACCGAGAACTTGTATTAATGAATGTCATTGATTCTGTGTATCCAAATGTGTCTCATTTGCTGTGTTCATTCCATATTTTAAAAAACGCGAGCATGAAATGTAAAGAGTGTGAAGTAAGAAAGACAATAACATGTCATGGATCAATGGAACAACATGATGTATTCAAATACAGAAGACGAGTTTGATGTACATCTCAACCACTTCGAGAGTGTATGTGGTGATATTCCATCATTTATCAAGTGTATGAAAGAAACATGGTTAACACCATATAAAGAAAGATTTGTTGCTGCACAACAACAAGCAGGTACATTGAACTAACATAAAATATGTTTATGTTTACATGTTAACTTGTGAGTTGCTTAGATAATGTGTTCATGATTTCTAGGGTGGAGTCTGCACATTGGAGACTGAAGGACATGTTGACTACAAGTCGTGGGGATTTATGTCGAAGCTGGGATGTTGTGAACACACTGTTGAAGTTGCATCTAGGTTCCATAAGAGTGTCATTTCAAAAAAGTATCTTCAATATTGAGCATCGGTATAACACCCCATTCTATTCTAAATTGCACAGTTTTGTCTCAAGATAATGTATACAACTCATTGTAAAGGAACTAGGAAGAGTAAAATTTATTGGTGCAAGCAAAGAGAGGTGTGATTGTTACATTAGAACAACACATGGGTTACCGTGTGTGTGCCAGCTTATCGGTTTCTAGATTCTAGGAACACATATTGTTGTTGCGGTATTTAAGCGGCAAGCAAAAAATAAAGTATTATTTTTACCGGGTGGTATAGGTTATATCGTGTCCACAAAGATTGGTTATTGATTCGTCGTTCGACAATTCTATCGTTAATGAGTTTGAGATTAATTTGGTTGTAAAGAAAAGACAAAAAGTAAATGAATAAAACCTATAAATGATAGACAGCTTATCCGGAACGAATGCACACTACCCGTCACAGCTGAAATCTAACGTCTAGTTATACTCAGCCTACGATACTTGTTTGTGTCATCACATATTTCTCATAATCTAAGCTATTTCTAACCCAAATTAAGAATTCAACCACATCACCTCGATAGCCATGTCTCACCTAGCTCAACAACACAGAAGTCAACCGTATCACTCGCACCGACTATGTCTAGCCCGACACTCCTAACACAAAGGCATTAATCACAGATACTCTAAGTAAATGTCAGCTCTAAATCTCTTTTTAGCATTTAGAAACTAACAGATAATCATCATAGGTAAGAATCTAAGCAATCTATGTCTAGCAAAGCTCAAATCCCTAACACAGGGTAAAAACCTAAGACAATCACCAACACAGATTCGTAAAGCAAACTTTATACAACGCCAAGGGCGACAAATATACATGAGTTCAAGCTAAATATACATACAAACCCAACAAATAGAGAAATACATAGAGAGGAGAAGAGATAAACCACATATCTACACTAGTTTGTCAATGTCAATCGAATAGCAATCCACCTCCAATCATCCAAAGGCAAGCCCTAGTGTTGTTTTCTAAGTTATACTACCAAAAATAAAGGTTGATGGAAATGAGGATCAAAATCCACCCCAAAACCATAACCTAAAAATCTGTTTTGAAGTGAACTTATAAACAAAATCTCGCAGATCGTGCTAAGCGTGCTAGCCGTGCTAAGCGTGATCTACTTTATTACACTTAAACCAACTTACCGTGCTAAACAGCCTCAAAACTGCGCTAAGCGCAAAAGTTGTTGTTTTTCTTCCCAAAACTGCGTCTTCTGAGCGTGTCTTCGACACTTTATTCCTCCATGCTCCAAATATGCAACAAATTCCTACAAAAATACATTAAAACTAATCAAACGGTACATTATATACACAAAACACAATAAAACGTATTTACAACAAAAAGTGGGGTTATTCAACGATTATTAGCAAACAAGAACAGATAAGTGCCACAAAACATATATACAAAATAACTACATTTTGGCACTTATCAACTCTCCCCAACTTGACACATTGTTTGTCCTCAAACAAAGTCAAGTAAACCTAAAGAAACAAAAGACGATAATCAAAGAATCATAAATCAACAAGTTTTTAAAACAGAAAACAAATGTATGGTTCAATCAAAAGCGTACACGACAAATACATACTTACCACCATCCTACAACAACAACATATAAACGAAACAAATCCTAACTACAAAAATCATGCAAAACATTCTAAAACAAAATACGCTTAATCATGAATCACACCTAGCAAAAATCATCGGTAGATGAAGAACACACAAAGGTGACGGACAAAAAACACGCATCCACAAACTTGCAAACAAAAGACTAAATTATGCATTCATCCAAAAACTCAATCGAAAATACAAATGCAAGAATCACAAGGGCTTTTCAAGGTTGTAATATGGTGTGGTTAACAAACAAGTGATAAGTACTAAAGCTAATCGAAACAAAAACTTGCCTAAACCTAAGGGAGTGATCAACTCACAAAGTTCCAAACAATACAATTCCAATCAACCTTCTTCTTTATCACAAATTGTCAAACCAAAACACCTCACTTATTAACACAACATTATTCATACTCTTTTTGTTTTTATTTTTCAAACCTTTTTGTTTTTTTTCTTTTTTCTTTTTTCTTTCTTTTTCTAATCTTTTTCTTTTTCACTTTTTTTTAACCTCAAACCAACCACAACAAAAGTACATAAACATTCCTCTCCCCAACATGAATTCAACCAACATCATTATGTGAATACTCCCTACTTTCTAAGGCAAGGTAAAAAATTCATACAACAACATATAGTTGAGGGTTCAAGAAACAAAGAAATTAAAATCCATCAAAAAAGGCGAATTCAACTCTCATAGACAAACATCAAGTTCAAATAAACATGGATATTGATAAAAGTTCATAGGGGTTAACAAAGGTTCACACACTCACAAGGTGAATTAAATATTTGGTCATGGTAGTTGTGCTCAAAATAAAACATAAATGCATTGATCATGTTCATGCATTCATACAATCAACATAAAACTAAAGATTAAGCATAATAAAATCCAGTTAAAATAGGAATTGTGGCCTCCAGCATATGTGAACAATTGAAAGCTTCCTCACTTTTATGGGTAAAAAGGGAATTAAAGTGATTCAATTCATGAGCAAATAATGCAAAAAGAATGAATGGCATGGTAATTATTGTTGCGGCGGTAGAGCGGCAAGCAAAGAGTTGGTATTATTTTTACCGGGTGATATATACCGGTTAGGTTATATCGTATCGTGTCCACAGAGATTGGTTATTGATTCGTCGTTCGATAATTCTACCGTTAATGAGTTTGAGATTAAAAGAAATGAAAATAAAAGACAAAGTAAATGAACAAAAAGTATAAAGGATAGACAACTTGTCCGGAACGAATGTAAACTACCCGTCACAGACTTAAATCTACCACCCATGTCATACTCGGCCTACGATACTCATCCGTGTCATCACATACCTCTCACAATCTAAGCTATTTCTAACCCAAATTGAGAATCCTCCTAAATCATCTCAATATCCATCCCTGGCATACCTCGACAACAAAGGAATCAACTGCGTCACCTCCATACTCATTCCTGGCATACTTCACCGACGCAGAGACATTAAGTTCGGGTACTCTATAGTGAATGTTAGCTCTAAACCCATTTCTAGCATTCGGAAACTAACAAATAATCATCCTAGGTAAGAATCTAAGCAATCTATCCCTAGCAAAGCTCAAACCCCTAACATAAAGTAAAAACCCAAGATAATCACCGACACAAATTCGTAAAGCAAACTTTATACAAGCCAAAGGCGATAAATATACAAGAGTTATGAGTAGAAATACATACAAACCCAACAAAAGAGAAATACACAAAGAGGAGAAGAGATAAACCACAAATCTACATTGGTTGTCAAAGTCAATCGAAGAGCAATCCACCTCCAATCATCAAAATGCAAGCTCCAATGTTGTTTTCTAAGTTAATCTACCAAAGAAATGAAGGTGATGGTGTTGGGACTCAAAAATACCCAACCCATAACCTAAAAATGTGTTTTGAGCCCCTTTTAAAGAATTCTGATGTCGCAGGTCGCGCTCAGCGCGCTATTCGCGCTAAGCGCGGTCTGCTATTTTCAGCATTTTATTTTTGCCGTATCTTGAGAACCGTAACTCGGAATTGAACCCGGTTTGAAGCGTTGGAAAGCTTATTCAATGCTCTATCTAACCATGAAGAAATATCAATCTTTATTGATGATTTTTATTCTTTGAATTTGGGCTTTATTTGTTGTTGAGTTGCTCAAATTGTGCATTTGGAGCCGTGTCTTCGACACTTTATTACTCAATGCTCCAATTATGAATGAATACCTATAAAAGAGATGAAAAACTATCAAATGATACAATATTTACACAAAAACTCAATTATTCTATTATGTACACATTTATACTAAAAGCGGAGGATTTATTCGAAGAATATCAACAAAAGAACGGATAAGTGTCACAAAATGTATATACAAAATAACTACATTTTGACACTTATCAACTCTCCCCAACTTGACACATTGTTTGTCCTCAAACAAAGTCAAATAACTCAAAGAAACAAAGAATGATAATCAAATAATCACGAATCAACAAGTTTTGAAAACGGAAAACAAATGTATGGTTCAAACAAAAAATGTACACGACAAATACAAACTTACCACTATACTACAACAATAACATATAAACGAAACAAATCCTAAGTACAAAAATCACGCAAAACATTCTAAAACAAAACGAGCTCAATCATGAATCACACCTAGCAAAAATTCATCGGTAGATGAAGAACACGCAAAGGCGAGGGATAAAAAACACTCCTCCACAATCTTGCAAACAGTAGACTAAATTATGCATTCATCCAAAAACGTATTGAAAATATAAATGTAAGAATCACAAGGGCTTTTCAAGGTTGTAATGTGGCTTGGTTAACAAACAAGTGATAAGTCCTAAAGCTAATCGAAATAAAAACTTGCCTAAACCTAAGGGAGTGATCAACTCACAAAGTTCCAAACAATATAATTTCAATCAAACTTATTCTTCATCACAAATTTCACACCAAACACACCTCACTTATTAACATAACATTATTCCTACTCTTTTTGTTTTTCTTTTTCAAAGCTTTTCTCTTTTTTTCTTTCTTTTTCTAATCTTTCTTTTTCACATATTTTTTTTTCTTTTCTTTTTCTTTTCTCAACCTCATATCAATCACAACATAAGCACATAAACATTCTTCTCCCCAACTTGAATCCAACCAACATCATTATGTGAATACTCCCTACTTTCTAAGGCAAGGTAAAAATTCATACAACAACATATAGTTAAGGGTTCAAGAAACAAAGAAATCAACATCCATAAAAAAGTGAATTGACACTCATAGACAAGCATCAAGTTCAAATAAACATGGATATTGATAAAAGTTCAAAGGGGTTAACAAAGGTTCACACACTCACAAGGTGAATTGAATATTTGGCCAAGGTAGTTATGCTCAAAATCAACAAAATGCCTTGATCATTTTCTTGCAATCATACAATCAACACAAAACACAAGATTAAGCATAATAAAATCCAGTTAAAACAAGAATGTGGACTCTCATATGTAAACAATGGAAAGCTTCCTCACATTTATGGGTAAAAAGGAGACTAAAGTGATTCAATTCATGAGCAAGTAATGCAAAAAGAATGAATAGTATGGTAATTGTACA
Organism: Vicia sativa; assembly: GCA_021764765.1. NCBI lineage: Eukaryota > Viridiplantae > Streptophyta > Magnoliopsida > Fabales > Fabaceae > Vicia > Vicia sativa. The sequence goes on along the minus strand of CM038794.1, from coordinate 236,941,542 downwards.
AATGATAAATTTCCTAAACATGTTATGCTATAGAAAGCGATAAACGAGTATCTGACATGTACCAACTTTGAAAACTATCATTACCATACATCCGCGAGTTGAAACGATCAAACTCGAAAAATCACCTCAAAAGTCTTCAAGTTACCGGACCAAAATTTGAGTCCAAACAACAACAAAATAATTAGAAAAACAATACTAATTTTATTCAATACAAAAAGCCTTGGTGAAAGTGGGAAAAAGGAAAACCAAGTGAAATTTTAAAAGAATTCATTGGCCCTGCATAGCAGAGCGCGCTAAGCGCCAACAGAGCGCGCTAAGCGCGCTACACCAGTTGCAGAAAAATGACAGCAACAGGTGCAGCTGCTATACAAGCTCCACTTACACACCTATACAATCTCATTTACACATCTAAACAATATTTACAATACATACACACTTCCACAAGCTAAAACACTACAAACTTGTGGAAAATAACAAATTGACATAACAAAACAAAAGCAAATAACAATACATAAACTTGGTGAAAACTAATTAACAAGTTGAAAAGATAAAGTTTGAAATTAAGAGCAAGTCCTATTTCAACTTGTTAAAACATAAGCCACCAAACAGCATAAATATAAACAAACAAAAACATGCTTGTTTTACGTCGTAAGCTCGACGCCTTTATTGTGCGAGCACTAGTAACCTCCTCTCGTCATGTCATAGTATTGCCACACCGCGCAAACCTAAAGAAAGTGTCCTAACAACCACACAACAAACGTTACAAGTACGAGACAATTCACAACATCACATGAAAACTAAGAAAATCACAAATATGTACAAGTATGGAAAGTAAACACATAACATGTACAAGTAATAATATACAAGTTCATATACAAAGTCTATACAACATATACTTTAATTACAAAACTCAAAAACAACGGAATTATCGCAATACAAAACCAATAAAACCAATCCCGAACGCCATTTTGTTTTGCGAGAAGCGGCAAGCAAAGAGTTGGTATTATTTTTACCGGGTGATATATACCGGTTAGGTTATATCGTATCGTGTCCACAGAGATTGGTTATTGATTCGTCGTTCGATAATTCTACCGTTAATGAGTTTGAGATTAAAAGAAATGAAAATAAAAGACAAAAAGTAAATGAACAAAAAGTATAAAGGATAGACAGCTTGTCCGGAACGAATGTAAACTACCCGTCACAGACTTAAATCTACCACCCATGTCATACTTGGCCTACGATACTCATCCGTGTCATCACATACCTCTCACAATCTAAGCTATTTCTAACCCAAATTGAGAATCCTCCTAAATCATCTCAATATCCATCCCTGGCATACCTCGACAACAAAGGAATCAACTGCGTCACCTCCATACTCATTCCTGGCATACTTCACCGACGCAGAGACATTAAGTTCGGGTACTCTATAGTGAATGTTAGCTCTAAACCCATTTCTAGCATTCGGAAACTAACAGATAATCATCCTAGGTAAGAATCTAAGCAATCTATCCCTAGCAAAGCTCAAACCCCTAACATAAAGTAAAAACCCAAGATAATCACCGACACAAATTCGTAAAGCAAACTTTATACAAGCCAAAGGCGATAAATATACAAGAGTTATGAGTAGAAATACATACAAACCCAACAAAAGAGAAATACACAAAGAGGAGAAGAGATAAACCACAAATCTACATTGGTTGTCAAAGTCAATCGAAGAGCAATCCACCTCCAATCATCAAAATGCAAGCTCCAATGTTGTTTTCTAAGTTAATCTACCAAAAAAATGAAGGTGATGGTGTTGGGACTCAAAAATACCCAACCCATAACCTAAAAATGTGTTTTGAGCCCCTTTTAAAGAATTCTGATGTCGCAGGTCGCGCTCAGCGCGCTATTCGCGCTAAGCGCGGTCTGCTATTTTCAGCATTTTATTTTTGCCGTATCTTGAGAACCGTAACTCGGAATTGAACCCGGTTTGAAGCGTTGGAAAGCTTATTCAATGCTCTATCTAACCATGAAGAAATATCAATCTTTATTGATGATTTTTATTCTTTGAATTTGGGCTTTATTTGTTGTTGAGTTGCTCAAATTGTGCATTTGGAGCCGTGTCTTCGACACTTTATTACTCAATGCTCCAATTATGAATGAATACCTATAAAAGAGATGAAAAACTATCAAATGATACAATATTTACACAAAAACTCAATTATTCTATTATGTACACATTTATACTAAAAGCGGAGGATTTATTCGAAGAATATCAACAAAAGAACGGATAAGTGTCACAAAATGTATATACAAAATAACTACATTTTGACACTTATCAATTATACAAATCATAAATTTCCTAAATATGTTATGCTATAGAAAGCGATAAACGAGTATCTAGCGTGTACCAACTTTGAAACTATCATTATCATACATCCACGAGTTGAAATGATCAAACTCGAAAAATCACAAAATGCAACCTCAAGCTACTGGATAAAAATTTGAGTCCAAACAAAAAAAAAGAATTAGAAAAATAATACTAATTTTATTCAATACAAAAAGCTTTGGTGGAAGTGGGAAAAAGGAAAGTCAAGTAAAATTTAAAAAGAATTCACTGGCTCTGCACAGTAGAGCACGCTAAGTGGCACAAATCGCGCTCAGCGCGTTACACTAGTTGCAGAAAAACAGCGCAACTGGTGCAACTGCTATGCAAGCTCCACTTCACCTACAAAATCTCATTTACACAACTAAAAACTATTTACAGAACATACACACTTCCACAAGCTAAAACACTACAAACTTGTGGAAAACAACAATTTGACATAACAAAATAAACACAAATAACAATAAAAAAACATGGTGAAAATGAATTAACAAGTTGAAAAGTGAAGATTTAAAATTAAGAACAAGTCCTATTTCAACTTGTTAAAGCACAAGCCGCCACACACATAAGCAAAACATGTTTGTTTTACATCGTAAGCTCGACGCCTTTATTCTGCGAGCTCTAGCAACCTCAACTCGTCATGCCATGGTATTTCCACACTGCGCAATCCTAAAGAAAGTGTCCTATCATTCACACAACAAATGTTACGATACCGAAGAAATCACAACAATATGTGAAAACAAAGAAAACACAAATATGCACAAGTATGGAAAGTAAACACACAACATGTACAAGTAACAATATACAAATTCATATACAAAGTCTATACAACATATACATTAATTACAAAACTAAAAAAAACGGAATTATCGCAATACAGAAACAATAAAATCAATCCCCGGCAACGACGTTATTTTGTTGCTGCGGTATTTAAATGGCAAGCAAAAAGTAAAGTATTATCTTTACCGAGTGATATATGTTATATCGTATCGTGTCCACAAATATTGGTTATTGATTCGTCGTTCGATAATTCTATCGTTAATGAGTTTGAGATTAAATTGGTTGTAAAGAAAAGACAAAAAGTAAATGAACAAAAACTATAAAGGATAGACAGCTTGTCCGAAACGAATGCACACTACCCGTCACAGACTAAAATCTACCGTCCAATTATACTCATCCTACGATACTCGTTTGTGTCATCACATATCCTCACAATCTAAGCTATTTTTAACCCAAATTGAGAATTCAACCGCATCACCTTGATATTCATGTCTTACCTACCTCAACAATTCAGAAGTCAACCGTATCACTCACACCGACAATGTCTACCACGGAACTCCTAAAACAGAGACATTAATCACAAATACTCTAAGTACATGTCAACTCTAAATCCATTTCTAGCATTCAGAAACTAACAGATAATCATCCTAGGTAAGAATCTAAGCAATCTATGTCTAGCAAAGCTCAAATCTCTAACACAGGGTAAAAACCTAAGACAATCACCAACATAAATTCGTAAGGCAAACCTTATACAACGCCAAGGGAGACAAATATACATGAGTTCAAGCTAAATATACATACAAACCCAACAAATAGAGAAATACATAGAGATGAGAAGAGATAAACCACAGATCTACACTAGTTTGTCAACGTCAATCGAAGAGCAATCCACCTCTAATCATCCATAAGCAAGCCCTAATGTTGTTTTCTAAGCTATATTACCAAAAGTAAAGGTTGATGGAAATAGGGATCAAAATCCACCCCAAAACCATAACCTAAAAATTTGTTTTAAAGTGAATTTATAAAAAAAAATCCCACAGATCACACTAAGCGTGATCTACTTTATTACACTTAAATCGCCTTACTGCGCTAAGCGGGCTCAAAACATCGCTAAGCGTGAAAGTTGTTGTTTTTCTTCCCAAAACTGCGTCTTTGAAGCCGTGTCTTCGATACTTTATTCCTCCATGCTCCAAATATGCAACAAATACCTACAAAAATACATTAAAACTAATCAAACGGTACACTATTTACACAAAACACAATAAAAACATATTTACAACAAAAGTGAGGTTATTCAAATGATTATTAACAAACAAGAATAGATAAGTGTCACAAAACATATATACAAAATAACTATATTTTGGCACTTATCACATATACCTTTGGAAAAAATTCATGTATTTTGGACGAAATTGCACATTTTAGAACATGATGTGAGTCATGATGGGAGTAAGTGGGTTTAGAAGAGGAGTGTGAAGAGTTGAAGAAATATTCTAGTACTTTGGATATTATGGGTCAGAGGGTGTTGAAGAAAAAAGTTTGTGATCTAACCTATCCATCCACAACTTCAATGTGTCCACCGCCGATGAAATACAAGCCAAAGAAAGGAGTTAAGAAGAATAGAAAGGGTGAGGAGAGTAATGTGCATCGTGGTCCAAGTTAGTGGAAATATGTTGATGCTTCGCATGAGAGTCGGACTATGAAGAGATCATGCATATAACCAAGTGGGAGTCAATCGTCAACCATGTCGATTAGTAAGCAACCTTCTACCAAATCTGCAATAGTCGAGTACTTGTCACAGTTTCCTGTTTTCTTTCACCCATACATCGATGACATTATTGATGTTGAGGATGATGGAAATTGTGGTTTCCATTGTATTTCAGTTGCATTATGAGAGGGGAAAGATACATGTTATTATGTTCGGAGACAGTTGGATACTCAAATCCATCAATACGAAGACTTGTTTTTCAAGTTGTTATATGACATTGTCTCTTATGTTAGGAATTCGTTACAAGTAAAACACTTGGGTGTTCGGGGTAAGGAGAAATGGATGTCGATTCTTGATATGTGTTACCATATTGCTTCTAATTATAGCGTTTTATTTGTTTCCCTTTCCATGAGACTTAACATAACATTTTCCCACTTCTCATAGCTTCACCCCCGTACACGAGTCGTCATACAATCATTATTGTTGGTTTATCGATGATAATCATTGGGTTCAGATAAAATTGAAAACTGATTGTTCATTGTCTCCTGTCACTAAACGTTGGAGGGAGAATTGTTCTAATGATGCAAATGGATGGGAATTAGCATATGCAGGTCGTTTCAGACATGGAAAGAATTGTCTAGGAAGTGATTGTAGTTTTTTGTAATGCATCTATGTTTGACATTTATTCTATTTATATATTAAGTCGGTTCGCTATTTCATCGTGTATTTTATTCAAGTAAAAGTTAAAAAATAAAAATAAAAATAATCAAGTCCCGGAAATTTAAAATTTCCGGTATTTTTGATACACCGCAAATTTCAAATTTTCGATAATTTTTTGAACTGATGAAACACACCGAAAATTTATAATATCTGATATTTTTCATACATCGGATATTTTAAGTTTCTGGTATTATTTTGAACTGATGCAACACATTAGAAATTTGAAATATCTGGTACCAGAAATTTTAAATTTCTGGCGTGTTGCATCAGACATGGTAAACACTTAAAAATTTAATAAAATTTTTGATATTTACATGAAATTTCCAGTACGGAACCAAAAATTTCAAACAATCCAATATATTACAGGATAATTTGGTAAAAGTGTCATACATGGGAATGTCATGTATAAAATTGGAGGTGTTAAGATAATTTCTCATGCTTTTGGTTCAACTAAGAAGGTGGATTTAACTTGTCACCTATGAGTTATACTTCACACCCCATATATTTCCATAACGTAGAAACTGTTTGGACAAATTTGAGTTAAAAAGTGGAACAAAATTTTGGATAGTTTATTCAAAAATTTTGATAGTTAATTTAAAATTTTTGATGACATATATTTCAAAAAATTTGGTAAAAATATAAGAGTTTTTACTGGAAATTTATAATAAAAACACACATTTTAAAATTGCTAATAAAAAATTTCACGTGTTTGTATTAAAAAAATTCTAAATTTTCAGTAAAACACATGCATTTTAAAATTGCAGTTAAAAGATTCATGAGTTTTTCATCGGAAGTTTTGAAAAGTTTTAATATTTTTTTAAAATTTCTGATATAATTTTGAATTTTCTATAAAAACTAATAAAAATTATGATTTTTTATCAAAATTTTTTAATATTTTTTAAAATTTCTAATATAACTTTGTAATTTACGATAAAAATACGTACTTTTTAAAATTGTTCAACTTTAGACAAAATATATAATAAAAGCATCTAATATACGGGGTGTCGAATATAATTAAATAGATAGTTTGAAAGTGGTATTTTATAGGAGAAATTACTAACTCCAATCGTAGTAATTACGAATTTAGCAAAGATCTTTTGTTATTTTTTTCGTAATTCTAATTGATGGGCTAGGCCAACATATGTCACCAGTGGAGTATCGCACTATCCTAAGATACCATCTTATGATTTCTTTATTTCCTTCCTATTGATGAGGTTTGTCCTGTTTGTCGTAAGACACGTTTGAATATATTTTGGGAACAAACGATTCATTGTAGGGAGCTTCCAAGCCTCAAATACCGACATGACCTTGTTAGGGATGTCTTTTTTGATATATTCGAAAGAAATCGTGAATTTTTGACCCACTTGAGGGTAGATCGACCGACACTTAGGTCAGCTGATGTTTTGGTGTACGGGTGGGTAGGAGGAAAACATGCTTGGGTGGACTTGACAGGAGTTTCTCAACTGATGGACTCGAGGGATGATGGTTTTACTCTGGGACAGACAACTCTCAAAGCTGCCTTCAGTAAAGTGGTCAAAATATGAGAAAGCATGTTCTAAAAATCAACATGTATTTATACCATTTGTCTTTGACATTTTTGGTTTCCTAACACCAAAAACAGTTGATCTCTTACAGGGAATTCAAAAGCTTATGAATAACAATATTTTATCTCAGAGATCTATAGATATAGAGAATTAATTTTAAAATTAAAAAAAAAAAATAGCGGCGCAGCTTATTGTCAGCTTACCTTCTATTTTTGTATTGATCTAATTATTATATTCTACTAAATAATAATAAATAATAATAGAGAGAATACCTTAATGAATAAAAAAATAAAATTGATTTGTCAGATTATCTCATTTTACTATATAATCTAGTTGGACAACCCTCTATTCTCTCTTATATATCATCTTATTTAAAAAAATAATAATAAACAGATGGTAAGTTAATTCCTTACTAGAAAGCTGTAGTAACCGGTAACTCTGCTTCTTAATTTTCCAAGCCATACTAGCATATTAATCGAATAATGCGGTCTAAGATACGATCCGGAGAGTGAGCAAGAGTCATTATACAATTAAATAAATCTAAAAATTAATTTTAAAAATGCACTTTTAACACTCAAGTTAGGACGAACCTGAAGAAACTGTTTTTTCTTTAATTGCAATAGAAACATAATACTTTTAACACTCAAATTAGGACGAACCTGAAGAAACTGTTTTTTCTTTAATTGCAATAGAAACATAACAACTTTATTATAGAGCTGCAAAATGTAGAAACATGTTAATTGCTAAATCACTAATATTCATGAAAAACTTTCAAAACAGCAAAGTAATATGTACCCAAAAATGCAATGATCAAATATTCAAACCGAATATTTAATTTTCTATATTTTTTATTTGAATATTCTAATTACATGTTTTCAGATTGTAAAATTTCTAAAAATTTGTCTGAACCTTTTTATCAAAATTTTTGGATCCTAGAGTTGGTTTTTGAATTAAATGAAAGATATTTGTGGGAATATCATAGCTTTGGAGGATATAGATTCAAAAGGATGGTATGAAGTTTAATTCTTTATAAAAAAATTCAAAAAAAATGTGCAACGCTTAATTTTTATATTTTCCAGTTAAACTATGGCTAAATTTTTGCAATTTTTCCATTTTTTCGTAAAGAATTTTAAATATCTTTTTGAAAAAATACTAAACATTTAAATTGTGGTAATATTACAACTTCCATATTATTTTTTGGAAATTTTATTTTGTAAAATGCAGATTAATTAATCTTTAAAATTTTCAGCCAACTGGAGCGAAATGCTATTGGTTGAGCATTGGTTGGTAAAACGATTAACTGAAATTTAGGAGAACTGTAAGAGTGTAAGGTACATTTGGGTGGGAAGGGAAATTTTTAATGCAACCCCCACTTGTATTTGTCACGTCTCAATTCGTATGAAAAGTCAATTTTGTCCAAACCTTCTTTATTATTGAAATTTCTGATATATTTTGTAATTTTTAAAAATATGGACGATATCGAACATTTGAGAGTGCTATCGGATTTTTCACAATTACAAGTAAGTTTTCGGTATTTTGTACTGGGTTTTTCGAAATTTACGGTATCTCCTACCGTAGATTTTAAAATATTCGGTATTTTTGCCCAGAAATTTCGAAATTTTTGGTACGCCTAAAATACCGGAAATTTTGAAATTTCCGGTATTTTCTATTTTTTCCAAAAAATTCTTTTTTCATGTTTCTTGACTTTTTTTGTAGTGAGGACTAGAGGTAGAGACGGTTCTATTTCAGGCAGGACTACTGATCGAGCAGATGTTGTGACTCGAGCAACAGATGAGGCACAGGCCTCTGAGGCGCAAGGTGATCGCCGTCGTCCGACCGGTTCTCATTGGAAACAGATGGTTGAGCAGGTCGCGACGGGGTTTCGTGCACTTCGTTGACGGATTGTCAGACCTTCTACGACAGTTGTGGACCCTCATGTTCCTACGGTTGAGCAGGTAGTTGTATTGGAGTCGGTGGTTCAGGCGTCAGTTCCTGAGGAGCGGGTTCCAGAGGTGGTTGAGGAGCGGGTTCCAGAGGTGGTGCAGGAGCTTGTGCAGGAGGTGGTGCAGGATATGGTTTCCCGGTGGTTCCGGAGGTGGTGCTAGAGGTGGTCCAGGCGGTGGTGCCGAAGCCGATTCAAGAGCCGGTACATGAGCCAGTTCATGAGGGAGTGGTGTTTTGTGCTGATACAGACACCACGGCAGGTCCATCTGAGCCATCAGTGTGTACTGATGGTGGTTTCCCTGGAGAACCTTCTGACAGATCCGTTTGACAGGTTATACTGACCATGTCGCATATAGGATATGGCAGGGCGATGTAAGTATTATTGGTTTAGTTTAACGCTTAAATTTTTATTTGTATTACATTGTTTGATGTATACTAATTTTTTGTAATTGTGTTATTTTGTTTTAGGAGCGTTCTACTTTGAAGGTCGCTTCTCATGGGTCGAAGTTGAAGAACTTCCCCGAGACTCTGATGCCTGAGCAGGTGAGGAGGATAGTTGAGGAGTTCAGACTTGAGGACCTTGCTTGGTGCTCATTGACGATGTTGGACACCCCCTTCTATCATCTTTTGTTGAGAGGTGAACCTAGAGACATCTTTCTTCCATCTTCCATTTAGGGAGATGAAGGTCACTTTGGATGATATGGATGCTTTGTTCCACGTACCGATAGCTGGTACGTTTTTTACACCAGTTTGTAGGGATCAGGAGACAGCGGTGCGCATGGTTGTGGATGCATTGGAGGTGGATGATGCCGAGGTTCTACAGGAGTTTGGCGAGACTCGGGGATTTCACCTCCACATGTCTTGGTTGAGGACTACGTATAAGGCGCTAGTGGATGCACGCAGGTTTCAGGTTGCCGCTAGGGCGTACATGCTACATCTGATGGCATGTACTCTCTTTGTGGACAAGTCTGGAGTGTATATTGATGTTCGTTACCTGTCTCTATTTATCTCCCTCGACAGTCTCACTTGGGCTTAGGGAGTGGTGGCACTGACGATGTTGTACATGGTGCTTAATGTTGCTTCCCGTCCTGATACCAGACAACTTGCTGGTTATCTTAGCCTGTTGTAGGTATGTTATAAATTATTAGATGTTTTTTTAATAATTATTAGGTTTTCATATGATAATTTATTTATCCTTATTTATGCAGTGTTGGATATACGAGCACTTCCCTCACATCTGTGACAGGAGGATCCAGCGAGTGGTAGCTAGAGACCCACGTGTGAAGAGGTGGAAAGCCAGACAGACCCATCCTGGAGGTGTGACAGAGTATAAGAGGAGGTTGGATGCTCTGGCCCTATACAATGTCATCTGGACACCATACACGGCTCATCGCCCTCACCATCCTTTTGAGGTATCCACTTTATATTCAGGGCATGTCAGGTGGGAGGGCTATGTGGCTAAGCACTTGTATGAGCGGTGTCTACGACAATATGGTTATATCCAGGGCATCCCACAGCCGGTACCACACGCCCCTGATGGTGGCATTGATTGGTGGTTTCAGAACCACATCATCACCTCCCCCGTGAGATCATGGATGCAGCTGTTAGGGTGTAAAAGCCTGGGCAGTGCGAGGATGGATACTTGGAGTGGTTCCTTAGTGTGTCACACCCTCGGGTCACACCATCGGCTCCAGCATCTGATGTCCCAGGGCCTTCAGGTACCAGAGATTCTTCCGATCCACCACCACCACCACTATCTCCTCCTCCAGCAGCTGACCAGAACACCCTCCTACAACTCATTGAGTTACATTAGATAACATCACAGGAATGTTGAACCTCGATGGTGAGGTGTATCAGGGGTTAGCTAGGTTGACCGACATTTCCCGTGGAGGGCCTATGTAGATTTTTCTTTGTATTATTATATTATATGTATATGTTGTGGTAAACTGACATCTAGTTTATTGCATAATATTTTTTAGCTAATACTTCTTCTTTCAATTACATAAATAAAACAAAATAACACAAATAAGAAACTCGAATAAGTTAACGAGCATCAGGTGACAAACAAAAAAAATAGTACTCCGATACATGAAAACCTAGGAACTACCGGATTCGAATTTATCTGGACGCTTTAGACACTTCATTATGTCGTCAACAGATCTTCGGATCTCCGCGTCCAACTCGATTAGACCTTTGGTTATCCTACAATGAAATGATTTCCACATGGCATTCACATCTTCATCATTCTTCCGCTCGATTAGGTTGTATTTCACCCAACCATCTGTACCAATGTAAACTCGATCTTTGTCACCCTTCTGTTCTCGGAATCAGGCAGCAAATTATTCAACGGTTCCTTCAACGCGACGAAGGACTCAGATCCATCTGGGAGCCTGAACTCAACAACAGGTTTACGACTGTTGTAACACACTTCTGCCTTAAATAGATATTGAAAAAGAGGCATGTTGTTGAGATGTGATACCTTATAACCCTAAAACCCAGATTTATGCAAATTGTTATGCGTTCTAGACCATACAAAAGTGTTGGTGCAATATGGACCCTTCAAAAGTGTCGGTAAAATCTCAACAACAAAAAAAGATAATGAAACATACCAGAAATTTCAGCCTTTTGAGAAATTTTCGGTATACCAGAAATTTCAAATAATCTGGTATACCGTAAATTTAAAAAAATCTGGTATACCGAAAATTTCAAAAATACTTTCGTATTTTTGACACATACCGTAAATTTTGAAGATTTTGAAATTTTCGGTATACCGGATTTTTTGAAATAACCCTCCAAAAGTTTGGCACAAACCGAAAATATACCGGAAATTTTAAATTGGTCTACCAAAAATTTCGTCCGGGAATTTTTTGTAAATGGTCAAGGGTAAAGTCGGAATTTAAAACTTTGGGGGGTGCCAGGAATAATTTTAGAGGTGGCGGGAAAAGGGTGGGAGGAAGCTTACTCTCATTTGGAACATAGTGGACTCGTGTCCCAGGCCCAAACAATTCACCATGCAAAATTTAAGAAATTTCTTCACCCACCTAGTGGGTTTCTTCCCCACCTTCGGTGAAAAACCAAACATATCTCCAGTTTCATAAGTTAACTTACGAATTCCCCAAATAAGGTGATTTCGTAAGTTCATTTACGAAATAATCCACGATTTTAAAAAAATAATGTAAATTCCCAAGTTAACTTACGAATTCACCTTACTTTTATAAAAATAAGGTGAATTTTCAAGTTAACTTGTGAATTCGCCCAATATCTCAAATTTATTAGGATTAAAATACAATTTATATTTACTATTTAATTCGTAAGTTAACTTTCGAATTCACCTTATTTCAAGGTATTTCGTAAATGAACTTACGAATTTGTCCAATATCCCAAATTTATTAGGATTAACATACAATTTTATATTTCACTATTTAATTAAAAAATTAATTGTTTAATTTTATATCATAAATTTATTTTAATAATTTTTAATTATAAATTTAAGTTATTTTTTATTAATAATAAATCAATTTAATTATATTGTTAAAAATATATTGTATAATTAATGCATATCAAGTAAATCAAGGATAAAAACAATTGTATCTCTTCATATAGAAATTGATATTAATAGTATTAATATAATTTTTATTATAGGCCAAATTTGATATTAATATCGATTGTATTAATAGATTGTATTAATACATTTTGTTGCCGGGATATTTAAGCGGCAAGTAAAGAGTTGATATTTATTTTTACTGGGTGATATATTGGTTATATCGTATCGTGTCCACAGAGATTGGTTATTGATTCGTCATTCGATAATTTGTTCGTTAATGAGTTTGGGGTTAAATGGATTGTAAAGAAAACAAATGTAAGCAAAAGTATAAAAAGGATAGACAGTTTATCCGGAACGAATGCACACTACCCGTCACACACTTAAATCTACTGTTCAGTTATACTCAGCCCACGATACTCGTCCGTGTCATCACATACCTCTCACAACCCAAGCTATTTCTAACCCAAATTGAGAATTCAACCGCATCACTCGCATCGACTATGTCTAGCCCGACACTCCTGACACAGAGGCATTAAGATCATATACCCTAAGTGAATGTCAGCTCTAAACCCAATTCTAGCATTCAGAAACTAACTGATAATCATCCTAGGTAAGAATCTAAGCAGTCTATGTCTAGCAAATCTCGAATCCCTAACACAAGGTAAAAACCTAAGACAATCACAAACACAAATTCGTAAAGAAAACTTTATACAACGCCAAGGGCGACAAATATACATGATTTGAAAGTAGATATACAAACATAACCCAACAAATAGATAAATACAAAGAAAGGAGAAGAGATTAACCACAGATCTACATTGGTTTGTCAACGTCAATCGAAGAGCAATCCACCTTCAATCATCCATAAGCAAATCCCTAGTGTTGTTTTCTAAGCTATACTACCAAAAATAAAGGTTGATGGAAATGGGGATCAAAATCCACCCCAAAACCATAACTTGAAAATGAAACAAAATGAAGTTATAAAGAAAAACTCAGACGACCGAGCTCCACAGTGAGGGCGCGCTCAACGACCTTGTTAGATATTTACACCTTAAACCGACCTAAATGCCGCTCAGCGGCCTCATCCCGCTCAGCGGCCTCTAAAATGAAGTCACTGCCGCTACAATGCCAGGGCATCATCTTGCGCTTCAATTCCCGCTCAGCGGCCTGGCCTGAACAAAACTTCCCAAAAATGGATTTTTATTGCAAATACGCGCATCCGGAGTCGTGTCTTCGACACTTTATTCCTTGATGCTCCAAATGTGCAACAAATACATACAAAAATACATTAAAACTAGTCAAACAGTACAATTTGTACACAAAACACAATAAAACGTATTTACAAACAAAGTCGGGATTATTCAACTAAATATCAACAAAAGAACATATAAGTGCCACAAAACATATATACAAAACAACTACATTTTGGCACTTATCAACTCTCCCCAACTTGACACATTGTTTGTCCTGAAACAAAGTCAAATAACTCAAAGAAACAAAGAATGATAATCAAATAATCACGAATCAACAAGTTTTAAAACCGAAAACAAATGTATGGTTCAAATAAAAATATACACAAGCAAAGAACATTTTTACCACTATCCTACAACGGCAACATATAAAAGAAATGAATCCTAAGCATAAAAGTCATGCAAAACATTCTAAAACAAAACAAGTTGAATCATGAATCACACCTAGCAAAAATTCATCGGTAGATGAAGAACACACAAAGGTGAGGTACTTTTGACACTCATCCACAACCTTGCAAACAAAAGACTAAATTATGCATTCATCCAAAAACTCAATTGAAAATACAAATGCAAGAATCACAAGGCCTTTTCAAGGTTGTAATGTGGCTTGGTTAACAAACAAGTGATAAGTCCTAAAGCTAATCGAAGCAAAAATTTGCCTAAACCTAAGGTAGTGGTCAACTCACAAAGTTTCCAACAATACAATTCCAATCAAACTTCTTATTCATCACAAATTTCACACCAAAACAAATCATTTATTAACACAACATTATTCATACTTTTTTTGTTTTTATTTTTCAAAGCTTTTTCTCTTTTTTCTTTCTTTTTCTAATCTTTCTTTTTCACATTTTTTTCTTTCTGTCTTTTATTTTTATTTTTCTTAACCTCATACCAACCACAATATAAGTACATAAATATTCCTCTCCCCAACTTGAATTCAACCAACATTAATGTGTGAATACTCCTTACTTTCTAAGGCAAGGTAAAAATTCATACAACATCATATAGTTAAGGATTTAAGAAACAAAGAAATCAAAATCCAGACAAAAAAGGTGAATTCAACACTCATACACAAGCATCAAGTTCAAATAAACATTGATATTGATAAATTTCAAAGGGGTTAACAAATGATCGCACACTCACAAGGTGAATTGAATATTTGGTCAAGGTAGTTGTGCTCAAAATCAAACAAAATGTCTTGATCATTTTACCGCAATTATACAATCAACACAAAACAAAAGATTAAGCATAATAAAATCCAGTTAAAACAAGAATGTGGTCTCCAGCATATGTGAACAATGGAAAGCTTCCTCATATTTATGGGTAAAAAGGGAACTACAGTGATTCAATTCATGAGCAAGTAATGCAAAAAGAATGAATGACATGATAATTATACAAATGATAAATTTTCTATACATGTTATGCTATAGAAAACGATAAACGAGTACCTGGCGTGTACCAACTTTGAAAACTATCATTACCATACCTCCGCAAGTTGAAACGATTAAACTCGAAAAATCACAAAATGCAACCTCAAGCTACCAGACCAAAATTTGAGTCTAAACAACAACAAAAGAATTAGAAAAATAATACTAATTTTGTGCAATAGAAAAAAAACCTTGGTGGAAGTGGAAAAAAGGAAAATCCAGGTGAAATTTAAAAAGAATTCACTAGCTCTGCACATTAGAGCGCGCCAAGCAGCACAGAGCCCGTTAAGCGCGCTACACCAGATGCGAAAAATAAAGCAACCGGTGCATCTTCTATTTAAGCTCCACTTACACACCTACACAATCTCGTTTACACATCTAAACAATATTTACAATACATACACACTTCCACAAGTTAAAACACTACAAACTTGTAGAAAACAAAACATTAACATAACAAAACAAAAGCAAATAACGATACAAAAACTTGTTGAAAATGAATTAACAAGTTGAAAAGTGAAGATTTGAAATTAAGAACAAGTCCTATTTCAACATGTTAAAACACAAGCCACCATACACATAAACAAACATGTTTGTTTTATGTCGTAAGCTCAATGCCTTTATTATGCAAGCTAGTAACCTCCTATCGTCATGCCATGGTATTACCGCACCGCGCGAACCTAAAGAAAGTGTCATAACATTCACACAACAAACGTTACGATACCAAACAAATCACAACAATATGTGAAAACAAAGAAAACATAAATATGCACAAGTATTGAAAGTAAACACACAACATGTATAAGTAACAATATACAAGTTCATATACAAAGTCTATACAACATATACATTAATTATAAAACTCAAAAACAAAGGAATTATCGCAATACATAAACAATAAAACCAATCCCCAGCAACAGCGCCATTTTGTTGCTGCGGTATTTATGCGACAAGCAAAAAGTAAAGTATTATTTTTAGCGGGTGATATATAGGTTATATTGTATCGTGTCCACAGAGATTGATTATTGATTCGCCGTTTATCAATTCGTTCGTTAATGAGTTTAGGGTTAAAATGGATTGTATGGAAAAGACAAAATAAAAAGTAAATGAACAAAACTATAAAAGATAGACAGCTTTTCCGGAACAAATGTACACTACTCGTCACAGACTTAAATCTATCTCCAATTATACTCAGCCTACGATACTCATCCCTGTCATCACATACCTCTCACAATCCAAGCTATTTCTAACCCAAATTGAGAATCCAACCACATCACTCGCATCGCCTATGTCTAGCCTGACACTCCTGACACAAAGGCATTAAGATTAGATACCCTAAGTGAATGTCAGCTCTAAACCTATCTCTAGCATTCAGAAACTAACAGATAATCATCCTAGGTAAGAATCTAAGTAGTCTATGTCTAACAAAGCTCAAATCCCTAACACAAGGTAAAAACCTAAGACAATCACCACATAGATTCGTAAAGCAAACTTTATACAACGTTAAGGGCGACAAATATACACGGGTTCAAGGTAAATATACAAACATAACCCAACAAATAGATAAATACATAGAGAGGAGAAGAGATAAACCACATATCTACACTGGTTTGTCAATGCCAATCAAAGAGCAATCCACCTCCAATCATCCATAAGCAAAACTCTAGTGTTGTTTTCTAAGCTATACTATCAAAAATTAAAGTTGGTGGAAATGGGGATCAAAATCCACCCCAAAACCATAACCAAAAAATGAAACAAAATAAAGTTATCAAATAAAACTCAGACGACCGCGCTCAGCGGTCTCCTCAGATATTTACACGTCAAACCGACCTAAAATATGCTCATCCGCCTCTAAAATAAAGTCTCTGCCGAAATAGTACCAAAGCACTCAGCGCGCTCCAAAACATGCTGAGCGAACTCGCGCTTAGCGGGCTGACCTCGCTAAGCGCCCTCTCCTGAGCAAAACTGGTCTTTTATTTATCAAAATCGCGTCTTTAGAGCCGTATCATTGACACTTTATTCTTCTATGCTCCAACACGCACAAATACCTAGAAAATATATACAAAACTAATCAAACGGTACAATATGTACGCAAAACACAATAAAATGTATTTACAACAAAGAATCGGGATTATTCAACTAAATATCAACAAAAGAACGAAAAAGTGCCACAAAACATATATACAAAACAACTTCATTTTGGCACTTATCAATGTTGCATATCATATGTAAAGCCTTCTAAAATAGGGCTTTAATCCTTAACACCTTCTTGAACATGATCAACATTAAGCTTAACTATTGATCCTGGATTAGCTCACAACAGTTCATGACAATAGTTATAAAATCTTGTGTAATCTCCCAAAAAGAACCATAAACGTAGTCTGTAGCTACAAATCTTGCTCTTATTGCTTTAGTCTTGTTGACCCATACATTCCACTTTTTCTGTGTCTTTTCCTTGATATCATTTATGGTCACCCTAAGATTATTTTTCAAAATATTCTGAATTCTTTTGCTCAACCACTTTGTACTCACCAACTTCACATTATACTCCCTGCTACAAGTGTTTGTCAGTTATTGTCCTTAGTTGCCAAAAGTATTCATTTGAAAACTTATTACAATAAGCTTCTCATTCACAACCAACTTTACATCTAATCCTTACACTCGTGTTTCCCAATCCCACATAATCAAGAATTCCAATTATACTACGATTCCGGTAATGAACTCAACGTGAATTCAAACATCAAAGTCAATTACAAGTGCCTCACGTACACTCGTTTTTCCATGTGAATCAAAGCAGAGCTCTAAATACCAATTGTTGGTGCACAAAAGTTGAAGGTGAAGACAAAATTGAAGGAAAAAGAGAAAGAAAAAATGGTTACAACAAAAAAATTTGCGAAATAAATTGTATATTAAAATCTTACTAAAACTCTAGTTACAAAGTTGTTTATATATACAAAATAAACTGACCGACTGACATGTCGGTCATAACAAAAAACTTTGCTTAATAGCTAAGATAACAAAATAAACTAGGACTCTAGAAACTAACACGCTTCTAGAACCCAGTGCCAAAAGTGTCTACTTCTAACTAACATAAATACTTTTAAATATTAATTACACTCTCCAAACACATTTATAAGCAATAATGGTTTTCACAATTATTCAGAAATTCAATCAAATGTAATTAACTTTTAGAGTGTTTTTGGATGAATCAATTTGAAATTTAAGGAATTTTAAAATTTCATGGAATTCAAATGTTTCATTTGAATTCCCTTCATTTTCAAAATTTATTGATTGAATGAAGTATTTGAATCGCTTCATTTTTAAAATATAAGGACCATTTTACAAAATTTGAAAAATTATTAATAAACAATCTAACTTTTAAATTATGGATAAATTACAAATTCTTTACTTTTTGGTATGATTTAAAATTTCTTAAATATGGCTTGAATAAAATATTTCATAAATTTTACATCATTTTAACAATTCTCCATTTTTTTAAATTTTCTCAAAAAATTATTTTCTCTTATTCAAATGCTTCATCCAAACACACTGTCAAGATTTTGGTGAAAATATTAATTAAATCTAATATAATGTACTCTTTATTAAATTTAATGGAATATTGAAAAATAAAATATAGGGATATAATCTTAAGGTAATAAGTTAGTGAATTTTTTCTCTTGTATATGATTAAGTCTACATATTCCTATCTAATGTGAGACTATTTTCTATTTACTTACACTTATTATATTATTCCAATAATTACAACATTAAATAATTTAATAATAATTAACTTTAATTATAATAATTATAAAAAATCAATAAAATATTTTTAATTATAATGTTTATAAATGTATCCGAAAAAGCCCATACGTTAAGATGTTACAAGTGTGATTAAATGATGCAATAACAACTATATTTTGATTAATTGTAAAATACAAAGTTTTAGTTAGCACTACACGAAAACGTTTATAGAAAAAGTTGCAGTTAATTAGGCCTTGTGTTGGTGTGTTTGGGAGCCAGCGATGTGGCAATGCGTAGCAGCATAGCACGCACAACTAATTGCATCCAACCAGAGAGCCACACGTACGCGCGTGTTTTCCATACTCATATCCGTGAATCTCATTCTCATTCATATCGCCCGGGTGAAAGAGGTTTTGAGTGTTCAATTTGGTTTTTTACTTTCTAAAACCCATTCACACAAAACCATGGGAAGTTTACAACCTTTTAATACATTTTGTATACTAACTAGTAAGTAGTAACTACAACTCTTTTTTCCACACATGGGTGAAGTTTAAAATTTAAATATGATAAAGTATGAAACTGATGTTTGTCGGTTGAATTAAGTTTAAGATAGAGTTATACAATTATTTTTATCAGTATAAAATCATTTATTTTAAAACAAAAAGAAGATATGTTCAAAAATAAGAAAACAAAAATACCTCTGTACTTGTTCTTACAGCAGAGATCGGTTGTTATTTGTAATCGTCAGTTCACATTTGTCATTTTCGTATTATTGAAATCTCACAACAGAGACGGTACAATTTGTCTTATTATTCCATTGAACAGTGTACTGTACTGTCTTCTAAGTCCAAAATAATTACTCTCGTTAATCTCAAAATTATGAAAACTAATTTAGATTGAAATAAAATTTCACTCAATTCTAATTCATTTTCTCATCTTAAATTTACACATCCCGAATCATGCAACACAATCCAACAAAGTTGAAAGCAAAAATTAAGAAAAAATTAAACCAGATGAGAAACAAAATTAATTAAGCAAATAAAATCAAGTCACTGTTGCTGCTGATTCCGATTCCGTTTCCGTTTCCTTTTCCGATTTCTCAACCGCTTCATGATTTCGAACCTCTTCATCGGAACTCAGATCCATAACAGAAGACGATTTAGGAAAAACAGGAGTAGCCAAAAACGTAGGGTTCTGATCACCCGCCATAATGACAAGAAACTTCTCTTCATAAACTTTAACAGATTTTTCATTCAAACTATCACCTTCTTTTTCACTGTTGCTTCTGTTATTGTTCTCTTCGTCTTGTAATTGCCCGGTGAGTCTCCAATACGAACAAGCTAAAATCAAGAGAGCGAAAGCTATGAGGCCTAGCATCGCTGCTAGGCCTCCGAAGAGATAAGGAATCGGCGAGTGCCATGAAGAATGAGACATTGAATTTGAAGGTGATGAATATGGTGAAGAGGAGTAACTAGTTGAAGCTGTTGCTGTGGCTATGGTTCTCATTTTTTCTTTTTGAAGGTAGGTTTTGGTTTGGTTGAGAAATTAAGAAGGTTGTTTGAGAATGAGAGATGGATGATTATGAAAGTTGAAGTGAATGGAAAAGGTGGAGAAAGAGTGAGTGGTATTTATAGGAGTGAGAAATTATGAAATGAAGAAAGGTGGGTCACGGACTTGGCCATGTTTTGTTGGTGTAAGGGCAATATTGTAGGGTACCCTCTAAAAATTTAGAAATGAGTTTTCCTCGTAAGTAAAAATCATTCATCATTGATATTTTTAGATCCTTTGATAAATACAATTATGTTGATTTAATTTAACATTTATAACCAAATGAAAATAATGATAAAATATAATTGTATGATTTAAAATTAATGGTTAAACTCTATAATAACGTGAAATTGCATCATTATGTATAATTAATTTGAATTTGAATTTAAAAAAATAACAATGCAATTTATTGTCTGTTTTGTATGCTAATTACTATATACTATCTGTGTAAATTTATTTACATAGTGCATTCCAACAATTCAAATATGATGATACATGATAAATTATTAAACTAAAAGTCAAATCTTATTAAAAATTTTAACAGGCACAATCCACTAACTATATAAATTTTTTATACCGTGGTATATATCAATTAAATTTATTTAATATGATAATATTTTATATTATATGAATCTAAAATTACATGTATTTGATTGATATTGATTATATGTAAAATGGAATACAAAAGTATATGATGTATTTAATTCAAAATTTGAACCAAGTGCATGAAAGAGATGGGACTACATACATCTTTGTTTGACCCGTTTTTGTTTATTGAAAATTAAGAAAGTATGTGTGCTTTTATTAAAAACATGCTTAATTAAGATAATACTATTTATTTTGATCATTGAAGTGTAGTCACCACAATTGTCGACGTATTAAAATTACAAAATATTCATACACTTTTATTGTAGTAGTTATTTGATCTTTGAATGTGTTTATAGTCATTAAGTTTAATAGTTGAATGTGTTAGTTTTAACCATTTAGACTATAAAAGTTAAAACTCTCTTTTAGTTTCAAGATTATTTGAACATAGCAATAAAAAAATTGTTATTTTTTATAAAATCATTTTCCTTTCTATTTGACCTTTAACTATTTATTACTATTTATTTTCATATATTTTTCTTTAAAAAAAACACATATAAAAAGAAATATACTAGACAATAAAAATACTATATTAAGAGATATATTTGAAATTTTAATGTATTCAAAGAATATAGTAACAAAAATTGGGAATATTCTAGAATAAAAAAATATAAAAAATATTAATTTATGATTTACTGGCATGTGTTAGAAATTGAAAAGAGAAATATTTTTTTAATCTTGCGTTCGATAATTAAAATTTTAAACACTAGTATTATTTTTAATACTATAATTTTTAAAAAAATATTTAATATATAATCTTAAGGCACAAGTTAGCTATACATGCTATATTTATCCTTTTTAATGGAAAATTATCTGAGTTAATTTATAAATTAGGTGGGTTTTAGTTGTACATTAAAAATGGGCACTATTTTAATTTCTGAGCTGTGACAGTCCGTTTTGAGTTTTTTATTTTGGACTCTGGTCAAACATGAAGAAAGTGAGACGCGGCGAAAATAAAAAGAATGCATATTAGTTTCTATAATTACTTATTTTTATTTTGTTTTTTATAGTCTGTGTATTAGTAAACTTTCTATAAGATGAAATTGACTAAAACTAGTAATATTTTATTAACAGAAAAGAAATAAATAAGAGAAAGATAGAATAATAGAATTTGCTTTTGGTTTCTTTTAAGATACAATTTTTTAACATGCGACAATAGTTTATTTATAGAATGAGATTTGCATCATAAAAGTCTATTTATAGAAAGAAATTTGTTGTACTAAAAAACTTACAATCACACGTTTAAGTGTATGCAGCTGTTCAATTAAAACTCGATGATTTTGATTTAAATATAATAATTTTATATTTGTAAAATATATGTAAATTTATTTTTTCGATATCACACAATTAAGATCTAACAGCTAGTAACATCATCGGGCTGTGGCAAAACAGGTAATGGGTCATCGGACTGGCTCGCACACTCGCTATAAAATGATGGGTTGAGTTGAGATTTTGCGTCCGTCGTCCACTAAAGTCCACCGCGCTAAAGACTATCACCCGTCAGAGACCACCCCACCAAAATTTGTTGCTCGTTAAAGCTCGCCGCACATATTCGTTTAACCTGTTCCACCTGAATCTCACTCTTTTTTTTTTACTTAATTCTAATTCTTAATGATTTTATTTTATATATTAATTTGTGAATATATGCAATGTTTTTTGAAGTAAAATTTGTTCAAATTCACTTTATAAAAATTAATGAAATATAAATGAAAAATCTAATTGAAATGTAAAAAAAAAAAATTATTAATCTATTATAAAATTAGAAAATAAATAAATAAAAAAAGTATGCGGGCAAGCCTGTCGTCCGCCAACTCACCACCTTAACAGAGCGAGCTAGATTTTTATGCTCATTTTCACTTGACGGGCTTGCATGCCCTGTTCTGTTTTTAGCGAGCTTAAGGTGGGTGGGACGGGACGACCCATTTTGCCACCCCTAATCATGACAACGTGAATGTGACAACAAAACTAATTTTAGAGTATTCAATTTCCTTATTTATAGAACAAAAATATAATAATTTATCGAGACGTTTTAAGTTTTTAGAGGGTCATGTGTAAAATAGTTACTGTTTAACGATGATAACTAATAGTGGTCATATTTAACGATGATTTAATTAATTTGACAGTTTTTATGAGGTCTTATTTAACTATATTTTAATCCAGATAAATTTGAAGATCGATACAATAGTTCGTCTTTTACGCCCTCAGTGAAGATATTGAATTTACAAATATATGAATAATCAATCATAATATATTATTAACATTTCAATAGTTTTATTGATTAAGTCATTTTATTTATCATGAGACTTATGTGTGAGATATTAGATCGAACTCTATTGGATCGAATGGTAGCTTCTTGGTTCGACAAAGTTTAGCATGCCATCGAAGTATGTTCACATGCTGGTGTCAAAGACCTATATACTGTAGTCGAAGTATGTTCTAGTATGTGAGTGTCAAAATGCTAGGTTGTTAGTATTTCGAATTGGGTCTGTTTGTTATGTACAATTGTTTAAGTTAGCTTGTACCCTAAGTTAGCTTGTAATAGGTATTTGTGATAAAAGTCCATTAGTTTAGAATGTTAGGTTTATTATAAATAGCATACGAGTCTCTCATCATTTCATACTGCAAATCCTAATTTAGGGTGAGAGAGTTATTTGTTATTCTTGTATTCTTGTAATCTTGTTTTGAAGATAAAGGAAAGAATAGTAGTTAATAATCAATATTTGTGTTCTTCTTGTTTTATCATCTTTTCTACCCTTGTTTGTTTCTTGATCATTAAGGAACAAGTTTATACTTTGTTTCTAAGGCATCCGATTCACAACAAATTGGTGCGGTGAGCATGGAGAAAAGATGTCTTTAACAAAGTATGAGATTGAAAAGTTCACCGTAGTGAACAATTTCGGTTTGTGGCACTTAAAGATGAAAGCCTTAGTGGTTTAACAAGCTTGTTTGGAAGCGTTGAAGGGAGAGGCAGCCGTGAAGTTGCGTTAACTGCAGTTGAGAAGACGACGATGATAGAGAAGGCCCACAGTGCAACTTTGTTGAGCCTTGGTGATAAGGTTCTTCGACAAGTATCAAAGGAGACAACGACGACAAAGTTACGGGTAAAACTTGAAAGTTTGTACATGACCAAATCGTTGGTGAATCGACTCTACCTGAAGCAAGCTTTGTATTCATTCAAGATTATTGAAGACAAAGTGTTGGTTGAGCAGTTAGATATGTTCAACAAGTTGGTTCTTGATCTTGAAAATATTGATGTGAATATCGATGATGAAGATCAACCGTTGTTGTTGTTGTGCGCTTTTCCCTAATCACATGTTCACTTCAAATAAACCCTCTTGTATGGAAGAGAGTCCCTGACCTTTGAAGAAGTTCAACCAACCTTGTATTCAAAGGACTTGAACGAAAGGAGAATAAACCTTCGACGGTTGGTGAAGGTTTGGCCGTTGAAGGAAAATTCTTGCGAAAGGATAGCAAGTTCGACTAGAAGAAAGGTAAAAGTCAACAAAAGTATTATAGTGGCAAAGTATCTAGTATTTGATGTTATCATTGTAAGAAGGAGGGTCGCACAAGAAAGGTGTGCCCTAAACACCTGAAAGATCATGGAGGAAAGGATAATGGAAACACAATTATTGTTCAAGATGATTTCGACTCATCTGATGTTCTTGTGGTCTTGAGAGCAGCTCTTCGAAGGAGTGGATTCTGGAGTCTTGGTGCACTTGGCACATGACTCCAAACAAAGACTTGTTCAAAGAATTATGTGATCAAGATGGTGGATTTGTATTACTAGGAAACAACAAAGCTTGCAAGATTGCAGGTGTTGGATCTGTCAGGCTCAAGCTCCATGTTGAGTCAATAAGGTTGTTGACTGAAGTCGGGTATGTACCTGATTTGAAGATAAATTTGATTTCTCTTGGTGAATTCGACAATAAAGGATATATTTTTCAAGGAGAGAGAGGTATTCTAAGAGTCGTGAAGGGGTTGAAGTAAGTCTTGAGAGGCGTGAAGAAACAAGACTTGTATACCCTTGAGGCTGAAGTTGTAAGTGGTTCAACAAATGTTGCATCCAGGAAACATTTATCGAAGACAGAAATTTGACACATGAGATTGGGCCATGTCAGTGAAAGGGGTTTGGTCGAATTGGGGAAACACAATTTTCTTGGAAGAGACAAAGTCGAAAATCTAAAATTTTGTGAATCATGTATACTTGGAAAAACTTGCAGAGTGAAGCTCAACGAAGGCAAACAAATAACACATGGATCCCTTGATAACATTCATGCTAATCTTCGAGGGCTTACAAGGTGTCTATCACATTCAGGAGAAAGGTATTTTCTATCTATAGTATATGACTATTCCAGAAAGTTATGGGTATTCATCCAGAAGACTAAGGATGAAACTTTTGAGAATTTCAAAGGTTAGAAGACTCTGGTCAAAAATCAAACTTGCAGAAAGGTCAAGAGGTTGAGAATAGACAATGACCTTGAATTTTTCAATGAGGCATTCGACAGTTTTTGTGTTGCCTCTGGTATTGCAAGGCACATAACTACTACAGGTACCCCACAACAAAATGGTTTGGCTAAAAGGTTTAATCAAACCATCTTGGAAAGAGTTAGATGTATGTTGACTAGTACTGGGTTAAAGAAGATGTTTTGGGATAAGGCTATTCTGACAACAACATATTTGATAAACAGATGTCCTTCGACTAAGTTAAATATGAAGACACCTGAAGAATTTTGGTCAAGACATCCACCATATCTCGAAAAACTAAGAGTATTTAGTTACGTAGCCTATGCTCACATTATGCAAGACAAGGTCGAACCTAGAGCTCTTAAATTCATGTTTATGGGATACCTCGAAGGAGTCAAAGCTTATAGGCTATGGTGCCTAGAGCCAGGTCATAGAAGGATTTTCACCATTCAAGATGTAGCTTTCAATGAAACTAAAATGGCTTTCAAGAAAACTAATGATGTTGGTCGAAGTGCAGAAATATCTAACGAAGAGCTGGAACATGTAGAGAATCCTGTTGAGGTGGAGCATGTTGATGCTAAATTGAGTATCCCAAATGAAGTCGGAGAAGAAGCATAAGATGCTGAGGAAGTTGAGGAAACTGTCAATGACTACCTATTAGCAAGAGATAAGAGAAGAAGTGTCATCAAACCACCTCAAAGACTTAGGTATGTAAACCTTATAACTTATGTCTTAATCTCTACAAGTGAGGTTCTAGACGAAGAACTAAGAGACCATAAGGAAGTTATGAGGATTCAAAATAAGACTGAATGACTGAAGGCCATTGAGGATGAGATGAAATCTCTTCATGATAACAACACTTAGGAATTGATCAAGAAACATGCTGGAGCCAATTTAGTCAGTTGTAAATGGATTTTCAAATTTACGGAAGGAATCGAAGCAGTGGCGTCGAAAAGATACAAGGCAAGTTTGGTTGCAAGGAGTTTCACTCAGAAAGAATGTGTAGATTTCAATTATGTGTTTTCTTATGTTAGGAAGCATGGATCTATTCGAATGTTGCTTGCCATGGTGGCCCAGTTAGATCTTGAATTGGAACAAATGAATGTGAAGATTGCATTCTTGTATGGTGATCTAAATGAAACAATCTTAATGAGGCAACCTGGAGGATATGTCTAAAATGGAAAGGAAGATTATGTGTGCAACTTTAATAGATATTTATATGGGCTGAAACAATCTCCTCGATAGTGGAATAGGAGATTCGACAAGTTTATGGCACGCATAAGTTTCATTAGAAGTCACTTCGATCACTATGTTTACTTTAGATTTCGTCCTAATAATTCATTTGTTATTTTGTTGCTTTATGTTGATGATATTCTCATAGAAAGAAACAATGTCGAAAAGGTAATGAGGGTGAAAGATGAACTCAATAAGGAGTTTGAAATGAAGGAACTAGGAAAAGCTTCCAGGATTATTGGGATTGACATTCAAAGAGATAGAAAGAAGTCAAAATTATGCTTATCTTAAGAGGCATATCTACGGAAGATTCTCAAAAAGTATGGTATGTCGAATTCGAAGCTTGTTGTGACTCCAACAAACCATTAATTCAAGCCGAGTATTGATCAATGTCCCAGTATTAAGGTTGAAAGAGCTTATATGAATAGTATCTCATATGCTAATGTAGCAGGCTCTTTAATGTATGCTATGGTATGTACTAGACCCAACATAATATATGCAGTAAGTCTTATAAGCAGGTACATGGAAAATCCCATAATGGCTCACTGACAAGCATTGAAGTGGATTCTAAGGTACATAAATGGGTCTCTGAATAAAGTCTAAATTTATGGTGGAGCCTTGGGTGAAGATACTAAAGTAGTAATTTAAGTTTATATCGACTCTGATTATGCAGGTTGTATAGATTCTAGGAAATCTATTTCTGGATATGTTTTCACTATGTTTGGTACAATAGTTAGTTGGAAAGCAACACTTTAGAAGGTTGTTGCATTATCATCTACTGAAGCGGAATATATTACTTTAATTGAATATGTGAAAGAAGCATTGTGGCTTGAAGGTTTTGCTAAGGAGCTAGAAATTCAAGGTGAAGTTATTATTGTTAAATGTGATAGTCAAAGTGCAATACACCTGTCAAAAAATTCAACTTATCATGAGCGAACCAAGCACATCGATGTGAGGTTGAATTTCGTTAGAGGGGTAATCGAGCGTGGAGAAGTCCAAGTGCTAAAGGTTTCAACAAAAAACAATGTTGCTGATATGATCTTAAAAACATTGCCAAGTTGCAAGTTTTTCCACTGTATCTAGTTGATAAAGCGACATGAAGAAAGCTAAGTCGTTTTTTGATAATAGAGTTTGTTCCAAGGTGGAGATTTATGAGATATTAGATCAAACTCTATTGGGTCGACGAGTAGCTTCTTGGTTCGATAGAGGTTAGCATGCCATCGAAGTATGTTCACATGCTGGTGTTGAAGACCTATATACTATAGTCGAAGTATGCTCTAGTATGTGGGTGTCGAAATTCCATATTGTTAGTATTTCAAATTGGGCTTGTTTGTTATGTCTAATTGTTTAAGTTAACTTGTAATGGGTGTTTGTGATAAAAGCCCATTGGTTTAGCATGTTAGGTTTATTATAAATAACATACTAGTCTCTCATCATTGCATACTGCAAATCCTAATTTAGGGTGAGAGGTTTATTTGTTATTCTTGTATACTTGTAATCTTGTTTTGAAGATAAAGGAAAGAATAGCAGTTAATAACCAATATTTGTATTCTTCTTATTTTATCATATTTTCTACCCTTGTTTGTTTCTTGATCATTAAGGAACAAGTTTATATTTTGTTTCCAAGTCCGATTCACAATATTATGAATATCATATGAAATTTTAAAGTTTATATCAATAGACATGCACAATATTCATGATAAAACTAAACTATAACATTTGAGATTATGACATGTTAGTGAATTGGGCTTGGTTGAGCTAGCTAATCAAGGTAGAGTTTAATATACGTGCACCACTAGTGTAAAGAAATTTTGCATGGTCATCCAATAAGAAATCATCAATCTACCAAATCATCTAAGTCATTATAAAATATCAGTGTGATTTGGCGGGATACACGTCGTTCATTCGATGACAGTATAAAGTTATTATACAACATCAGTGCATCTCCCATTTTCTCGACATGGTTTGTTAGGAGGTAAAAAGAAAACTAAAATTTAGTGATTACTTCATACTAGGAAAATGGCATAGGATGAAGTTTGAGAGTGGTATGCATAATTCCAGTAGAGTATTTGAGTATGTTCACTCAAATCCTTGCGGTCCACATGGGTTAAAATATATGGGGTGATTTATATTTTCTCAATATGAATGGTGGTTTCTCTTGAAGAGTATGAATTCAAATTTTGAAACATAAAAATGACACCTTTAAAAGTTTAAATAATTACATACTCTTACAAGAATCCAATTCGGTACTAAACTGAAAGTTTTAAGAATTGGCATTGGCATCGAGCTTGTTTTAGAGTTGTTTAATAAGTTTTATATGACATAAGGTACATATATAACTGATTTTAAGGTTTTCAAATATTTAATGTTGGTACATATCAAATAGGACAAGTCAGGTGTTAGAGGTGTGAAGTATGTCTTCACTGGTTATCCTAAAAGGATGCAAATTAGAGAAGATGGAAATAGAATATCAAAATGTATCATAAACATGAGTGTTACTTTTGATGAGAATCATATGGGGATAAAATTCAAAGACCTAGAAGTAAAATACTTAGAAACTTATATATATATATATATATATATATATATATATATATATATATATATATATATATATATATATATATATATATATATATATAGAGAGAGAGAGAGAGAGAGAGAGAGAACTCAATTTCATGTGAAGATTCTAACTTGTGAGGCTAGAGATTAAAATGATATTAAGGCTATTACATTTAGTTCAAGAGATGGGAAAACCTAGAGTGGATACAAATAATCAATTGACACGCGATAGAGTGCCAAGAAAATGTACACCATCTCAAATTTATGGTTATGCTGGTCTTATTTGATATGGTTATAGCTCAAGACCTTCAAGAAGGCATTCTAAAATATAGATATAACGAGAAATGTTTAAAGGGAGTGTATGATGATATTTAGTTATTGATGGAGATTTATACATGGTTGTTTGTGATACCACCTAGGAAAAAATGGTGATTGGATGCAAGTGGGTTTTCAAGAAGAAGAAGAAGAAGAAGAAAAAGAAGAGATGTATTTCTAATATTAAGAAACCAAGGTATAAAGTAAGGCTTAAAGAAAAATGTTTTGCTCCATTTGATCAAATTTAATTATTACAATGAAATATTTTCACCTATGAAAAACCATTATTCTATAAGGATACTTATGGAAATTATGAATTAATATGATTTTGAGTTGAAACAAATGGATGTCAAGTTCTATTTCTTACATGGATACTTTGAAGAAAAATGTACTTGGACCAACCTAAAGGTTTCGTAGAGTACAAGTCTAAGGCATGCATATGGATTAAAGAAAGTCTCGAGGAAATGATATCTCCAATTTGATGAATTTATGAATAAGCATGTTTTATGAAAATTGATTATGATAGTAGGGGTTTACCGCTTTCTTTTCCATGATTAGGATAGGAGCATTGAGCTCAAAGTCGTTGTTTAAAGACCTGTGGCTAGGCATTCCGCAAATAATGTGCTAATTGTGTTTGGTGTGTTTAAAATCCTCTTCCATGCATAGGGAGGTGATTCTCAGCAAGTGTTTACATTTGTGCTTGCATAGGTCAGAGTGGTTAGGCAACCCAGAGTGGCACCACCAAGAAAAGTCCCGCTTTGATACTTATTGATATATATATATATATATATATATATATATATATGTGTGTGTGTGATGATATGATTGGCATGCAGAAAGGGTCCACAATCGACCCCCACAAAGTTCTAGTCCGTGTCAGCTCAGCACAAACGAATCGTGTTGCTTCCTTTATCAAATCAATAATAAAAGTGGAAAGAGTTCCCTATTCTGATTCTCCACGCTTTCCTGGGATTCTCATTTACTGTTGAACTCGCATTATTTGCTTTTCACACTTGACAATTCATGTCATGCAGTGATACCACTCACGAGAATCAGAATATGTTGGTTCCTGGTTGCTTCCGGGCCTCGACTTACTGTTGTAGGCTAAGGGACATCCTCCTTTTCCTACGCTTCTATGACATTTGTTTGTTCATTTCATTGCTTGTGTGCTTCTGCCAAAGCACTTGATTGCTTCATCCCTTTGCATCCCTTGGATCTACAACCAAGGCGGATATAAGATAACTTTCCCTTAGGACCGCTCGACTAGGATAACTCTCGAGCCTAGACAATAGGATATACATCCTTTACATGTCAACATAGGTAGAGATTCCCTTAAATCCTCAACCATAGGTCAAATCTTTGCATGACAACATTAAGGTTAGTACTAGTTAGTCTCCCTTTTGTTTTGCTTGTTTCTTTTGCATCCTTGCACGTTATAAAAACTAAAATTTGCTTTCTTTTTCTTTTGAAAACTAAAACACCTAATAATGGTTCAAAACTCCTTTCTCAAAGGTAAAAACAACCAACCAATGCAAACCTTTTTTACCTACGGGCGCTTTCTTTTTATGTTTAAAACCTTTTTCATAAGTAAAAAACACAAAAACCACCAAAACAAGTGAGCCGAACTACGGCGCTCTGACTTTCGCATTGCACGAGGGAATATATAGGCATCTTGTCACGGGGCTCGACCGAGCACAACTTTGTAAATACTTCCTTCTTTTCCCCGTGTTTTCTTTATTTTCTTTTCTTTCTCATGCATTATAGCGATTAAGCGATAGATAGATATAACACAACCCTTAGCTAGAAAATAGAAGTGGATACTGTAGAGTACTACGGGCGTGTGGGGTGCCAATCCCTTCCCCTCGCGTAACAAACTCCCTTACCCAAATCTCTCGGTCATAAGACCATGATTTCTTTCCTTTCAGGTTTACTCGATGTTTTCCTTTCTTCTTCGCGAGATAAAAAACATTCGATGGTGACTTCATTGATATATCATATCAGTCGATGTTCATCCGGGTGGTTTCACATGTTACTCTTTCTTTGTCCACATCAGTGGGTTTACACTTTCTAATCTCTTTGAACCATTGCTTAAGCCAATCACCTCTATTTTAAACCAGTGATCTAATTTATCCCTCATCCCTTTCCTCCAATAAACATTGAGTGATACCTAATAACATGACTTGAATTACAAAATACCCCTTTATATTGAAGATGTCTTGGATGTTCTATGTTAAACCTGGAATCTCCACAATCCCTACGAAAGCTCCATTATTCTTCATCTTCAATGTTAAATTCTAAGTGTATGAACAAAGGTTTCTCATTGTTTGGTTTTAATCCATTCTTGTAGGTGTCTTTGTTTGAATGCGTACGAACACACATTCTACCGCTCGTGCACATACGTGTACACTCTATTGTCTACTAGTTTGGTTTTACACCATTCTTGCAGGTGCTTTTGTTTGAATGCGTAGGAACGCGCATTCTATCGCTTGTACACATACGTGTACATTCTATTGTCTGCTTGTTGGGTTTTACTCCTTTCTTGCAGGTGTTTTTGAATGGAACGCGTACGAACGCGTATTATAATCCTTGTTTGCGTACGAACGCGCATCCTATTGTCTGTTTGTTTGGTTTTACTCCTTTCTCGCAGGTGTATGTGTATCAATTGTGTACGAATGCATAATTTGATACTTGTTTTGCATACGAACGTGTAATACTTTGTCTGCTTTGTCTGGATCATTATCTTTTGCAGGTTTATTATTTTGGATGCGTAGGAACGCGCACTCTGCATATGCTTTGATGCCTCCGTGCATTTCTCAACGGTTTACTCTTATTTCTTGGCTGCAGTACTTGAAGTTTTCCATAGTATTTTTAGCTCGTAGTGCTCTACGGATTTGATATCTGTTTGGTATTAGTTATACCATGTTTATCACATTCTTTAACAACTTTCCTAGATATCAAGAGAAGTAGGGGTTTACTGCTTTCTTTGCCATGATTAAGATAGGAGCGTTGGGCTCAAAGTCGTTGTTTAAAGACATGTGGCTAGGCATTCCGCAAATTATGTGCTAATTGTGTTTGGTGTGTTTAAAATCCTCTTCCATGCATAGGGAGGTGATTCTCAGTAAGTGTTTACATTTGTGCTTGCATAGGTCAGAGTGGTTAGGAAACCCAGAGTGGCACCACCAAGAAAAGTACCTATTTGATACTTATATATATATATATATATATATGATGTGATTGGCATGCAGAAAGGGTCCACAATCGACCCTCACACAGTTCTAGTCTGTGTCAGCTCAGCACACGCGAATCGTGTTGCTTCCTTTATCGAGTCAATAATAAAAGTGGAAAGAGTTCCCTATTTTGATTCGCCACGCTTTTCTTGGGTTCGCATTTACTGTTGAACTCGCCTTATTTGCTCTTCACACTTGACAATTCATGTCATGCGGTGATACCACTCATGAGAATCAGAATATGTTGGTTCCTGGTTGCTTCCGGGCCTCGACTTGTTGTTGTAGGCTAAGGGACATCCTCCTTTTCCTACGCTTCTATGACATTTGTTTGTTCATTTCATTGCTTGTGTGCTTTTGCCAAAGCACTTGATTGCTTCATCCTTTTGCATCCCTTGGATCTACAACCAAGGCGGATATAAGATAGCTTTCCCTTAGGACCGCTCGTCTAGGATAGCTCTCGAGCCTAGACAAAAAGATATACATCCTTTACATGTCAACATAGGTAGAGATTCCCTTACATCCTCAACCATAGGTCCAATCTTTGCATGACAACATTAGGGCTAGTACTAGTTAGTCTCACTTTTGTTTTGCTTGTTTCTTTTGCATCCTTGCACGTAATTAAAACTAAAACTTGCTTTCTTTTTCTTTTGAAAACTAAAACACTTAATAATGGTTTAAAACTCCTTTCTCAAAGGTAAAAACAACCAACCAATGCAAACTTTTTTCGCCTACGAGCGCTTTCTTTTTATGTTTAAAACCTTTTTCATAAGTAAAAAACACAAAACCCAACAAAACAAGTGAGCCGAACTACGGCGCTTTGACTTTCCCATTTCACGAGGGAATACGTAGGAATCTTGTCATGGGGCTCGACCGAGCACAACTTTGTATATACTTCCTTTTTTCCCCCGTGTTTTCTTTATTTTATTTTCTTTCTCATGCACTATAGCAATTAAGCGATAGATAGATATAACACACCCCTTAGCTAAAAAATAGAAGTGGATACCGTAGAGTACTATAGAAATTAAGCGATAGATAGATATAACACACCCCATCGCGTAACAAACTCCCTTACCCAAATTTCAATGATTTCTTTCCTTTCAGGTTTTCTCGATGTTTTCCTTTCTCCTTCGCGAGATAAAAAATGTTCGATGGCGACTTTATTGATATATCATATCAGTCGATATTCATCCGGGTGGTTTCACATGTTACTCTTTCTTTGTCCACATCAGTGGGTTTACACTTCCTAATCTCTTTGAACCATTGCTTAAGCCAATCCCCTTTATTTTAAACCAGTGATCTAATTTATCCCTCGTCCCTTTCCTCTAATAAACATTGAGTGACACCTAATAACATGACTTGAATTGGAAAAATACCCCTTTGTATTGAAGATGTCTTGGATGTTCTATGTTAAACCTGAAATCTCCACAATCCCTACGAAAGCTCCATTATTCTTCATCTTCAATGTTAAATTCTAAGTGTATAAACAAAGGTTTTTCATTGTTTATTCTTTGACCTAAACTCCTATTTGGCTTTTGCTTTTGGTTGATCCTTGTTGGTTTTGGGAACATGAGTTTACGATTTTTCATCTATATTTCGTCTAGGTGCTTCCACCCTAATGTGTTTAGATTGCATATGCTTTACCATAAATTTAAAGTTCATATTTGTTTAATTTTTCACTCTAAATTTTGCATCTCTTCTCACATCATGAACTATTTGGTCTCCTTTGAAACCTAGGAACATTCACAAATATCTTTTACTTTCCCATAATGACCTTTTCGAATTTGGTCGCCATCAACCTCTCATCTTTTATATTCAATAATCTGACGAAACCATACTTCCCCTTTTACGTCTCTATTAACAGGCCCCCACAAACATCTTTTGATTCAGGTGAAATACTTTTATTATTTCTTTATTGAATCGCACCATATATTCCCGGATTGATTCAAAGTACCCCCGCCAGACGTTGAACAAGCT
The DNA here is from genome assembly GCA_021764765.1 of Vicia sativa. Taxonomy (NCBI): domain Eukaryota; kingdom Viridiplantae; phylum Streptophyta; class Magnoliopsida; order Fabales; family Fabaceae; genus Vicia; species Vicia sativa. The sequence goes on along the minus strand of CM038794.1, from coordinate 236,906,548 downwards.
TGTTGTTGACACTTTTCTATGCTTGCTAGCGGAAAACTGTTGTACTATCTTTTTGGTCAAATCCTGGTAAATGGTGACAGAGAATATAGACAGACTCATATACCAACATGAGGTCGCATCCTTGAATGTCTCCTCCATAAGCTTGCATTTTAAAGAATCATAGGTGCCAACGATTGTCATTTGATTGTTGATTCATATTATGTGCTCCCGGGGATCGCTCTTCCCATCAAAAAATGTCAAGGGTGGTGGTTTTTTTAAAAAAATTCAAATAAAAATGATTTTAAATATTATCATCAAAATATTATTTTAAATATTTTATTATTTTTGGATATTAAATTTTCAAAAATTATTTAAATTTAAATCTATTTCAAATAATTTATCATAAGAATCATTTATTAGTTACATCTTTTTGTGAAAATTGTGAATTAGACTATGTTTTAATTTTCAATAATGTATATTTTTATTATAAAATATAAAAATTAGTCTTCTAATTTATAAAAAAAAACATTTTTTTTTATTATTTAAAAAATATTTTGAAAACAGAAAAAAAAAATTTAAGTTAAAATAAACAGACTTTTTATAAAGCTATCACCATAACATCGCACTAATTGTTTGTAACTAAAACATTAAAAAGTTAAAATAAAGAAATAAAAATGCGCTTATAATTTATAAAAATTGAGGTCTATTTCAAAATAAACTATGTCTATTAAAAGAAAGATCTTATCTTAACAAAAAAAAAAAAAAAAAGAGACCTGGTTGTGCATTGTCAAGATATCACATATATAGTGTTTGTGAACATCTTATTATTGTGTAGACCAGTATTGGGTTATCGTTGCATTATTAGTAGAAAAGAAAGAGGGAAGAAAAGTAGGGTCATGCATTATTATGCAAATGGTATATAAGTTTGTGCTCCATGGATTAAAGGTGATGTCATTTGGAGACAACTTACACTTTATAAAAATGTAGGGTTTAAAAAGCTTACTATCAAACAATAATCAATTAAGTTGCTTTTTTGAATATAACAACAGTAGTAGTATTTTCTGTGTAATATTTTTTTAATAAGGAAGTGACTTGTATTTAAACTAACACCTACAATAGAGCACAAATAATGCATCTAAAAGAAGGCATATATCTATGGGCAGGATGATGCAATATTGTCACACACTTTAAAGAAAGTAAAAATAAAAGGAAAGTTCTTATCCTCTTTAGTAGATATAACCTCTACTAATGTGGTTATTGGGTCTCTATCCAACACTATATAGTGAAAACGCACTATATAATATAATGCAAGATGATTCGATGTTTTTATATGATGAAAGAAGCCACAATGATCAATAAGGGATAAAGAAGAATAAATAATGTGGGCAAAGTGCAAACAAAGCTACACTTATTTTTCTTTTGTTTCATCATTTAGATTCTCATTTTTGTCTATTTTTTGTTATTTTTTCATGGATTCTAATTTCAAATTTATATATAAATAAGATTAGGACATATTAACTGGCTCTTACTGTTGAGTATTGGAAATCTTATTAATATATTGTTTATAACTATTGTGTTTTCACAAAGATATTTTAGATGAGACTAATGTTATTCAAACATCCAAAATTTGATACCGTATATGACACTGTATATCAATCGTATATCAATATCTCTATCTCTCTCTTATTTTTTTATTTTATACACTTACACGAATTTTAATAATACACTATAATATCTAAAATTTACATTAGACATTTTTTTAATACCTAAATTTAAATGTCAAAATATCATTTCTCTTTAGAGTAAGTGACGTGAAATAGTCACGTTCTAATTTGATTTAGGATATTCCATTATCCTATCTACTTATTCCCATATTGATAAGTATACAACATTGATTCATTAGACATTTGTATTAATGATTCTTTTGAGGGCAAAATAATGATAATCGTGGTAAAACAAATCCGATCCGTAAGATATGTTTATTTTATGTTTTTTTGTTGTTGTAGATTTTAGGTCAATCATTTAATATGACTGCTTCTTTTTATTTATTTTTATAAACACGGACATTAACATAATAAGTATTTACCATTTTAACATTTAGAGATATAGTGTCAACACGCTTTCTGCCGATCCTAATTTTTTGGGACTGATGATATTTTAGATTCATGCTTCATCTATTTTTTTTTAAGTATCTATTGAATGAAGATGCTGGTTTGGCATCCCATACTTATCTAAGTCAAATATTATAAAAGAGTCATAGTAATTGTTCAAATAAAAATAGGGTGAACCATTGAATGTGTGTGTTTGATAACCTTCCACTCCTCTCACTTTAACTTTTTTTTAGGGTCCTTTCACTTTGTTCTCGTCTTTTCATGCATGTTCAAATTTAATAGAACAAACAAGATATTTCTTTGTTACAGGCATAAAAAGAAAAGTTATGAGTACTGTACAAGAGAATATATATATATATATATATATATATATATATATATATAAAGGAGGAAACAAATTACATCATGAGTTACACTCGCTCAAAAACGTCACATCGAATTAATAATTTTTAAAACTAAACATTGGATTGAAACATACCTTCATATAGATTATACCTATAAAGTTTGAGATTAATCTATAATAATTTACTATACGATTAAGATATTCAAAGATTAACGTCAAAATAGACTTTTATATAATGTTAATTTTGATGTAGTTCAATGACATAGTAAATCATTATAGATTAATCTCAAAGTTTATAGACATGATCTAATGATATGTTTCAATCCAACGATTGATTTAAAAAAATATTAATCCGACGTGACGTTTTTGAGCGAGTGTAACTCATGATATAACTCTTCGGATATAATTTGATCCCTCCTCTCAACAAAATACATCAAAATACAATATTAAAATTAAGTCAAAAGAATCATTAATACAAAATTAAGTCAATACAAAATAAAAGATAAACGGTCAACAAACTTTGCTACTATTCATTTTTAGATTATAAAATCAATCCTCTTAAAAACTACAACCATAGATCTAGGAAATACAATATTGATATTCATAAGCCTTTAAACTCTCTGTAAAATATCAACTGCTTCTTGTACTAGGAAATCAAAAATGTCAAAGACAAATGGTATAAAAATGTGTTGATTTTCAGAATATGTTTTCTCATGTTTGACCACTTTATTGGAAACAGGTTTGAGAGTTGTATATCCCACAGTAAAATCACCATCCCTCAAACTCACCATTGGAAAAACTCCTGTCAAGTCCACACAAACATGTTTTCATCCTACTCACTCATACACTAAAACACCTACTGGCTTAAGTATCGATCTTCCCTCAAGTGTATCAGTCAAAAAAATCACAGACGTCTCTTTCTTCACATATACGCCGACACATCGAAATATATCAAATAAGACATATAACAAGGTCATGTCGATATTTGAAGTCTGAAAGCTTTCTACAATAAATTGTGTGTTTTTTCAAATATATCCAAACAAGTCTTACAATAAACAGGACAAACTTCATCAATAAAAGTAAAGGAATTATAAAACGATGCCTTCAAATAATACGATACTCCACCGACGACCGACGACGTATATTGACATAACCTATCAATAAAAATAATAAATAAAAATACTAAAGGGACTTAGAAATTCTTCAAATAAAAATAATTAATACATGTTGTATTAAAAATTCTAAAAGTCATCAATTGTTCAAATAAAAATAACTAATACATATTGTACTAAAACTTGTTCTATATTTTAAACTTAAATTTGTATTTTTCATAATTTGATTATAAACTAAAGTCAATCATCTATCGGCGTCTCATCTGTGACTAACTCCTACTTTGGTGTTAAAATCATTATCAACCAACTAGAAATGAACAACAATTATTGGAGCAATTTTCACTCTTCACTCGTGAAATTCAGTTGAAGACTTGAAATTATAAAAATGGACCACACTGATGAAGTATATGCTTATTCTATTTAGATGAAGATCCATTCAACAAAAATAAAGATCCATTTGATTTATTTAATAATAGTGTGAACTCTAGCAAGAAAAACAATTGCTCATGGAAGTCAAGAGCAAAGACTCACGTCAATGGTCAACTAATTCTTGCATGAACATAGTGTTTATTAATATAAAATTGATAACAAATTTAAATGATATTAAAAGCACATCAATACATTGCAAAATATTTTATATTTTAATATGAAACAAATATTATCTTGAGAACTTATATATAACAAGAGTTTAATAGGTTTTTTTAATAAATAACTTTTTTTTAAGAAAACTAAAGTAACAACAAAAACTGAGAGATATAAACTTAATCCAATAAAACAAAACAAAAAAAGTCATCAAATTATTAAAATTTTCTACCTCTTAACTAAGTATAATTTAAACTAGTTTCATTTTTGCATATTTTTCTAGATGGGATAATTGGTGTAAAAGTTTTTTGTTAAAATAATCATATATAATAAAATTTAGATACAAATAAAAGATAAATGGGATAAAATGCATTGTTGTCCCTAGATGATAAAATTAAAGGTGTTCATGAGTGTGGATCTATCAAGAGAATCTGTTGATCTAAACCAAACTAATTTATAACTTACTTGAACTCGTTCATTTATATGCATATCTAACCCACTCCACAACAACTCATATAATTTTGGTTCGGATATTATATTTGAGTTTTCCAACACGCGACCCACTAATCCAATATATTAATGTGATATTAGTGGTTTTTTATTTTTTATTATGATTTTAAATTAAAATATAAAATTAATATGTTATAGTTTTACCAAAACAAATATTTATCCAATGCCAATACTACTGCAAGATTAATAAATTACACAATTGTAAAACTAAATGTTATTTTTATCTTCTTTGGTATCATTTTCAACTTACATATATATTATATGAAAATAACGTGTTTTGAAGAATTTTATACTAGTATCAAGTGTTATGTCACGTGAATGAATTTTACTAAATATTATATGATTTGTCTCATCCAATTTGAGTATTAGAAATGAATGTAATTGTATTGAATTGTGTTATAAATTTTTGAAACATAACATGCGAACCCAACTCAACCAAAACTATAAATGAACGAGTCATTTTTAATGTGAAATTGTAGGTTAGATGATGAACCAAACTCATTAAAGTTTGAACGACTAGAATAACAGGTTAGGGCACCAAACCCGATCCAATCCAACTCGTGTACACCCTTAGACAAAACAAAACATTATATCCATTGACCTAAGAGATATAACATATTTATTCATAATCCTTTTAATTCTCTATGAAAGATTAATTGTTTTTGGTGTTAGAAAGTAAAAAATATCAAAGACAAATTATATGAAAGCATGTCGATTGTCCAAACATGTTTCTAATGTTTGACAATGTTACATGAAGTGACTTTGAGAGTTTTCTGTCCCACAGTAAAACCTCATACGCTCAGTTTTACTAGTGGAGAAATCTCAATCAAGTCTACACAAACATGTTTCTCTTCTAGTCACTCATATATCTTAACATTTATCGTCCTAAGTGTCAATCTCCTTTCATGTCGATCAGTCAAGAAATTCACTAATGTATCTTTCTTTACAAATACTCTAGTTCGACGAAATATATGAAGCATGACAGCTCTAACGAGATCATGTCGATATTAAAATTTATGAATCTCCCTTAAATGAATTATTTGTTCCTCAAACAGATCCAAATAAACCTTACGACAAACAAAACAAATATTATCAATAGGAACTAGGAGAATCATAAAACAACATCTCAAGATAGTATAGTACTTTACTAATAAAATATATTAGTCTAGCACGTCAATAGAGATATCAAGGATAAAGGTCTGAGTATGTGCGGCTTGCAAAGAATCAAAAATTACTTTCTATCTTATGATCATGTCAAATTTTGCATCTATCTTCTGAATACTTTTACTAAAATGTACACACGACAAAACTGCACGTTTTTCTTTAAAATCACAATCCTTCCTAAAATTGTTTAGGTCAAAATCTAAAATCACAATATTAAAATCATCTAAAACATTGTCGAAATCAGAGTTCATATTCTATATACTCCACTATCTCTCAATATCTAATTATATACTCCCTCCGTCCCAAAATAAATGTCACGTTTAAGAAAAATATTTATCCTAAATATTTGTCAATTTAAAATACCAATGCAATTTTATATTTAATTTTTCAATTGTACCCTCTAATAAATGCTCTTAATTTATTATTTTCTCATTTAACATTAATGTTAATTTAAATACACTAATGGTTAAATAGGATAATTTAATAAAATCACTATTGCGTCAAATAATATGAGAAAAAAATAATAATATTTAAGATTGAATCCTAGAATTACAAAAGTGTATATATATATATATATATATATATATATATATATATATATATATATATATATATATATATATATATATATATCCAAAACATTAAAGAAATAGTTCAAGCCTTAAAGGTAAAGGTAAAAGTAAAAGCTTAACAAATACCAAAGCTTACGGATATTATGAGTTATCGTTTTCAATGAGTACACAAAGTTTTGGGGCCATGGTACCACTTGAAGTACAATATTATCCCCAACCTATATTGCTTCAAATAGGACTACAGCACCTGCCTACAATTACAAGCATATTCCCCCTAACAATAATACCAAAATAGGAATGTTAAAGTGCATGCAGGCCAAACTCACAACTCACAAGGCCAGTTTTGTTTGTGTGTTTTAAAGATGAAGGTCAATATACAATTTAAAATTTTAATTTTATCATAATTGAAAAAATTAGTAAAATAATCATTAATATTTAATTAGTACATTAATTAGTTTTTTGATAGGTAAACTTCAACTCAAAATTCAAAAATATTTAAATGAGATATAAAAAATCTCTTAACTAAACATTCATTGATGTGATAGTGACAAGTCAAATTTTTGTTTCACTAAAATTAAAAAAAGAAATAAATTATAAAAAAACCTCATAAAGTAAAAAAGATACATATTCATTCTAATCCGTTTTATCATATTTTTAATAATCAAAACAATTATATTTTATTATGTTTTATCTCATTACTCTTTATTCCAATACATTTTATAAATCCATAGAAATCTTAAAAACAACTAGTCCAAAGTCTAAGAACTATACAACTAAAATAGAGCAAACACTAGTTGGCGGTGGTTTTTAGGAAGGTCAAACAAGATTTTGACACTATAGAGATGTTATATTTTTTATCTAGGAGATAAATCAGGTAACTCTAAAATTATATATTATTTTTTTATTATAAATATAATTAAATATCATAAATGTTATTAATGTGTATTATCCAACTTTATTGATTTTGTCTTTCTAAATATTCAGTGCAACAATTTGAATTTTGTTTTACTTTCTTCTTCTTCAATTTCTTTACTTTTTTTCTAAATTATAATTCAAAGTAAAAGATCAACACTACGAAATTCAACAACATCAAATTATTATCGTCTTCGTCATCCACCAACACCAAATTATTTCTTCAAAAAAATTAGAAAAGGGTGAAATAGCTTTGAAACCGAGAACAATAGATATGGGTAGAAATAATTGAGACATTGATATAGTTTTTTATCTGAATTTAGTAAATTCGGTGTGCTTTGAGTGACAATGGCGACTGCTACGAAAAGGAATCAGATGTGTTTGGCTGCATGTTTCCGTTACCAATTGGGCGTTTAACAGAAGCTCCAAAACCAAATTTCTACTGCAAAGTGAGTTAAATCAAACACATGCCAAAGAAAACATTATTGATGAAATATTAAAAAAAAAATTAAATGATTGTTTAACTAAGAGTCTTAACAACTTGTTTAAATCAACACTAGTATTTGATGACTCCGTTTTTTTTTTCAAATTTAGATAGTAATATTGATATGAGATTGAAATTTGAATTTGGTAATTTTTTCAGATTTAAAGACATCAGATTTAGTGATTTCAATAATTTATGAGTTTGAAATCAGAATTTGATAATATTTAGTGTTATTCAATGAAATTTATATGAAAAAGACGAAGAAGATGAATGTTTGTAATGATGAAGAAGATAAAGAAGATGATGAAGATGAAGAATATGAATGTTTGAAGATGAAGAAGATGAATATCAAATAAAATAAATTATTAAAAATAAATTATTTAATATAAAAAATATTATAAAATTAAAAGTTAAAATTTAATAAAAAATTTATTAATAAGTAACCGATTATTAATCACAACCGTTGAATATAAATAATATTATATCAACGCTTAAAACCTAACTTCAGTGGTCAAAATTTTGTTAGACCACACTAAATGTCATCCTAGTTGACCTATAAATAGAGGTGTGCAAAATATCCGGTTATTACGTCCAAATCCATAACCGAATCCAAATCCATTTTAAATACCCGAATATTATAAAATGGTTATCAACCGGATATTTTATAAATGGTTGGATATCCATCCATATTTTATTTTTGGATCCGGTTATAAACCGGTTATTATCCAAAAGCCCAAAATTCATCTGGTCAAATTTCAACGAATGACTCACTCCTTCTTCAACCTCAAGAACCTGAAGACATTTTCTTCTCCATTGCATCATGTTTTCAGGTAGACCCATTTCCCCTAATCACTAGGTTTTCATCAACAATATCACCTTCGTCAATCTTCCGCAAATTCTTCAACACTTGTTTGTATCTCATCATCTCATTCTGTAGCGATTCATTGACACTTGTGCAACTTCTCTTCATTTTTCCTTAATGAAATGCTTATCTTCTACAAAAAATTTCCAGTTTCATGGCTTAACTCAAATTTGTGAGGAACTCTAATCCTAAATTTCACTTCAAATTTGCTCTATTGTAAGTAAATTCTCTTATCCACTTTATGGGTTAAGTTATTTTGTGTTAATATACTGTTGTGTTAATATACACACAAGTTGTTTGTGAAAATGTCTCAGCAAGATTCATATGTGTTATTAAGGGTTTACATGTGAGAAACTTGTTAAGAACTTAAGTAGAATAAGTGTGTTAGAGGGGAGAGTGGTAGTATCTATATTTGTTAAGAATCTGTTCCTAACTTTAAGAGCCTAATAGTATACATGCTTTAGCCAAGTAAAACACTAGAATTCAATTTAAGACAAATACAAAATACAAAAGAAGGTTGATAGTGAGTTTGTATATATCCCATTTGGTCAATCAATGCAAGGCTAAGCCTTAATTTCAATACCACACAAATTCTACATTTTTCTAACGCTTTATGTTCCCTTATACTACTAGAATCTTTTGTATTTCACTGGGTTTTTAGCACATGCTACATCTTCCAATGGAATGTATGCATAGTTTCCATTTATAGGACCAGCAACAAAGCCAGTATATCCAGCCATAACACCATGAATTGCAGAGTGTGCCAACAGTGTACAGTACAAATTATCAGTAGCATTTGCATGAACTGCACGAATCATATATCTAGGATCTATATACTTCACTGTAAGTAGCTCACTAGGATGCTCCTTATCCCACCACTTGTTCAGCTCTGACTTTAACCATACCCCAACATCTAAGAAAACTAAATTACCAGATTCATCTCGCTCTTCCTTCTGCGAATCAGTTTTAGGTATTACATCCTGGCCAGCACCCTCAGCTACTTAAGTGTCTAACAAAAAAACTGCAATCTTATCCCTCACTGCAATGATTAAAACAGAACATAAATACATCATTAACACAATATCAAAATATTGTAGCAAGTTTGAAATTGTTTGACATTTTCTGTTTTTTTCTTCTCTTCTCTTATGCTTTTTAAACTGGTTCAGAGGTTCTAAATGTTTATTATTGCATGTTGTGTTATATTTTGCAGTTTATATCAAAATGGATGGTGAATCTGAGCCAACAAATTTAGTTTCTACTCCCTCACCATCTGCCCAGAACACTACTACGATGTTACCACCTGAAACTAGACGTCGTAAAAATCGATTTGATGTTTGGAACGACTTTAAGCTAGATCCTAACTCGGAAAAATAGCTATATGCAACTATTGTGATAAGAAGCTCAAGTATAATGGGACAAGTTCGATGGCAGCACATTCTAAGAGTTGTAAGAGTAACCCAAATAATGATTTTAACAAGAAGCAAAGAACACTTACACCCTCAATGAATGGTGAAGGTCATGCTATTTATTCCCCTTCAATTCCTAGGTTTGATCAAGAGAGATTGCGGTATTTGCTCGTGAAGTTGTTTATAGCTTGGGAGTTACCTTTTACAAAAGTGGAGCATCCAGATTTCCATGAATTTGTAAGTGGCTTGAACTCAAAATTCAATCTTATATCACGCTCTACACTTGCACGTGATACTTTGTTGCTATGGGATGTAGAAAAGGAAAAATTGAAAAATTTGCTAGCCATGCATTGTCAAAGAGTTTGTCTCACTTCCGATACATGGACGTCTATCCAAAATCTCACATACATGTGTATCACTGCCCACTTTATTGACAATAATTGGACGTTGCAAAATAGGGTTCTAAGTTTTGTCCAAGTCACTGGCCACTTGGCAGATGTTATAACAAACACTGTTGATGTGTGTTTGACTGATTGGGGACTTAATCAAATCTTGTCTGTCACACTTGATAATGCAGCCTCAAATGATCTTGCAATTAAACATTTGAAGAAGAAGCTATTATCTTGTAACCGCTTAGTATTGAATGGAGAGTACATACATATGCGTTGTTGTGCTCATATTTTAAACCTCATTGTTAAGGAAGGGTTGAAAGATCTTGACAAGTCTATTTTGAGGATCCGAAGTTCAGTCAAATATGCCAATTCTTCTGCTCATAGGTTTTCAAAATTCAAAGAATGTGTAAAACGATCAAACACTGAGTACAAAGGTCTTGCGTGCCTTGATGTAGAAACAAGGTGGAATTCCACTTATCTAATGTTAGACTCAGCTTTGAAACATCGAAAAGCTTTTGAAGTACTTGAAATTCATGATCCCATGTACACTCAAGAGCTAGTTCAAAAGGGAAATGGTGTACCCACAAGTTTAGATTGGGAAGAAGCACAATCAATTTTGCCATTTTTGAAAATCTTTTATGATACTACACTTCGGATATCTGGTTCATCCTATGTGGCTTCAAATTCGTATATGTTAGAAGTATTTGCTATAGGGGCAAAGATAAATAACATGTGCAATTCTGAAGATTCATTCATAAAGGGCATGGCTTTCATGATGAAAACAAAATACAACAAGTATTGGGGAAAACATGAGCTGATAAATATATTGTTGTTGATTTCTTCTGTCTTAGACCCTAGGTACAAATTAAATTTGTCACTTGGTTGATCAATCAGAATTTTGATTCATTAGAGGCAAAAGAGTTAAGAGATTTGTTGGATACTAGCTTGAATGAATTATTCATGGAGTACAGTCATGTGAGGCATGGGTCCCAAAGTGATTCACAGTTGAATCGATTTGATTTAGGAGGTAAGGAAGATCTTTATAGTTACAATCTTTTTTTGCAATGCACCGGATCTTCCTCTACAGACAAGAATGATTTGGAAAAGTATTTGGAAGAATCGATAGAGAGTCAATTTACCATTGACTTTGATATTTTAATATGGTGGAGGGAAAATTCTAATCGCCTTCCAGTCCTTGCAAGGATGGCAAAAGACTTGCTTTCCATACCTATCTCCACTGTACCATCGGAGTCTACTTTTAGTCTTGGAGTATGAGTGATGAATGAATATCGTAGTTGTCTCACCGCTCAAACAATGGAAGCCCTTATTTGTTGTTACAGCTGCCTTAAAGCAGCGCGTAAATCCTCAATTATTGATTCACTTTTAGTTGAGAAGTACAAGGATCTTGAGAAATTAGAGGAAGGTAAAATAATTATACATGTTTTAAGATAAGTAACGATTTATTAGATTATAGCTTCTATGATTTGTGTCTTCTTCCTTCTTCTCTCGTCCTTTTTCTCTCAAACATGTCCAACCCCATAAGCTTCTCGAACTATCAAGGAACAACTTGCAATTACAACATCTTTTTGTTAAATTTTTGCTGTCTATTTCCAGTGTCGTCATTAGTGAAATCTGCATCATTTTGATCTGTTGTTGGCTGGCATTTTGGATGTGTGTATTTAGTCTGGTTTTTACTGTTGTTTTATTTCCAAATGTGAGCTCTAAATAACATTTTCTGCTATCGATTTGGCAGCGCGAGTTCTGAGTCATTGCTTAGTGAAGCTGGCAGAATCATGTTTCGTCAAACGATTTATTAGATTATAGCTCCATTAATAATAAGTTATAATTCTTGTTTCTTTTTTTTTTCTTTCAGAAATAGCTTCTACAAAAGGAGGTAGTACTTGTCCGGCTCCCATTGTTTTCGATGAAGATTGATAATGGTATGAAATTCAATATGATGCATGTTCTTGCAATTTGGAGGCATGTTCTTGGCACCAATGATGGAATTGACATTACGTGTTATCTAGCTTTAATTGTAATGCACAAAAGTTATATTGTTAATGTTGAGGATTCTTTTTGCTTGAAAAGATCATCAGCTTGAAAAGTTATACTGTTAATGTACTGAAATGACAAGGAGAAATGTTTAGCAAGCTCTTGAATTGAGTTTCATCCTCATCTGTCTAATTTTTCTCTCCTTTATGTGTGTGATCTTTAATGAATAAAATAGTTATCTAAGAAAATGACAATATATTGGGTATAAGTTGTAATAGAAAATGGAATGTTAAAACAAATCCTGGAGTTTAAAGGAGTCATCTGTACTAGTGTTTTGACAGTGCATGATATAACACTACAGAAATTCATTCTAGTTTCTAATTAGAAAACAGAAACATTAATTTTCTGAGATATACTTCTTGAAGACTAAATGGATATTAGAATACATTTTTACAAAAAATAATTTTTATTCAAATTTATAAATAATCAGTTTAAAATCGGTTTTTATCCACTTTAAAAATAATTCAATTAAAAAAAATAGTTTTTATCCAAATTTAAAAACAATCCAATTAAAAAAAATAATTTTTATCAAAATTTATAAATAACCAGTTTAAAACCAGTTTTTATCCACTTTAAAAATAATCCAATTAAAAAAAAATAGTTTTTATCCAAATTTATAAATAACCAGTTTAAAACCAGTTTTTATCCAATTTTTAAAAATAACTGGTTTAAAACCTGATTTGTAAAAAAAACCGATTATATAACCATAACCGAATTAATAACCGGTTTTATAACCGATTTTAATTAAAATGTGGTTATGAGTATAAATCCAAACTATTTAAGTGGTTAAAATGTGGATATAATTTGGGTTTTAAAAATAACCAACCATACACACCCCAATCTATAAACAAACGCCAAAGATTACAAATCAACTCAAAAGTGTTCTAATTACTATATCTTTACTAATTCTCTATCCTATACTTAATGTCATGTCGAGTATGCTACTACCATTTTTTTCTTCTTATCTTCGAAGAACATAATCATTCTTCAATTCATCATGAATATATATTTCATTAGTTGAGTCTTTTCAGCATATATTAAATTTTAAAACCTTTATAACAAAATTATAAAATACAAATTACACACAATCTGAACCTTTTGATTTTAGGATGAAGCATATTCTCTATTTGTTTCTGACGCAGTTTGCTTCATATAGCAAATATATTGAGAAAATATATAGATTAAGATAGGAGCACCTTTTGTTTTTGTCCACCTTGATACTTCCCTTTTTTATGATTTTATTACGATTTTATTATATCAAAATATATATTCTTAACCCATTTCATAAAAGTCACCCTAGAGTTGAAATTCTCTCAACTTTTATTCTTTTTATTTATTAGAGCCCACATTTATTCTTACCTGCTCATGTCATCACTCATAAGGACAAACTATGAAATTATTTATCTTTAATTAATATCTATGATCAATGATTGTTATGGGCTAATCTATCTTAAATATCTTTGTATTTTTAATATATTTTTTTAATATTTTATTATTATTATTTATTAGATTATGTTCATAATCGTGCATTAGGCACTAGTTTATGTAATTAAAGAGGCGTGGCCACTAGGAAACCCCTATAATGAGCCAAAGGAAAAAGAGGAAAATCCACTAAAATTTGGCAGACACATAGCATCAATAGGTTGCCAAATTGAGCCAATTGGCCACGACGCACAAGTAAAAGTTGAAAATCTACCAATCTAAAAATAACTCCATAATCAAATCATTCATGAAAAGAGGTAATCTAGGTTCCAAAAACAGATTATTTGATATGTTGTGGAGATAAATCTACATGTACCTAGAGATATATATTTAGTGGTTTAAACGTCAGCGTCTTTTTTTTAATCACACCCTTAATTGGGAATGTGTAATATAGATGGACACCGAAGACTAAGTTTATCATAAAATAAGTTATTTGGAATTATCACTAATTAAATTTTATATAAATTAGAGCGGCACATAGGTAAGGCTATTAAGATAATTGGCTTATGCTTGCCAAAAATATAATTTATGCTTAATGAGAAGAAGAAAAAAAAAGACTTTTTTTATTATTTAAAATTAAATTCATAAATTTTATATACAAAGATTAAATAATATTTTTAGGGATAAGTGTGAGTGATTAAGTTTTATATCACTTATGTATGAGTGAAATGTTGAATTTATAAAAAAGACAACTCATATATGTAATGTTTTAAAAAAATTATGAAAATATGATGTCTTTCGGATAAAACACCTTAAGATGAAAATGAATCGTTCGAAGAGATACACCTTAAGATGATGTTTAAACCACTCGTAATATCTGAAAATAATCCAGTCGTTGATGGCGCAAGAAGCCACTCGAAAATCATTATAAAAAAATGAGAAAAAAGAATGAGAGTGAGAAGAGAGATTTCGTAAGATTCAGAAATATGTAGTAATTTGAAAATGAACTGATGAATTTTATTTATAGCCAAATGATCCAACTGAGTGGAGCAAAAATCGTGGGAGAAAACGTGGAAGAGAGTGGAACCGTCCCACTCAAAACTAGTCACTTTTCATTTAGTCAGCAAGTCACACGTTTAACTCTTGGAGAAACAAACCAGTCAAAAACTAGGTCAAGAGTTAGTTTTTGTGGAGGACACATCATCATTTTTGTAATTATTTATTATTAATATCGATCAATTTCCACTATTTTTTAAATAACTATAGTAATTAATTTTCAACAAATTAATTAATAATAATTAATTTTCACCAATTTTGGTTTCAAAAAAATTAATTCATCTAGATCGGATTGGACCGAACCAAACTAATTCAAGTCGGTCGATAAGATTTACAACGGTAAAAACAGGTCAAGTTGGAATATATATATATATATATATATATATATATATATATATATATATATATATATATATATATATATATATATATATATATATATATATATATATATATACACACACTCGATATTTGTGTTCCCTCTAATGTGGAACTAAAATGAATCCTTTCAAATTCACTTCCTTATTAGTTCTTACATGTGCTTATTTAGTAGCCATTTAAAGTTAATAAATCTTTCCAATTCGCACTCCAAATTATCATTCTAAGATTGTGCATCAGTATAGGTGTCTACGACTTGAACGTTTGCATAACAAGTAGGATTCTGATTCAACAAGAGTGACATTATTATCTTGAACTATATCTCAAAGATCAAACACACACAACCTTTTCTTAAGGTTTATTCTAAGATCTCGTGCATTAATGGCCATGCACGTGTATCCCAATTTAGTGAAGGCTCTAGGACTCCAACATCACAATTCCATAGAAATCGACCCAAGTTCCACAATTACAAAGGTGTGTCTACCAAGAATACTCATGTAGTCTAGGTACTCCCTCATACAGAGTATAAATATCATTAAGAGTTTCTATTATCTCATCCTCTTATTACTTCAAGATTTATGCTTGACTTGCATGATCATCTCATATTACTCACAACTTGTTATTACCCATTGAACCTATTTCTTGAGATCTTCGGTCATCTAGGTCGGGTTACCATTATGAGCAAATCAATTCTTTATAGGCATTAGTCTCATCTTGTTGAATATATTATGGACTTTCTCTCTAGCTAGCCCTTTAGTCAAAGGATCTGCTAAGTTTTCACCAATGTATATATGATCTTCTCTTACCCCCTTAGAGATAGAATACCTGACGGTGTAGTGTTTTCTTCTTATTTGATGTCATCTACCATTATAATGATGATTCTCAATTTTTGCAATAGTTGTGGTACTATCGTAGTGGATACACGCAGCTGTCATAAGTTTTTCCCATAAAGGGATATCAACTAGCAAGCATCTTAACCAACTTACTTCTTCACTAGTTATGGCTAGTGCTATCATCTCAGACTTCATTGTATACTGAGCCATGATGGTTTGTTTCTTTGATTTCCAAGATATAGCTCATCCAACTATACTAAATATATAGCCACTAGTAGCTTTGGAATCATTCAATAAGGTGTTCCAGTATTGTGCCCTTCTAGTACAATATGCAATTTCTAATAAGGTGTGTCGAGATCCATGGTCCTTTTAAGGTACCTCATGACTCGTTTAATAGCTTTCCAGTGCTCCTTACTTGGTCTACTCGGCACAACAACCCTACGTCATATACAATGTCGGGTCTAGTACAATCAGAGGCACACCTAAGACTGTCAATTATGCTCACATATTTTGTTTGTCTGATACTTTCACTAGTGATCTTAAACAATTTCACACTTGGATCATATGATGTTCACGTAGGTTTACAATCAAAGTATTTGTATTTCTTGAAGACCTTTTCCACAAAGTGTGATTGATCCAAAGAAATTCCTTTTCTGGATCTTGCGATCTTGATTAAAAGGACCACATTTGCTTCTCCGATGTCTTTCATATCAAAGTTGTTGCACAACACTGATTTCACATCATTAATGGTTTGAATGTTTGATCCAAATCTGAGTAGATATTCTATATAGAGACATATGATAGTGCATATGTGATTCTCATATTTTTAATAAATGAATTTGTCACTTTCATTCACTTTGTACCCATTCAATATCCTTAAGTTATCAAAATTTCATGCCATTTCTTAGGAGCTTGTTTTAGTCTATATAGAGACTTGTCAAACTTACTGACTTTGTTTTCTTGTCCATGGATCACAATCTCTTCCGATTGTTCCATGTAGATTTTTTCTTCTAAGACACTGTTATACCCCAAAATTTGCCCTCCTATTTTTCAAGTCAATACACATCTCCATACTCAAGAGTTCCTCGAGGGTTGACCAGATGAACCCTCTCCTAAACAATCAACTCACAACTAGGATTTTGATTCTCTCAAGTCAAAAATGGTTTCTATTGCCTCAAGTGAGCGTCATGCCTCCTCATATGTCTCAAGGTATCACCATGTCAAGTTTCAAGGCTCATAGCTCAAGTTTGCTCAATCAATTGCTCAGATGGTTAAAAATTAATTGTATTGGACAAAAAGTCAACTATGGTCAACATACAGTCAAACTTCACCATTTTTGGTCAACATCAAGATTTTGAAGTCACATTCATCATTTGATCAAGGTTTTATCATGATTCATCAGGAAAATCAAAGAATTGATCAAAAGTAAGAGTTTCTAAATTAGGGTTTTTTTGATAAAAAATCAACAGAACATTGACCAGGCATAACTTTCACATACTTCATCAGAAATTTTTCCACCAAAGCTCATTTTGATAGGTTCATCATCATCAATTGAATTGTGTGAAAACGGAACTAGTTCTTAACTTGTTACAATTTGCAATTTTATTAAAAACTTCTCAACTCTAAATTTTAGAGTTGGGGGCAGACGTACACCACGCGAGGACGAAAGGTGGAACTGCCTTAACAAATTCTCGTGTTCTTTTTCGCATTTACTTTCATTACTTGATTGGTCGAAATTTGTAAAGATTAAAATTATCAAATTTGCATAACTTGAATTTATGTTGTGTCGAGCTTTAAAAAATACATTTGTAAATATCCGTTTGATTGTTACGTGACAATTATTGACAACACAACTTTGTTAATGCAACACTTGTGAGATTTACTTACAAGGTGTTTGATAAATTGTCTTCTCTACAAATTGCTTATTGTGCTTAATTTTTTTCTTACCATTCGCATTGGAAGTATTTGATATTCAAGGTGATAGTTAAGACGATTAATAAAATGTATTCATATTGTATTGATTAAAGCTAGTTTTCTTACTTTTTCCATACGGTTAGCATATCCGATCTTCTCAATAGTGGATCGTTTAGACGATTGAAAATCCAGGAGGCTTTCGTTATAAATATTTTAAACGCGCAAATCTTAAAATCCCGATCTATTCACCCCCCTTCTAGATCGAGCACATCGTCTAACATACTGTAACTTATATTTTGAACATACGTCCAACGAAGAAGCTAGAAGGGATTACTCCAGAAGAATGTTGGTCTGGTGTAAAACCTAGTTTAAGTCATCTGAAGGTATTTAGATCAATTTCACATAGACATGTGTCAAATCAATTGATAAGAAAACTTGATGACAAGTCGAGTAAAATGATTCTAGTAGGATATCATTCGATAGGAGGTTACAAGTTGTTCGATCCCGTGAACAAGCAGATTATGATCAACATGGATGTGATCATAGATGAGATGAAAGAATGGGATTAGATTCAAAATGTCAAGAAAGATTCAGTGAGAATCTTGCTTGAAGAACTAGAAATTCAAGTCAAAAGAGAAGTTCGGCAAGAGGAACCAATAGTTATAGATCAACCAAGCACAAGCCGACCTCGGAGAGCAAGACGCATGCCTGCAAGGATGCAAGATTGTGTGGTTACATCAGATAATGTGATTGATGACGAAGGTGAGCTGGTACATTAAGCTTTCTATGAAGATGTTGAACCTTTAAATGCAACTGCAACATTGAAGGATTCAAAGTGGGTGAAAGTAATGAACAAATAAGTGAAATCCATCGAAGACAACAACACTTGGTCACTTATCAAATTGCCTCAAGGTAAGAAGGAAAGTGATGTCAAATGGGTATACAAAGTAAAGATGAATCCCAAAGGATAAGTAAATCGACACAAACCAAGGCTAGTGGTGCAAGGATTTCTCTAGAAAGAAAGAATCGACTTCGATGAGGTTTTTGCACCTGTGGTTAGGATCGAAATAATCAGATTGGTTGTTGGCTTAGCAGAAATAAAAAGTTGGCACATATGTCAGCTGGACGTGAAGTGAGCATTCCTGAATGGACTCTTAGACGAAGAAGTTTATGTTAAACAACCAGTTGGGTTTGTGAAACATAACAAAGAGAGAAAGGTGTACAAGCTTCATAAAGCCCTGTATGGATTGAAGCAAGCTCCAAGAGCTTGCAATAAGAAGATTGATAGATTTCTAAGGGAGAAGGAATTTGTGAAGTGTACAAGTGAACATGGAGTATATGTAAGAAGAAGCAATAATAAATTACTTATACTATGTCTCTATGTCGATGACTTGTTAATCACAGGTAGCTATAAGAAAGAGATCGAAGATTTCAAAGGTGATCTCAGCAAGGAATTCGAAATTTCTGATTTAGGTGATATTTCATATTTCCTTGGCATCAAATTCTACAAGACTACTAGAGTCTTGATGATGCATCAAAGAAGATATGCAGGAGAAATTATCAAGAAATTTGAGATGGAAGAATGAAATTCGACTTCGACAACTGTAGAACCAAGACTGCAACTGTCGAAAGACTCAGAAAAAGATGATGTCGACCCAACCCAATATAGAAGACTTATTGGGTCCTTAAGATAACTTTGTCATACGAGGCCTGACTTAGCATACGGTGTTGGTATGGTAAGTAGATTCATGCATAAGTCAAAGGTATCTCACCTAGCAGCAACAAAGAGGATATTGAGGTATTTGAAAGGGACTCTTGACTATGGCATTTATTTCCAGCAACTGATAAAGAAAAACAATGTAAGTTAGTGGGATACACAAATTTGAGCTGGTGTAGTGATGCTGAGGATCGAAAATCCACAGCAGGATATGTGTCTATGTTAGGTGATGCGCCAGTTGCTTGGAGTTCGAGAAAGGAATCAGTTGTGGCATTATCATCATGTGAAGTAGAATACATATCTGCTTCTCTTTGTGCATGTCAAGCAACTTGGATGCTGAACTTGGTCGAAGAAATCACATGTAAAGATCATGGAGCAATTACCATGAAGATCGACAACATGTCAGCTATCAACTTGGAAAAGAATTTGATAGCTCATGGTCGAAGCAAGCACATTGAAATGAGGTTCCATTATCTTTGAGAGCAGGTAGCAGATGGGAAGATGAATTTGAAACACTGCAAAACTGAGAATCAGGTTGCAGACATTATGACGAAGGGTGTGAAGGTCGAAGTATTTCGAAGACAAAGAGCAATGATGAATGTAAATAGTTTAGACACAATGAATTAGGTGATGTGTTGAAAGTAATTCATGTGTGTGAAACTATGTGTGTGTCGAAGGATCAGAGGTGGATCGAAGTAGGTTGCTCGAAGGAAGTCGACCCAGTCGAAGAGCTTGTGTGTCGAAGCAGACTGCACACAAATTTGATTTGTTTTAGATTTAGATAGATTTTATTTAAATTTAGAATAAAATATATTTGATTTAGTTTCAAATAGATATTTTGGGCTTTTATAGTTTTGGGCTTTAGATTAGGGAGCAAGCTAACCTAAATCTATAAATAGAGTGAGCAACCCCTAATTTTGTAATTCAATTCATTCACAGTATTTTGCAGTTGCAAAGTGATTAATAAAGTTTTTCACAGTTTGTGAGCAAAGAAAAACTCTGCATAAAATAATTCTTTCTTCTTCTTGTTTTCTTTAATTGTTCATCTTTATTGTTCAATCTTGTTCATCAATATTAATAGAAATTCATCATAGACTTTGGTGGATTTCCAACACTTTTATTAAGAGAAAAAAAAATGTACTTACCTTATAAAATATTTTAACATTGTATAGAGTATCTATACAATCAAATCATATTTTTAATTTAAAAATATTAATATGACATAGATTGTTATATTTCTATTAAATATTGATGTAAAATAAATTAACTATATTATCTTAAATTTTTTATTAAAATATTATTATAACTTATAAAATTACTTAATAATATCAAAATATAACTCAAGCCTCAATATGTTTTACCTTAGTTAATATTAGTGATAATCAATTTAAAATCTGGAAGTGTGGGGCCTCATTGAATTATTTCTATAAATAGTCCGCTTTGTTATGATGATGTTAGGATATTTATAACTTTCCACAAGAAAAGCAAAAGATATTTATAACTTGGTTTTTTCTATTACTGAAAAAGATATTTATAACTTGGTTTTCAATATCGACATCATAAGTCTTTACAAAAAATTACCATCTGAAGTGGATAGAGCAATAGCATGATGATGAGATTAATTTCTGTTTTAATTTGGAGTTAGCGTTTAAAGTAATAGAATTATAATAATAATATAATATAGTTATTAGATCTTATCTGGTGTAGGAACCTGCCATTGCAACATCAAAAGTACTAATTTGATCCCCACAACATGGTTGTGACGTATTACAGTTTTGACAATCGACAAACCAATCATATATTCCCTCTTTGTCTCTTTTTACAAGTCATTTTATTACTTTTGATAAATATTAAAATAAGTAGTGATATATTATGTAGAGATATAATATGTAGAGATATAATAAGTGAATATTGTTACAATAATAATCTAACGGTGAGAAAGTGATAAAATAGTCTCATATTGTATATTGTATATGAATGTGGAAACATAAGTATATATAAGTAGAAATACTCATTCACCTATTATTTTAAGATTTTGAGTAAATACGTGGTATATATCTCTCTCACAAATGTGCATAATCATCAATTTTGTATTAATGCTCTTTGTAACCCCCCCAACAAATAGTATAAAAATGCTCAAGAAGATGTGTCTCGTTGCAAGGTGACAACAGCGGGACCAACTTGTTGTGTACAAGTGTGAGTTATTAGTCTCACATTGCTTAAAAAAGTGGAGGTTGAGCATTTTATAAGTGAGATGACACATACATCTATCACCTTAAGGTTTTGGGTGAATATGTAGTGTCTCTCTCACTTGTTTGTTGCTCTTTACCCAATGTGGATGCTCCCCATGATGATCCAACACAACTTAATATCGAAATGCCCAAGAAGAGGTGTCTCATTGCAAGGTGAGTACGGTATGCACCTTTGTAATAGATACATCACTTATTCACCCAAAATCTTAAGGTGATGGGTGAGTGGGTTATCCCACTTATACTTGCATTGTTATTCTATCAATGCTCCTAGTAATTCTCCCCAACAAATGGTATCAGAGCCTTTGGTTCGAGAAAGCGACCAACTTAGTATCGAAATGTCCAAGAAGAGATGTCTTGTTGTAAGGTGACAACGACGGTATGAGGAGGAGCATTGTAGACTCACACTTGAGAGAGAGAGAGTGTTAGAATAATAATGCAAGTGTGAGTAAGTGGAAAAATAATCTCTCATTAGATAGGAGTGTTGAGACTTGAGTATATATAAATAGGAGAATAAACTCACCTATCACCTTAAAATTTTGAATTTGTGTGTCTCTCTCAAAAAAATGCATAATTATCAACTTTGTATCAATGCAGCTAATAACTATCCCAACAGATATTACTAAATTATATTTTTTTGTATAAATTAATTGGGTATTTAATTTTTTATCTTTATCTTTCAAAACAAAGTAGTATATAATATTTTCCAAAAAAAAATAGTAGTATTGAGTAATTTGAAATGGTAATCATAATTAAGATTTAGTTATGCCATTATCTCCTACAAATATTAGTTACTTGAATTTTAGTCTATTTAATTTTGAATATTATCAATTTGACGTGCAATTTCAAATTATTTTTAATTTGATCATTAAGTTATTTTTAATTTCAAATTATTTTTAATTTTGAATCTTTTCAATTTGACGTTGCAATTATGATTGATGACTGATGACTGATAACTGATAGTTTATAACAGATGATTGATAATTTATAGCTGATAAAATAATTAAAGTGTTTCGTAAAATTAGCAGTTTAATTAGTTGATAATTAAAGTGTTTGGATTTTCTTGTTTCCTTTTCTGCAACAAAAGTTCATTCCTTCCTTCTTAACAACTCTTCTAAGAAGGACAAAATTATTTGGCCTTACTCTATGTGTGGTGATCTTTCCTTCAAGGAGACTTACATGTTTACAGATCCATCAACATCTCAACCTTGGACCAAGTCAGTATGGAGCAAAGATATCCCCCAGTTAAATCCATGGTGGTATGGAAGCTTATGTTGGACAAGATCTCAATAGATGAGAAGCTTAAGCATAAAGGCATAAATATTATTTTCATGTGCACTCTCTGCAGAAGTCACAAAGAAACCAACATGAATATTTTCTTTTATTGTTCTTTTGCTAATAAGATTTGGTGTTAGTTCTACAAGTCAATCAACATCATTAATCCTCATTCAACCTTGGAAGGATGGTGGAATTGATGCTCTAACAGATCCAAACAATGCTCTATTGTTCTTAATGCAGCCATCATCTACATCTTCTATTATGTGTGAGAAGCTAGAAATTGGGCTAAATTCAAAAATCAAAATCCTAACAGTCGACTCTTCATTCTAAAAATCAAAAGCCAAATTTTTTTGACTGAAAATAAAAATGTTGTTTCTTCTTCTTCCTATTCTTCTTCTTCTTCTTCTTCTTCCATAGATGACTTCAGAGTTCTCAAAGTTTTCAACATCAAAATTTACCCCCTAATGCTCCTTAAATCATTGAATCTTTTGGCAACCTTCCCCTCTGGATTGGGTTAAGTGTAATTATGATGGAGCTTTCATTTATAACTCCCAAAAATGTTGTATGTGGTGGGATTTATAAAAGAAATGCATGGGAATTTCTTATTAGCTTTTTCCACTCAGGTCCAATGGCCTTCTTCTACCCTTGCAGTGTTTGACGTTTTCATAAATGTTATGGAAATTGCGATCCAAAAAGATTGGGAGAAGATGTCGATCGAACCAGACTTAAAACTTGTGGTCCAAGCTTACTCTAAACCATCTTTAGTTCCTTGGAAAGTAAGGAACAAATAGAACAATTGCACCACCTTTTATGCAAACAAACACTTATATTTTCCTCAAATTTACATGGAAGGAAACACTTGTCTGGATTATTTGGCTAATCTTGATTTTAATTTGATCTCTCTAACCATTTTTTGTTCATTTTGTTACATTTAAGGAAGGAAATTGTAAGTAATAGATTAAGTATGTCTTGTTATAGATTCATTTTCTGTTAATGGGGCGGGGTTTGTCCCTCCATCATTTTTAGGATAACGTGTTTCTTCTTTTGTAGCAGTTTTTCTTTCTTCAATATATGAGAGCTTATTAAAAAATGACAAAGAAATTTAATATGTAATTATTTTATTTTATATTAAAATAAATTATAAAGGATAGTAGTGAGTTTTATTTGAAATAATAAGGGAAAATGAAAGAAAAAATGATAAGCTATAAGATATAAGGTAAAACGTTGTTTGAAATAGCATATGAAAAATAAGCTATAAGCTAGTAAAATAAGTTATAAGTCTATGGTGAAAAAGTTGTTACCAAACATGTCTTGTATTGTCATTTGAGCTTACAAGCTATGAACTATAAGCTATTAGTTCAAAAAATATCTTGCCAAACATAACCTAAAATGATATAGAAAAGAGTTTAAAGATAGTGCACAAACGGAATAAAATAAGATTGCACATACAATCAATAAAAATTCTCAAATTTTCCATGTCATATAAGTATTTTAAAATAAAAGTGTAATTTTGTGGGATACACGTCTCTCATTAGTTGACAATGTAAAAATATTTTACACTGTAAATGTATATTCATTCTTCTCTTAAAGTTTAAAGGTTTAACTAGAATCTAACCGAGATCAAACCGATAATACAATACTTTTATTAACTTTTAATATAATATACTTGATAAAATATAATATTGAACTAAAACCAATAATATTTATAATTTAATAATATTTGAAACTTAAAATATATATTTTTTAAAATCAACAATATCTAGATATTAATATAGAATGGTGTTAATATATTTGTTAATAAATATTTTTTTTAATATTTGTTGGAATAAGAATAAAAATAATATAATTAATTAAAGTGTGTATCCAAAATAAGTATTCTCTCTCTAGAATTATTTATATAGGAAAATATTTATTTTTTAGATTCATTAAATAATTAGTGTATGATCATACCTGATAGTGGCTTTGTACCAAAACAAGGTTTCAACCTCGCCAAGACTCTATTCCGACTCGGATCAACCTGTTAGGGGCTCTGTACCAAAACAAGTTTTCAACCTCGCCAAGGCTCTGTTTCGACTCGGATCAACCTGCTAGGGGCTCGGCACCAAAGGTTTCAAACTCGCCAAGGCTCTGTTCCGACTCGGATCAACCTGCTAGGGGCTCTGTACCAAATCAAAGGCTCTGTTCCTACTCGGAACAACCTTAAAGGATCTGTTCCTACTTGGTTGAAACCTACCAGGGGCTCTGTACCAAACATATAAGGCGTAGAACCTTAATTTGATTCTTCCCGGCGTTTCGCCACAACTCGGCTTCAAGTTTTGAGTCATTTTTTGAAAACTTGATAAAGTGTGACTTGGCAAAACCTCGAAAAAACTACTCGGGGGCTGGTCTGTCTATAAATCTAAGTCTTAGCCCGGAAAAGTTTAAGATATACCTGCCGAGATGCTAGAGTAAAGTTGGCAAAAGTGAATAAAGGATTGTGTCTTCTCAAATAAAGTCTTCATGGCTTAAAATGAGCCATTTGACTTGGGGGGCTACTATATCACACAAATTCGTTCCGTAAAGCTTACATGGTTGTTTAAAAATTTAAGTTTCCTTATTGGAAAAGCTCTCAGGCGAAGAACCATGAACGAATTCCGACAGAACCTATCAAAGGGTATTTTCGAAAGTTTTGTGCTTTGTCCACGTCAAAACCGATCTATAAGGACGGAAAGGGGAGTGATGCCATAGAATGAGCCGAGCATGTAACGAGGATGAATAAAGCATAAAAAAAGGCAGATTACTAACCGAGTATGGTCCGTTTTAACGCGGTATACAAGCCGATACAAAACTCTATACCTCGGTGATAGGTCTAGAAAGCCTCAAAAGGTGAAAAAATGGTAACCACCGTGTTCAAACAAAATTCGCACTAAGGCACAGGTTGATATTGAAAGTCCATCCTAGGGCAAAATTTTATGTTTCTATTAAATCGACCATAAGGCTTCAAGATCTAGAAACCATATGCTCGGGGGGCTTATGATCGATCATACATAAAATATACTTCCCGGGCTAGGGGTGATAAATAGAGACCGAGATGAGTCTACTAGCTGATAATCGGGTAGCACCTCGGCGAAACCCCAAGGTCGGAGCCGAGTGTTTAAGTTGGACGCGCTAGACGCATATCCGCGCCCGACCTGTGTTGGCCGAGTAGTACCAGACCGGATTAGTTTCCGTTACGTTACTTATGGGTCGGTTACAGACGTTACAAGTTATTAATAATCGGTTACGAGTATTAATTGACGGTTACGTCATCATGAACCTTAGTGATGACCATATTATATAAAGAGGCCATGTGGCCATGAGTTGGGGACATTCTCTCATTCCCTATCTTAGCTACACGTTCAAGAGAGGTCTCTTACACCATATCTAAGGGCTCCCATATGCGGGGTAAGCTAGACCCCTAGCTTGGAGGTCATGCATCCTTTGTATGAGCCTCTAAATTCCTTAAGATCAATAATATAGTTTTTCCTGCAAGAACAGTGTATTTGAACAATATATAGACCAAATGCATTATATATTCAATGAATATAAAAAGTAATTTTTAGGATTAATACCATTTTACCCCTACTATATAAGTGATTTTTGGTTTATCCCCTGATTTTTTTGTTGTAAAAATAACCTTGCTACTTGAAGATTTCATAATTTTAAACCCTACAGAATTTATTTTTGTACAATCAACCTTGCCACTTGAAGATTCTATCATTTTGTCATTTTAAACCCTCTGGAACCTAATTCTATGTAAGGTTGGTTTTACAAAAATAAAAAAATTATTGGGTTTAAAATGACAGAAATATTCAAGTGGCAAGGTTTGTTATAAAAACAAATTTTTTACAAGGTTTAAAACGACAGAATCTTCAACTGGCAAGGTCGGTTTTACAAAAAAATAATACAAGAGGTTAAACCAGAAATCACCTATATGGCAGAGAGTAAAATTATAATAACCATTTTTATAAATAGGACTAGAGACAGTATTACTATATGAATATGAACAAGCTGAATAGTTCTCGTTCTATTCAATTAAATCTCAAAATTATAGTGCAAGTCTACTGCAAAATCCATCTTTGAGTCTCTTTGTGCTACTTATGAAGGGAATCAACAAGTTAAAGAGGCTAAGGAAAACCTTTTGATTCAACAATATGATTTATTCAAAATAAAGGAAAATGATAACATTGAAACCATGTTTTCAAGGTTTCAAGTTCTTGCATCTAGTCTTCAAATGCTATACATAAGCTGCACAACAGTTAATCATGTCAAGAAGATTTCTAGAAGTCTTCCTGCCAAGTTTATAGATTGGAATAATTTGAGTCAAAATAATGGGTCACGGGTCAAAGTGGAATATAATGCTTTTGAGCCTTGTTCACCTAAACCATGGGATGCACGGGAAGGTGACCCACACGGGCTAGCAGGTTCAGTGAAACCAGAGTTAACTAGGACTTTCGGTCGAAGTTGTTTTCAACCCTCAAGTTCATCTTTCTCAATTAATTCCACGAATCGCACAACTACGTCAACCACTAGTTCAAAGGGTATTGAAATTCTGGTGTTGACTGACTCAGGATGTCGTGACATCTGATCCGACATTACAAAACAAACAAGGTAGAATTACAATTAAAATGCAGGAAATTAAAGAACACAAGTAACTGTTAACCCAGTTCGGTTCTAACCATCCTACATCTGGGGGCATACTAAGCCAGGAATGAAGTTCACTATCAGCAGTATTAATTCGGAGGGAAACCACCTTGTTTACACTCCTCACTTAATCAGACTACCCAATAACCCTTCTACCTAAGATACCACACTTAGATATGAGAACCTTCACTCACTTCTAATCACCTCGGTGATGTCTATCAGCTACTATCACACCAACAACTGCATCAACTGATTGGCTCCTAACACAATCAGCTTGGAGATAACTCACTCCAAACACAACTAAAATAATTTAAAGATGCCATATTTCAAACACAATATAAACCAGTCACTCAAGTGACACAAACCTAACTTGGAATTGCTTCACAGCTTCTTCCAAGGACACAACTAGACTCATTTCTTCACAGCTTTTGAGTGAGTAAAACAATCCTCTTGCCTATAGGCTTCGAGGTGCAAATCAGTGACCATCCCACAAGTCGGGTGGTTCACTTACATGGCTAACCCTAAAGATTACATCTTTCTAAAATCGGCTAGCTTACTAAAACTAGGTTACAACTGCTTATTTATAACCTATTATCCAACTGGATTTGGGCCTTCAAAATAATAAAACATAAGCTATAACAAACTTCTTCATAAACAACTTTTGCATAAACAAAACCGCAGATAACTTCTGCTACAATCAAGGTCTTTGTTGATCTTTCTCCTTAGCTCTTGGACCTCCACATATGCCTTCAAAGTCACGCCACATAAGATGCATAATATTCCCAGAATATTCTGCACTAATTAAAACAGAAATGTAACAACTTAACAGTTTCTGTAGCGTGATGTCCTGATGTCTGATGTCTCGACATCTCATATGACATGTTGTTCCAGATGTTTAAATTCTTCAACACAACATATTCAGGCATTCTAGATAGGATTATAAGTTGATAATTCTATTTTACAAAACATTGTTGCTGCTATTTATTTGTTTTATTAAAATTAAGCCAATACATACAACTCATGAACTTACAATCTCCCCCTTTGGCAAATTTTAGCTAAAACAAATAAATATAATGACAAGCAGTAAGTAGCAGCAACAATTTACAATTTACAATTAACAATTTAAAATTAAGAGAGTCTTCAGCAGTTTTCAGATCAAAACCCTTTTGTGTCTTGTAGTCCTTTCACACAGCTTGATTTGAAGACGAGCAACCTCTTCATCAGAGTTCTTCCAAGGGAAGATCAGATGGTCTTCCAGTTTGAGATGGTGGCCTTCCAGTTGAAGATGATGTCCCAACATCTAGTCTGACTTCTCCTCATGTTTTTGAATTTTCCCGTTAAGCTCGTCAAGGATAAATGGAAGAAAAGTCCTGGTGTACATGAGGTAGAAGATAACTTATACTCCCCCTTAATATAGAAACCAATTCTTGTCACTGGGAATGGTAAAATAAGGCCATAGGAGACACACTATCTCAGAGATAATCTGAAATTCCCCCAAAAAACTCAGAACACAAGTCACAGTTGTGTTCACAACTCAGATCACAAGTCACAAGTAGTTCAGAATTGTGACAACTTGATTTGTAACTTGGACATCTTTTTGCTCTTTGCTA
Organism: Vicia sativa; assembly: GCA_021764765.1. Taxonomy (NCBI): domain Eukaryota; kingdom Viridiplantae; phylum Streptophyta; class Magnoliopsida; order Fabales; family Fabaceae; genus Vicia; species Vicia sativa. Next base: position 236,876,948 of record CM038794.1, on the reverse strand, counting down.
CTTTTCTTTCTTCTGCTGTATTTTCTGTGTGATATAATTTCTCTTCACCTTTTTATCTAGAATTTGACAATGAAAACCTTCACAAAACCAAATCCAGGCACAGTTTTCCCAAACCTTAATGAAGCGCATAATGGAGAATGGTTGAGTGTTTGCTTGTGGTTGAAGGATAGCTGAGATCTCTTATAAATAGGGTAGCAGTTTCTTAGGAATTAATGACATATTAATGTTGTTCAAAGTGCGTTAATCTAAGCTGAAAAATTGTCACTGACTTGATGAGCACCGTCTAATCTACCCTTGAATGCTTTTAATACCAATTGACTGTTTCTATAAAGATAAAACAATCCCAATGCATGCATAAAGCACATCATTTATCGTGTCCATGCATAGACATGTTTTGTGTAATGTCCTGACATCCAGTCAGACATTGTCCACTTACTTCACTTTTTCATAACAGTGGATTCTCTATTGTGAGGCACTCTTGACTTTTGACCATATAGTGTCATAACTTCTTTCTAGGTGGTCATAAAAAAGAATATGAACCCATCAACAATCTTTAAATTTACTTCAGATTCTCAATGATATTGATGTTTCAACATCATATGCCACATTCACACAGAGTCCATCTTCCTTGGCTCTGAGATTATAATATTACTGCTTCTTTAAGATTTTTATTACATAGTAGTATAGACTCTTCTTTACATCAGCTAATGAACAATCTCCCCCTTGACATTAGCTAGTCATCAACATATTCAATAGTTGTGCCCTTTTTAATAAACATATCTAATTGCACTAGATAGGGCAGCTTGCACAATTATCAATTGCTTCTCAAATAGGTTGTTGCTCCCTAATGATACTTTTGATCCCCCTTAATATCATTAGTCCTCCCTTTAGCTTCCAAGATAAAGCTAATCATGATGTTGTTGCTCTTACTCCTCCTGAGTTACACAAAATAAGGACACTTTTGATGTTGGTCCTTATAATACTTGAAGCATTCTTCATTTGGACTTGCCACAGTTTCCAAATTAGGAATCCTTAGTTTGCTTGCTATACAAGTTTCAGATTGCCACATTATGTACCTTGCAATAGAAGTAACTTCATAGTTAATCATGTATAACTAATTTTATGTCTTCAAAAGTTAAGTTTGAGCATTATTTTCTTCTTCAATCTCTAGTGTTTTCAATAGTTGTGATGTTACATCTTCATGTAGAACATTCTCTTTTATAAATCACATACTTCATCTTTCTTGATTCAAATTACCATAAAGTTATCATAAATATCCAGCTCCCATCAAGATATTGGACAACATATGTATGTATCTTCTTAGTTGAATCAGCTCTTTAAATAATCACCAGATAACATTGCCACACATCCAATAACTTGTGAAGATAACAATGAACTTTGATATTGATGTTCAGTTCACACTATGCCATGAATTTATCACACACACACTGAACTCCCGACTGAGTATATGAATTTTGAATTCAGGATGCACATCTAATAAGTACTTAGTCTCCCGTCAGAGTACCTACTAGTTAGTCAGTTAGAATTAACTACTAACACTATATTATTCTGACTGATTACATCTTCACACTCACTTCTACTTCCAGGCAATAACATATATATTCAAAATTGATGACATTTAGACGATGTTCCAACATCTCACACGATATCATCTATCATAGAGTGGTTCTGGGGTAACATCCATATTTTTTCATTCATAATATTTGGGGGGAACATATGAAGCACTGAAACTGTCAACTTTACATCCAAACAATTTACACATCAAGGAATAATATGATCCATATCTCAATAAGCTTTTCTTCAGACTTTCACTTCTGATTTTGAGATGATGGATGCCATGGTCTGTACCTATAGAGGAGATTCCCTCAACTAGGTTTCTGGAATAGACTAACTTATGGCATAGCACAAAATATTCAGATTCTTTACTGCAATCTAACTTCCTTGATTCTTATTTACAATACCCTTCCAAGATAATATTTAGGGAAGTCAACATTTATGATCATATTTCATTGTGGTTGAGACACAGTATTCAGCTCCACAATATGTTCTATGGTCATGAATAAAACTCCACATATTTGGTTCCTTTTATCAGAAGGATGTACCAAATATAAGCTCATCTTGATATCACATAAAGGGATTGAAGGGTATACCTTTATGAGTCTCTTACTTGCATTGAGCTTGACTTCTATACTCCCATAAGCTTAGGTCAAAAATAAACTGACATCTAGAGTATAAGAGCTTGTTGATCGTGTCATGATCAACTAATAAGCAGATGTCTCCTCTTTCAAATCAGGAGCAGGTTCCAAACATATGTACTCACACTACATTTGTTTAGCACTCAAAACATTTGTTCTTCAACTGGTAACTGCATACCAGTAGTAATGTTCTAACATCCTGTAGAACATCGGTTCCATCTCCTTGGAACTCATCATCCTTGATAATTTTCAAGGTCTTCAACTTGCAGATGTATATGAGAATCATTGATCAATTGATACTCATCAATTCTATTACTAAATGTCTTTATGAGTGGACTTGAGAAAATCTCAAGTATCGTTGACACTTTTAATAGGTTGTAAGATCTGCTCAATATTCTAATGAATAAAAATAACCCTAGGATCCTTGTTTCACTTTAGGGCTTGCATCAGAGGCTATGCAGCGGAATATAGCCATACTTCAACAAAATGTACACAATGCTTACTCCATAATTCACTTGTAAGCATAACACATAAGGATTAAAAATAAATCAACCCTACAATAAGCTTTCCTCTCCACCAAGCAACATACTAGACCCAACCAATATCCTGACCAGTATGGAAACACATAAGCACAAAAGTTACCTTATCAACAACTTCACTCCCGCATGAAGGTTTTGACAATCTTTTCTCTGTGTTGATTGTAGGTTGAATAATAAAATTCAAAATCCTCACTCCCACATGAAGTATTTGAATTTAACTTTCTTGTTCCAACATCTTTATCTTCTTTCTTCAAGAAGGTACAGGTTCTTGTCAGGTTGGTCTAGTTCTCCACAAATAGGTCCATCTTCCACTTCTAGGGACCATACAATATGAACACTCCTTATTCAAATAATCCATAAATAGGTCCATCCTACACTTCTAGGGACCATACAATATGAACACTCCTTGTTCAACCAATCTTTTACCTTGTGCATAACAAGAAATTATCCCCCATGGATCTCATCCAGAAATAGACAGGATGCCTGCTCTGATACCAATTGAAATTCTGGTGTTGACAGACTCAGGATGTCGTGACATCTGATCCGATATTACAAAATAAATAAGGTACAATAATTACAATTAAAATATAGGAAACAAAATAACACAAGGAATTATTAACCCAGTTCGGTTCTAACCAACCTACATCTTAGGACATACCAAGCGAGGAATAAAGTTCACTATCAGGAGTATTAATTCGAAGGGAAACCATCTTGTTTACACTCCTCACTTAATCAGACTACCCACTGACCCTTTTACCTAAGATACCACACTTATATATGAGAACCTCCGCTCACTTCCAATCACCTCAGTAATGTCTATCAGCTACTATCACACCAGCAACTGCATCAACTGCTTGGCTCCTAACACAATCAGCTTGGAGATACCTCACTCCAAACACAACTAAAACAATTTGAAGATACCACACTTCAAACACAATGTAAACCATTCACTCAAGTGAGACAAACATAACTTGGAATTGCTTCACAATTTCTTCCAAGGACGCAACTAGACTCATTGCTTCACAGCTTCTGAGTGAGTAAAACAATCCTCTTACCTACAGGCTTCGAGGTACAAATAAGTGACCATCCCACAAGTCGGGTGGTTCACTTACATGGCTAACCCTAAAGATTACATCTTTCTAAACCGACTAGCTTACAAAAACTAGGTTACAACTGCTTATTTATAACCTATTACCCAACTGGATTTGGGCCTTCAAAATAACAACATAAGTTGTAACAAACTTTTGCAGAAACAAAATTTTGTAGAAACAAAACCGCAGATAACTTCTGCTATAATCAAGGTCCTTGCTGAACTTTCTCCTTAGCTCTTGGACCTCCACATATGCCTTCAAAGTCACGCCACATAAGATACATAATATTCCCAGAATATTCTGCACTAATTAAAATAGAACTGTAACAACTTAACAGCTTCTGTAGCGTGATGTCCTGATGTCTGATGTCTCGACATCTCATATGACATGTTGTTCCAGATGTTGAAACTCTTCAACACATCATGTTCAGGCATTCTAGATAGGATTATAAATTGAGAATCCTACTGTACAAAACATTGTTGCTGCTATTTATTTGTTTTATTAAAATTAAGCCAATCCATATAATTCAGGAACTTACAGGTAGGACCTTCGAGGATATTTGTCGCCCTTCAACACGTGGTGTGCGTCATTTTCCAAATTCAGAGGCACACGAGAGACACACGAAATGGCTTTGCTTCAGTTGCAATGAGCGATGACACCCGCTCCACTAGTGTGCTAGCAAATAACTTTGTGTAATTCTGTTAGGTGACGATGAGATAGTAAACGATGAATGGTAATTGTAGCCTTAGAAGCCATTGAAAAAGGGGTTGGATAATTCCATGACCTCTAATGCAAAGAGATGGGGGTGTTGGGCATTACTTATTCTATATCTTTGGGAACAAAGACTATGCGTTTGGAAGAGTTACTGAAAGGAGCTTCTGTGCTAGTGTTAATTGACACTTGTCCCGCCCATTACTTCATTACATCCATCATCGTGGACGTTTTAGGTATATCTATATCTCCTACAAAACCAACAAGTGCGCGGCTAGGAGATGGTAATAAGATCGTGACTTTGGGTACTTGTGAGAACATGTTTTAACTATTGGTGACTTAAATATGAAGCTTGATGCTTATGTTTTAGAATAGGGTATGTGGATATGATTCTTGGGGTTGTCTAGCTTGAAACATTGGGTATGGTTATTGTTAATTATAAGGAGATATCTATAAGGTTTAATTATCCAGGTCACCCATTGCCTTGATAGGTCAATTTAATTGTGATGCTTCGGTTCCTCTTTGTAGTTTAGTGACCAATGCGTCACATTCTTTGTCTTTTCAATGGTATTTTTGGCCTACAATTGTAGAGTTTCCCAAAGATCTACATCAACCTAGAGAAACACAGATGAACACACTTTTGAGTAAGTTTGCCATTGTTTTTAAAAAAATTCAAGGGTTACCTCTGACTAGAAAGGTTTCTCACTTTACTCCCTTATTGCACGAGTCTGACCTTGTTAGTGTGCACCCTTATAGATACCCCTATTGCTAAAAACTGAGAGTGAATCCTAAGTTAAAAATTTATTGCAGCAGGGGGTAATTAGAAATAGTGCAAGAGCTTTCTGAAGTCCATTGGTTTTGGTAAAGAAGAAAAACAATTTGTGGTAGAAGTGTGTGGATTACATAGCCTTAAGTAAGGTGACACTTCAAGGTAAGTATCTTATTCTGGTGTCGGATGAGTAATTAGATTAACTTTTTGGCATGGAGTATTTTCTAAAATCGACCTTAAATCGGGATATCACTATATTTGCATGAAGGAAGAAGATATCCATAAGACATATTTTCGTACTCACGAGGGTCGTTATGAGTATATAGTCTTGCCTTTTCAAATTTCTACATAACTAAGAATCTTGTTTGAGATAGTAAACACTAAACATTATCTTAAAGTTTTTTCGTGAAGGTGAACAAAAACCCCCAAAGTCAAACCTCATAAATTATTCTGTATTTTGTGTAATGTTTTGTGTGTTCCTAACTTCGAACTTTAGAGTGTGCAATTTTTTCAAACACTATAATGCAACAACATATTATTCATTGACAAGAGCAATGTTTTACATTTAAAAGAAGTGAAATAAAAATCCTTATGATTGACTATTTACATGAACAGAGAAATCACGAATTCCCAAAACCATATCTTACACTCGAAGCCTAATATTTGACACTTAACACAAATTGAAAAGCCACAATCACCAAATACAAGTTGAACTACTAGACAAACAATATGAAGATATCGGTCTACAAGATATGTAGTATTTCCACAGGATACTTATCAATCCAATATTCCCATGGCCCATTAGGAGAAGGCGTCACATCACAAATCTCCTCCCAAACAACATTGTTCCACTTAAAACCACTTCCAGTGCAATTTGCCAAACTCTGTTACCTTTCTTTACCCTCCATTTAGATTCAATATACGCCAACTCATACCGAATAAAGCTCGACAAAGTGTTCCCAAATCGATGAAGCACCATCCTAGAAGGCTTCACATGTACAAGAAGTAATTCAAGAATCTTCTCCAATTCATCAATCACAACCCTTCCACCAGCATGTATATATAAATGATCGAACACATGTTTGAAATATGGTATATATAAGGCTTCATGTCGCTATTAGAAAACTTTCTAAAAACCAATGTAGCAAATAACATAAGCACATATCTATAAAAAAAAGAATTAGGTATAAGCATTGATATTTTGTTCCCAAAGTACCAATTTTGAGTAATATTTTCAGTGCTAACAACAACACCATAAGTATCATTCTTTTGAACCATTAACAAATCTCTTGCCAAATCAATAGCTATAACACCAGCTTTGGAACGAAGCTTTGAGGTGATCGGCGGGATGAAAACAAGAGAAATCGATGAGGAAGACAACATGTGGACATGGATAATAAAAGCGGTGAAAGTAGATGATGATGGTGGAACTGGAACCATTCAATCTAGAAAAAAACTTTCAATCTTATAAACGTTTTTTTCTGTGTACATATTCACGTTTTAAACCTGGAAGGAATATCTATGGAAGTAAATTGATAATTTTTTAGTTTGAAAAACATACAATTATTAAAACTGTAAGGTATTTTATTTTATTAATTGTTGATGGTGATTAAATTTAGGGTTAAATATATTTTTGACCCTCATAAATACAGTCAATTTCATTTTTAATCCCTCTAAAAATTTACTTTAAAGAATGGCTCCTCCAAAAATTTCCATCCACACAATTAGTTTTTAACGTTAAATGGCGCTAACGGAGTATGACATGGCATTCCACGTGGATTTAAATTTAAATTTTCTTTTACATAATTGATTGACAACGTGGAAAATATGAAATACAATTACCCAACAACATGAAACCTGAGTATTTTTCCCCAACCCTAGTAATTTTCCTTCATATTCATTTGTGCCATCCCTAGATTTGCTTCACTTTTCTTTGCTTTTCCCTAACCATAATTCTTTGAAGACAAAGTCAAGCAAAGGTGTTTCAATGTCTTCTTCTTCTATAAAATGGCGAGTTAGAAAGTTATGTTGGTGTTAGATTTGTCTGATTTGTATCAATGCAAAAAGGGACCTAATAAAGGAAGTTTGTTTTGGAGATGTCCCTTTTGGAGGAGTGATGATATGTGTGATTTGTTCATATGGGATATGAAGCAAACTCTGGAAATGAAGATGGAAGCATGATGAACTCAGAGCTGGAAATTATAGCCTGTATGGGCTATATGAAATAATTGTATGAAGATTCAAAGAAGAAGAACAAGAATTTGGAGAACAAACTAAAAGCAAGGAAATTTTTATGGAAATTTGAAAATGTTGAGTTCTGAAATGTCTTTTATGGTTAATTTTTATTTAGTTTGAAATGTAATTGTTGAATATTTGAGAGTATGATTTACTATCTTGTTATGAAATGTGACGAATATTTGGGAGTTTGAGAGTTTGTATTGAGCTGTAATGGCTTGTGTTGAGAATCCAATTTATTGTATTTTGAAATTTATTTTGGTTTTGGTAATGAAAGATGTTGAATTAGTTTGGCTTTATTTGCATTTTACATTCCATAATTTGCAAGAATAGTTGGCATAAACATATTACCAATTTGCAAACCACATAAATTAATTGTCAGAGACAATTGGCTTAACCTGAAACTTATTAAATTGTAATGAAAATTGTTGACAGTCCAATTTAATATGTTTTGAATTGTAGTTTGGTTTTGTTAATAAAAGGTGTTAAACTACTCATAACAATTGACAATATGAATTACTCACGACAATTAGCAATATGGCAGTTAGGCAATATGAATTTGCATAATTTGCAATACAAGCATAATGTTCATTGTGTTCATAACTTGACAATACATAATGTTCACATTTTCACAATTGGCAAACCATAATCCATAATTTGCAGGCAGACTCATGACACTTGACTATATTAATTAATCACAATAATTAGCAATATGACATTTAGTAATATAGTTATCATAATACATATTTCATAATTGAAATTCATCACAATACATAGCAAAGAGTAAGATTGATGTTTCAAATAACATGTTTCATAATAGAAATTCATTACAGTAAATAAGTTTGACATTCCAAACAAAAAGTACCTTAGTTTGATATTACATAAGATTTATGTTCCAAACAAAATAGTACATGAGTTACAAAAAAACTACATACTTCTTAATATAAGTTCATTGAGTCAAGCCCTTCTGAATGTCATCCCAATTATTCTTTCCATTTCCCTTAGCACTTCCACAAATTATGTCTTCTTCTTCTTTAGCAATCATAAGTGAATCCTCTACATGTTTCTCAGGTTCCACAATGTTCAGCGTCTTCTTCTTCTTCTTCTTCTTCTTCTTCTTGAAGTTAGCATATAAATGTCTTAGACAAAAACTTTGCTCAAATTCATGATATTCTTCCTTAAAAACTTGCACAAGTTCATGTAAACATAATAACACAAAACTTTAGTAAACTAAAATGACAAATAATTATAATAACTTCCAATGAACCATTACACAAACTTGTAAGAACAAGATTTGGTTTTGTATCTGGCATTGAGTTTTCATGATAACATTACATTAGTGATTAGATAACAATTTAATGTCCTAGTCGTTTGCTTAGTGTGTATATTTTTCTAATAGGTTTTGACTATGAAGAATTGACGTGTGACATCACCAGATTCTGGATATAACACACATAAGGATACAAGTTTGTGTTTCATAGCTTAGAATGTTTCTAAAACAAAGGTTCTGATAGAACATTAGTTTTAAAGCTTAAGACTGTGACTCTGAAATTATATCTTCTTATATGTTCTCAAGCTCTGAAGATTTCAAGTTCTCTTGCCCGTGTTATGAAGATTCTAAAGATAATGTTTTGTTGAACGAGTTCTGAAGACCAAGGCTTTCAAGATTCTGAAGACGAGGTTATGTTGAATGAGTTCTAAAGTTTATGAAGATTAATGAGTCGAAGACTCTGAAGACAAGGTTCTATTTAACAAAGTTCTAAAGACTATAAAGACGAAGGTTCTAAATATTGGTCTTGATCCTTCTAAACATGCTTCAACTCATACATACTCTGAAGCCTCTAAAGATTAGAAGAGAATATCAAACGTCTCACGTGAAGAGATAGTACAACGTCACATCCTTCCACTACATTGGTTTCATGGCGCAAGGATTGTACCTTTGGTACTATGTTATTTACCACTCACATTGACTGTTGCAAAGTGACAATTAGATATTTGGTATTCTTATTCTACCCTCTAACGAATTTCTTTTCAGCTATAAAAGGAAGACTTGGAAGAATTGGAATTGTTGAACAACTTTGCAGAAACTCACGCTTATTTAGATTGATGCCAAGATAAATCTATAAGTTTTGTAAAGCAATGGAATTTTGTTCATTAACATTTTAGCAAGGAACAATTGTTTGCTAACTTGCTTAACACTTTTGTGTTATTATTTGTTCTTCATTTCTTGTGTAATATGCTTTTGAGAAGCAATCTTGTAAACACAAAAACTTGTATTCAAGAGTGATTTTATTGTTCCTTAAGTGACTAAGTGTTAGTATGTATATTCAAGAAGTCATTGGCAGTTTGTCTTTGAGGCTTTGTTCCTTGAGTGACTAAGTGTAATTTTGTATACTCAAGAAGTCATTGACAGTTTGTCTTTCAGGTTTTGTTCCTTGAGAGACTATGGATTTAGTCAGAATTCTCAAGAAGACATTGATAATTTGTCTTTGTGGATTTTAATCAGTTTAGTTATAGTGGATTAATTCCTTGATTGAGAAAGGCTAATCACCTTGGTTAATTTCATTTAGTGAGTAAACATATTAACAATTTCATGGTTACTTTCATCCATTTGTTGTCTCATAATTGCAACAGTACTGTGGATGAAAGTGGGCATGAGTTTATGGGAAAACCCCAATCCAGTCAAACGAATAAATTGAGTTCCCAATGGACCTGATGCCTGATATAGGGAAAACGTCGACGTGGAGTTTCCACCAAATGATGAACTGCTACTATGTATTCATTCCATCATTGTTGTTGGCATCTATATTCGCGTTCAACATCCTGCATCTCTCTCACAAAACTAGTCACATACTGCCCAAAAGTTGTGACCATCGTTGGTCGTGTAGTTATTGGCTGAGTCATGGTGACTACGTTCGAGGAAGTTGAAGACACAACCAATAAACTTGAACCTACACTCACTGCCGCACTACTATTTCCTTTTGGGGATGGTTCCCCATTCGGATTCAGATCTATAGGATTAGGCAGTTTTCTCCCACTTCTCAATTTCATGCACGAAATGAGAAAAACTCAAATACAATGGGTCCCATCAGGTGTGCCAATTTGTTTCTCTGTGAAACTACCACTAGCCTCTTATTAAAGGTTACTTGCGGGATCGGATACGATAGTCCCAGACTCTTGGTGTTTCGAGTGTGGTTTTGGGTTGAAATGAGGTTTTGTGTGCAAAAGATTGCAAAGTAAACCAAAATAAACAAAAGTAATTTGTAAAAGAAAGCTGCAAATTGCTTTAAGATTTAAATATGGAAGGATTAATACATTGTTAAGCTTGAAACTCGTTTCTCTCTTACATGCAGGTACGTTGAGTGTTTTGCTGTTAAATGTGAAAGAATGCAACCCCTTAAATGAATACAAACATTTGCTTAAATAGAAAACCCTAACTATATAACCGTCCACGGTTACTAGCCCATGTTGGGCTTTATGGTAAAACTGCTCTAGAACTGCTCCCACGTCTTTGCTGGCTTTTCACGTTGATAACCATTCTCGTTATTGCTTATTATTTTCCTTCGACGTCCATACCCCGTCGACATCTTCTTGTCGACTAGAATTTTGTCACACGTGGATGACGTGGCTTCAAATTAGTTGACCCTGATTTTCCTCTTTTCTATGCAGAACACATGTTCCTTTAGCTGAAGCCTCCTTACATTTTGAAGGATATTTCCCTAGTCGAAAATTTCTTGTAAACAAATTGCCCCCCCTAAAATGCCATGTTCGACATAACTTTATCGGAGGTAGAACTTTGTTGTTTTCTCTTCCACATTTTCGACTGCACGTTTCCTTAGGAGGACGTCATAAGTAATTATGATAACTTTCTACGCAACATTTACCCATGTAACTTCAATCGTTTTTAATGATCACCCTTAGGTTTTAGGGCGTGCGTTTTCACACTCCACCAAATTTTCATCTTCTCATCGTCATATCAACGCCACATGTCGGTGATTGACAGGTTCTACTTTTATTTAAGTACCCCTTTTTAGATTTCAACTATTTCTTGTTTCGTTTTCATCGTCTTCTAGCTCACAGAAACCCTTTTGTTTCATTCATTCTTGTATTTTATTTAACTACTCAAACAAATATTTATAATGGCAGCTACTAGTTCTACTTCTATTTCCATTGATACCAACCCCATGACTTTTGTGCTTACCAGAGATGCCACCTTACCAGTTGTTCCAGCATCAACATCTACTGATGCTCACACTGAAGCAATTCATACGTTCTTTTGCCAGTTTGTAACCTCGCCTTTTTCACTTTCTTAGCGCCTCCAAACGATTTATTGAGAAACTCCCAAGATTCTTTTGCAGATTCCACATCATTAGCCTTTTCAAAATTGTCGGGGCTGACACATTGGTGAATTATAAGGAGAGCTTTATTATTCTGCTTCTTCTTTTTTTGAAGCGTCTTCTTCAAGTGGTTCTAATCCATATTTCACAAGTTCCAAAAGAGCTTGAAAACATAATATAACATTCGTCTGTTTTCATTAATTCTCATAGTTATCTCCTTTAAGAATTGGGCGATTCGATGGAAAATTTCCATGTGTATAATTGTAACACCCCAATCTAACCAACGTTATTTAAATTCAGAGTGCTAAAATTTTAAACTTAAACTTGAGGCATTACACTTTTTCAACTTGAAAACAACATTGAAACAATTTACTTCTTGGCGGATACGTAACACATAAGAATAAGAACAATTTCACCATAATTAAACTTTAACAATTCAAGTTTAAATTTTACACCGCACCGGAAATCTCAACATGATTAATTCAAAACGACGTAGCATCTTTGAAAACAATGAAAAATCATAAGTATTAATCCAAACCACAACTGAGTTCAACGGAGTCAAATGTATAAACATAAATAAAACAAAGCGTTTGTTTCACCCCGAGTGCTACATATCAGAGCGACGACGCCAAAAGCTACTAATCCTCCTACTCCTCATTACCTGCACGTTACCAATATAAAGGTAACGACCAACAAAATAGAAAGGGTGAGATATCGAATAATATAAGCGAAAGTACGATAATTCATATGCTAGGTAAAGAAACATACAATAATTTCTACTGTAATCAACAACATGCGATATCCACAAAACAACATAAAATCAACAACAACTGAAAATGCGACTCAGATCCGACTCGACAAATGTAGATGCATATGGATCCATTTGGAGTAAAACTCCCAACTTAAAATGTGCCAGGTTATCGAGGCATTCAACAAGGCATAAGCCTTCAACTTACAACGTGGTGCCAATCCAGGCCAACTTGAAAATGCACATGCTATGTATATGTAATTCCAACAACGACTTACATATACATTTCAGACACTTTTCGTTTAGAGCCCGACTCCAAATTCTTGACGAATTTGATAGTTTTGGATTAATTACGAAAATTATTCGGATAATCATAATTTGGGCTTGATTTTGGGTCCAAGACTATAAATACTTTCTTGGCCTTCACAAGAAAGGGGGATTCATTTTTTTACCACCAATTACTCTCTAATTCTCTCAATAATCCCAAAGTAAAAAAAACTAAAACTTCAACTTTTCGTCCAAGCAACCTTCGCGAACCGCCACCAGACCTCCGTCCAACACCGGTTTCAGCCGCAGACCGCGCTAAGCGCGCCCTGCGATTTCTGGTTTTTCTTCTTCTTTCTTCATCGCAGTCTCCCTCCATTCAATCCGGATCTTCTCTTCTTTCTTCTGTTCGAATTGGTTATGGAAGGAGCGTTTTCATCTTGATCTCTCTCCAATTCCAAGATCCAAGATTTTCTCCTTCATCCTCTTCCAGTCTCTATTGAAGATCTCAAGTTTTCTTGGAGAATTCGAAGTTGATTCCACAAATTATCATCAATTCGCTACGGATTTGGTATTTTCTTTGAAGAGCACAAGGAATTCCTCTTCAATTTGGCTCCAACTTCAAGTTCAAGTAAGTGTTAGGTTCAAATAAACACTTATTTTAAGCTGTTTTTTATTTTCAGCTTTTCTTGAAAATTGAATAATGAAATCGCATGCAAATTCAATGTAGATTCTGAATCTTCAACTTCTACTTTTGAATTCTTTGATTTGAATTGGATTTCGCCACCTTATTTGTGTCGGAGTGAAGGTTTTTGTACATAGCATGCGTGCAGGCTTAGTATTAGTATCTTCCTTTGCATTTTTGCCACGAATTCATGCATATTTTGCATCGTTTAAGCACATGCTCAAGCATTGGAAGTCATTTCTTATGATCGAGTTGCATTTACGCACAATGAATTAGAGCATAACTTGCATTTGTAGTGTGTCGACATGTAGCTTCCGAAGCATCTTGATCACTAGGCATATTGTACATTGTATATAGTTCATGCATGTGCATTCCAAGTGTTTGTGTTAATGTGTAACTAGGTCTTGACATGACTTTTTCTTACCTCTTAGGAACATTCCACGCTTGTATTAGTATGTCACGGGTAGAACATTGAGTTGCCACCATAATTTGCATCCCAAACATGCTCATGCACCGGTTTGCGCTACATGCATTACAGTGTTTGATTGCTTGCATCCTCTACACGTTTGCATTTGGTATAATGCATAGGCCTAGAAATCTCCATGTCGCATTGTATTCTTACCATGATCATGCACAATCATACATGTAGGAATGCTAGGAATCTTTGATCGCAGGACTTTATCGTCTATGAATCGGGAGACCGCAAGTGCACAGTCCTATCGCGTAGTTTTAAAAAGATATCGAACCCACAGAGACTATAAATCGATCTATTGTTATCCTAAGTTACGGTATACAGCTAAGGCGAATAAGTCTTTTAGATTTTGGTTTAAGGAGAAATAGAAATATAAATAAAACGGATATCGGTACGTAACGTAGTGAACCTAAGCAGATTAAATCGAACCTAAGCATATAAAGATTGTTAACTTAATTTATCTGTAGAATTAATCAGTTTAAAAACCCTCAACTCACACTTTCGTGGTCTTATCTCGGATTACACGTCTAAAGCCCTATACCTGCTTTCGCTAGCCTATAAGTGTTTAGAACATACTTTTTGGAAACTTAATTCATTCTAATTTGTTTTAAAGCGCTTTCACTGTATTTAAATCAAATGCCTAACTTTAGCTATCCGGTTAAAACCTCACACTTTCGTGGTCTCGATCCTAACCTATTCTACTTAACTTACTTTCGTAACGAAAAGATGAATTTTAATTATAAAAAGCCATAATCAGAAATTATGTTAATTAATATCTTAGCTTAGAAACAATTTAATTCCTACTTTTACTACTATTGCTTACCGATACCTAAACGGTTTAGCTGGACATATTTATTAATTCGGATTTGCCTAAATAATAAGGTTCAATATATTTAAACATTCCCATAATTAAATAAATAAATACCAAGCAACAATACTTAAATAAAATAAAACAATTATATTAAGAACCTGGAAATAATAATACTTGAATAATCTTGTTCTTCGAAATAAACGAGCATTCCACCACAGGTCGGTTGGATCTGCTCGGAGACTTCTTGAATCGGTAAAATGTAACAAGGAAATAAAAAGCACTAGATCTAACGTAAGGTTAGATCAGTGAAAATTACACAACAATTTCCGATGTAGAAATTGTTGTGAAAAAATTATAAAAGCTTAAACTAAAAATAAAATATAAGAAAAGAAACTGGAATAGGAAAAATAAAATAACAGTAAGAAACTGAAAAGAAAAGAAAATACGAAATACAAAGTAACGGTTGTTCGGGAAGAAAATCTCCGACCCTTGCACTGAATGCTTGAAGCTGTATTTATAGGCTTCATTTGTAACTTCCCTTTTCCAATTTCATACGAAGAGTTAGTGGAGATCATGTGCATAACTGCCAGAAAGTGGGAGAACATGGGACAGAAGAAGGAAGTGTGAGACGTGGGTTGAACGTGGCATGAGTGGGTGGTTGAGAAGTTTCTCTGCTGAAGCTTTTCCACGTTCTGCACTTGTTCTGTAACTGATATTAGGCGCATTACGGTCGTCACAAGTGCGTTACGAGCAGGTTTCATGTTTTCCCGTGTTACGGTCGTGGCCATGGTGTTACGGTCGTCACGCGCTTCATGGATGTCTTACGGTCGTGGCAGATGGCTGACGACCGTCACAGCTAGTGGACTGAACTTCTGCTGGGCTTTTCTCTTCTGGGCTTAGTCTTATAATTATTTATTTCTTCTTAACTCCTCCTTTTTGCTATATCACCCCTTTTGCTTCATTTCTTTATCTTTTTAATCCGATTTTCCCTCGATTTTATTCCTTTGCTCAATTAATCTTTATTTAATGCAAATTCCTGAAACGAAAGAAATACCAACATAATACAGAAATAAAATAGAATAATTAAATAAAAATAGTAATATTATCTATGAAAATTACGTCAAATATGTTATATAAATTCGTGTTATCAAACTCCCCTATACTTAAACCTTTGCTTGTCCTCAAGCAAAAATTAGAAATTAAAAATCAAGCAAGGATAAGTCAAACGCAAATATAAAACACAATTCAATTCGTATTTGGTTGCTATTCACTTCTTTGTTGGATAACTCAAGTTTAGACTTCGACATTAAAATTACCGTAATAACACTAGATAACCTTATTTATGTAGACCAAATTAAGTCATGAATTATAACTCGACCTAACACTTTCGTTTTGTTTCACCCGTTTTCATTCTGGTGCAATCACATTAAGCCCTTTACCTTACGCGCACATAGTGGAGTAACCGGTTAGTGACTTTGATCTTTATAATCTAGCTAGGAGTTCTGGTACTTATATTTGGTACTCCTTTATCCGATTACAAATTGCGGGGGATCGGACCGTTGTCCGCCCTACCAAGTTCAGCACCAGAAACCACTGAACCAATTCATAATGGATGTTTGCATAAATATTTTATAGTTTCCGCAACTGTTGGATTAAATGATCTGGTAAGGACCATCTAACTTAATAAGTGCGTCTTCTAATAAAAATTTCTCTTAAAAATCTTGATCAAACACTTATATTCATCGATTCTCCACGTAGTTTGTCGTTTAAGGCGGTGCCGACTGCTTAATAAACTACTCGTGATTACTTTAAAACTAAGTCTTAAGGTGTTGGTATAATAAGTACTTAAACTAATCTAACGCGTTGGGGTTTTTGAAGTGTTATGACGATAATAATTTTGTTTTGGTCGCGCTCGAGTTCTTATTTATAAAAATAAGCAACCTTAATACTAGTTGAATATGTTAATATAACGTTTGAATTTTTTCGTTATGGCTCAAGAAAATGGAGGAATTCGGATAAGCACGAGAATTAAACATAAAAGAGTAAAATTACATAAACATGTATTTTATTAAATGGAATTTTTGCAATACATGGAAAAAAAGGAAACTAAAGAGAAATATTAAAATAGAGCAAAGAAAATAAAAATGAACAAAGAAATGTTCTGACTCCCCTAAACTTAAAATAAGCATTGTCCTCAATGCGATAGAACTAGGAGAAATCAGAAAGGAGTAGGGTGATCAATCGTCGCTTGAAAAATTTTGTTCTCTTGCTCCTCTTCCTCTAGTACGAGGTTGTCGGGTTTCACTTGACTATGAGTGTTTCGTGGGGCCGTGATAAGGGTAGGAGTAGAAAATGAAATGGATGAGAGAAAGTATATGAGGAGTAAATGGAAGGGATGTGAAATGAGAAGAAATGTGGAAGAATATTTATAGTGGTGTGAGGATGGAAGAATAAATAAATTATAATGAATTATAATTTGGGAAATGAAAAGAGAATTTGAATGGGAATTATGGTGGGAAATGAAAAGAAGGAAACCGACGAAACATAAATCGGTCAAGGAAACAGAAGACGAAACGCGTGAGGCATGGGGACGATCGTTTTGGGCAGCGAAATATGCATTTAGGCAGAATCAAAATCTTGGCATGTGAAGAATTTGCAGGGAATAGTAATTGCATGCCTTTCTAGTAATACATGTGACTTGGGGTATGAGATAGGGAGCAAATTTTCAGATCACATGCATACATAATAGATACTTGTATATATATATATATATAATAGATAATTCAAACTTTTAATTAGTAGGATATATATATATAATACTAGTATATAATGCCTTATAATACTATAAATATTGGGAAATATTAGTTCGGTATATTAATACGAGACGGGAAATACGATAATTAAAAATAATACTCAATTATAATTATAAATATTAACGTGAAATTTTTATTGAGTTTAATTATCGGTATTACGAGGAAATAGTTCAAGCGCATCAGAAGAAAGGGTGCAATAGATAACCGACTAAAAATTTAAAATTTAACATAAAATAGAAAAATTGAAAATACGAAAAAGAAAAATTAAAATTTGAATGACTACTCGTTGATTTTCCATCGCCACTTATCAAGCCATCTCACATATCCCTCACCTTTTCTTTTCTTACGTTTGTAGGGCGATTTATTCTTTCAAAATTTTGGTAGTGGTTCTGGATTTATCCTAAGTATAAGTTTTTCAATTTTGGGCTTAGTGATTTCATCCATCGCCTCATAAGTTAACCTTACCCTATTGACAATAATTATATCCTTAACTTTATGGTCCTCTAATTTTCGCTTTTTAGGCAAGACTTCAAATAGTGGTGAATTAATGTGGATATTGTTTAATACCGCAACATACGTTTTAAATTGGGAGTCTACCGGAGTTTCCATAAAAAATTTCGGGACAGAAATCAGTGGGGTGTAGTGATTTGGGATAACAATATGCGCTTCCTTCTCTACCTCTTTTACAACCTCCTTTTCGAACAGCGTTGGTGAATCTGTCTCAATCTCCACTATTTTCTCGTCAGAACTTTCCTCGGTCGCAATATCACTCTCTTCAAACTCATCATCACTTTCTAGGTTTTCAAATAACTTTTCTATAATGGTTGTTTCAACATCCATATCTTCCTCGGGTAAAGGTCCTAGAAGGTTTTGTTCGAGTTGGGAGATTTGAGTTTCTAAACCAACGTTGTGAGACGCGAGGGATTCAACCATAATGGCTAGTTGGCTAAGGGTTTCATTATTTTGAAGGCTTTGTTTTCTTAATTCTTCATTTTGGATAGTTTGTGTTTCTACAAAATGCTCAATCATAGACTCTAACCTAGAGTTAGTTATCATCTCATATGAATCCTCTATTGGTGTTTCGAAGTTAAAATCTTGCGATTCTTCAGAGTCTTGGAAGTAAGTTAAAGTTTCTTTTTGCGTTTCCCCGAAGCGTTCTATCATCCTAGATGTTTCATTAAAATTTTCCATCAATATTTCGATATCAGATTTATATGGTTCTGGTGATTCTTCAAAATATTGGGTTTGATGATTGTAGAGAAAATTAGGTTGAGGAAAATTTTGGTTGAAATTATAAGTTTCTTGTGGTTCCTCAAAATATGGGGATTGGTAGTTTTGGAGATAGTTTGGGTAAGAGTAGGTTTGTGAAGCATTGAAGTTTTCCATCAGT
This sequence comes from Vicia sativa, assembly GCA_021764765.1. Taxonomy (NCBI): domain Eukaryota; kingdom Viridiplantae; phylum Streptophyta; class Magnoliopsida; order Fabales; family Fabaceae; genus Vicia; species Vicia sativa. The sequence goes on along the minus strand of CM038794.1, from coordinate 236,857,867 downwards.
ATTTCAAGGTTGGATCTATGGGATTCTTGTGGTTCCTCAAAATACTGATAATGGGCGTAGGAAAAATTTGGGCTATACATAATAATTAAAATAAAAATGCCTTAGTCTATACGGTGTAACACCAGAGTTACAATATCGACTTAAATAGTCCCCGGCAACGGCGCCAAAAACTTGATCGCAGGACTTTATCGTCTATGAATCGGGAGACCGCAAGTGCACAGTCCTATCGCGTAGTTTTAAAAAGATATCGAACCCACAGAGACTATAAATCGATCTATTGTTATCCTAAGTTACGGTATACAGCTAAGGCGAATAATTCTTTTAGATTTTGGTTTAAGGAAAAATAGAAATATAAATAAAACGGATATCGGTACGTAACGTAGTGAACCTAAGCGGATTAAATCGAACCTAAGCGTATAAAGATGGTTAACTTAATTTATCTGTAGAATTAATCAGTTTAAAAACCCTCAACTCACACTTTCGTGGTCTTATCTCGGATTACACGTCTAAAGCCCTATACCTGCTTTCGCTAGCCTATAAGTGTTTAGAACATACTTTTTGGAAACTTGATTAATTCTAATTTGTTTTAAAGCGCTTTCACTGTATTTAAATCAAATGCCTAACTTTAGCTATCCGGTTAAAACCTCACACTTTCGTGGTCTCGATCCTAACCTATTCTACTTAACTTACTTTCGTAACGAAAAGATGAATTTTAATTATAAAAAGCCATAACCAGAAATTATGTTAATTAATATCTTAGCTTAGAAACAATTTAATTCCTACTTTTACTACTATTACTTACCGATACCTAAACGGTTTAACCGGACATATTTATTAATTCGGATTTGCCTAAATAATAAGGTTCAATATATTTAAACATTCCCATAATTAAATAAATAAATACCAAGCAACAATACTTAAATAAAATAAAACAATTATATTAAGAACCTGGAAATAATAATACTTGAATAATCTTGTTCTTCGAAATAAACGAGCATTCCACCACAGGTCGGTTGGATCTGCTCGGAGACTTCTTGAATCGGTAAAATGTAACAAGGAAATAAAAAGCACTAGATCTAACGTAAGGTTAGATCAGTGAAAATTACACAACAATTTCCGATGTAGAAATTGTTGTGAAAAAATTATAAAAGCTTAAACTAAAAATAAAATATAAGAAAAGAAACTGGAATAGGAAAAATAAAATAACAGTAAGAAACTGAAAAGAAAATAAAATATGAAATACAAAGTAACGGTTGTTCGGGAAGAAAATCTCCGACCCTTGCACCGAATGCTTGAAGCTGTATTTATAGGCTTCATTTGTAACTTCCCTTTTCCAATTTCATACGAAGAGTTAGTGGAGATCATGTGCATAGCCGAAAGTGGGAGAACATGGGACAGAAGAAGGAAGTGTGAGACGTGGGTTGAACGTGGCATGAGTGGGTGGTTGAGAAGTTTCTCTGCTGAAGCTTTTCCACGTTCTGCACTTGTTCTGTAACTGATATTAGGTGCATTACGGTCGTCACAAGTGCGTTACGAGCAGGTTTCATGTTTTCCCGTGTTACGGTCGTGGCCATGGTGTTACGGTCGTCACGCTTCATGGATGTCTTACGGTCGTGGCGGATGGTCGACCGTCACGCAGTGGACCTGAACTTCTGGGCTTTTCTCTTCTGGGCTTAGTCTTATTATTATTTATTTCTTCTTAACTCCTCCTTTTTGCTATATCACCCCTTTTGCTTCATTTCTTTATCTTTTTAATCCGATTTTCCCTCGATTTTATTCCTTTGCTCAATTAATCTTTATTTAATGCAAATTCCTGAAACGAAAGAAATACCAACATAATACGGAAATAAAATAGAATAATTAAATAAAAATAGTAATATTGTCTATGAAAATTACGTCAAATATGTTATATAAATTCGTGTTATCAATCTTCATGTGCATCCTATATATATTCACACATGCATGAACATTAGAATTATTTGAATCATTGTTTGCACACCATACATGTTCATGCATTCATGAATATTGAAGTTACTAGGATTATCATTTGCATTCCACACATGTTCATATACTCATAAACATTGGAATCATTGTTCGCATCCTATGCATGTTCATGCATTCATGAATATTAGTGTTATTTGCATTGTCATGCATCCATTGTATGTTCATGCATTCATTGAACATGGAAGCTACTAGCATTTTTGTTTGCATTTCACATATGCTCATGCATTCATGAATATTAGTGTTATTTGCATTGTCATGCATCTATTGTATATTCATGCATTCATTGATCATTGAGGCTACTAGCATTTTTGTTTGCATTTCATATATGCCCAAGTATGCATAAGTGATGGAGTTGTTTGCATTAGGGATTTGCATCCTACGCATGTTCATGCCTTTACGAGCATTAAATCCATTCGTATCATTGAATTTATACACGTGATTCATGCATTCATGAGCATTGGAATGATTGGCATCCTCATTCGCATTTCCGACATGTTCATGCATTCATGAACATTGGAATCGCTTGCATATTTACTTGCATTCCGTATGAGTTCGTCATCGACATCGTTTGCATTTCCATGCATGTCCACGCATAACATTGCATATGTGAGCATTGAAATAATTGCCTAATAATACGGATTGAATGAAAGCATCAGGAACAGGCGATCCGGACCAAAACTGCATTTTTCTGCAGGTTGCAGACCGCGCTTAGCGCCACCAGGAGCACGCTAAGTGCCAGACTCTCTGACTTTTGTTTCGCAGGTTGCACTTAGAGCGGTCTGGGGCATGCTAAGTGCGCTGGCTTCTGTTAGGGTCGCGTTTAGCACGACATAGCGGGCTTAGCGCGACCTGTGTTGTTGCATTTTTATGCTTTTTCTCGATTCTAACCCCGAACAGTGGACACTCTAGCCTTGTCTAGCTGCTTTTTGGACTTTATTTCATGCAGGGGTTTGTATTGTGTATACCTATGGCACATTTCTCCGATCTTGGTGCGTCATGCACATCTTTCGTTTGTTTGCTTTCGGGACCTAACTCCCTTATGCAGGTTTATGGGATATACGTCGAATGTGTAATCGACACACATTCTTGACAGTGCACCTCATTGCACGTCCATTTTTTTTTATCTGGATAACTCCTCGCAGGTTTATTGGATCCACGTCGAATGTGTAATCGACACACATTCTTGACCGTGCATCTCATTACACATCCATTATCTACTTTGTCTAGAATTTCTATCTTGTACAGGTGTACGTGATTCAGATGTGTATGACACACATTCTGGTTATGCTACCTATATCTCTGCTTGTTTCTCACCGGGTTTCTTTGTTGCATGGCTGCAGTACTTGAAGTTTTCCGGAGTATTCCTTAGCTTGCATTGCTCTTCGGATTCTATATCCGTTTGGTAGTCTCTATACTGTTTATCGCATTCTCTTACAGCTTTCCTAGATATCATGAGAAGTACGGTTTTACCGCTTTCCTTTCCATGAGAAGTAGGAATATAGATGTATGAAGGGGCTTCCGTAGTTGGAGCATGTTCAAGAACCCCTCTGGTTTATTTAAAGACCCGTTTAGGGCGCTTCTGTTTGTTAATTGTGTTTGGTTTGTTTTAAATCCTCCATCTGCATAGGGAGGTAATTCTCAGTAAGTGTTTATATTTGTGGTTGCATAGGTCGAGAGTGGTTAGGACACCCAACGTGGCACCACCAAGCAAAGTCTCGCTTTTTATATTTCCTGTTATCGAGTCATGATGATATGATGGGCAAGCGGAAAGGGTTCGCAATCGACCCCCGCACAGTTCTAGTATGTGTCAGCTTAGCACACGCGAATCGTGTTGCTTCCTTTATCGAGTCAATAATAATAAAGTGGCAAGAGTTCCCTATTCTGACTCTCCACGCTTTCCTGGGGTTCGCATTTATTGCAGATCTCGCATCATTTGCTCTTCACACTTGACAATTCATGTGATGCGGTGATACTATTCACAGGAATCGAATGTGTCGGCTCCTGGTTGACTCAGGTATGCTCGTTACTGTTTGAGGCTATGGGACTTCCTCCTTTTCATGCGCTTGTGTACCATTTGGTTGTTTGCATTGCATTGTTTGTGTGCTTTTGCCAAATCACTTGTTTGCTTCATCCCTTTTGGTCGTCTTCGATTCTACATTAGGTAGTGATTCAAGATGGACATAGACTTAGGTTTTAAACCTTTTTCATCCCTTTTTGTCATCATTGACTCTACTTTAGTTAGTGATTCGAGATAGACATAAATTTAGATTGTAAACCTTTGCCATGTTCCCTTAGGATTATATTGAATCTACCTTAGGTAGCGATTCGAGTTAGACCTTAGGTTATAATCCATGCATGATAACATTAGGGATAGAGTTAGATAGCTTCCCTTGATTTTTTTTCTAGTTTCTTTTGCATACTTGCAAGTAATAAAAGTAAAACTTATTTTCTTTTTCTTTTGCAAATCAAAACATTTAATAATGGTTCAAACTCCTTTTTCAAGGTAAAAGCAACCAACCAATGCAAACCTTTTTGCCTACGGGTTTTCTTTTTGTGTTTAAAATTCTTTTGTATAAGTAAAAAACACATAACCCACCAAAACATGTGAGCCAAACTACAGCGCTCTGACTTTCCCATTACACGCGGGAATATGTAGGCATCTTGTCACGGGGCTCGATCGAGCAAACTTTGTATATACTTCCTTTTTTCCCCGTGGTTTTCTTATTTTCGCTTTCTTTTTGTATTGCATGATAGCGATTAAGAGCAGATGAACGTAACACACCTCTTAGATAGAAAGTAGAAGTGGATACCGTAGAGTACTACGTGTGTGGGATGCTAATCCCTTCCCCTCGCGTAACTAACTCCCTTACCTAGATTCTCTTGATTTCTCGGTCGTAGGACCGCGATTTCTCCCATCAGGTTTACTCGATGTTTTCCTTTCTCCGTCGTGAGATAAAAGACGGTTGATGGCGACTCTATTGATACCATCAAGTATCAGGCGGAGGTTCGGCTGGTTGTTTCAGCTGGCGACTCTGTTGGGGATCGTACAGACCTCTTGCTGGTCCGATCCGGAGTTGATCCTAACCTTTATTTTCATGTCTATTGGGTGTTTATTTATCTGCTTATTTATTTACTCGCATTATTGCAACATCCTTTGTATGCTTGCATTGCATTCTATGTGGCATATTTACTGTTTTTATATACTAGTTGGCATGTTATGCTGTGATCTATTTTTGAATTGGGTGGGAGTTACAAGAGGTAAAAGGCCTCATACCCTGGCCGAGAGATACATAGGACACCTAGGAATAGAGTGGAACATGTCAGATACCGGATGTAGATCTTGTAGTCTGGCATGTCGTCCATGCTTCAGAGGAGGTTCAATCAGGGGGCTATCATCTTCACGTAGGTGATAATATGTTAGTTTCTCTAGGTGAACTAGATCCTGGAGTTACCTTGACCTTACCCAAGCCTTAGTTTCACCTATTAGCGGGGCGGGATCATGATTATTACCGGTACTATTGGTGACTATTGGTGACTATATTCTGATGGTGACTCAGTATTTTCTGTTGGGGATTTGGTATTTTCTGTTGGTGAATATGATTCCATTCGGTGGTATTTTCTAGCTATTACGCTGTCCGATTTTTTGGTTCTCTTCAATCAGAGCAGAGGCAGCACAACAGTTTGATCAGCATTCATGGAAGTAGTAAACCCATGATCAATGCACAATGTACTTGCATCATAGCATGTTTGTTTTTCTTAAAAGAAATGTCTGAAAAAATATGTTATTTCACCTAACCCTGCATCCATATCATTTCCAGGACTTCTTGTGGTTTATTATCGACATCAGGATGGATACCAACAATCAGACCAATACTGAAGCCCTAAGGAAGACTTCCTCATATTCTTTTTGTTCATTCGACTTATCTGAAGTGAGAGCCAGAGGTACCCTTGTGAAGGATCTGATTGAAAGAGAATTCAAAAAGGATCACGGGAACATATTGTCATTATTAATGGAGGATTACAAGTTCTTTGCCATACAGTCTCTACTCCAGTTTTATGATAGTGAGCTCAAGTGTTTCACCTTTCAAGACTATCAGTTAGCACCTACTCTTGAGGGGTACTTTTTCCTCTTGGGTATCAGCATCACAAGCAGTTTGCCTTTCGTCAAAAGAATGGATACTCCTGATTTTGAAGCTATTGCTAAAGTCCTTGGTTTGCGTGTTAGTGAAGTAAGAGACAATTGGGTTCCGAAGGATCACACTTGTGGACTTCCCTTGGGTTTCCTTTTAGTCAAAGCTGATGAGTTTGCCAATGTTGGTTGTTGGAAAAACTTCAATACTATTTTAGCCGCCATGATCTATGGTATGGTGATTTTCTCCTCTTTCGAGAAGTTCGTGGATTTTGCTGCAATTTCTGTATTCATGAGTGACAATCCGGTTTCTACCATCTTGGCTGATACATATTATGCTATCCACGCTCGCCATGGTCGAAAGGGGCGGGTCATGGTTTGTATGCCTTTGCTTTATCATTGATTCAATACACATTTGCCGAAGAGAGAAGCATTTGTTGATTATGCTAAAACCATGAAGTGGTGTAGCCGAATCATCGCACTCACTTCATATAATATAGTTTGGAACACCATGTCGAGTGGCTCTGAGATCATCACTAGTTGTGGAGAGTTTCCACATGTACCATTAATGGGGACTAAAGGTTGCATCAGTTATAATCCTACGCTGGCTCGCCGCCAACTAGGATATCCTTTGACCGAAGCACCCACCATTCGTCAGTTGATGGAAGGTATCTTCTTTGCAAATAGTGAGAATCCGGTTTTGCTAAGTCAGATTGTTGTTGCATGGGGCACGGTTCATAAAAGGGGCACAGTTTTCTTTGGCCAAAAAGGAAACTATGCACTCGATTCTTATGCAAACTGGATAAAAGATCGGGTCTCCAGGATTCGACTCCCATACAAAAGGGAAGCACCTTTGTATTCTCAACCTGATTCCATGGTTGAACGTCCGACGCCTGAGTTCGCTATTTCCTCTTCCTCATCCATAATCTCTCCCCCGGGCTTTGTGCGTAGTGATATTTATAAACAACTCCAATCGGAGAATTCCACCTTGAAGGAACAGTTACAAGCCCAAGCCATGGATCTAGCATTCGCTCTTCAAGATAAAAAGAGGTTAGCCGTCGAGGTCGAGCAGAAAGACCAGGTTTTGAAGGCTTACGACTTATTTGAAGAAATCAAGAAAGTCAAAGGCGGTGATTCCTCTTCTTTTGATCAGATGACCAAAGAGTTTGACAAGACACAAGAGAAGTTGAAGCATGTGCAGACAGCCAATGGGAAATTGAAAGCCAGGTACGGTGAAGAAATCCGAGTCTTAAAGAAGCAACTCCGCAAAGAAGAAGCAGATGCGAAAGAGTCCCTTGAACGGAAGAAAGAACTTGAAGTCGAAGTACAGAGTCAACAGGATCAGGCGACTATCCTTTCTAAAGAGGTCGAAGAATTGAAGACCTAGTTGCTACAGGCTAGAGATGGAGAATATGTAGCATACACCATGTTGAGGGGTCGAGACACTCATGTGGCTAAGCTGGTGGCCGAGATCCATATGCTCAAAAGCACAAGTGGTCCCTAAATAAGTAGTTGCAAATGTAGTTGATGTCGTCTAACTCGACGAATCACCGCCAGGCTTGTTGGACGGGATTCGCTCATTGTTTGTATCGATATTAATACTCTACGGTTGCGGACTCTCGTTTGTTTTTCTATGATCGTGGATTCTTGTATGACTTTATTTCATCTATGCATTTTGGCAGTTGATTCTCAATTCGATTGTGTGATCGGTCTTGATAATTATTGTTGTCAATATCCTATCATTATTTGATGTTTGATGAGAAATTGCAGGAATGTCCTGGAAACGATCATTTCATACATCATGCATTACATTCATATACATACATTGTGCATAACAGGTGGTTCATGCTGGTTTTTCTTATCTCTGCATCTGGTGCTTTTTAGAAATCACTTCTTCAACTTCTTACCGATACAACACCAGGGGGAATTCGAAGAGACAGATGGAACAGATACAGGCAGATATGGCAGATCTGAACACCCGGAAGGACACTAGGGTTAATCAATTGCTCGAGGTTATTTAGAATATGGTTGTTCAACAAGCTGAGTTGAGGGCTATAGTTTTGAGGAATGCTACTGAGGCTAATGAGGGGGGCCAAGCTGTGGTCAATCCTCCCACCAACAACGGCCCGGGCGATAATCAAGTTGAGAATGGAGTTATGAATTAGAACAATGGGCTAAATGGAGCTCCGATTGGTGGTTTTACTCAGGGTTTGGCAGGTCATGCAATGAATCAATCTATGCATGCTGATAATGGTAATAGAGTGGTACCCCCACCCATGATGAATCAACAGGTTGAGTAGGTCGTGGTGCAGCCACAGGTTCACAGGAGTGTTCCGACCCCTATCCCTCAATCAGAGGAAGATGATATGGAAGATTGGTACTTTAATGCTGATGGACAAACTGAGTCTGACAAGAAGTTGTGTATGCTCGAAGAGCGTATGCACGCTTTTGAGAACCAAGGGGTTGTGGGTTTTGATATGACTCATTTGGGACTTGTGCCAGGAGTGAAGATTCCTACTAAATTCAAGGTGCCTGAGCTGATCAAGTACAAGGGGAATACTTGCCCCAAGACTCACATAAGATCTTATTACCGGAAGATGTCTGCGTACTCCAAGGACGAGAAGCTCCTGATGCACTTCTTTCAGGATGGCTTGGTCGGTGGTCCTTTGGATTGGTACATGAGTCTCGAGAGTTCTCACATTCGAACTTGGAGAGACCTAGTCCAAGCTTTTGTGCTGCAATATCAGTATAACAGGGACATGGCTCCGACTAGAACTCAGTTACAAAATTTGTCTCAGAAGGCTAATGAATCATTCAAAGAATACGCGCACAGGTGGCACGAGATAGCGGCGAAAGTCCAGCCCCCTATGGTTGAGCGTGAAATGGTGGATTTATTCGCTGGTACTCTACAAGGGCAATACTATGCAAGTTGCAGTATGTCTGGGTCTTTCGCCGATATGGTGATGTTTGGCGAACGAATTGAAATTGGAATCAAATTGGGGAAGATCCAAGACACCAGTGTTGACAGAGGCCAAGCTAGTGGTGCCAAGAAAGCTTTTGGTGGGTATAAGAAGAAGGAAGGTGAATCCAGTGCTTTGTATGAAAGAAAAGGAAAGGGTAGATATCGTGAATATGATCATCAGGTTGCAGCCGTAACCATCCGTACTAAGACAGCATCTCACCAGCAAGCTTATGCGCCTCCAACGAACAATTACCAGCCGAGAGTGCAGAGGAAATTTGATCCATTGCCCATGTCACTTGCCGACATCTTTGCCTATTTACAACAATTAAAAATGGTGGAACTTTGCACTTTGAGGATCGATCATAACAGACTGCCCAGGAACTTTGATCCTAACGCCCGCTGTGCCTTCTATTCTAATGCACAGGGGCATACTTTGGAAAACTGTTATTCCTTTAAATGCAAAGTGCAGGATCTATTGGATTCGAAGGCCATCAATTTTGGTTCTCCACCGACGCCAAACGTCATTCAACAGTCGTTGCCTTCTCATGGTGGCGCTGCCACTAATGCAATTTGTAATGATGAAGGTCCCGACCTAATCATGAATATTGATCAGCTGACCTTTCCTTTGATGTGGGTGAAAGAACAATTGTGGGTACAGGGAGAGCTCCTCGGGTGTGGCCCTGATTGTAAAGATTGCTTGGTATAGTATGATGGTTGTGAGTCCTTGAGGAAGGAAATTCAAAGTCTAATTGAAAAAGGGACCCTACAGTTTAAGCGAGTGGTTGTAAATGCCCGAAATGCTGCAAATGACATTGATGTTGTAACCATTCTGGTTCCTCCAAAGAAGATTCTGATAACTATTCCAGTGCCTGCTAAGAAGTCCGCTATTACTATTACTTTGCCAGGTCCTGTTCCATATTCTAATGAGAAATCCATCCCATGGCATTATGGTGCTCAGTTTTACCGTAATGGAAAGAGATTGAATGTCGACTCTCCATATGATAAGGAGAAAGATAAGTCTGAAGTCGACGACATTGTGGGTGAGAGTAGAATGACCCGTAGCGGTCGGATTTATCCTGCTCCAGAAGCAAGTGCTGAAGCCCAGGTTAGGGCGAAAGCAAAAGAAAAAGGGGTTGTAACCAAGGGCAATGAGTCGGCTCCGAAAGCTTCAACGCCTATTTTGAACCCAGAATTGGCTAAAGACGTGACTGAGCTTATGAAGTATATTCGGAAGAGTGATTATAAGATCATTGATCAGATTGGTCAAACGCCTGCAAAGATTTCCATCTTGGCCCTATTGAGAGATTATGAGCCTCACAGGAACGCCTTGATGAATTTGTTGGGAACTTCTTTTGTGCCCCAAGAGATCTCCGTTAATCAGTTCGAAGGCATTGTGAATAGCTTCTCCGCAAGCAATGGTTTGGGTTTCACTGATTGCAATTTCCCTCTTGAAGGAAGAAACCATAATAAAGCTCTTCACATCTCCATGGAAGTCATTCATACAACTTTGTCTCGTGTGCTGGTTGACACAGGATCATTTCTCAATGTGCTTCCAAAATCTGCATTGATGAAACTTGATTATGATGGAATCGTGCTTAGGCCAAGAGATTTGGTTGTCAAGGCTTTCGATGGTTCTAGAAGGTCCGTGTTTGGAGAAGTGGACTTGCTGGTGAAAATAGGCCCCCAGATATTCAAAGCGAATTTCTTTGTTATGGATATTAATCTGTTCTACTGCTGTCTACTTGGTCGTCTTTGGATTCATGGGGCAGGTGCTGTCACTTCGACCCTGCACCAAAAGCTGAAGTTCCTAGTTAATGGGAAAGTGGTCACCATCTGCGGAGAAGAGGAGTATGTGGTCAGTTGTTTGAGCTCTTTCCACTACGTGGAAGTTGAGGGGAAATTCATGAGACTCCTTTTCAGGCGTTTGAGACTGTTCAAGTTATCAAGACTCCCCGTGCTGAGGTCAGAACGCTAGAGGTCTCTATGACATCCTACCGTGAAGCTCGTGCTATTGTCGAATCGGGACACCCTGAAGGTTGGGGTAGAGTCCTGGAGCTCCCAACTCAGAAGGATAAGAAAGGTTTGGGTTATGTGCCTGGAAAAGCGTTGTTGGTTATTCCTGCATGTGCAAAGATCCCTCCGCTAATTCAGTTTGTCAAAGGAGGTACTCAGGTTGAAGATGTTGACACCATTGGGGATGAGACCGACAATGAATGTTGTATGGATCAGTGGATTTATCCTACTACTCCCGGGCAAGAGCTAGCCAATTGGTTTTCTAAGGATATCGCCGTCGTCACCCGTCTTCAAGAGTAATTTTCCTTTGTTTTTATCATATAATAATTCCTACACTCTGCCCAAGGTGTAGTGAATCATGTTGTAGGGCCATCAATGTTTCGAATTTTCAAAGTTTATCATCAATAAAGGACGTTGCTTTTGCATTCAAACATTTCGTTCTTTGTCTTTCTTTTGTTTTTACAAATTCAACATTGGAAATATGATCTTTATTTTTCTTTTTTAATCTAAAACTAAAATAAGGAAATAAAATCAATCATCCAGATCTAGTTCCCCATTATTCCGAGATTTCGATGGTAATGACTTTGCTATGGCTACTTATGACTACGAAAATCCGATCTATCAAGCTATTGAAGAAGCTGAAGAAGATTGTGAAGTTCCCGAAGAGTTAGCCAGATTGTTGAGGCAAGAGGAAAAGTCTATTCAGCCGCATGAGGAGACTTTAGAAGTGGTCAACTTGGGTACTGAGGAGGTCAAGAGAGAAGTCAAGATTGGGGCCGCCTTAGAAGAGAGTGTCAAGCAGAGATTGATTGAGATGCTCCGAGAATATGCTGATGTCTTCGCTTGGTCTTATGAAGACATGTCTGGGCTGGATACTGACATTGTTATGCACGAGTTGCCCTTGAAAGCAGATTGTCCTCCTGTGAAGCAGAAACTCCGCCGAACTCTTCCCGAGATGTCAAAGAAGATTAAAGAAGAAGTTCAAAAGCAGTTTGATGCTGGTTTTCTGAAAGTTGTTTCTTATCCTCCGTGGGTTGCGAATATCGTGCCAGTGCCGAAGAAGGATGGTAAAGTTAGGATGTGCGTCGATTACATGGACTTGAACAGGGCAAGCCCTAAAGACGATTTCCCGCTCCCGCATATCGACATACTGGTTGACAACACTGCTCAGGCTAAAGTATTTTCTTTCATGGGTGGATTTTCCAGCTATAATCAAATCAAAATGTCGCCAGATGATATGGAGAAAACTACTTTCATTACACCTTGGGGAACATTTTGTTACAAAGTGATGCCCTTTGGTTTGAAGAATATCGGGGCAACATATCAATGGGAGATGGTCACTCTTTTTCATGATATAATGCACAAAGAGATCGAAGTCTATGTTGATGATATGATTGCAAAATCCCAGACAGAAGACATACATCTTGTTCATCTTTTGAAGTTGTTTAAAAGATTACGGAAATTCCGGTTGAGGTTGAATCCTAATAAGTGCACCTTCGGGGTGAGATCCGGGAAGCTGTTGGGTTTCATTGTAAGTGAAAAAGGAATCGAGGTTGACCCTGCCAAAGTGAAGGCTATACAGGAAATGCCTGTGCCGAGGACTGAAAAAGAGGTTTGTGGTTTCTTAGGGAGGTTGAACTACATTGCTAGATTCATCCCTCATCTTAGAGCCACTTGTGAACCGATATTCAAATTGTTAAGAAAAGATCAGACGGACAGGTGGAACGATAACTGTCAATTGGCTTTTGACAAAATCAAAGAATACCTGCGGGAACCTCCGATCCTTTCACCTCTAGTTGAAGGTAGACCTTTGATCATGTATCTGACCGTGCTTGAAAGCTCAATGGGGTAAGTCCTGGGGCAACATGACGAGTCCGGTCGAAAAGAGTATGCCATATACTACCTTAGCAAAAAGTTTACCCACTGCGAAGGAAAATACTCACTGCTCGAGAAAACTTGTTGTGCTTTGGCATGGGCTGCTCGCCGACTGAGGCAGTATATGTTGACCCATACCACTTTATTAATATCCAGAATGGATCCGATTAAGTATATCTTTGAGAAGCAAAATCTCACAAGAAGAGTGGTCCGCTGGCAAATAATCCTTACGGAATACGATATCCAATATATCACCCAGAAAGCCATCAAGGGTAGTGTATTGGCAGATTATCTCGCTCATCAGCCTATGGATGATGATTATCAGCTGATGAAGTTCGAATTTTCGGACAAAGATATCATGTTTATCAGGGAATGTAATATTCCAGGCCCATATGAAGAACCCAAACCAGGATCGCGATTGACGATGGTGTTTGATGGTGCCTCTAACGCCTTGGGTAATGGAGTAGGCGTTGTTATTACCTCACCAACGGGGTTTCATATCCCTTTCACTGCCAGGATTTATTTTGAGTGTACGAACAATGTGGTCGAGTACGAGGCTTGTATCTTTAGGATTGGAGCAGCCATCGATTTGAGAATCAAAATATTGGAAGTATATGAAGATTCAGCTCTAGTAATCAGCCAAATCAACGGAGATTGGGAGACTCGTCACCCTAATCTGATTCCGTACATAGAGCATGTCCTGAAGTTGATCCCGTATTTTGATGAGATTACTTTCAGTCATATTCCAAGAGAAGAGAATAGCTTGGCAGACGCTTTGGCTACCTTGTCGTCCATGTTTAAAGTCAAATGGGCTAATGAAGCCCCCTCTATCACCATCATGAGGTTGGATGAGCCAGCATTCTGTTATGAGGTGGAAGAGGAAGCTGACGAAAAGCCTTGGTTTTATGATATCAAAAGGTATCTTGAGACTAAAGAATATCCAGAGGATACTTAGATTACTGATAAGAAGACTTTACGGAAGTACTCAGCCAAGTTTTTCTTGAACAATGGCTTGTTATATAAGAGAAACAATGATTCTGTTTTTCTCAGATGCGTGGATAGACACGAGGCAAGCAAAATTATAGAAGAAATTCATGAAGGTTCCTTCGGGAAACATTCTAGTGGACATACTATGGCCAAGAAAATCTTGAGAGCGGGTTATTATTGGTCAACAATGGAAGCAAATTGCTATAACCATTCCAGGATATGTTATAAGTGCCAGATCTATGCTGATAAGATGCATGTGGCCCCTTCTCCCCTGAATGTCTTGACTTCTCCTTGGCCTTTCGTTATGTGGGGCATTGATATGATTAGAAGGATAGAGCCGACCGTCTCCAATGGTCATCGTTTCATTTTGGTCGCCATTGATTACTTCACTAAGTGGGTTGAAGCAGTGTCTTATGCTAACGTGACCAAGCAAGTGGTTACGCGTTTCATCAAGAATAACATCATTTGTCGATATGGAGTTCCTGAGAAGATCATCACGGATAATGGCTTGAATCTCAACAATAAGATGATGAAAGAACTATGCGATAGTTTCAAGATTAAACATCATAATTCTTCTCCTTATCGCCCAAAGATGAATGGGGCCGTGGAAGCAGCGAATAAAAACATTAAGAAGATTGTGCAGAAGATGGTTGTCACCTATAGAGATTGGCACGAGATGTTGCCCTCGCATGGTTATCGCCGGTTACTTCAATCAGGGCCCCTTTTCATGTACGGTATAGAAGTTGTCCTACCTGAGGAGGTTGAAATCCCTTCTTTGAGGATTATGAAGGATGTTCGATCGAATCCGTCATCGATCTGTTGACGAGAAGAGGGTGATGGCAATTTGCCACAAACAAGTGTACCAAAAGAGGATTAAAGCTTCTTTCGATAAGAAAATAAGTCCTCGGAACTTTCAGGTTGGTGATCTCGTGCTGAAGAGAATCTTGCCTCCCAGTGATACAGATGCCCGGGGCAAATGGGCTCAGAATTATAAAGGACCATATGTTGTAAAGAAGGTTTTCTCCGGAGGTGCCATGATGCTTGCAACCATGGATGGAGAGGATTTTCCTTACCCCGTCAATGCAGACATAGTCAAAAAATACTTCGCATAAAATAGACCCGGTCGGTGGCTCGAGGCGAGAAAGAGCGATCTGACGAACCTGGTAAGAGTTCGGGCAAAAGTTAGGGACAAGAAAGAGTGTCAGAGTGAAAATAAGTACACCTTCTAAGTTGGACCCACCAAGGGGCAATTTAGGCAAAAAAAAGGTATCCCAGTGGTTCGAAAACCCGAAAGGGCGTTTCAGGCAAAAGAGGGATTTAAAGTGAACAACTACGATCTTTATTGCATCTGCATCGCTCCACTCCACTATAAATGGTTAACCCTGAAAGGATATGAAAACAGTCCAATCAGTTGTACACAAAGCAAGATGGCTGAGGTGCTTTGAAGACATGGAGGGGCATAGTGAAGTCATATCCGTTGAAATTTGTCGTTACATTGCCATTTATGTTTCTCCATTACTTTGTTGTGTATGCAATTACCTCTTTTTAGGAATTGCTTCTTGATGTAAACGCCTATTCATAGGCCATGAAATCAATAAAAGTTTCAACTTTTTGTCCAAATTATGTTTTCTTTTGTGTTTTATCACTATTCTTATTTTTTGTTACTGGTTTGTTTGCAAAAATACGTCCAATGTTGTTGATAAAATTTTGCTTTTTTTAAAAAAACAAAGAAGAAGAAGAAAAAACATTGATGGTGTTGCAACGCATGATGTGAACTTTTTGAAGTCGCTTAAGATTTTGGGTGTTAACGAAGGTACCCAAAGTTTTCCACTTCGTGCCCATCAGTGTTGCTGTGGTCCGCAGTTTGTAGGTGGTCAGTGCATTACTGATGTGAGGTTTCTCCCCGGTAAGATCAATTCTCAAGCCAAACTCATTTCTGGAAGGTTCTGATGGGCTGATTTTGGTCGTCAGGAAGCCATGCGTTGGCGTGTTGGTATCATCATATTCCCCAGTGTAGGCTTTTGTTTTAGACAGGGTTATCCCCAGTGATTGTCAGACATGTTGAGACAAGAATGTTTCTTTCCCCGATAGAGTTGGGTATTTGAATGGATTCCCCAGTGGAGCCTTCTGTCCGAATCAGATTTCTCCTTCTCGGTAAAGATTAATCGTGCACCAGTTTCGGTATTTCTGCACTGAGGCGCATCCCTCAGTCAAAGTCTCCCTAGTGTGCAAATTTCCCCATGGTGTTGTATCCCCCAGCGGAGTTTCTCTTTAAATTCCTCGCAGAAGCTCCAAATTCTCCAGTGAGAGCAAGGGAATCTCTCAGTGAAGTTTCCGGATTCTCAGTGCAGAGTAACTGCCCTTTTCCCAAGAAGTGAGATTGGTTGCAACTCGATGTTCCCTAAATGAAAAAACTCTTCACGCATTGATCTGCAATTTACATCTGCAAGTGTTCTAAAATCCACTTCCTCAGTGGTACCCCTCTCTCAGATGTTTATGGCTTCCCAACAGCCGATCATCGATATTGTTCCTTCTCATTTAATCATTCAAGCATGCATTCATTACATTGCATCTCTTTAAATGCGTAGCATTCCACTGAGTGGGAGCATTACGCCATTAAAACTCAAACATGCATTTTCATTGTTTTCCAATCATGAACATCCAGAAGAAATAAACAATCTATGGGACCCTCCCCCAAGATCCTTTCTCGAAGGATTTCTATTTCCCTATTTGTCACTTAAAGTCAAGTGTTTCATGGGAATCCATCCCCCTACGGGGTCTTCTGTGACATATTCTACCTCATTCAGGTCAAGTCATACCGCCTTATCCCTGTTGTTCTCTTTTTTTTCCTCAGACCTGCGAAGCTAACAAGCTCTTTGTGTCGAGGGTTTATGTTTGGAGTGATGTTCTTCCTCCTTATTTGAGTGCTCATTTTCTTAAGCCTGCGAAGTTAACAAGCTCTTCGTGCCGAGGGTTTATATGTGGAGTGATGTTCTTCCTCCTTTATTGAGTTCTCACTATTTAGGTCCGCGAAGTTAACAAGCTCTTCGTGCCGAGGATCTATGTTCGAGGTTTCTCTATCAATAGTCGTTTCTCCTTACTCGTTGAGTTCACCGTGGTCAGGTGTTCTCATTTACTTAAACTCGCAAAGTTAACTAGCTCTTCGTGCTGAGGGTTTACGTTTGGAGTGATGTTTATCCTCCCTGTGGAGTTCTCACTTGTTTCAGATTTGCGAAGCTAACAAGTTCTTCGTGCCGAGAATCTGTGTTCGGAGTTCATCCATCATCAGGCGTTCTTCTTTTCTTGTTGAGTTCTCTTGTGCCTAGATCTGCGAAGTTAACTAGATCTTCGTGCCGAAGGTCTATGCTCGGAAGTCATGTTCTTCCTCGTTACTGGGTTCTCATTTGCTTAGACTCGCGAAGTTAACTAGCTCTTTGTGCCGAGGGTTTATGTATGGAGTAATGTTCTTCCTCCGTTATCGAGTTCTCATTGTTTAGGTCCGCGAAGTTAACAAGCTATTCGTGCCGAGGATCTATGTTTGAAGTCCGCCGTAGCCCAACGTCTTCTCTCACTGAGTCCGCCATATCAGGTGTCCTCTTTACGGTTGATCTGCGAAGTTGCTTATCAACAAGCATTTTATGCCGAAGGTCATCGATTATTCGTATCCCCAAAGTTGCTCTATCATGAGTGCTTCCCCACTGTCTCTCCAGTACATATGTTCAAGAAGAAAATCCAAAATATGATAATGACCGCTCGCCTTCAAAGCACGAATTTTACGGTCCATTTCAGTATTCAATCATCTTCTACCTTGCCGGTTCAGAGGGTCGCATCTCACCCCGTTGAAGAAGATTGAATAGCAATGCATGCACCCAAAATTCACCCTCTTCTTTTTTGTATTCCTGGCTTGCAATTTGATTGGATCGACCTACACATGTTTGTGTACACAATATTGATCATAAGGTTATCCACTTTCGGGTAGTCCGAGTGGAAGTAAACCAGAGAAAAGGCAATTTTTTACATTAGAAAGTTGTGCAGAAGCTTCAGAAATTTTTCTTGTCTTGGCCAGTCACATGATCGTGTCGAAATTTTTGATCACGCAAGAGAAATTGCATTCCGGACACTTTTTGTTTAGAGCCCGACTCCAAATTCTTGACGGATTTGATAGTTTTGGATTAATTACGAAAATTATTCGGATAATCATAATTTGGGCTTGATTTTGGGTCCAAGACTATAAATACTTTCTTGGCCTTCACAAGAAAGGGGGATTCATTTTTTTACCACCAATTACTATGTAATTCTCTCAATAATCCCAAAGTAAAAAAAAACTGAAATTTCAGCTTTCCCTCCAAGCAACCACCGCGAGCCGCCACCGGACCTTCGTCCGACATCGGTTTCAGCCGCAGACCGCGCTAAGCGCGCCCTGCGGTTTCTGGTTTTTCTTATTCTTTCTTCATCGCAGTCTCCCTCCATTCAATCCGTATCTTCTCTTCTTTCTTCTGTTCCAATTGGTTATGGAAGGAGCGTTTTCATCTTGATCTCTCTCCAATTCCAAGATCCAAGGTTTTCTCCTTCATCCTCTTCAAGTCTCCATTGAAGATCTCAAGTTTTCTTAGAGAATTCGAAGTTGATTCCGGTTTGCACTACATGCGTTAGAGTGTTTGATTGCTTGCATCCTCTACACGTTTGCATTTGGTATAACGCACAGGCCTAAAAATCTCCATGTCGCATTGTATTCTTAGCATGATCATGCACAATCATACATGTAGGAATGCTAGGAATCTTCATGTGCATCCTATATATGTTCACACATGCATGAACATTAGAATTATTCGAATCATTGTTTGCACACCATACATGTTCATGCATTCATGAATATTGAAGTTACTAGGATTATCATTTGCATTCCACACATGTTCATATACTCATAAGCATTGGAATCATTGTTTGCATCCTATGCATGTTCATGAATTCATGAATATTAGTGTTATTTGCATTGTCATGCATCCGTTGTATGTTCATGCATTCATTGAACATGGAAGCTACTAGCATTTTTGTTTGCATTTCACATATGCTCATGCATTCATGAATATTAGTGTTATTTGCATTGTCATGCATCCATTGTATGTTCATGCATTCGTTGAACATTCAGGCTACTAGCATTTTTGTTTGCATTTCATATATGCCCATGCATGCATAAGCGATGGAGTTGTTTGCATTAGGGATTTGCATCCTACGCATGTTCATACCTTTACGAGCATTAAATCCATTCGTATCATTGACTTTCTACACATGATTCATGCATTTATGAGCATTGGAATGATTGGCATACTCATTCGCATTTACGACATGTTCATGCATTCAAGAACATTGGAATCACTTGCGTATTTACTTGCATTCTGTATGAGTTCGTCGTCGACATCGTTTGCATTTCCATGCATATCCACGCATAACATTGCATATGTGAGCATTGAAATAATTGCCTAATAATACGGATCGAATGAAAACGCCGAGAACAAGCGATCGGACGAGCGCATTTTTGCGGAGTTGCGGAGCTTAGCGCCACCGAGGCCGCAAGCGCCAAACTCTCTGACTTTTGTTTCGCAGGTCGCGCTTAGCGCAGTCCAGGGCATGCTAAGCGCGCTGGCCTCTGTTTAGGTCGCGCTTAGCGCGACATAGTGGGCTTAGCGCAACCCGTGCTGTTGCATTTTTATGCTTTTTCTTGATTCTAACCCCAAGCAGTGGACACTCTAGCCTTGTCTAGCTGCTGTTTGGACTTTGTTTCATGCAGGGGTTTGTATTGTGTATACCTATGACACATTTCTCTGATCTTGGTGCGTCACGCACATCTTTCGTTGGTTTACTTTCGGGACCTAACTCCCTTATGCAGGTTTATGGGATATACGTCGAATGTGTAATCGACACACATTCTTGACAGTGCACCTCATTGCATGTCCATTATATTTTTTTATCTGGATAACTCCTCGCAGGTTTATTAGATCCATGTCAAATGTGTAATCGACACACATTCTTGACCGTGCATCTCATTGCACATCCATTATCTGCTTTGTCTAGGATTGCTATATTGTACAGGTGTACGTGATTCAGATGTGTATGACACACATTCTGGTTATGCTACCTATATTTCTGCTTGCTTCTCTCCAGGTTTCTTTGTTGCATGGCTGCAGTACTTGAAGTTTTCTGGAGTATTCCTTAGCTTGCGTTGCTCTTCGGATTCTATATCCGTTTGGTAGTCTCTATACTGTTTATCACATTCTCTTACAACTTTCCTAGATATCATGAGAAGTAGGATTTTACCGCTTTCCTTGCCATGAGAAGTAGGAATAGAGATGTATGAAGGGGCTTCCGTAGTTGGAGCATGTTCAGGAACCCCTCTGGTTTATTTAAAGACCCGTTTAGGGCGCTTTTGTTTGCTAATTGTGTTTGGTTTGTTTTAAATCCTCCATCTGCATAGGGAGGTAATTCTTAGTAAGTGTTTTACATTTGTGCTTGCATAGGTCGAGAGTGGTTAGGACACCCGACGTGGCACCACCAAGCAAAGTCCCGCTTTTTATATTTCCAGTTATCGAGTCATGATGATATGATGGGTAAGCGAAAAGGGTCCGTAATCGACCCCCGCACAGTTCTAGTTCGTGTTAGCTCAGTACATGCGAATTGTGTTGCTTCCTTTATCGAGTCAATAATAATAAAGTGGCAAGGGTTCCCTATTATGACTCTCCACACTTTCCTGGGGTTCATATTTATTGCAGAGCTCGCATCATTTGCTCTTCACACTTGACAGTTCATGTCATGCGGTGATACTATTCACAGGAATCGGATGTGTCGGCTCCTGGTTGACTCACGGTATGCTCGTTACTGTTCGAGGCTATGGGACTTCCTCCTTTTCCTGCGCTTGTGTGCCATTTGGTTGTTTGCATTGCATTGTTTGTGTGCTTCTGCCAAAGATATTGTTTGCTTCATCCCTTTTGGTCGTCTTTGATTCTACATTAGGTAGTGATTCGAGATGGACATAGACTTAGGTTTTAAACCTTTTCCATCCCTTTTTGTCATCTTCGACTCTACTTTAGTTAGTGATTCGAGATAGACATAGATTTAGATTGTAAACCTTTGTCATGTTCCCTTAGGATTCTCTTGAATCTACCTTAGATAGCGATTCGAGTTAGACCTTAGGTTATAATCTATGCATGATAACATTAGGGATAGAGTTAGATAGCTTCCCTTGATTGTTTTCTAGTTTCTTTTGCATACTTGCATGTAATAAAACTAAAACTTGTTTTCTTTTTCTTTTGCAAATCAAAACACTTAATAATGGTTCAAACTCCTTTTTCAAGGTAAAAGCAACCAACCAATGCAAACCTTTTTGCCTACGAGGTTTCTTTTTGTGTTTAAAATTCTTTTGTATAAGTAAAAAACACATAACCCACCAAAACATGTGAGCTGAACTACGACGCTCTGACTTTCCCATTGCACGCGGGAATACGTAGGCATCTTGTCACGGGGCTCGATCGAGCAAACTTTGTATATACTTCCTTTTTTTCCCCTTGGTTTTCTTATTTTCTCTTTCTTTTTGCATTGCATGATAGCGATTAAGAGCAGATGAGCATAACACACCCCTTAGATAGAAAGTAGAAGTGGATACCGTAGAGTACTACGGGCGTGTGGGGTGCTAATTCCTTCCCCTCGCGTAACTAACTCCCTTACCTAGATTCTCTTGATTTCTCGGTCGTAGGACCGTGATTTCTCCCCTCAGGTTTACTCGATGTTTTCCTTTCTCCGTCGTAAGATAAAAGACGTTCGATGGTGACTCTCTTTATACCATCAAGTATCAATGGGAGGTTCGGCCGGTTGTTTCAACCCGTATACCCGAACTATCCCGTAAAGTTTCGTCTAATTCCGATAAACTAATTTCTCCTCTTAATTCGACTGACAGTGTTATTTTCTACTCGATTTTAGTTTCTGCAACATTAGTAATTAGTTCTAATTATTCTACTAATTAATTCTGATAGTTTCATTATTAATTCTGCATTATTATGGCTCGCTTTATTAATTATTCTACACTGCTGGTTACACTTTGTGTTGCTAAATACTACCCTGCTGATATAATTTTCCACTGCTGTTAGAGTATTTTTGCTACTGCTGAGACTAACTTCACACACTGTCATGTAATTCTCTCTCTCCTATTATTATTTCATCATGCCAATACTAGTGTTATGTTCAATTTCCTTATAACATGCCTAAGCCACGAGGACAAGAATGGCATTGAGACCCCCACCCCCACACAGAGGCGGTCGCCTCACACCCCCTTCACCCAAGGAGACGGACGTCTCCCTCTTTCTTCAGCCCCTGAGGCGGTCGCCTCCACCCTTCTTTCTCCAAGGGGCGGTCGCCTCCTTCCCTGTAGCATCACGAAACTTTTCTTCGCATCGCAACCATTTATACACACACAACAATTTCAACCAACACATATATGGAACAATTTCAACACAGGCAACATAATTCATTCCAGTATACAAAAATTCATCACCGAAAATATGATTAGCAGTGTAACTACGTAGCTCTAAACCCCACATAAAAATTATCCTACAATCGATTATAAAACCCGAACCCCACCCCTTACCTTGTGGATTGAAGGGAACTCGAAAATTCGATCGAAATTGGCGAACTCTCGGACAACAACGATCCCTCCTAGCAACCCTTGTTTCCAAATTTTCTTCCTTTTTCTCTCTTCTAGTTTTTCTCCACCGCTATGGCTTGGTTTCTTAGGTTTTGCAAATCAATTGCCACTTCCTCACTTTACTAGGTTATTTAATTAAATATGGGCTACTAATATAATTTTTGGTCTAATAAAATAACACTCCTAACAATGTTATTTCACCCTCATAGTTAATCTATTATATTTAATTTAATAATTCCAATTAAGAAAATAAATCCTAATATCATTTTTATTCTGACTAATTTTTTACCCGATTATTAATTTAACCATTCCACCTGTAAATCGAATTAATCACCCAATTAACTCGGAAAATACTCTAAAATATTAATTAAGTTACTTTAATTAATTACGTGTGTTACAACTCTCCCCCACTTAGAACATTTTCGTCCTCGAAAATTCTCGTCCAACCATCGTCCTTAACCTCGTCACGTCTAACCTTGAGCATATTCATGACTCACAAATTAAAATCCAAAATTACTTGCGCAAT